>OZ004717.1:3790856-4990856 GCA_963924515.1 Vespertilio murinus | reverse complement strand
GCTAAATGCAGAGAACATAATGATGAAGGAAATATGATACCTGCTCTTGAAAGCATCCCAAACAAAGTGTATCAACCAAAGTGCAATCATAGTTTTGAGTTAAAGTGTCCCTCTCTGGAGCATGATCAGATACCCTAAGCTCCTTGGGCCTAAGGCCTGTGTCTTTCCCAAGATTGCATCTCAGCCCCTAGTAGGTCGATGAGTCATCCACACAATTACCTACGTAATTTGCTTTTGCTTTAAGAAGACTGTTTCTAAAGGCACTCCTTCTACATTTGCTTTTGTTTATTGGTTGGTTCTAACTTTACATGACAAGTAGAATCAGAACTTTTCATGTCTCTAAAGGGGAAGAGAGCCAACATTGGTCAAATAGTTAAATACTTGCCATGTCCCACCACCGTGCTAGGCATGATACATCCCTAATAATGTTAATCCTCACTGTGACCACAGGAGCTGAATTTATTACTGGCATTATACAGAAAGAGATACTGGGGCTCAGAGAGGTTAAGTAACCTGCCACAGGTCACGCAGTGTGTATGTGGCATAAAGCTGCTGTCGTTTTATTTAAAACAACCTCTTCTCCCCACTCCCAGAGCTAATATTCTACCTTGAATAACACCTAGGTCAATCCCTTATCTGATGACATAAAATCTTCAATTTTGTGATGATTTGAAAAGGCTTTCAATACAGGAAGAGAGGAGGAAAGCCACAATCCAAAGAAGACTTATGCACTTTCAACCAGAGAACAATAAGAGTTAGAGTTTATGGAATCCCAGTGGGATAGATTAGCGTGTGCGGTATGTAATGACAGGGCCCACAAACATTCCTAGATTGAAGAGTTTATGCTCGTCTTCCTGCTCTCACCAGCTGTACTTGCCTCTGACTTAATTATATGTTTAGGGTACAGATGCCTCTAGAATTGCAGACCATATCTTGCTTCCTATGAAGGGTTATTGGTTAGATGACACTCAGCTCATGGAATGCAGAGTGGGGGGAAAAGATGTTGGCTTGTCCCTTAGCAGTGGAGAAATATATGAATCATTGTGAGTCAAGATTCATTCATCAGTTTATTCAAAAAATATCTACTGTTTATTTTGGTAAACATTTATTGTCTATTTTCACCTCAACAGAAAGGTGGCCGGTCAGAGTATTCAATTCTCCTAGACAGAATAACTAGTGCAGGGTTAGGAAGATAGCCTAATCTATGCTAGAGTCCAGTATCAGGAATTAACAAGGATACTCAAAAAGTGTCTCTCAGACACTGAGCTGAAAGATCTAGGGTTGCCAGGGGCCATTTTATCCACCACAAGAAGACTTTCTGCCTGAGAAGGAAGCCAACACAGAGGAAACAGACTGAGACATGGAGAAAGAGGGAACAGTTGAACACCTAGATCCTGCCATGCCCGAATCCCTAGACTTCTGTAGCTTCCTTGAGCAGATCACCTTACCGTACTCAGTATTAGAGTTGGGAGCTGGCAATATGAGAATGTGAATTCCTTTCCTTACATGAATTAAACTGTTGCAGGGATGTTCAGGGGGGTGGGGGCATAGCTGATATCATAGAGCAAGCTGAGGGCTTGAAGTCAGAGTTGTGGGTTTGAATCCTAGTCCTTGAATTTGTTCTTTTAAAGTCTAATTATAGGATCTACTGATCTGGTCCCAGGAGTCAGGACAATAATAGTCTGTCTTCTCATCCCACAATGAGCTGCCAGCCTTGTGGGGCATGCGGGCTTACTAGCTGGTTGCATCACTTTGGAAAGCTAGTTGACCTCTGTGACCCTCAGCTTACTTATTTGTAAACAGGGGCTACTGAGAGGAGTGAGAGTCAAATGAACCAGTGGATATGAAAGCACTTTATAAATTGTGAAGGGACCACACCCAAAAGCTCCCAAGGACAGGGCCTGTCTTAGTCAGCACTGACCAAATATTCATTTAAGTATTAAGTGCCTAACTACAACTTGGTTGATGCTCAACATGCTTGTTGAAAGAATACAATAACTGAAGCAAATCCTCTTTAAGAAGATACTAAAAAATTCTCTTCCTTCTCTTCCTCCTCCTCCTCCTCTATTTTCATTTTTTATAACCTAGCTTAAAATGTATCACTGGAGAGGGCCCAGCTTCTTTGGCCACGAGAAGCTTTGATCTAGAGGCTCCCCATGATGGTTAACGATTGCTGCCTGACAAACCTCCACAACGCTTACCCTGGACAAAGAAACAAACAAACACCCAAACCCAAACCAACCACTTATGATTGTTTGAGTGTGTGGGTCAGCTGGGCAGTTTTGCTGATCTCAGCTGGTCTTGGCTGGTCTTCTCTGTTTTCATGCATCCCATGCCAGCCAGCTAGTGGGCCAGCTGGAGAATGGCTGGGTTGGGAGGCCATCAGATGGGAAGTCCCATTCTCCAACAGGCTAGCCTGAGCTTCTGCTCATGGTGGCGACATGTTTCCAGAAGACTGCAGAATCATGCAAAGCCTCTTGCAGTCTGGGCTCAGCACCGGTCCACTCCACAGTTCCCAAAGCAATGCATAATCAGGCTGGCCCAGACTTGGGGGGTGGGGTGGGGGGAAGGAACACAGACATCACCTACATCGCAAGTGATGCAGAAGCAGGGAGGATAGAAATGGGAATATATTTGCAATCCATCAAATGACCTTTGAACCTAAGTGGGATAGTCCCTTAATGCCGGAAACTCAAATGGAAAAATGTGAATTCTCTCCTATCTTATCTCTCCATCTGATCCCTGCTCTCCTTGCCCCTGGGGGAAGCTTTCTATCTAGGTAATTATGGGAGCTCCAAACCCATCTACCTGCCTTCAAGCCAGCTAGACAATCACTTATTTAGGGGCTTCTATCTCCCTAGGACTGGGCTAAGCTTAGATAGAAGAAAAAGCAGATGTTCTAGAACAATAGTCATCAACTGGTGGTCCATGAGGTCCGAAAGGTTGGAGACTGCTACTCTAGAACACAGACACCCTACCTGTGACACAGACTGATGAACGCGTCTTCACCTTCTCACTGCAAATCACCCTCCCTTTGCCACCAACATTACTCCAATAACGTTCTCTGTTGCCTACAGGAATAATGACCTCATTGCTTAGTCTGGCATTCAGTGCATTCATCAATTGCTCTCCTTCCTGGCTCTTGCCCTGTTGCTTCTGGGAGAGAAAAGGATACTCAAACTAAATCAGAATTATTTAGGGTCCCCCAACGGAATTTCTTTTCCTCTGTCTGTATAGGCTCACCCTGATCTCTGCCTGTTTAAATCCCACTCATCCTATGAAGACCTTGCTCAATCGGCACCCTCCTCCATAGGGCCTTCCCTCCCCCACCTACCTAGAATCTATCTCTTCTTTTCCTCTGTTTCCCTATTCAGTTTTTACTCTATTACAGTATTCTTGTGTCCTGTACCACACTGGATGGCAGTCACCTGAGGGCAGGCCCCTCACCTGTGTGTCCACCAGGCTGCCTGGTGTGTCTGTCTGTCTCCTGGGAGCTGCCGAGTCAGTGCTGTGGACCTGACTGGAACCACTTCCCAGTTCCCCCCACCTGCTCTGCAAGCTTGCCTCGAATCTCAGAGCTGGCCAGAGTCACCGTCACTTTCCAGGGCTTGGTGTAGCCAGCGGTGAAAGCTGCACTTGAGTTAGGATGTGCCCGAGGCTGCCGAATTGGCATGAACTATAGGCCTAAAAACAGTCACGCTCCGTAACAGGGGATTGGTTACTTACTGCATGTAATTCCTCCTCTGGCCACTTTTCTGAGGCCTGAACCGACATCGCCTTGCTGGCTTTATTTTTAGGTGTCTGGCCGTTTAAAAGAGGGCTCCAACTGTCTTTGCTTTATTAGCACACTGTGAACTGCCCTTTGGAAACCCAGTGCCCTGATTCCGAGAAGATAACCTGGTTAGCTGAGACTCTTTTTTACTCCAAGTTTGAAACGCCACGCTCTAGGTTTGTGGCTTCAAGAATCATCTGAGGTATTTGAAAGCATGCAACTTCCTGGGCATTATCTTAATTTTTTTTAATTTAAAAAAATATATTTTATTGATATTTTACAGAGAGAAAGGGAGAGAGATAGAGAGTTAGAAACGTCGATGAAAAAGAAACATCGGCCAGCTGCCTCTTGCACACCCCCTACCGGGGATGTGCCCGCAACCAATGTACACGCCCTTGACCGGAATCGAACCCGGGACCTTTCAGTCCACAGACCGACGCTCTACCACTGAGCCAAACCAGCTTTGGCTGAGCATTATCTTTAGAGTTTCTGAATGCCTATGTCTGGGCAGGGACCCTCGGCCATGTGATTTTTTCAAGCTCCCAGGTGATTCTGCTGCTGGCTGGTCCTACTTAGGGACAAACTACAGTAGAATTAAAAGCATCAGGCAATGAAGAAAGATGTTTGCCACAGCTAAGCTACTGATGTGATGACAAAGTTGTCACATCTCAGAGATCAAGGTCTCCATGCACCTCCCCTTTCATCATGCCACTTCTCTACTCAAGAACGTGCAGCGGCTCCATCTTTTCCCTTCCAGATCAAGTGCAAACTCCTCCCTGGACATCTCACCTGCAGGTGAGGGGCTAGTTCACTCCCACTGCTTTTCTTTTAAAAAAATATTTTATTGATATTTTACAGAGAGAAAGGGAGAGAGATAAGAGAGCTAGAAACATCGATGAGAGAGAAACATCGACTAGTTGCCTCTTGCACACCCCCTACCGGGGATGTGCCCGCAACCAATGTACATGCCCTTGACTGGAATCGAACCTGGGACCGTCTAGCCCGCAGACTGACGCTCTACCACTGAGCCAAACCAGTTTCGGCACTTCCACTGCTTTTCATCCTGCTTATTTCATATCCAATCTTTTCTTCATTAAGAATCACCCGCCTCTTATTGAAAGACTCCTGTACGTCAGGTACTGTCCCATTCATTCATTCATTCATTCATTCATTCTTCAGGTCACTCTTGAGATAATGTTATTGTAATGATCCCCATTGGCATTGCAAGTGAGTTTCTATGACATGCCTAAGGTCACACAGCTGGTAAGTGAACTTCAAACCCAGAGTGACTGATGTAAGTGCCATTGTACCCTCATGTGATACTGTGCTGCTTACTTGAAGCCCATTTAAATCACATTCTTATTTAAGACTCCAGTCTAGTACCCTCCTCTGAACTCAGAGGCAGACTCCATTTTCCTCATCTGCAAATTGGATGTGCACGCCTCATTCGAAGGCTACTGTGAAGATCAAGGGCAGTAAGGTATCTAATGTACTGTGCATGGTGTCACATGTCTAGGTCAGTGGTTGGCAAACTGCGGCTCGAGAGCCACGTGCGGCTTATGAGCCAGTTTGCCGCACTGTTGACTAATGAGTTTGCCAACCACTGGGATAGGGGCTTAATCACAAGGAACAACAACAGCCTGTAGTTATTGGAATCGAGAGTCTAGGTCAGTGGTCGGCAAAGTCTCTCCAGGTAGGAGAGATGAAAATCGTGTGGCTCTTGAGGAATGATGAGATTTCATTTTCAGATTAAGCTTTCTGATATCAAAGCTTTCTGATATCTTGTGGGTCAGAGATATCATTCAAGGATAAAGACCTTAGGAATCATCCTTCCTGCTGAGACGTGTATTAACTCCTTTTCAAAAAAGTAATCTTAGGGCCCCCGCAGCCATGGAAACGCACGGGGCAGGTGTCGCTTACTCTGGGTAAGAGGCCCCTCTCCCAGCGGGCAGGGGAGAGGCTGCGGTCAGGGAGAGGAAATGGACCGGGGCTGTTTTGTCACGGTCTGAAAAGAAGACATTCTCCCAGTGCATCCATCAATCAGGCCTCCGGATGGAGGGTGCTCTTTTCTCCCCTTTGAGCGACTTCCAGCCCTTCTGTGTCACCATCAAGGGCCTTCTCGTCTGCTTGGCGACCCTAGAGTATGATGTTCTGGTCACAAGTCAAGCGCATCCTCTGCAGCAGCTGGAAATGGAGGGGGTTTGGAGCTTTCCCCAAGCACTTCCCAGCCTACATTTTCAGTTTTGCCTGTTCCGTCAGGGGTGGCTGAAGCTATTATTTATGGTCTTTCAGGAGGAAAGGATAGGATGCAACTGTGGGAGACAGTGACGCATGCTGGTTGGACCAGCCATCACGATAGTGAGAAGTCAGGGGGTGGGATTCAGATCCTGGCTCAGTGGCAAAAAAAACACACATCACTCTCTGCCTCAGTTTCCCAAAACTGCAAAGCGAAGGTGATCGTGCCTACTTTGTAAGGGTGTGGCAAAGATTCAAAATAGTTATGTAAATGTTGTGTAGTGATAAAGTACCAGATTCTGAACCTCTCAGTATTTAGTTGTGTGCAAGTTGTGTGTAATCCTGCCTCTAATCTTAGTTCAGCCAGCACTAACTGAGAACCCTTTGAGGGCAGACACATGACGGAGATCTGGTCTTCATGACGGCTTCATGGTGAATCGATGGCCAGTGTGTATAAGGCACCAGTGTGATCGGAGGGAACCGGAGCCCAGATCATTTAAAAGACTCTCCTGAGGGTTTAGAGCTGGTTATTTCCAGAAATATACCCAGACCTCCTGATACGACATCCAGAGCTTTTTCCATGGACCTGCAGCTTTTGTTTTAAGAAAAGACCAGAGCCATTTACATCATTCTGAACTAGAGCTAAACGACACAGACACCAGACCAGAATGGATTATTGAACAGAAGTATCCAAAGAGGAGCTCACTTCAGGACGAAATA
Source organism: Vespertilio murinus (assembly GCA_963924515.1). Taxonomy (NCBI): domain Eukaryota; kingdom Metazoa; phylum Chordata; class Mammalia; order Chiroptera; family Vespertilionidae; genus Vespertilio; species Vespertilio murinus. The sequence continues at coordinate 4,984,129 of OZ004717.1, read as the reverse complement.
TGATCACGTTGGGAAAAGGAGTCATCTTTTGCCAGGGGTGATCTTGTCATCTGCAGGCGTGGGGAGCTCTTGACCGCCTTGTCCACTTCTAAGCTCAGCAAACGGGTCAGGCTGTTGATCCAAGAGATGTATCTCTGATGATGTCAGCCTCCCTCTGGGCACGTGGGCCCATTATCACGTGCACTTGACCTTCACTCAGTAATGTCCCTGCATCTCAGCCTGGGGTGACTCAGCAAGGGAGAGATTCTGTTCCTCCCGAGGGAAGGGGTCTGGTTTTCTCAGGACAAATGTTCTTGCTGCATCCCCTTGCCCACCGGGGTGTATGAAGTCACACTTTGCAGCCATTTCAAACCCAATTTAAACTGGGCTGGCATGTCAGGGACAGGACAATAGCTCGGTGAGTTCATTTCCCCAAGAGAACTAGGATGGTAATGTATCTTTGCTTTCTGTGGGTTTCCTTTTCTCCCCTAAATTTTATTGTGAGAATATGCAAGGATACATTATAAGAAATTGAGAGCACTCAGACACCAATCACCAAGGCTCTACCATCATCATCTTACTATAATTTGCTTGTATTGTCACTTATTTATCCACTGATCGATCTACTCATTGATCTATCCACCAGTCAAGCTCTCTTTTGAAAATAAAATTAAAGGTACATTGCAGCAGACATCAGAACACGTTTCACTTAATACTTCAGCATTGTTATTATCTAGTGAACAAGGCTAATGATAAATGGCTCTCTCAGGTATACCCAGTACAATTGACGAGAGCTGTCTTATTATCACTGAGTGTTTTTATTTGTTTGTTTTTTGGTCCTAAGGCAGCAATGAGGTAGACAGGCAAAGATTATTGTTTCCACTTAACAGTTAAGGAAACTGCAGGTAAGAAGGGTGACTTACACAAGGTCACAAAGCCAATAGATGTTAGTGGATTTGAAAACAGGTTTTGTGATTTTTTATTTTTATTTTTTTTTCTTTTATTTTTTTTAACACTATTTTTTTTTATTAAGGTATTATCTGTATACATAGCTTATCATTGCCCCCCCCCATAGATGCCCTCCCTCCCCAGAGTTTTGTGTCCATTGGTTATTCTTATATGCAAGCATACCAGTCCTTTGGTTGATCTCTTATCTCCCCCAGATCTCCCTACCCTCCCCCCCCGCCCCCGCTGTCATTTGACAGACTGCCTGTTGTTTTACTGTCACTATATCAATCTTTCTGTTCATTTGTTTATAATGATCTTTAATATCCATAAATGAGTGATGTCATGTAGTGTTTCTCTTTCATTGACTGGCTTATTTCACTCAGCATGATGCTCTCCAATTCCATCCAAGTTACTGCAAATGATGAGAATTCCTTCCTTTTTATGGCAGCATAGTATTCCATGGTGTAGATGTACCATAGTTTTTTGATCCATTCATCTGCTGACGGGCACCTAGGCTGTTTCCAAATCCTAGCTATTGTAAATTGTGCTGCTATGAACATAGGGGTGCATATATCCTTACTGATTGGTCTTTCTAGTTTCTTGGGGTATATTCCTAGTAGTAGGTTTTGTGATTTTTTAAAAAAACACATATATTTTATTGATTTTTTACAGAGAGGAAGAGAGAGGGATAGAGAGTTAGAAACATCGATGAGAGAGAATCATCGATCAGCTGCCTCTTGCACTCCCCCTACCGGGGATGTGCCCGCAACCAACGTACATGCCCTTGACTGGAATCGAACCTGGGACCTTTCAGTCCGCAGACCTACGCTCTACCACTGAGCCAAACTGGTTTCGGCCACAGGTCTTGTGATTTTTAAAGTCAAAGGTTTTCTAGGCTGCCCTCTTATACTTTGAAGGAAAGACACACGAATAAGATATCCGTAGGCCAAGTAGTTGAAATAAGAATACGATTGACCCTTCCTATTTCAAATGAGGCTGTCAGAATAATTTCAAAGTCAACCTGTTGTACAGAATATTTACTGAGCATTTTCTATGTGCCATGCACTCAGCCTATTGACCAGGCATTTTTAGCAGACTTGACGATTTGAACTCTACCCATAAGCAATGCTGTACCAACCTCCTTCTTATGAGCAACTCGGAGGACTGACCATTTTACTTCCTTTATTCTCTCAGCTCAAGGCCTGAGTCATTTCATTAAGGGAGTTGCTCTGCATTGGCCCTGTTCCAGCCAACAGCTGCAAGGTGCCGGACTGAAGCAGGTAAGTGAAAGTTGGCTTAAATTTAGCATCACAGAAATCTGTTCCTGGGGACCAATCATTATCCTCAGGGCAGGGTAGTCACCTACACAGCCACTAGTCCCAAGACAGAGACCTCCCTTCAAGGATTAGTAATGGCAGAATGGTTTACCATAGCCATCATCTGCCTGGTTGAAATGTGACTATATTCTCCCACATAGTGATCAATGGGTGGACCCAGGGAGGAGCCACATTGAGCAGAAGGAAAGGGAACATATATTTTACATATATTTCTACAGAATCCAATGGCCTTCCTGTAGGGAAGGAGCACTTTTATCCCTATGTTACTATGTGGCAGGTGATCAGCATACCAGCTCATCTGGTTTGTCTGAGAATTTCCAAGGTTTCACATATCCTCGAAATATCTTGGTCCTGGACAAACTGGGATAGCTGGTCACCTGAGGTGGACCTGAGATTCTATCTCCACTGCAAAGAGAACGCTCATAAGCTTAGCACTCTCCTTCCACTCATCCATGATGTCATCTGATCGTCCAACCACACTGTAATTTTAGGATGTTATACCCATTTTACTGATGGGGAAATGGAGGCTCAGAGAGGTTAGTAGCTTGCTCATAGTCTAGTGATTGAACAGTGGCAGAGGCAGTTTGTCATCCAGCTGTCTTTAGCTCTGAGGCTCCTCCATTCAACTCTCCTAAAAGGCTAGGTATAGCCTGACAGGTGTGTTATCTGTGACTATGTTCACCATTCAGTTGGTTGCTTTTTACATTTTGTTGATGGTCTCCTTAGTTTGATGAAGTCTCATTTGTTTAATTTTGCTTTTGTTTCTTTGCTTGAGGGGATATATACCCAAAAAGAAAATGCTAAGAGTGATGTCAAATAATTTCCTACTGAATTTTTCTTCTAGGATATTTATGGTTTTAGGTCTTACATTTAAGTCTTTAACACATGTTTAGTTTATTTTAGTGTATGGTGCAAGATAATGGTCCTGTTTCATTTTGTTGCATGTATCTGTCCTATTTTCTCTTGTTGAAGAGACTGTCATTTCCCTATTGTATATTCTTGCCTTCTTCATCATGGATGAAATGGCTATTTAAGCAAGGGCTTATGGTACACCTGGAACTACTATAATATTATATGCCAATTATCGTTGAATAAGAAGAGAAAACACGGACAAGTAGGAAGAAGCAGTCTGGGAATTCCTCCATCTGCCCTCAAAAGCCCCCAGGATGATACTCTTTTCAGCCCTTAAACTTTTAATTGTGTCTTTCAGCCCCAGGACATGATGCAGAGCCACGGGGAAGGATCGCAGTGAAGGACGCAGGTTAGGGCAGTTGGATTCTAGGGAGCACTCCCAAGGAACCAACAATGGGGTGGTCATTATCGTCAGATGCCCATCATAGAAGCTGAGCCTGGAGTCAGGGCTCTGTGAAGGAGGGCCAGCTCAAAGAGGGTGAGGGACAGTGACTGAGGAGAGGCCAGAAGGGCAGAGCTAGCCCTCTGTTTGAGCAGCAGCTGAGCTGACCAGGGGAGGGCTTTCCTGCACCTGAGTCTGACTTGACCTGACAGCCCAGACCAGCTGGCAGGAGCTGAACACACTGGGAGTGCCCTCTGTCAGAAGAACGTCCTTCACAACCATGTCTGCTCTGCGTGTTCCCTCCTAGTGCACTGAAATATAGCACACCCGAAACAGGTGGCCAATGCCCTATGTCTAGCCTTCCTCTCCCCCCACATTTCCTGAGTGCCCATTGTGCATCAGGGCCCTGTGCAAGGTGCTGGGGAATGGGAGGTGAATAAGGCATGGATTTTCTCTGAAAGGAGTGACTCTTCATTGAGAAGACAGATCTGAGAGCAGCTGGTCGGGCTGGGCATAAGAGCCATGGGTATGGGAGCTTCTCGCACCTGAGGCCCCATCCTGACTTTGAGGCCTTGGCCAAGTTGCCTAAAACTTTCTCTGAGACTCTTCTCATCTGTAAAATGGGGTTGATAATGGCACCTTTCAATTGCTGTGGGGAATAAGTGTGATGATGCATGGTCCAGAGCGAAGTTCAATGTCTGTTACTCAATTAATTACTTAATTAATAGTAGCTATTTTTCCAGTTCTACCACTTACCAACTCTGTAAGTTTGGGCAAGTCAGTGAATCTCTTTATGCATCAGTTTCCCTCCTGTGAAATGGGTGTAATAATAATAACTATCTTATAAGAATGTTAAGATAATCAAACCAGATAATATATATAAATCTCTTAGAATAATGCCTGGCATACAATCAGAATTGAATATGTAATAGTAATTGTTACCAACACATATAGTAATACTTGCTATAACAAGTATGGACAAAAACTAAGATAGTGTAGCAGAGAATTCTAGGAAAATGGATGTGAAGGTATTTCAGGAAGGGTCAGCCTATGTGGGATAAAGGGGTTTGATGATGTATAGCATTCTAAAGAACTGGCTCAACTTGGCAGGCCAGGGCCACAGAATGGGCAGAGGGTGGACGGGCTTAGGAATGAGCCAGAATCTAGGTTCTACCACTTATTATCGAGGTGACCATTGGAAAGCAACATCTCTTGTCCCAGCTTCCTCCTCCTCCCAGTAAACAGAGCTAACAGGAGAGGCCATTCTATGTCAGTCTAAGGATGAAATGGCACAAAATGTGCAAATGCACAGCCAATGCCTGGCACAAAGGAAGTCTTTAGTACAACCGTGGGCAAACTACGGCCCGAGGGCCGGATCCTGCCCATTCGGCTGTTCTATCCGGTCCGCAGAACCAAAAGAGCAGAGGGTTCTCTTGCTCTCCCCTCCGCTCCTTCACCAGCAGCCCAAGATGAGAGTGCCAGCATGGTCAGGTTGCTTTGGTTCCGGCCCTCCGGTCCAGTTTAAGAACCCATGGTGGCCCTCGAGTCAAAAAGTTTGCCCACCCCTGCTTTAGTAGGTCACAGCTGATAATAGTGATTTTTGACTAGCGGATAGGATGAGGGTGTGCGGGACGAACAGAAGGAGTCATTGCTGGGGTGGTCGATGGTGACCAGATTGGGAGGACCAGTTTATGGCACTCTAAAGAATGGGGAGACTTTTTCTGGGAACAGTGGGGAGCCCAGGAACCATGACACCCCGAGGCTCTCTCTTGATGCTACACCAGCTACACCTCTTCCTGAGCCCAGTTTCTGAGCCCACACCCTCAGTTTGGTCAGAATCTGAATTTACTGTCCTTGCAATTATTCACACTGTGTCTCATTAGCTTGTGAGCAGAACTCTTAGAGGCCCCAACTGGGAGGTGGGGGGGAGGGGGAGGGGGGGACAGGGAGGAAAGAAAAGGAAAAAGAAAGAAAACTTTGGCCATAGAGCCTCCCCGTGTTGACTGCAAGTTGCGGGTGTTGGCCAGTCCCCCGGAAATAGCTTCTAAGGGCAGAGTTGGCTCGTGTGTCTTTGAACGTTAAAATTAGAGTGAACCAAGATTGAATGCTCCCAAGAAACTGACCAGCCTAACATTTTCTCCTCCCTCTCTCTTTTTATAACTATGACCACAGTAGTAATTCAATTGGAAACGTATTCTGTCCCTGATTGCTCCAACTCTGGCACGAGATCATTCCCAGGGCTTGATATTTTTATTAAGTGAACGCTGCTGTTATTTTCTGCCGAGGCTAAAAATATATCTGACTGAGCAGCTAGAGCTCTGGGGGGGCCTCCTCCCTGTTCTCTCGGAGCCTGGGACAGGCAGGGCCAACAGACTGATGGGCCTCCCAATTAACTTAGGCAGCACCTCGTTTCCCAGGAAGACTGCCCCAGATACTAATATACCTGTAAAAATAAAGACAGAGTTCAGTCTGAAAGGACAAGTTAGGGAGCCTATATTCCTGTCCTCGTGTATTGCCAATCTTTTTCACTTCCAGCCACCACACATCACCATTTCAAAAACTTTATGGACTTTCAACACCCCTAGTCTTTGTGGATGCTGTTCCTTTGCCCAGAATGCTGTTCCTCCCTCTCCCTCTGTGAGTTCATGATTATCTCTTAGTCTCAGTTCGAGCACCTTCACATTTTCTGAGTTCAGGCTCTGACTGAAATGCTCCTTGACCTACATCCCCATGCTCCCTCTGCTTAAGCCTGTCAGAACTCACCTTTTGCATTTTAATCTCTAGCGTTAGATTTGTCTGCTTGTTAGACCTTGAATTTCTTGAGGGCAGGAATTGTGTCCCACTGATTATTATCCCTGAAGCATCTAACAGTGCTGAGCTCAACCAGGCTAAGAACAGGGTGAGGCCGATGAGGCACTGAGGAACTGAGGAGACAAAATTTAAGGAGGCACTTCCTTTCAATGTTGACCATGCACTTGAATGATTCTAAAAGTGATAGCCTCCTTAAAGTTTCCACTCTAGGATCCTAGCCAGTCCCATCCTAGTTCCTGCTTAAAGTGGTTGATGAACAAATGATTCTTGAGTGAAGGCAAGTTGATCACCTTTTCCTTTTGGACATTCTCTCCTCTGTTGGTTTTTATGACAGCATAAAAATTGTTCTTGTTTTATTTATTTCAGGGAGAGGAAGAGAGAGGGAGAAAGAGATAGAAACATCAATGGTGAGAGAGCGCACCCACACTGGGGATCAAACCTAAAACTTGAGTGTGTGCTCTGACCAGGAATCCAGTCATGACCTTCTGGTTCATAGGTTGATGCTCAACCACTGAGCCATGTCGGCCGTGCAAAACTCATTGAGTTTTATTTGGGACCAGTGTTTGATGACTTCCGCTAACAGGGACCAACAAGTATGAGTCTATGACCTATAGGCAGGCATGTGCTCTAACAGGGGGCCTCATCTTCAGTGTCAAATGGGGAAGTACTGATGTCAGGACGAGGTCCCCAGATGATGTTGTACACAGCTTGGAAATTTCTGACAATAAAACATAAAAGCCTTTTTTTATACTGTTTCCGCACCCATTCCGGTTGGTTGATTGGAAGGTGCAAGGAAAACACTGTGAGCTAAAAAGCACCGCTTCAAATATTTGCATGTGGTTTGCTATGTAAGATTTCCCATATTTAAGGCAAAAGTTGAACAAAGCCATTAGGATGTGTGGCTGACACATTTAGAAAGTGGGGGTGTGCTACATGCTGGTGAATACCCCGTGCTTTCTTACCTCTCCAGATGGACACTTCAGTGCCTGATCTCACCTGAGTATGACTGCTTGGCACACTTGAGTGGACATAGAAAAAGCCATTTTATGGTGTGAGTGGACTCCATCCCCACAATGAGAAAACCCACCTGCCAGGTCCTACACCCTCATTGGCTGGCAGCAGTGTATCTGTAGACACATCCTACAGGTGGACATTAAGATAAGAGTTGGCATTGTTTTTCTCTAATATTGTCACCAGAAAATGGAAACTGAGTTAGGATAGCAAGAAGCAGGCTAGGCACAAACAGGTCTTTGATGTCACAAAAAATTAAATCCTGCAGTATGCAATTGTGGGTACTCAAGTGAAACAAAAATATTAACTAGCGAAACAAAATGTTAACTCTGCTTTACATAATTCCCTCAAAACGTGTTCCAGAATCTCACAAGGACTGAGGAATGAGCATCGTTAAAGCCAATTCATTAATTCATTATCTTCTTAACAAGAACCTACTAAAGGGATGAAATGTTCATTGCAATATCAGGTCCAATGCTAATAGATAGTAGCTTTTGACCATTAACTGTGGTTCAGGTACTTTGTAAACATACATTCATTACCTAATTTGATTCTTACCACCAATCTCATGAGGTAGGTACTATTATTACACCCATTTTGCAATGGAGGAAATTGAGGTTTGGCAAGGTTAAGTGAGTTGCCCCAGATCTCACGCCTGTTAGGCAGTAGACATAAATATTGGTCTGTCTCAGGTCATAGTTGCTTCTCTCAGGCGTGTCTACTGAAGTCCTTGCATATGCAGAACCCCGAAGCATTCGTAGGTGCCTAGAATCCCAAGGAGTTATTATTTGAGAAGAGTCTTCTCATTCCATGTATAACCAATGAATATGTTTCCCTTTGTGATCCATAATGAGATATCATCCTTTGGTAAAAATAGCCCTTATCTAACACTCCTGAGGTTAAACTTTCTTTCTGTGGTTTTATTTTTAGGAAAAAAAGTCCTGGCTCTATAATGTGGCATTTAATGTTCCTCTGAGTCTTTCCCCCCAGGTAATTGTCCGGTGTGAATGGTGCTGTAACCACACTCTCCACTTCGGTCAGAAAGGTTCGATCATTGCCCCAGAAACACTTTCTCTTCCTGCCCCCCTACTTAAGAAGGTTCCCACTTAGCTTCCCCGTACATCTAGAATGTGTCCAGTACACATGCTCGTTTACAAGGTCCCTCTCAATTCCCAGTCTTCTGGGGAGCCCTATCTCGATGAGTCGAATGGTGCAGTCAGTGTTGTCTAGAGTCATTCATCTGTGCATTCATTTCCTCATTCGCTCAGTATGTAGTGAGCATCTACCATGTGCCACGCTTTTATGCTAAGTGTATCCTGGTAAACCAGATAGCGTTCCTGTCATAGCTACTTTTCTTAAGATTATGATTCATTGACGCAAAGGAACAGCAATCTTTTGGATAATAGATTTTCCCCCAAGCTTTTAGAATTCAATCTTTGTACCTTGAACATTGACATGTAGTAAGTGGTCAGTAAATATTTTTGAATGAATTTCTGAATTACATCGCCTTTCTATCTTATTTATTCATGCAATTCCCGAGAGGTTTAAAACTTGCATCAATCATTGACAAGAATTTTATGACCAAAAATATCACTTGGAGGTGGGGATTATCAGGGTTTCAAAAGATGGAGTTTTTTCTCATTATCTTCAGCACACTGCATGCATAACACCCAAATAAGTTATGTAAACATAATAGTGAGAAGTTGTTTCTGGTTCCCTTCACTAATATGGAGATGAAAAATTTGAAGCTGGGGACGTTGGGATAGCCTTTACCTTTGTTTTTCTGTGGAGACAATGGGAGATGTTTCTGGGTCATAAGTCCCATGGACTTTGCAGAACTTTGGAGGGACAACTTCATTGTGGGAGTTTCAGCTTCAAATTTGACTTGAAGTGTTCTTCAGTCAACTCACCTCACCTGTTTATGTCACACTTGTAACCCTGCACGTGGGGTAGACAAGGCACTTTCTGGTAATGGTCTCACCTTTAAGGAAATGGTCTGGTTGAGCATTCCCTAAAGGTGTTAGCAGAAGCAACACACACACACACACACACACACACACACACACACACACACACACACACAGTGTTCCATGGAACAGTTAGGGAGCACGCTTTGGCTTTACTAACTCCTTAGTAATTATCACAACCTTGGATATTTACTAAGCACATATGCATATGAATGTCGCCCAGAAGTCCATTTATAAAGAAGCCTGCCTGAGTTTGTTTCCAGAAATTATCATAAAGACTTGACAATGCCACCGTCCACTGCCATCCTACTTGACTGGTTTCTCCCCAGAGCCCCCACTTCTCCATCCACTCATTTAGCCACCTTGCATTGTCTGACACTGCAAGACACAGAGGTCACAGTCCCTGTCTTCAGGAGCTTGTGGTCTCCCAGAGAGGTAGATAAGTAAATGGACTGAGATGAATCTTCTAACGGAGGCACTTGCTGGAAGCTATGAAGCAGCAACTGTTGGTAGTTGCTGGGGGGAGAAGCAACAACCAAATTCCTCTGATTGGAAATTGGCCAGGCCAGTGGTTTAGAAAAGAGGATTTCAGGCAACAGTAGGTAGGTGAGAGCCATCAAATCAGGATAGTCAAGAAGTTCGGCCTGATTAGGTTGCAGGGTTCGCACAGGGAGAAGCCGTGACAGAAGGAGCAAGACAAGAGTGTGAAGAATCTTATTTCTCCTCTGGTTTTATCTCTTGGTTTTCTAAAACCGGCCCTAAGCCTGAGCCTGGCAGCCCTAGTTCGGCTTTTCCTATGTTCTTTCCAGCAGCAGGAAGAGGACATTGGGATGATTTAGAACATAGGAAACCAGGTTCCAGAATGGCAGGAGTTGGTCAGAACTGGAGACGATTGTAGATGCTCCAGAAACTACCCAAAGAATGATGAATACTCTTGATAACCCATTTACCCCTCTATTAATGATTTGTGGCATAACAATGAAATTCCTGCTTTTGTTCCTACAACACCCTCTTCTCCTTCAGATGTGGACACTGTGTTAATCATGATTCTGTTTGTAAATTGCTGTGAAAATGGTTTCCATATCATAAACTGTCATTATTGACAAGTGGTGAAACTGTCCCCAGATTCTCTTTTCTCTGGCTGCTGAAGTCCAGGAAAAAACAACAGTATAGCAAGAAGATCTGGAAAAAAGAAAACTATGAGTTATTTTCCTCCTTAGAATGTCTCTGAGGTCCCTTTAAGCGTTAATGTAATGTTCTCAAATTCTATGGGAGATACAGACATTTGAGGACAGCAGATGTGGAGTAGAATTGCCTCAAAAGGGTATTTATCGCTCACTGACTCTGGGAAATGGTGGGCATGTATACTATTTGTTGTTATGACTGGAAAATGTGAGCAATAATTATGAGAACATCCATAGCACTTCCCCTGGTGTGTAAAATACAGAAAAGACTTATTATCCCTTAATAACTGGTGTTCATGATGGAGTTCTCGGTGGTGCTCACTGAGACTGGGACTAGGCTTCTTGTCATCTGGCTCTACTTGTCTGCAGTTGGTTCCAACAATCAATTCATTTACCCACCTGACAGATATTTATTAAGCACCAGGCATGTGCTGGGCATTACTGTAGGGGACACAAGGATAATTAAGAGCTTACAGTCAGAGGAAAATGCAGATATGAAGTCCATTCAGCAGATATGTATTGGGTGCCTAGCATGTGCTTGGCCCTTGAAAGAGACAAGTGTGCAAGAGAAAAATGATAGCTGATGCACGGTTGTAAGTTCTAAGGATACTACTCCATAGCATCTAAGATTCAGGCGCTTCACAGAGGAGATGGTACTTATTGAAGAAAGGAGTAAAGGATTACTGAGTGACCAGGAAGGCTATTTTAGGAAGGCGAAACAGCATTACCAATAGCACAGGGGTGTGATGTAGTGCGGGAATTGCTAGTTGCTGTAATGGCCTCCTTGTGGCTGTAGATATGGCTGAGAGGCTTGAATGAGCCTCATGTGTGAACTTCAGTAATCTGAAGCGAGATCAAGAGCCACTGGAAGACTACGGCAGAAGAATGGCTGCTTCAGCGGCTCATCTGCAATGCAGGGCTAGCGATGCCAGCATTTACAGATTTGCTGTGAGCATCAATAATAAGAATAAGAGCAAATATTGATCAAAGGCTGCCTGCAAACCAGGTGCTGCTTTGAATACTGACCAGGTTTTATCTCATTGCGATGTTACAATAGTCCCAGGAAGCAGGGAGTGTGACTACAGGTGAGGAGATGGAGGCATAGAGAAATTGAGCAGATGGTGGTCATGAAATAATTTAGTAGAAGAGTCAGGCAGAATGAATCCAGGATCCTGCCCTCTTTTTGTAGTTTATTACATTTTACACTTAAAATACTGGCCGGCGAGACACGTGTGGGTAGGTGCACAAATCATGAGTATATGGTTCAATGCATTATCCCAGGGGCCGTCAAACTACAGCTTACAGGCCAATTCCCGCCTGCCACCTGTTTGTAAACAAGGTTTTATTACGCTGGAGCGATACCCATCAGTTATGAATTGTCGATAGCTGCTTTTGTACTTCAGTGGCAGAGTTGAGTAGTTGAGACAAAGACCTACGGCTCCCAAAGCCTGAAGTATTTCCTGTATGTCTCCTGGCAGAATTTACTAATTCAGCAGTTCCCCACATGCTCCCCCCTTCCCCTACCCCCACCCCCAAACATGGCTCCTTCTCCCCAGGATAACCCCACTATGACTTCTGACACCGGGGATTTATTCTGCCTGTTGCTCACTTTCTGTGAATGCAAAGTAAGGCAGTATGTGAGCTGTGCCCTCTCAGCTAGGGTGCCACGCTCAAGTGCTTGGCAGAAGACCACCAAAAATGGGGGACCAGTGCCATGTTTTCTGGCCACACAGCAGGTGAGCTCCCAGGAGAGGAGGCATGTTGGCCCGTGCTTTGCTTCTTCCAGGAAGAGGACATTTAGGATTCACCATTGATGGGTCCAAGTTGAATCATGGCCCTCTGTGACTACCTAGATGTATTAGTTCCCTGTTGCTGCCGTAACAAATGACCACAAGCCTAGTGTCTTAACCCGAATTTATTCTCTTATAGTTCGGGAGTTCAGAATCCTGAAGGGGTCTCACTGGACTAAAATCAGTGTCAGTTGGATTGGCTTCCTCTGGAAGAGCCTTGGTTTCCATTCTACACACTCTCCCTGGGTGATACCTTACACTTCCATGACCTTGGTTTGCATCCATCTCTACACGGATAAAGTTCAAATATCTACCTGTATTCTCCCTTTTCTGAATGTTATACCTGCGTCTCCAACTCTGTAACTGCCTAACACCTCCTCCTGAATATCCCCTGAGCCCACCATCTCGTAGAATGAATATGTTCCCCCTATGCCCTCCCAGCTCACAAATTGACACCACTCTTTACCTAAAGTTAATTTCCTAAAAATAAAAATAAAAACTTTCTTGTTTGTATCTCCTATTTTACATCTAAATTCAACCATTTCTCTCATCCTTTTCCATTCTGGATCCTTAGAATTCTGGGCGTGCATCTCCATTGCAGTTGCTGTAGATCTCTGATTTCTGCCCAAGTTCTTCTACCCGAATCCTAGTCGTGGTCTTGCCCCCTTCCACGTGGTAGCCAAAAGGCACTTTCTAAAGCAAAATCTAACCCTCTGCATTTCCAATAGAGAGTTAACTCTTCAGGGACTGGCCTCGTGCCTTGTTCACTGTTGTGCTCCTGACACCTAGCAAACAGCCTGTAACAGGAAGTTCTGAATTAATGCACGTAATTAAATGCACCTCTGACTTCTCCATCTGCTACCGGCTCTTCATTCACACCCTCTACCTCCTCAGGCATTCACTATACTGATTTTGCATCCTCCATACTGATTTGGGGTCCCCCTCTCCTCTCTCTCACCTCCACGATTTGAGAGCATCTTCCTTCCAAGTGAGCTGCTCTCTGCCTTCATCACAGTGCCTGGTCCGCCACAGGCTGCTGATGTATGTTTGGTGAATAAATGCAAACTTACACGAATAAACGAGTGGAGACATGAGGCTGTCAGAGAGCATTTTCCAGAGGAGGCAAACAGGCTTAGCCTGTCTGTAGCTTCCAACTGAATTCTGTAGTGCAGGACACGAACAGCTGATTTGGGCTAGAAAGGATCTGGAAAGAGTATTTGGTTTATTCCTCTGGCTCCAGGTAACATTTTTCAAAGTCCCATAAGATGCTCTAGAAACCCAGTGAAATTGGACAGTGACTCACCCTCTGTTGGAGACTAACAGTGCACAGTAGCGTATGAAAGATAAGACAACTCACTCTAGTTTTCAGTTCCATCCCAATCTTTCCCAAACCTGGGTGCCACGGAGCCCCTTCTTCCCATTGCAGGTCCAATGTCCCAGTCGCTATCTTTGGGAGACATAAGCTTAAGCAAACTTTTACTCTTTGTGTAATTCAACTTTACAAGGTGAGGGGAAGTTATTTTGATGAATATTCTCCCTGTTGTATGAGTTTAGCGGGTTCAGAGGAACCTTAAAACGACTTTTTTTTTTTTTTAACCTGCCAAAGCAGAAGCAGGTTTTAACACTCCTTTTGTCAAAGTGAGCCTGGCTGTTAGTTAGAGGGAGGAAGAAAACAGAGGTAATTATACAGTGATGGGAACTGCTCTTTCTTCTCCCGTTGAGAGCCGATGTCAGTCTTCTCGAACAAAGGTGCTTTGAAATTGTGAATCATAAAAATTGATTTTTCCAATACTGGGGCACAGCTGGGCTCAGTAGGAGGACAGGGGAAGGCGGTGTTAGCCAGAGGTCCCTCACTGCGTCCCTCAAGGGCTTCATGCAGCTATTCTGCATGCCATTTGTTCATTTCGCAAACACTCATTGAGCCTCCGTTCTGCTAGGTGTTGGGAATATCCAGATTAACAAAACCTATTTGTGGCCTCCCGGCATGAGTGAAGATTGAATAAACTCATATGCCATTATTGCTTCCATTGTAGGGCGCTTATTACGGACCTTGGGCCATACCAGTGCTTTCGTTGTCTTGATAAATCCTCCTCACAGTTCCCTGAGAGATGGTTAACGCAACTCTATTGTAATTCCGGATACTGAGGGTAAGGGACTTTGGCGATAGCTACAGTGATGAGAGGGCAGTGTCAAAGTTCGAAGCCAGGGCATATTCGATCTATGGCCAGTGGGTCTCGCGCTGGACAGTGTGATGTCATTGGTGGGAAGTATAAAGGTTTAGCATTTGCGAAGGGTCAAGGGTGGGCTGGTGTGGAAGAGCCACCGAGCCCTTGGGCCTGTTGTTTTAGGAACTATCACTCAGAGACAGCAGCCAGAGAGGAACTTCTCCATCCTATCTCGAGCCTCATGCGGAGTCCCTCAGAGCACATGGATTTTTGCGAAGAGTTACATTTCCTGCTGTGGTGATTAGATAGGCAGGCTCATTGAAGTCCTATCAGCCAGAACTTGGCTCTGTGTTTTGTTGGTAAGTTTGGGAATCAGCCCTTCATGTCAGCTTTGTCCTTTTTTTGCAGTGGGATGATAATTCGGGGCTCTTTCGTTTTCCTTTCCTTTCATCTGCATCATTTCCTCGGAGGCAGAATTGGCTGTTGCCCTCTTCCAAGACAGGTGGTGGTATCCCCATTTGTGACAGGCAGAACCGAGGGCCAGAGGAGCCCAAGGACATGGTTGAAGGCCATACAGAGTAGCACCCCATAAACACCTCCATCCTAGTGTTTGCCTAGTGAGCGCTTGCCTGATAGACCTTTCTCTTTATCTGCTTCTTCTTTCCAAGGCAATAAGAAGAATATCTTGAGGGTGGAAGCCATATAAAAAATATCTTGTATTTTCCTAAGATGCAGCAAAAAGTCCAGAACATATTGAGGTGGAATACACTGAAGAAATGGAACCTTGGGTGGAATCTGGGGTTCCAATCCTGATTTTTTACCTCCAACCCTGCACATACTCTGCTTCTCCAGACTTATATATGCTCTCCCTTGAGTTTTGTCACCCCAATGAGCTATCCTTGAGTTTTGTCTTTCTGCCATCTTCCTGATCTGATTGGTTACCAAGTCCTCTTGAATTTCTATTCAAAACACATCCAGAATTGTCCACTTCTTCCAACTTTCTCAATTTTACCCCAGTCCTAGCACTGTCCTCTCTTACTTGAACCATGGCGAATACTTTCCTTTTTGGTCCCCCTTTTACTCTCGTCCTATGATCCATTTCCCACAGAGCACTGAGTGATGTTTTAAAAGGAAAACAAGATTAATTCCTCTTGCTGGGTTTTGTTGCCACGGAAAAGCAGACAGACAGACAAACACAAACTAAAATTACCCTTTTTTTTATTCGTGAAACCTGCCTTCGCCATACTCTGAGTCTACGCTCTACTCCTTGCATGATCCCTGTGCCGGCCATGCTAACCTTCTTGACATGCCTCAAACTTCCCAAGGTCATGTAGCCCAAAGGGCCTTTTCACTGGTTGTCCCCTCAGCCTGGAGTGTCTGGTCCCTTATCCTATTTACATGGATGGCTTCCTCTTATCCTCCAAATCCCACTTAACTGTGGCCTCTTTTGAGAGGGCAACCCTGACCACCCAGTTCTAGCTAGCCACAAGCCTACTCTCTATCAGATTATCTTATTTTAAGTCTCTCTTTGGAGACAGAACCTATGAAATTTATCTTCTTGTTTGTTTTTGTCCACCTTTCCGCCCTCAGGACAACAAACTTCACAAGACCAGGAATCCTCCTCGTATTTTCCTCCCTGTGTCCTGGGATGCTGTGTGGTCCCCGTGAGTATTTCTGCCGTGGTCTCACAGGTGTCCCTTCACTCTCTGTAGTGCCCATTGGTGCTTCTAGCAGCATAGTCCAGGACTAGGAGAATATTGTCTAAATTAGTTCTTAAATAGCCTGGGATGAAGTACGTTATTACCCCCAATTTCATTTTTTAGAGGAAGCAACTGGCATGTAGGGTAAAGCATCCAGACATCCGCTTTTGGCGGGACAGTCATGATTCTTAACAATTTGTCCCAAGTCCCGCAGCATTTTAAAAAAAGTCCCGAGAATCTTTCCAAAAATTGGGACTTTTTTAAAACGCCGCGGGACTTGGGACAAATTGTTAAAAATCAGGACTGTCCCGCCAAAAGTGGGACGTCTGGTGACCTTAATGTAGGGAGGTTAAGCAACTTAAGGTCAGTAAGACACAGTGACCAGTGAGACCTAGAAGGTGAGGGAAAGGAAGGAATCAAGTATAGTTCAGATTTCTGATGTGAGAAACCAGGGAGATGCTTCTCGAGATGGGAAAGTCCAAGGCAGAGTAGGTGTTCAAAGGAAAATCAAGAGATCTGCTTTGACCATGTTATTCGTGTGATGCCCAAAGATACCCTGGTCATCCTGGCAAGAGCGTCAGGCTTTGAGCTACTGTCTTTTGAGCTACTGTCTTTGAGCTATTAATAAAATAATTATTAATTTTAGAGAGGAAGGAAAAAGGAGAGAGAGAATCACCAATGATAAGAGATAATCATTGATCGGCTGCCTCCTGCACTCCCCCTACTGGGGATTGAGTCTGCAACCCAGACATGTGCCTTTGGTTGGAATCAGACTGGGGACCCTGTAGTCCCACAGGCTGATGCTCTATCCATTGAGCCAAACTATCTAGGGCTGAGATCCTGTCTTTAACTTCCAAACATTATGCAGCCTTTCCCAGCAGTGTTTTTCATTTTTTAAATCTCCTTCCTCCTCTGCAAGGAGGGTACTCTGTCTAGCCATTTTCCATGCCGCTGGGAGAGCTGGTGGGCCAGGCATTGCTGCAGTCTGGAGATAAGCAAGATACTATTCCAACTGGGAAGTGTAAGTGATAGCCCTTAAAAAGAAGGCCAAAAGGCAGATTGCTTTGTGCGCTGATGGTTGATAAGTGGGGCTTTTGAAGGTTCGGGGGCAGCAGTGAATTTCATGGTCACAATGGGGAAGAGGAACTGCACAGGCAGGGCGACCTTCCCCTGAGCCCAGGTCTCTGATAAGACTGTCACCCCCTCCGTGGACAGGCCTTTACACTCCCAGAAAGCACATCATAGCGCTTACCATGTGTGAGCCTCACAAAGACCTGCAAATTGGGATGTCTTCTTCCTGATAAACGGCTAGGGAACTGAGGGTCAAGGGAGTTACCTGGTTGTTCAAGGTTATAGAGTTACCAGTGAGGTAAGGCAGACCTGCCGAGCCGGGCTCCCAGGCGAAGGGCCAGGCTCCACATGACTCTCTTCTCATGGACACCCCTCTGCCACTCTCCGCCCCCTGCAGGGGACCACCGTCCTCTCTCCCTTCTGCTTCTCTGTGTATCTCACCCACCTGGTTCTGGAGTTCCCTTTCTTGCCAAGCTACCTGCAAAGCTGGGCTTAGAACCCTTGGAGCCTCTGCTGAAGCGTTAACTACCAGCCCGGCTGCAGGAGGGTTTGTGGAGAAAGGGCATCAGTTGGCGTGGTCTTGGGCATGCATGTTGAATGGTCACGCCCCTCGTAGCCTCGATTTCGTGTGCTCTAAATGGATGGTTCTCAGACTTTAATTGGCAAGAGAATCACCTGGAGAGCTTCTAGAACCCCAAAGGCCTGGGTCCCATCCACCAGAGATGCTGATTGAGTAGGTGTCATGGGTGGGGCGTGCAAATTTGGGTTTCTACATAAAGCAGCTGCTGCTGCTGGTTTAAAGACCACTTGGAGGAACGCTTCTCTACAGCCAGGCCTGCTGCCCTCCCGGTGAAGGTCAGGTAGGGTCGATATTCTAAGTGGTATTGATGGAAGTGTCTGTTGCTACAAGGTCTCTGCAGGGGAGCAGTTGGCAATTCCAATTAGAATCTGAAGAGTGTGCTTTGACCAACCGTCCCACTACTGGGAACTTGATTTTAATGACATAATTAGGAATATTAGGGGGAAATTATAAACAATAGAAGTATACAAATGCCAAAAAAAGGTTAATTGATGACTTATCCTATGTCTTTCAATTGGAAACCAGGCATTTTTAAAGTATTGGAAGGGGTGATGACAATATAACAACCAGTAGTATGACTTCATTTTGCTGTGTATATATATATATATATATATATATATATATATATATATATATATATATTTTAAAAAGTTAATGATGGGTTATCAGTTAATTTTTGTTTGAGATGAATGGTAGTCTCTAGTTTTTGTTTGAGATAAGCAAATATTTAAATATCATTGAAAATATTTGTCTAAAATGAGCATAAAAGGGTAACTTTAACGGAGAGCTCAGTCCTTCATTAGGACCTTTTTCTGGACCTACCATCTTGGCTGGAGCAGGAGTTTGTAGGTGTGGAGGGAGGAATGTTCTTTGCTTTGTAAGAGGCTGTTACAATGTCAGCGAATGGAAATCAGCTGGGTTTGAGTCTCAGCAAAACATATTGAAGGCTCTGCTTCGGTGGTTTCTGAGCTTTTTCTGCGAGAGTGAGGCTCCTTTGAGAAGGTTCCTGGCACTTTGGGGGTGATCCAGCCAGCGTCTCTCCTTCTCTGGACTCTCTTTGTGGTCAGTCCTCAAGTGTTTCCAGAACGAGGGGCTTCCTCTCCTGCAGGAGCCGCTGGAAACGCCCAGAGAGTGGCCTGCATGCATCCTGACCAAGCTCAGGGCTGTTGAGTAACAGAAAGTCCCTACCTCCAGGGGGTCCCGCCATTTGCTTAGGACCAGCCCCAGACAAGCAAGTCAGCCACTTGTTTCTCTCCTTCCCTTTGTCATCTCTGTGTGTGCAGATACCTATGTTGCTGATACCCTGTTTCCCCGAAAATAAGACAGTGTCTTATATTAATTTTTGCTCCCAAAGATGCACTAGGTCTTATTTTCAGGGGATGTATTATGTTTCCACGAAGTAGGTCTTATTTTCGGAGGATGTCTTATTTTCGGGGAAACACGGGTAGTACGGCCCAAGGACGACTGTCTGAAATGAACTGAAGGTGCTCCCGCAAGGTGTGGCATAGAGGGGAGCACTTGCTGCCTTCTCCTTCGTGTCCTCCCACCTCCCTCTCCTGCTTGTCTCTCATCAGTGGGTCTGAAACTCATACCACTGTCCCCTGGGGAGTGATGTCAAGACCGATGATTGGGAATTGGGGTCCTTCGCTGCCCTCCCATCGCCAGTGATGCCTGGGAGAGGTTGGCCCGCCCTCGGGGAAGTTGTGTGGGTGTGTCACCGCCTTTTACACATTCTCCCCCAACTGCCTAAGGTCTGTTTGTTTTCATGCTGAAGTTATAGATGGAAAAATTGCTGGCTTTCCCTGGTTGTTAAAGTGTCCTATTTCCTCAGCTCCAGAGGAGTCTGTGTCGGTACTTTTTGTATGAAAATAGCGTCAGCTGTCAATTGTTTGTGATAATGATGCCTCACTTGGCCTCCTTACTTTCAGACTTTCCTTACTTGGTCTTCGGATCTGGTTCCTCGTTTAAAATGGAGATGCTAACGTGTGTTTCCACAGGGCCATCTGGGGCTCGAGGGCGGGCTTTCTGACCTGTGAAACCCATTCAGATGTTCACTATGGTGAGAGCCTGGGTGCCATCTTCCCTTAGTCTGGAAGCTCTGGACAGATAGGAAGCATCTCCATCCACTCACTGCTTCATACCCAGGGTCCATGCAAAATACACACACAGTAGGTGTCTGAACTAATGACTGACCTGAGGTCTTCAGAGGTTAGTCGTTACCACCTCATGTTTATTCTCTCTCTCTTTAACAACATTAAAGCTTGTGGTTGCCGACATCCCCACTCCATCCCTTCAAACCACAACCTTCGGCTCCCATCCTAGGCTCTGGGGTAGAGTTTGTGGATGGTTCAGCAGTTCGGAGCTTAATTGGGCCAACAAGCACCGGACCATAGGACTTGAAGGAGAACAAACACATTGGGATTGGACTACTGAGGGCTGACTGAACACAAATGAAACCCCTTTGCTGTTCTCAGGAAGAGGAGGGTTTCTGTCTAGCTCCAGGTGCATCTGTATTTCCAGAGAGGTGCATGGGGACCCGCCAAGGATGGCTGGATGCAGTTTGACCTTTCTAGGTACAACCTCAGACCATTCAAGCACTCTTGGTCCCGTCTTACAAACAGGAGCTATGTACATTTCCCACAATGCCTCTTGTTTCCTGTAGCTAGGACATGTATTTCTGCTTAAAAGGCCAGGAGGGCCCTGACTCCGTGGGTGCTCAGTAGAGTTGACTGATTAAAGGGTTACGTACAAGAGATACATTTTTCCCTTTTTCTATATTGCCTCTTCTCTCTAGCCCACTGGTGGGCAAACTACGGCCCGCGGGCCAGATCTGGCCTGTTCCGCTGTTTTATCCGGCCCGCGGAGCCGAAAGCCTAGAGGGTTCTCTTGCTCTCTCATCAGCAGCCCAAGATGAGAGTGCCAGCATGGTCAGGTTACTTTCTCTGGTCCAGTTTAAGAACCCATTGTGGCCCTCGAGTCAAAAAGTTTGCCCACCCCTGCTCTAGCCCTTAATTCCCCCTAACATGCCATCCATTTCCTTTATCTTAGGTATTGCATGTTTCCCCCCAAATTTGTAAGCTCCATGAGAGCAAAGATGTGATTCCTTTTTGTTTTTGATTCTTTCCTCTGCTGTATGCCCAGGCTTAGAACAGCGTCTGGCGCACATTTAGCATACACTAATTATTGTTTGTTTATTTAGTCAAACAATTAATTTGCTGCATAAGTGGTGCTTACTCCTTTATGTAAAACAAAACCAAATACAAACATTTAAATGCATCCCTTTTCCCTAATGGAAATGCCTTAGAATATATTACCCAATTCCCCCAGTTTCTATAAAGTCCTTCAGTAATAATAAGCAACATCTTTGGTAGTTGTTTCACTTAGTAATAAATGCTTTACTGGATTTACTCATTTGATCCTTGTAATAGGTTTTCTCTATCGGAGAAGAAAATGAAGCACAGGGAGGGTAAGTGATTGCCCAAAGCCACATGGCAATTATGTCACAGACCCAGTGTTTGAATCCAGGCAATCTCATCTCAGAGCCCGAGGGCTTACCCATTACACTACACTGTTCGGTTCTGAACATGAGTCAGGTCTTTTGCAGAGTCAGTGTCTCTACCCTGAAGGCCAAATCTTTTGTCACAGTGACTCCAAGGGACACTGAGGCAGTACAGACTTCTTGCTACACAGACCAGAGTATTGCAGTTCCTAATGGGCATTCCTGCTCTTGCACCATCAGCTGTTACTGGCTGATGTTGTCGGGACTTTTCTGAGAAGTCCTGCTGCATTGATGGTTCTTATCTGCTGTATCCAAGATAAGCAAAAAGATTCTACAAAATCATGAAGATCCTGTTTTATACCCCAAGGAGATCAACCCAATGAATCTTACCAGTGAGCTTCTGGGGTGACTTGTTAAATGGTAGAAAATTCAATGCGTTCTGACATGCAACCTCTCCACAGACTAAAGCCATTGAGACCATGTTCCCCACACCCTGGTTTTGGGAGGCAAGTTACCTCATCAAGTGTCTGTGTTGCTCTGACCCTTTATCCCAGAGCTGTGATTGTGCCCATTGTGCTTGGTTAATATTAAGTGTGTGTGTGTGTGTGTGTGTGTGTGTGTGTGTGTGTGTGTTCCTGGCCTTAAGCACCATTGCTTTTCTATTCTCATTGTGTCCCAAAAGGGAAGCTATAGGTACCTGTAGGTTGGTGTGACACTTGCATCTTAGTTATAAGGCACAGAGCCCTCCCCTCCCCCTTGGTGAACCAGAAGAGACTGTTCGTCATGGAGATATGTCAGGTTTTAAGAATTCCGTGAAGATGAGCAACTCTGTACGAAGCCAATAACATAGATGTTGAAACGATAATATGTGTGTTGTTGACATGAATTAAAAGGTAGTGATATGCATGGGTTTTGTGATGGCCAAAAAGCATTTGCCCTTGCATCTGAGTGTGTGGTTGGTGGTGGCAGACACATGTCATGGATATGTGTTATACAAGATTATATGAACCGGCTCGCTATCTTGACCTTATAACCTCCATTCCCCAGCCAACAAGTAAACCACCAACTACATAAAATCTAGGTCAAAAGAGATCTATAGCCACTTATTTCTTTTCTAAGCATAGCTTTTTCTTCTTCAGAAATACATATTGGCAAGTATGGGAAGAAAGTCAATGATTGTCAATTTTTCACTAGTCAGAATTGACGATCCATACCTGTAGGTACTATATTTAACACTGATTCCACCTTGGATAGAGTACTAAGTGCTGGATTGGATTAGCTCACTTAATCCTTACAATGTGAGCATAAGGCATGAGTGTGGAAAGCCTTTAGGACAAACCTCTTTCTTACTCGATATTGGAGAAGCCAGACTTGGGGAAGCCTGTAAATGTTTCCTCTGTTCAGGAATCTTCCTCCGGTTTCCATTTTCAAACCTTCAGTTCATCAAACCCTGCCTCCTCTATGAAGCCATTCTGATTTCTCCTAAAAGCACGTGATTTCTCCTCATCTATATCCTGAGGCCACCTGGTTATGATCTATGACTTTGATCCTGGTCTACCAGGAACCATCATGCTCTGAGGATGTGCGGTGTGCTCTGGGCAAGGGATTTGGAGTTAGCGGCATTGGCTTGATTTTCCCATACCCTCTGGGTGAGTGGTACTCATCGCAGTATCATCTCCTTAGGAGACTTAATTGGAAAACGTCCAGACAGCATTTTGAAGCATAGTTTACAAAGTTCGTCGCTGTCACTGGTGTGTACACACTCTGAAGCAAGTGCTGAGCTGAGTTTATTCTTGTGTTTTCTCTGACACCTTGAGCATTGCCTGGGACCTGGCAATTCTACTTGATGTATATCAAACAAATATTTTGGGGACATGGCCAGGTGCCTTCCTAGTCTCCAAGTGGCTCTGAGACATCTCAAGGGCACCCTCCCCTTGACACAGAGGCAAGCTAGACAACCATTGGTTGGTGCTGAGTTCTCTGAGGCAATTGAGGCCCCATGAGTCCTTTCGAAGGCTAAGAGGACACGAGACTGAAGGAGGTGCTTTTGCCAATACGGGGAAGCTAGTTTTTAATGCCTTCATGGGACAAAATCCTTGATCATGAGGACGACAGACTCAAAGTCGGAGACGCCAGGGGAATGCTGTATGTGGGGCAGACAACTCTGAGCCAAGTTCGAGTCCCAAATGCAGACTGCTTGGTTGTTTTTGCACTTCTGAAAGGCAGGCTGTGCTCAGAAAGCGACAGAACAATTTCCATGGCAACAGACTGTCTGGTGTCAGAAGAACAGAAGTGAAAGCTCCATGTGCCAACTCTGTACTTATGTGATGCTTATCACACTGCCTCTCCCACCGTCTCCTCCCCCAGAGGGCCTGACCTCTCATCAGACACCCTTCTCTGTCAGAAGGATGCCAGTATTTTCTCACATCGGGAGGATGAGTGCACTGTTTTGGCCTTGTAAATTTTTTTAGTGGGCCGAATGGAACTGTTACAAAATATTTTGTAAACGGATCTTGCTGGACCTTCAGGGGAGCGACACAGGGATGATAAGGGAGGCAGCTAAGACCTGGGGCTGGGCCTCCTGGGGAAGGTGGCATCGCCACCTACCCGTCTCCTTGCTGCAGGATGAGGGGAGTGAGGAAGCACAGTCAGGAGACCTGGACGGATCCCTGACTCCAGAGGTGGCCGGGCAGTGTGGGACTGAGCGTGCAGGCTGGGCTGTCCTGCATGAGTCCTCTCATCCCCGTTGCTATGGGCATCTTCCTGCAATTGATGGTCCCCCGGAGAAGCTCTGCTCTCACTTTTGGGCCCAACCTCTGATGCTTCTCAAGATTTTTCCCACCATGATCCATGCACTCCAGCCAAAAACTTGGCTCTGGGCCTTTCCCTCTGCCCCAGGCTTCTTCGCAAACCAAGAAGCCATAGTGTTGCTCCTTGGGGATGAGTCAGAAAGGGCCAAGTCCTGTCTGCCCAAACCTTAGGCCCAGTGCATGAGGAGAAGCCCAGCCACCCCCGCCTCATTCCGTGCCTCGGAGACCGGGGGGGGTGGGGGTCAAGCAGGGTCACCACAAGGGAAGTCCTTTCTGCTACTGTTGTTCAGCAGAATGACCTCAGGGGACATGTAGATGAATATTTTGGAAAGTGAGTTGGCAGTGATTAAATTTGTTGCACAACTATGTAAATACACTGAAGATCAACCTATTGCATACTTCAAAGGGGTGGATTGTATGATACATGAATTATAGCTGAATAAAGCTATTTAACATGAAGTGAGGTAAGCCTTAGCTAGTTTGGCTCAGTGGATAGAGCATCAGCCTACAGACTGAAAAGTCCTGGGTTTGATTCTAATCAAGGGCACATGTTCAGGTTGTGGGTTCTATCCTTAGTAGGGGGGCATGCAGGTGGCAGTCGATCAATTATTTTCTCTCATCATTTCTATTTCTCTCTCTCCATCTCCCTTCCTCTCTGAAATCAATAAAATATATTTAAAATGAAGTGAGTTAATAGATAAAACACACAATCATATAAAGCTAATGAGATTGCATTTTGAAATAAATGTATGTAGATGGAAATGGAGAGATTTAGAGTAAAAGGTTGTATACATCCTTGGACAGGTGGTATGTGGGCGTGATCATGGAAGTTAGGAAGACCTGGTCAGTGGGGAAAGCTTAGGTGTCCCCTCTGGTAAGTACTTTATGAACTAACTGCTAGGTGTCCCACCCACTGTGACTCTCCCCTTAATAACTCCTGTTGCTGCCTGTCTCCATGGTCCTTGTCGGTCACCAAGGCCTTTGTGCCGAGCACTGAGCTTCTCTTCTGCAGGGTCCTGGCACTTTGCGTGGTGTCTGGCAGGCAGCTTGTGGACTAGAAGTCAGGGTTGCCCCCTTGGCAGCATTGGCAGCTTGGGCTTGATAACTCCTGGTTGTGGGGCTGTCCTGTGCGTTTCAGGATGTCTTGGCAGCACCCCAGCCTCTGCCTCCAGCTGCCAGGGGCACCCACCACAGATGTGATCATATAAGTATCTCCAGACACTGGCACATACCCCTGAGGTGGGGAATTACTCTCAGCTAAGAACTACTGCTCTAAGTCAGTCATTGAACATTATAGAGATATTTATGGTCACCTTGGATGTGCCAGGTGCTAGTTTAAGCAGTGGGGACATAGAGGTGAACAAGATGGTCAACTTTTTTTTCTCTCTCAAGTTTATAGAAGAAGACAGAAACCAAGTGTAGAAATGAAACAGGGTGACAGAGATGGTAATGCACAGTGAAGAGAAGATTGAACAGCTCAGTGGAATTGAAAGTGGTTGATGGTCAAACAACAAGGAAAGGAGATCTAAGGGTTGGGGAGGGGCCAGCTTTAGGAAAGGCAAGGGATTGACCCGTGGGTGGGTTGGGGGGCTACCAGAAGGCACACCTCCCAGGAGGGGGGGGTGGGCTCAGAGTGTATGGGGAACAGAATGAAGGCCAGTAGGACAGAGTCTAGGGAGGGAGGTGGGGAGTGGACCCAAGTCATGGTGAGTTTTAGAGTCCAGGGAAAGAGACTTGGGTTTTGTTCTGGGTGAGATGGGAAGCCCGTGGGGCTTTGGGTTGGCCTGGAGGGAGTTATGTTTTCAAAGGTTTGTTGATGTCGGCTGCTGTGTGCCAGTGGCTTACAGGGGCTCACAGGTGGACAGATGACGAGGATAAGGTCAGACACCTCAGCTGCCATCCGAGGGGCAGTGCCGGGAGTCTGAACTAAGATGGTAGTGATGGAAATGAGTGAAGTGAAAATGGAATATAATAATCAATTGGGAGGGGGGCAATAACAACAATAAAAAGATGAATGATTGCCTTGAGAGGGCAGGGGAGCAGGGAAAAGCGAAAACTAAGATTCCTTCCTGAAGCGGAGGGTCCGTTGGTCCTAAGTAGGCTAGGGTGTGTTTAGAGGAGAAACTTGCTTGGCTAATCGAATTAGACTCAGAAGGTTTTCTAGCCTGTGCTTCAACGTGTGTTTCTTTTATAGAAAGACCATTGTTGTGTTCCTCTGAAGGGGGTTAATAGACTGTAACACCAGCTTAATTATACCTGCTTCCGCGACCACTTTCTTTAGTTTAATATTTACTCAGCTTAGCATTTATCATGTGTGTCAGTGCAGAGTGAGGCCATTGAAAGAAAACCCTGCATGCAAGCCTTCGCTACTGTAAACCCTGCATTGAAAGTAGGCCAGTGTTTTGTAGCGGGCTCAGGGGAAGAAAATGAAGACTTAGAAGCCTTCTTGGGTCTCTGATTAGTGCTTCCCTTCAATCTTGTGAAATTGGCAATGTGATAACCACAACTACTGGTTCATGAACACCTACTAAGCACTGGGTAATTTATATTTGATTGGGCTTAATCCTCATCACAGTCCTACAGGTGGGTGTGCCATCTTCATCTGTTAGATGTGGTTCAGGGAGGTGAAGTGATATGCCCAAGATCACCCCGCCGGTGCGATCATGTCCTAGGGCTGCTGTGGCAAATGACACAAAGCGGGGCACTTGAAACCATAGAGACTTAGTCTCTCCTAGTTCTTCAGTTCTGAAGTCTGAAATCAAGGGGTTGGCAGGGCCGTGTTTGCTCCAAAAGCTCCAGGAGAGTATCTTTCCTTGACTCGTCTAGTCTCCGGAGGCACCAGATATTCCTGGGCTGTGTCTGCATCACTCTGGTCTCTGCTTCCATCGTCACACGGCCTCCTCCTCTTCCTGTGCCTCTTACAAGGACACTTGTCATTGGTTGAAAGACCCAGGCAGATAGTCCGAGATGATTCTCCTCTTGAAATATTGGACTAATTACACCTGCAAAGACCCCATTTCCAGATCAGGCCACATTCATAGGTTCTAGACCAGCGGTGGGCAAACTTTTTTACTCCAGGGCCACATGGGTTCTTAAACTGGACCGGAGGGCCGGAACAAAAGCAACCTGACCATGCTGGCACTCTCATCTTGGGCTGCTGGTGAAGGAGCAGAGGGGAGAGCAAGAGAACTCTCTGCTCTTTCGGCTCCGCAGGCCGGATAGAACAGCCGAACGGGCCGTAGTTTGCCCATGGCTATTCTAGACATTAAGACGTGGACATGTATTGTGGAGGGCCACCATTCAAACCACCAGACACGTGTGAGTGGCAGAGCCTTTTCCCGACATTGTAGAGCCGTAAACACACTAAACTGGCATCACAGAAGAAGCTGATGTGCCCAGCCTGTTCGTCTTTCATCTTCACAGCCTAGTATATGCTTACAGCCTGTTTTCAGACGTGATGGCCAAAGAGCCAAATTTTTTTCCCAATCTAAGATAAACTTAGCAGCATAATACAGTAAAAGTTATAATTATATGTTTCCCAAGGGAAGCCTCCAATATGGCGGCAGGTGTTTAAAGAACATGCTCCTGTCAAGAGATGCAGGTCTTGCTCCCTCTAATTACAAAGCAGGGTAAATACTGTCAAAATGCATCTTGGGAGTTTTCGGTGCAATAAAAGTAAGCATTAACCACGAAGCAGCAAGTGACATCTGGATGAATTGATGACACAGCTTTTTCCTTTCCTCTTGTTTTATTTCCCCCTTTAATTAGAAGTGAGTTGTAACATTAGAAAGTCAGGCCACATTTGTAATCCTCAACAGCTTCCCAACCTTTTCCCGCAGTCACGTCCAATGTTAAGTCTAGAGAAAGCGCCACAGCAGCTGGGTCTGTGCGGCCCAGAATGAGCTGAGAGCAAATGAGTCACTTCCTAAGGTGGCAAGGCAGCCGGGCCCAAATGCCCTCCGGTGAAGGGAGTTCCAGGCAGTGGGCTGCCGAAAGCTAGGGGTCAATTTGTCTGTAGTTTGAGCAGTAATCTTTAGGACAGTAGATTCGTTGGCCATTTGTTGCCTGCTCTGCAGAATATTTTCTCTCTCTCTCTCTCTCTCTCTCTCTCTCGATATATATATATATATATATGTGTGTATATATATATATATATATATATATATATATATAATCTTCAGGGTGGAACAATAGTAGGTTTACAGTTTATATGGAAAAAATATATGATAACACATATATAATGTGTGTGTGTGTGTGTGTGTGTGTGTGTGTGTGTGTATAAAACTAAATGACCATCCGAACGTCCAACCGACTGGCCTGTACACATATGACATATGAGAAGCACTGGCAATTTAAAATAAATTCTGACTCACAAATACACGTACATATAAAGCTCTCAGCGCTAATCGCAAATGTGTGTTTTGATCTGTCATTGTCGACCGTGAATTTGGTTATTTTTGTTGACATTTGAGTGATGATTCCATTGATTCAATGGATGATGCCGAAAAGGAAAATTTTTCCATTGAATTTCTTAATAGTATTACACCTTTGGGAATGCCGAGTCATAGGTTAAAATTGAAAGTAGGTGCAATCATGATGCTACTGAGAAATCTTAATAGTAAATGGGGTCTTTGTAATGGCACTAGATTTATTATCACAAGATTGTGACCTAACATAATCAAAGCTGAAGTATTAGCAGGATCTGTGGAAGGAGAGGTTGTTCTGATTTCAAGAATTGATTTGTCCCCGTCTGACACTGGGCTCCCATTTAAATTAATTTGTAGACAGTTTCCTGTGATGCCAGCATTTGCGATGACAATAAGTCACAAGGACAAACTCGAGACAGAGTAGGCCTATTCCTACCTGAACCCATTTTCTGAACATGGCCAGTTACAGGTTGCTTTCTCTCAAGTTTGAAGAGTGTGTGACATTAAAGTTGTAAATACTTCGTCACAAGGGAAATTAGTACAGCACTCTGAAAGTGTTTTTACTCTTAATGTGGTATACAGGGAGATACTAGAATAAGTTTAATCAACTTATCAGTCATTGTTTTTATTAATGTTGTTTTTATATCATATTTTATATCATGTTTTTATTTTTATATCATGCCTTTGTTATATCATGTTATTGTTTATTAATCAATTTATATATTTTCACATACATTTTACTAATTTTATTTCACATCTGACAATTATATTATAAAGAAAGGGCAAATAGTGATATTAAAATATTTCTTATAATTAATTTCATTTCCTAATTATTTTTAAAATATATTTTATGATTTTTTACAGAGAGGAAGAGAGAGGGACAGAGAATCAGAAACATCTATGAGAGAGAAAATCATCGATCAGCTGCTTCTTGCACACCCCCTCCTGGGGATGTGCCTGCAACCAAGGTACATGCCCTTGACCGAAATCGAACCTGGGACCTTTCAGTCCACATGCCGACGCTCTATCCACTGAGCAAAACTGGTTTCGGCTTATTTCCCTAATTAATCTCCTAATTGATGTGCATGAATCCATGCAATGGGCCACTAGTTAATAAATAAGAATATAAGAATAAACTCTTCGTACTCACTGCATACTCACAACTATAAATCTACTTTTGCTCAATCCTGTATATGTGCTAGGATTTTTTAAAATAATAATGCACCATGACTTGGTAAAAGTCTGCAAACCAATTTCCTTTCCCTCCCAGGGCACCAGGCAATTAAACAGCAATACATCAGTTCTTTTTCCAGTAGTGGAGACAGGCTGGAGACAGACAGGAAAAAGCAGTGTACCGAGAAGTTAAGTAACCTCCCAAGATCACGTTGCTTGGAAGTCACAGAGCCAGGATTTCAGAGTCTATGTTAGTGGCTGCTGCCCTGTATTGACATTTTCCTCAAGACAGAAATGAGAAAGGACAAGGCAAGCAGTGACAGACAGGACAGCAAGTGTAGGTCCCTGACATGGGACTCTTTTGCTGGAAACACAGAACATAAACATCTGATCTGGGAGAACTTCCAACTCCAACCCATCCATTGCTCACATTTAACACATGAGATGGCTGAGGTCTGTGAAGGAGCAGGTCACCCATGTAGACACTAAAATTCTTCTCATCTCCCAGGCAGTGAATTCCCCATTATTCCCGCATCAACTCATGACATTGGGGTAAGAGGCCCTTCCACATTCCAGGTTTTATTTGCTAGCTCTTAGCCTTCTTTCTAACAAGTCACGGCAGGGTGGGCTTTGGTCTCAATCTGTTTTTATCCCTGCTCAGATGTTGGCTCAGAACTTATTTGTTCATTCGGTTGTGGTACTAAATCTATTGGGGTGACATTGATAAATAAAATTATATAGGTTTCATGGTACATTTCTATAACGCATCATCTGTATATTGTATTGTGTGATCACCACCACAGATCAAGTCTCTTTCCAACACCATTTATTCCCCCTTTACCCTCTTCTGCCTCTCCCACACCTCTATCTCTCTTGTAATTGGCATATTGTTGTCCATGTTGTTTATTCAGTTTTTACTGAGTAACTGTGGGCTTTATATCCTGAGCTCAGGGCAGAAGGTAGGGTTCTAGCAAGGAGGTAACAGAGCCTGCTCTGTTGCTTACTAGATATTTTTTTGTTCTCCACCTCTAAAATGAGCTGTGAAAACTTATAAATTTGCTGTAATAATAGAAGAATTTATACATGGGTAGACCTTAGAACAGTGACTGGTATGTTATACAATACCCTCATGTGAGAAAGTTATAAGCTACGGGAGGAATTAGCATTAAAGTCATTTACAAGTGTTGTGTTAGAGGGAGGCCCATGCTCCCGAGAGGCCATGATGGATGGACCTGCACCTAGGCTGGAGGACATGGGGGCTCCAGGAGCTCAGGAGGGCATCCCATCTGGCCCAAATCCTGGGAGGTTCTGGAGAGGGAAGGCCTGAGTGTGAGCAGTTCCACTCCCTCCTTTGGAAGCACAGTGACAGGTGGGGGATGAGGAGGGAGTTGGATGACCCAGGAGAAACACATGGAGATCAGATCAAGTGGGACCCTGTATGTCATGCTAAGGAGTTCAGACCTGGTCTTTAAGCCAAGGCAGTCAAGCTGTTTGCAAAATCATTCAAGCCAACTGTTTTGTGAAGGGACCATGGGAAAGAGAATAAAGATTCACCAAGTGATGGGGATGTTCTATGCACTTTGTCTAGCTCTGAAAGGTGACATTGGTACCGAGGAATCAACTGAGGCTCAGAAAGATCAGCTTCCGGGAGGTTACGTAATTGGTAGCGGAGCTGAGGCTTGTATTATCCCATCAGCCCCTACAAGTTCCTTGTGTCATGAATAATACTTTAATTCAAAAGGGAAAACAAAATGTAAGTGGAATAGAACTGGGAAAAAAATAAAAACTTTGCACAGGATATGGAGGAGTGAAGTTCCGTAGATTCCAAGAGCATTACTAAAATTTTAAGTTATGCAATGATGTTTTAAAACATTAACAATTGGTTTGCACATTAAATGCAAACAGTAGAACTCATGTTCTCATGTGATTTCTTGCCCCCAATACCTAATATTTTCAACTTAAAGTGACATTAGGGAAAAATAAGTTTATTTGCAGAAGAATGAAGAGCTGGTGGTGAATTTTTAGAGACTAAGTAGGGAATTGGGCATCGCTGCGAGGGCGGCTTTAATAGGATTTTACAAAATTTATTGAAACATTTGTCAGGTGAGCCTGTTTCTCTTCTTGACAGGGCAAAGCCAACTTGTCTCTGAAAACTGCTCTCTGGTCTGCGAACTTCCCTGCCTTTGGTGCCAGTTTCATAGTTTCCATACTCAGTATCTTTCATTCAGCCTCATCATTCGATATAGGCCTAGATGGTCTATTTCCAGAATTTTCTTTATATTCTTTAATTTAGCGCTTGTTCTCCACAATCAAACACCAGATGACCAGAATGCTAATATAATCCTCAATCCCCGCTTCTATAGCGCCAAGTGGTTTGTCTCAATTGTTTAACCGCTAGTGTCAGCACTTTCCATTCCCTCTCATCTTCATAAACCATCAGGAAAAATGGTAATGAAACATTGAAGTAATTGCACAAACATGGCTGCAGGGGCTTGGGATGCTCCGGAATGTGTCTGAATTCTGCTTATGAGGTTGGTTTAGGGGTGTCGATGTGAAAAACCACTGTGTGGAACTCAAGAGCTGCTGTAATGAATATTCAACGCAATAGCATGCTTAGGGTGTCTTCCCCAGGAGCAGAGTCTAATGTAAGGATCTGTATAAAAGTGATTTATTAGGATGTGTTTCTGGGAAAACCTGCAGGGGGTAGTGGAAGTGGGCCATGTAAGGGAGGAAGCCAGGTGAGGGTATGGTACACTGACCAGGGACACCGTGAAGAAAAGAAGGGAGGTCCCATGAAGGGGCCGTGGCTCACTCCTGCAGGTGCTCACTGCAGAAGGCGTAGACCACACCTCCGAATTGTCCTGATCCACCGACAGGACAGAAGGAAGGAGAAGGAAGCTGGAGTGTTCATAGCCCCCACCCTGCCCCTTGGTCATTGACTAACGCCATATAAATTCCCGGTCTTCAGAATTCTGTGTTGATGCAGACCAGTGGTCGGAAAACTCATTAGCCAGCAGAGCCAAACATCAACAGTACAAACGATTGAAATTTCTTTTGAGAGCCACATTTTTCCAACTTAAACTTTTTCTAATGCCACTTCTTTAAAATAGACTCGCCCAGGCCGTAATATTTTGTGGAAGAGCCACACTCCAGGGGCCAAAGAGCCGCATGTGGCTCACAAGCCACAGTTTGCCGACCACTGGTGTAGGCAACTCCAGTTGGACTGCAGCAGCCTGGGGCAACCCTCCCGAAAGAGAAGAGGTTAGGGATGTTGGGAGTGAGAACACTGTGGGTGGAGGCATAAACACAAATGGAAAAGGGACCTACAGGAAGGTGATGAGACCCTCGGTCAGGCACCATGGGATGCCCTGGAGAAGGGGACAAACATCGATTCCACCCGTTCTCCTAGAGCTTACACTAGGGTAGGAGAAGAATAGGCAATGCCAAACTGAATACAGAGTGTTATGCATGCAATTAGGAAAAGGAGACAAGGAGCTGATTTGGAGAACAGCCATCTACTGCAGATAGATGTTCTCTCCCGAGATGTGGCCTGAAGGATGAGAAGGAGCAAGCCACTGGACAGGAGGGAGTGGGGCCTTTTTCATGCACACAGCACACATATGCAAAAGACCCTGACGTGGGAAAGACAAGGGTGTGTTCCATGAACTGAGAGAAGGCCAGAGAGGTGGAGCCCGGAGCATGGAGTGGAAAGGGGTGTCAGTGATGTGATAATGCGTAACAAACCACCCCAAACTTAGTAGGTTAGAAGGCGAGTTTTGCAGCTGCAGACATTCGGTGGCTGACTTGGGGCTGGTGGTCCAAGGTGCACTCTGGTAGCTCAGCTCCGCTTCTTGCTCAGCGAGGCCGTCTCTCTCACAGGCCAGTTTGGGCTTTGTCACATGGAGACCTATTCAAGAGAGCCAGGGGAGAAGCTGCAAGGCCCCCGAGGCCTTCCCTCCACCAAATTCTGCTCCAAGCTAGATAAGACCAGCCCGGAGTCAAGGGATCTGGAAAATGGCTCCACCTTTTGTTGGGAGGCACTGCAAAGCCTTTGTGGCCACTTTTATAAAACCCACCGCAGGACAAGGCCATGATTGGAGGTGTGCCCGGGGCAGATGGTGCTCCTCACTGGGAGCCTTGGGAAGCTGTTGGGATTGTTGGGATCTGCGTGTCCAATAACCACAGTGCCCATAGTCACCCTTGATCAAGCTCTGAACCAACATAGAAACAAGATAACGGTGGAAGGTACCTGGGAATCAAAGCCTTCCTTTTCTTGTAGGATGTGGTTTGTGCTTGCGGGCAGGTGGCATCTCCAGTGGCGAACCAGAGCTGTAGGCAGAATCACCCACCCACTCGCGGACCAGGGTCTTCAGTGCCCAGATTGCTAGACATGCCTGTGTTAAGCGTAAAATAAAACGGTAGCTGCTAAGGGGTTAGTCCAGTCCATGGCTGGGTTGGGTGTTCAATAAAGTTTGCAGTGGTTATGCATAAGGACGAGTAGCTCTGAGTGACTTCTGCCCTGTGGCCTTTTGAAAAGGCCCCATTTCTCCTTTCTTCGAAGCTTTCCCTCCCCTTCTCTCCAGCCCTTCGGGCATCTACCTACAGAGATGCCTTCAGCCTGAGCAGGCAAGGGGCTGCAGCAGGCAAGAAATTTGCTGATCTTGACAGCACGCAGCCCCTCGGGGTTTATTATCGTAGTGAAGTTGCAAGTGCATTTTAATAAGCACAGCCAATAAATCTCTTTCATCCCGGTGTGAAGATAAAAACTCGGCAGAGTGGCACTGGGTATCATCTGATGGGACCGTTTCTAAGGAGACAGACAATGGGATGTTTCCTTTCAAGAAGCCTCCATTAAAACACACTCACGCATGCGAGTGCTGACTCTCGGAGCATTGTCTCCTTCTTCTACAAGTTGCAGGATGTATTGGGTGTCGCTGCCCACACAGAAAGGGCGGTCACCTCCTCGGGCATGTGCGTGGACCTGACTTTAATACCCGGGGTTAAAGACATTCTTAGGAATTTAAATTAGGCAAGTGGCTCCCACCCAGCGCCCACAGATGCACATTGGCTGGCCCCTCCTTCCAGCATGAGCTTGCCCGATAAGGAGACACTATCACAGGGTTGAATGAAAGGGAAACAGAATGGCAGAAAGAGCCTGCATCCCTATAGCGCGGTGACCTATGAAACAGCTGAAGGGAAAGGAAATGAATTTGCTTGAGAAAAAGCAAGAAAGAAAGCACAGAAAGGGAGTGAGATGGCAGACTGGGGC
Source organism: Vespertilio murinus (assembly GCA_963924515.1). Taxonomy (NCBI): domain Eukaryota; kingdom Metazoa; phylum Chordata; class Mammalia; order Chiroptera; family Vespertilionidae; genus Vespertilio; species Vespertilio murinus. The sequence continues at coordinate 4,949,114 of OZ004717.1, read as the reverse complement.
ACTGGGAGACTTGGACCATCCGGGACTGTCACACTGGGACTTTCATCCTCCCTAGGACACTCACTGCTCTTATCATCTCTTGCTCAGATGTGAGCCACGGGCACGCTGTTTGGTAAATGACTGCTGGCCTGAGCCTCTTGCATGCCCTCCCCTCCCCCCACTCCCTAACCTGGCTGCCCCTCCCAGATTCTCATTCCTCCACCAGCTGAGAATCCATCTTCAGCCCAGCACAGTGACTAGAGTTTTCCATTATTGGCTGAAACTCATGCCAGTAAGTCCCTCAATACCTGGTTCCCCAAGCACAGCCACTCCGCTGACCTCCCCAGGTTCTGGGGAGAAGAATCAGACTTGTCACCTCGCTTAGGTCTGTGAGCTCCAGGTGGGCAGCACCGGAGGCGAGGGGGAGCTGTTTTGCCCAATTCCCACCCACCTGCCAATCAGCTGCCGTGGCGCTCGCACATCATCCTTCCCGCCAGGGTGCCCCTTGTCCGGTGGATGCCCAGTGCACAAATGTCGTGCACCGGGCCTCTAATTAAATATGTTTGTTTTTTTAACATCATAATACAGCTTTCTGGCAACTTTTACCAAAAAAAGGCCTATATTCTAAGTAAGTTGTGCACAGCAAACATCAGTTGAGCTGAGTAGGGGCTGCCTCTGTCACAAAGTACACAGGCACTGCAGCTGGTCAGCTGGCCCCACCCCTCTGCTCCCCATTCCTGATGCCAGGTGGCTTCTAGGCACAGGTGCATGGCAGACACTTGGGTTGGCAACCTGGCCTCTGCCCCCTCCCCACTAAGCTTAGCTCCTCATACCCAGTCCCCTCTTTCTATTAAGTACACATCTTTATCACATTGCTTCTTGTTAGTTTTCTGGGTTCAAATTTCTCTTCTCAACCACATATGAGAAACCATGTCTTCTATTTTATTATTTTGTTGTATTTTTGTTTCACTTCATTTCATCTTTATTCTTAATCAGCTGCAGAGTGTACCGTAGAATGATTTTAAATATTGACAAACTTTCGCCTCTACTTTTAAAAAAATGTTTTTAACTGATTTCAGAGAGGAAGGGAGAGGAGAGGGATAGAAACATTAATGATGAGAGAGAATCATTGATCAGCTGCCTCCTGCACGCCCCCACTGGGGATCGAGCCTGCTACCTGGGCATGTGCTCTGACTGGGAATCCAACCGGTGACCTCCTGGATCCTAGGTTGATGCTTAACCACTGAGCCATGCCGGCCAGGCTGCCTCTACTTCTGTCTTATCTGTCTCCTGGGAAAAGGCTTTTAACCTCTCTTAGAAACACACTACCAGGTCTATGTAAAAACAGTATTAGGGCAGAAGAGGACTGATGCTTTTTATTGCTGCAATGGGTAATTACCAGAGGACTTACATATTCATGACCTTGTTTGATCTGCAAAGGAATCATAAGATAGTGCTTCCAGATAATTGTATTGCCTTAAAACAAGCCAATATAAAGGGGATTTTCAGACTCCAAAGCTTTATGCACATGCTCTGCATTTTATCCCGACTTAGAGAACATAAAGGAGAGAGACGAAAGAGATGAGTCAAAACTAAGACAATTGGAACCAGAAGCAGGTCGCCCTGTTTTTCTCCAGAGCCCTGGAAACAGAGATCTTTCCGGGTTAGAAAGAGCCTTAGAGCCAGCTGACTCCAAATTCCTTCCTTGACACCAGCAGAAATCAAAGCCCCAAGGAAGGGAGGTTCCTGCCTCAGCTTTCTGTTCCAGCTGAGCAAGCTGGGTTCAGAACGTGGAATTTTGACAACTTCTCCAAGAATTCTTTCCTGATGCGCCAGCCAGTCTCCCAAGCCCATGGTGCGATTCCTAGATAAGAACATGGGAAGAAAGCAATGAAAGAAAGCTGAACTAGTACACCTACAAAACTCTGAGGCCCCAGGTCCGCCTGCATGCATGTTAACGATGCATTTTGATTAACAGACAGCAATTTTTCTCTGTTGCAGAAATCTGTTTATTTATTTTTTCCCTCTCAAAGTGAATCGATATGCATTTGTGTCTTCTGACTTTCCACCTTGTGTCGTCCTTCCTTTGTGCACTAAGCCTCTCACTCTCTCTTTATCCAGGTATTTTCTCAGATCCTCTGTCCAATTTCAGCCCAAGTGTGGTGGGAAGTATTCAGGCCTGAGGCCAGAGGGGAGCTGAAATGAAGCACATCAAGATGGACAAATCACTCGTCTCTGACATGCTGTTTTTCTAGAAGAACTGCTCTTACCTTGTTAATGGCCGCCCCCACCCACCTCTATTTTGCTTGTGGGTTGATACTTGCTCACTGACCCACTCTCCATTAACTGTTTTTGAATCTTTGCCTAGTTTCAGTGTTTGTGTGATATGATTACCTGAGCAGATCACTTTCAAGATCTGGAGGAATCAGAGTAGTTCTGCAGTTTGCAAGCTGGGCAAAATAGAACACTTTTAAAAGTATTTTTATTGATTTCAGAGAGGAAGGGAGAGGAGGAGGAGAGAGAGAGAAACATCAATGATGAGAGAGAATCATTCATTGGCTGCCTCCTGCATGCCTCACACTGCAGATCGAGCCCGCAACCTGGGCATGTGCTCTGACCCCCTGACTAGGAATCACACTGTGACCGCTTGGTTCATAAGTCAATGCTCAACCACTGAGCCATGCCAGCTTGGCAAAATAGAAAGCTTTTTATCCTCCCTGATCCTCACTCACTCACTCACTCACTCACTCAGCACCGCTAGTGGGGCAGACAGAGGGGAAACAGCTGTAAACAAGAGGGCAGAGATCTCAAAGCTTACACTCAGAGCAGGGACACAGACCACAACACACACATAAGGAAAATACCAGATTTTGATGCACATTATGAGGATATTGTGGGTTGTGTCCTCCTTATACACCCCCACTGATTCTTGTACATTTTTTCCAACTTTTCCTGGTAGCCTATAATTGTGTTTATTTCCTTCATTAGAACCCAAAATTATGAAAAGAAGGAACACTCTCATTTTACTTTTATACTCCTAATTCCTTAATTGTGTCAGATCCGGGGGAATGTGCGCACTGCTAGTACATCCCATAGCGAACACTCCCCTCCTTGAATGCTGCCTTGTCTGGTGCTTTATATTCTTAAGTAAGGACTGGGGCATGGCGTGATTGATCTCCCTAATAGAGTGTTATCAGTAATCCAGCATTCTTACCATTACTCCAGACATATAGGGTTAAAAGGTAGGCACTCAGGAGAAAGGGGCCACCGTAGCTATTACATGTATGACCTTTTATTGCATGATCTCTCTAGCAATATTGAGCAACACCCAGAAGAGCATGCTATGAGAAATCAAAGCAGAGAAAATGCTCCTGATGGAAGGCATTATGCCCCCAAAATAGGATGAACCTGCACCCTTGTTTGCCAGGGACTGTCCCTGTTTAGTCTAATTGTTTTGGTGTGAGAGCACCCTCTGTCTTTTTTTTTTTTTTTTTACAAAATGTCCTAACTGACTCCCAGCCAAAGCCAAGGGTGCATAAGGAGGCCAAAGGAGAGAAGAGGAAGAAAAAGAAACACCAGGCGGTTTCATTCCAGACACACGTCTCCTCCTCATGAACACATCTTCAAAAAAAGGCTCTGATTTATGTGCCCCGGCTCACGGCAGTTGGAGGTGTGGAAGATTTGTCACCTTGGATTCTGAGGGTCTAATTATTTACACTCTAAAACTCTGCCTTCACCTCCTAGGAATGATAGAGGGATGTTATGTGTAGTATCATGCTAATGGGAGGGCAACAAAAATCAATGGCAGGATTGGGTTTGGGAGCCATTTAATCTTATTTCTGCAGCTAGAGATGCCAGCACATTTGTCTTTCTCAAGAGCATGCACACAGCTCTATTAGGTGCTGGGCGGGCCATAATTCCACGGTAATTGCAAAGGCATTGTAAATTATTGTCATAACACCATGGAATGAGTGCGCCAGCGCTCTGGTTCATGGCGCTCTGTTTTCTCTATGTGCAACCATTTATTTTTGGAGATGGTACAAGAAGCTGTGAGCGTAAATATGTCCACAGCCTCCTGTCCCATGATTGCTAGTCTGCTGTCTGCTTCTCTGATCAGCTTTGTAAGATCCCGCGGCGAGCTGAGAGACCGGGAGCTCTGTGTTCTATTCTTAGCATCACTACTAACTAGCTATGTGACCTTGTAGAAGTCATCGTCTCTCCTTCATTTCACGGTCTATAAAATAAGTGCATTGAATTGAATCACAGATTTCCAAATCACAGCCATTTTCTCACCTTCTCATTTTTTGGGGGCCCTGATTGCATATTATACACGTACTATTCGTGTTTTTAAAAAAATGTTTGCCTATGTACCATGGAAAACTGTGTCATCACAGAGCTACACAGACAACATGCATGTTAGGGCGGAGTGGGAAAGAGGTTGTCTCCAGTTTTGAGTGTTTGGGTCATAGATAGAGACAGAAAACACAAATGTCTTTTGCTTAAATGCAGGGAAGTGCTTTCTTTGTTTCCAGAACCTCTTCCTGGCTTCCTGTGCCTGTTGTGAGATTGGTGCCATGGCCCAGCAGGTACTCAGCTGGCATGAAGGTGTGCCTGATGGTTTCTCCTTTTTGCATCTACCTCCAACACCTCCATGTTTTAGGGACCCCTGGGGTGAGCCAACAACACTGTGAATTCCCAGTCTTTCTTGCCTTCCACGGCCACTCTGGATACTGCGGGCTTTCTTGAACATCAACGTCCATACCTGTTGACATTGAGTTTGGCCTGTGGTCTTGTTACATCTTTCCACACGACCACATTCCTGTTGCGGTCTTCTTTCACAACAGTGATTGCTTTATTAATATGTTTGGGTTCATGGCATTCTTGCTCACAATTTTCTTCTGATAAGAACTCTGCATCTCATGGTACATTTTCCTTCTCTTCCCCTTATTTTTTTTCAATAGTATCTTTGCACGAATTTTCATCTTCTCGTGCTACTACTCATCCCTTAATGAAATGGGTTTTGAGATCACCCATCTTCAGATGCCTGCGGGTTGAAGAATAGCCTCCATGGTTCCACACCCGGGAGTCTCTTTGCTTGTTCATTGTCAGCATGACCCCGGCAAACATTGCTGATCTATGTGATTCTTTATCAGTGGAGTTTTCTCTGCTTCTCAGGCAACCAGCCCACTCAGTTCTCTTCCTGTTGCAAACAAGGGTGATAGCTTTTGCACTTAGGTCATGAACCTCACATTTAGGAAGTGTGTCTTTGCTCATGCTTCCCAAGATCTCGGTGTCTCACCCTCTTGCCACTCTTTGTGCTTCTTCATTTCTCCCTCCCAGTCCCCTTTTCCAGTCTCGGTTTGGGTAGCCTTTTATGTGTATTTTAAATTTCAAGAATCCAAATTTAGAATAATTTTGATTTTATGGATCCAAATATTTTCAAGTTTTTCTTAATGCTTTCAAAATATGATTTCTTGGAAGAGAAGTGAAAAATACTATCTCATTATGTTCATATGGGAAATTTTTGTTCCTTATTTTTGACTATTTTGAATTCTCTAGAGCAGTGTTTCCCAAACTTTTGACATATGTGTACCCCTTCTATAATTTTCGTAATGCTGAGTACCCCTCATCAAAAAAAGGATGTATTTTAATAACATTAAAATATATTTATTTTTTTGGTACATACACAAACAAAAAATAAAATTATTCATAATAAAATATAAATAAAAGTTATATTATAAATAACATTTATTTGCACACTGGACCATCTCATGCGTCACAAGACTGTCTTGACTCATGAGAATGCAGAATTAGGTGCAACTAAGCATGGTGCAGTGCATATCCCCACCAAACTCCAGTACAATGCGTACCCACACCAAACTCTTCCCATACCCCTGGGGGTACACGTACCACATTTTGGGAAACACTGCTCTAGAGAGTGTGTTGGCTAAATTTTCTAATTTTTTACACTCTGGGTTTTCTGAAGTAAAAGTATTGGAGCTTTTACTCAGGAGTGGGGATTAGAAGCAAACAGAGTCATTCACCTTCTCTTATTCAGTCTCCTATGAGAGTTGCCTATGGTTAGAAGTGTGAAGACTATGAAAATAAAATTTGGCTCTAGAGGAATTCATTTTCTATTGAGAAAATAGTGGGCTTCACTAATCCCATTTCTCTATAGAATATAATGTTTACTTCCAGTCACATGACATTACATCATAGCTGGAAAGAACCACAGATGCATCATGCCTGATAAATCACTTAAAGGTGAAAAATCTGAGTTTAAGCCCAGAACTGACTTGCCCCATGACTTCAGGGCTAGAGTGTTGATCCAGAAGGTCATATCACAAGAATAAGTTGTAGACTATAGGGGAAGGGAGATTCTGGGACACCAGTTGGAATGGTAACTGTATTATAAGGTTGCCTACAGAATTATGATCTCTTTATGTGTCTCATCTTTGTTAAATGCCAAAGAAGTAATCTTTGCGAAGGAGTTGTTCTTGCCACTCACGAGTGAACTTGGTGTAGCTGTTCACATCAGCCTTTCCATGGAGTTACGTGCTTTGTCAGCACCATGGGAGTGTGCGTGAGTTTTAAACATTTCCTGGTTTTCTGAAACGTTCCGCTGATTTCCATTTGATAAGTTCATGAATGGACCAACATCACAACCTGCAGAATGATGTCAGCACCCTTGGGAGAAAAGCCCAAGAACAATATACTAGGAAGTGGTGAATGGGATGGTCTTCGTAGCCGAGAAGGTGATATTGCCTGGGAAATTCTAAGTGATTAGGAAGCATTGTGCTCTAGTTGAATTGACAGTGTGTTTTTTTTTTCTTTTTTCTTTCTATGTAGTTGGACACTAAATAATTATGTATCTTAAAATCAGTGACAGATTGAGTGAAATAAGTTAATAAAATTGGATAGATTTGGCCTGAATTAAACATTTTACTCTACCAAAATGTGTAAAGATCCAATATTATGTATAATAAATGTTATTGCTTTTTCTTAATGTCTAATACTATTAAAGATAATGATATTTGTTATACAAAAAAATAAGTAATCTTTTAAAATTTGACAACAATTCTACGTAAGGGAAGCCTGGCATGTTAGTCTTCCCTTACTCTTCTCAAAAATATGGTCTAGTGTGTTCAACTCATGAATCTCCTTGCATATGTTGGTGCCTGGGCTTGAAGGTTAGGTAAAGCTCCTTAGACTTTTGGGTACTGTCTGGCCCAAGACATGTCTTCTGCCCAACTAACCAAAGAGCTTGCAATTGTAGTCTCAGGCGAAAGCCCACCTAATTATAATAAAGTGGCACTCGCTTGCCATTTTCTCTTGTGCACTTGGGACTTCATAAGAAGGGGTGTCTAAGCCTTGGCGGGGTGTAGGTCTTCATGAGTCCTATGACAACCACCTATAGTACCCCCAAACTCACCATAATCCCAAACAGAAATTGTCAGTACATTTAGGTCCTCTGTTTTGTTCTTTTACTTACTCACTGGAGCTAATTGAGAAGGAGCTATCTCATTACCTATGTGTATAAATACAATTTAGCAGGACACTAGGAGAAATTCAACTCGAATTTGCAGCCACATAACTACTTAAGCAGAGTCATATGTTTATCATCCCCCCATATTTTTAAAGCGTCGGTTCAATGTGTGCTGCAGATGCTTTGTAAGATGTATTGTACGCTGGCCAAGCAGACTTTGGAGAGCTGAGATTATGACTGCATTAACAGTGTGAGCAAAGAGGCCCAGCAGGGATGGGCACAGCAGCAGGACTGATGAGTTCATAATGAATCCTCTCTTTGGTGAGCAAATTAGCACCTGCTCCCCTTTCGACGTCACTGGAGCAGATTACACCCCGTTCTCTGTGTATTTTCCCTTCTGTAGTCTGGGGTTTCTTGCATTAAGACAAAACAAACAAACAATTTTTGACCTGACCTTTTGAGGATAAGAATGGAAAGGAAATTCTAGGCAGTGGAAAGTAAGGCAGAAGAGTGAAATTAATTGGGAGGAAGTTTCCAGGATTATCAGATGTTCTGTGTGGCTGTAAGTTCAGAGCAGGGACAGGAAGTAGGGGGAGAGAAAAGTGATGGGAGAAGATACTAGAGGGAAGGTAAGAGCTTGACTTTGAAAGCCTGGTCTGTCTGGCCCTTGAGGGATCATGGACTCTATCCTATGGGCAATGGAGACACTAACTGATTTTATGCATGAGAGTGATCGGATCAACTTGACATTCTAGAAAGTTTACTCTGGCTTCACTTTTGAGAATACATGTAAAGGAGGCAATACTGGACCATGGGTTAATTTTGAAGCGATGGTGGTAGATGAAGATGACAATGATGATGGAAACAGCAGGACAGACACTGTGCTGGTCATTGTCACATGTTATGTCATTTAGTTCTCATCAGAACTCTGAGGTGGACAGTATATTTTCCCCTGTCTTATGAGGACATAAGTGGTCTGGGATGCCACCCCAGTAGGTCTAACACTAGAGGCTGAATCTGTCATGGAGTGTGAAGCATTGAGTGCCTGAAATAAGCCAGTCCCATGGATTGCTGGATCAGAAAAGCACCTCTTTGTTCAATTATTCTATTTCATGCATTGACTCTTCCCCACTTTATTAGCTTGAAGTGTAGCATTTTTTTAACAAGGATGTTGTGGAGATAAGTGAGATAGTTTACTTGATGCTAAGGCTTTTCTCATCCACCTCTGGGAGGTTTTCTGTGAAGCTATAAAGAAGGAGGTAAAAATTTAATCCGGTGTCTAAAGATTTTCAAATAAAGCGGGTTCTTTCTGATATTAATGGAGATGTTGAAAAGTATTGTCCCAGAAGTGCTCTGAAATCCTTGAAGAGACATGTAAGTCAAGCAAATTACATTGAATAATAGGGCTGATATTCTAGGAATAAATTGAAATTTGCTCTGTTTCTTATTTCCGCCAGGAAAAAAAAGTGTCCTGTTAGGTCTGTTAGCTAAAAATAAGTCTCCTACATGTTAGGTTCAGAGTCATATTTTAGAATATAAAACTTGAATATCAGGTAGCCATCCAATTTTCATAGAAAATGCATTTTTTAACCTTTCTATAACTGTCAGTGTTTTTCTTAAGGTGAGAGTAAAAAATGGATTAATTTCCCAAAGAATCTTAAAATAAATTTAGTAGCTTTTTCCCTTCCTCTCCTCCCTCCCTTCTCCTCCTTCCCCCTCCTCTGTTTTTAATTAAGAATTAACCAAAAGCCAGGGAAAATTCATTTGAAGGGAAGGAGCTCTTCCTCCTTCCTTCTTCCCTGCGCTGTAAAATCTGCACCTCGTTGACAGAATGTTGATTTAGAATTACACTTATCGAGAGTGAGAGACTTCATCTAATCCTGTTTATATGACCTCCAATAACGTTGAAAGATCAAATAAAAAACCTGCCCTGGCAATCTTCAGAAGCCGTCGTGGACTATAACAGCCCTGATTTAGATGAATGAACTTCCAGTTTCCACAAAAATGTGGATTTGCATTTTATACAAAACGCACTTCATCAGCCTGCGGGCCCGCTCCCGAAGGATGCCTTCCGTGGGGACGGAGCGCCTGCTCCTCTTTAGAGGCTCCGTCAGGGACGCCTTACTCATTGTTCTCAACCCACCGCGAAGACTGGTCGTTCTCCAGGAAAATGATCACCAGGTTTTTGTGTCCTCATTCCGCGGGGACACGGGTGTTTGATGTCAGTGCCAGGATCCAACAATAACATAATTGACAAAAGCTCTTGATTTTAGCAAGGGTCATCATGACCTTTGAACATGGACATATTAAAAGAAGGAGCAAGATCTCTAAAAGAATGGCCTAAAAATACACAAGAGTGCATTCATTCATGCTTTCCTGAGGGCACATCCTTTCCTCGTCTTGGTAAAAAAAAATAATGTTGCTTATATAACCTTCAACATATTGTGTTTTTAAAAATAGCCTCAGACTTTCATCTCTCCTCCTCTTGAAATAATACTTTTGAGGGACAATGAGAACCTAATGGGGCATCAGTTAAGGGGCACCCTTCCCACCAGGAACTATGGGGCTCTGGTCTGAGCAGTGCTACGAATGAATAGCAAAATCTGTGCACACGAGATAGAGGAGAATGGAGTTTGGTGATGTGGATGGCAAAGGGACATTGTTTTAGACAGAGTGCCAGGGATTTGAACAAAGCTGGGGTGTGGAGATGTCTGGAGCAAGAATATTCTGGACAGGAAGAGAAGGCAAGAGATCTGCAGTGGGAGTGGACATAGTTGGAATAATAGTTATCTTACAATCGCACAGGGCTATTGTGAGGGTAGGGTATGACAACTCTTGATCATAACAAGGACAATGCATTGAAGCTTAGCAATCACTTACCAAATGAATGCTTAAAAAAGGAAAATCCCTGCCCTGGCCTGTGTGGCTCAGTTGGTTGGACATCATCCTGCGCACGGAAAGGTAGCCTGTTTGATCCACGGTTATGGCACATGCCCAGGTAATGAGCTCCTTCCCTGGTAGGGAGCATGCAGGAGGCAGCTGATCAGTGTTCTGCTCTCACATTTGTTTTCTTCTCTTTCCTTCTCCCTTCCTCTCTTTCTGAAAGTCAATAAAAAGTGAAAACTCGACCAATTACAAGGATTTTGCCCAATTAAAATACTAATACATATAGCATTTAGAACCTGATGGTACCTCTCACCAGAGTTGATGTTAGTTGTCAGTGTTCAGTTTTGTGGAATAAAGCACTGCTTATAAGAATCGGTAGCTTGTGTAGATCTTGAATAAGGCAAACTTATGCCGTTTATGATAACTATTATTTAATAAGTGCTGATTATATTAAATAACTGTAGCTTCTACAATAAATAATCCCTAAATTATGGCTTAACCAAAAGGTGTTTTCTTTTCAGCCATGGAATTAAAAGTGGATGTTATTGGTTAGGTGATTCTCCTTCATGAAGTGATTCAGGATCTAGCCTCCTGTTGTCATTATTTTTTGTTTTAACTTTAATTAGTATGCAATACTATATTAGTTTTAGGTATACAATGTAGTGATTTGATATTTATGTACTTTACAATGTGATCACCTAAGTCTAGTAACCATCTGTCACTATGCAAAATTATGTTATACTAGAGGCCCAGTGCACGAAATTCGTGCATGGAGGGAGGTTGTCCCTCAGCTGAGCCTGCACCCTCTCCAATCTGGGACCCCTCAAGGAATGTCTGACTACCCATTTAGTCCCGATCCTTGTGGGACCAGGACTAAATGGGCAGCCGGACATCCCTCTCACAATCCAGGACTGCTGGCTCCCAACTGCTCTCTGCCTGCCTTCCTGATTGCCCCTAACCACTTCTGCCTGCCAGCCTGATTACCCCCTAACCACTCTGTTGCCAGCCTGATTTATGCCTAACTGCTCCCCTGCCAGCCTGTTTGCCTCTAACTGCCCTTCCCTTCAGGTGTGGTCACCCCTAACTTTTCTTCCCTTTCAGGCCTTGTCACCCCTAACTGCCCTCCCCTGCAGGCCTGGTCCCCCCAACTGCTCTACCCTGCAGGTCTGAGTCCCACCCAACTGCCCTTCCCTGCAGGCCAGGTCACCCCCTCTCCCCTGCAGGCTTGATTGCCCACAATTGCCCTCCCTTGCAGGCCTGGTCCCTCTCAACTGCCCTCCCCTGCTGGCCATCTTGTAGTGGCCATCTTGTGTCTACATGGGAGAAGGATCTTTGACCACATGGGGGCAGCCATCTTGTGTGTTGGAGTGATGGTCAATCTGAATATTATTTTTATTAGATAGAATAGAGGCCTGGTGCATGGGTAGGGGGCAGCTGATTTGCCCTGAAGAGTGTCCCAGATCAGGGTGGGGGTTCCCTTGGAGTGTGGCGTGGCCTGGGTGAGGGGCCTATGGTGGTTTGTAGGCCAGCCACGCCCCCTGGTGACCCAAGCAGAGGCCCTGGTATCTGGGATATATTTATCTTCTACAATTGAAACTTTTAGCCTGGAGTGGAGCCAAGCCTCCTGCTTGCTCTGTGGCTGCCGCCATTTCAGTTTGGATTTGTTTACCTTCTATAATTGAAAATTTGTGGCCTTGAGTGGAGGCTTAGGCTGGCAAGGGCAGGCAGAAAGCTTGGCTTCCTCCTTTGCTGAGGAAACCCAAACCTCCCTCCTGCTCACTGTGGCAGTAGCCATCTTGGTTGGGTTTATTTGCATACTCGCTCTGATTGGCTGGTGGGCATGGCTGGCGGACATGGCGGGGTATGGTCAATTTGCATATTACTCTTTTATTAGATAGGATTATTGACTATAATTCCCTCCACCTTTTTCACATGTCTCCCTACTTCCCTAACCTCTGGCATCATCAGTTTGATCTCTATTTCAATGAGTCTGTTTTTTGTTCTGTTAACGTTTGCTCATTTGCTTGGTGAGGTCATCTTCAGTGTGTAGTCTTTATGGAAGGAAGTGGGACACCTCTGAGAGCGTTCCATTCTGTCTCCACTCCATTGGCCAAAACTAGTCCATGGCCCCACCCAGTGCAAAGGAGCTGGAAAACAGTTATCCCAACTTCCAGAAGAAAGTAAAATATTTGGTGATCACATAAGCACAGGCGTTATAGTCATGATCTCATTTGTGTCTATGAGGCAAGTGATGTTACTCCCATTTATTTCCTATAAAGACACAAAAAAGGTCACAGCTCTGGGAAGTGTCAGAGATTCCACCCCAGGTCTGTGTCCTTAATAACCACTTACAGTGCTTCCTGAGTAACAACAGGTTGGGTAACAGGAAAGAGCTGGACAAATGGAGTTTGGTTCCCTGGGGCATCTTTCTGCTGTGTCCTTGACTAGCTCAGCAAATTTTGGTAGTTGGTCCATGTCTTTGTGTGCCAACTTGCTCATGTGAAATGGGACTGTTTGATCATTAAATTTTCTTCGGGCTCAAAAATGTATTTAATTTTATGGATTTTACATACTTATGAATATGTTTATTGGAGAGTTACTGCGTCGTCCCTTTGAATGGTTCTTCCAGGGGCTAGAAGACATTAGGGGAAAGGCTCTGCGAGAGTCGGATCCATCCGGAACACTCGCACCTTCTTTTTCTCTATTCATTCCCCTTGAAGAATTTCCCAGCTGTTAGCAGACTCCACTGTCAAGGAGCAGCTGATTCCTGTTGGTTTAGGCAAGTGTCCAGCGAGGCTCATGTTCAACAGCCCTGATCTCCTTTCCGGAGCACCCTGGGAACAGAGCCTGCCACATCGCTTTAACCCCAAACTCAGCATGAAATGCGCTTGTCGGGACTTCAGAGCAGTTTAGCTAATAAAGCAGGAGAGTGCCGATGAAAAGCGGATACTGGTGCTGCTTAGGAAGTCCCTGTGCCAAGAGCCCGCCCTCCTGCCTCCCCTGGGGATGCTGAGGTTTCAGGTTTAAAGTCAAGACTACAAGAATGGTCTGCAGCCAGCTTCCTGAAAAGGGGATGAAAGTCCCCATCATAATCCACCCCCTTCTTTTGCCTTCTCTGTCTGGTTGGACAGAACCTGCTTCCCCCATCCCCACCCCCCGCCCCCGGGGAACAAAAGGCTGTTTCCTGTACACAGGGATGAAGAACAGTGGCAAGAAATGATGTCAAGCTTGATCAAATATTACCAGAACAAGAAGGTGATTTTTGCAAGCCTGGGACATCAGAAATCTGCGCCTGTGATGCGTGAGGCATTTCCAGAATGTACTCTTTAAAAGTGTTTCATAATAAGTCAAATGCTATAGGTGCTAAGGAGGAAGGGGAGACATCCTCACTCCCATCTAGGAAAGCATTGGGTGGCCACAATTTTTCTATAAGCCCCAATGTAATCTAACCCATTCAGATATTCATTCATCCACCCACTCATTCATTCATTCTCTTGTATTGAACACCTGCACCATATCAGACACTGTAGTTGGTAATAGAACATTACCCCCCCCCCCCCCACACACACACCAAATGGCTTTTCTACTTCTAATCTTGTTCCTCGGAGCCCTCAATCCATTTTCTCCCCATAGAGAAGTCAGAATGGTCTTTTAGAAAATGTAAATAAAATAATGTTGCTGCCCCACTAAACATCTTTTAATGAAGTCCTATTACATTTAGAGTAAGACTGTTTAGTGTCACCTACAAGGTCCAGCCTGCCCTGCCCTGGCCTTGAGTCTCTTCTGTACCTACCGAGCTTCCCTGTTTCTTACCATTTTCCATCGTCCTGGTCTCCCAGTTCCCCCACTCACCCAGCTCTTGCCATAGCAGGATTTTTGCACTGGTAAGGCCTCCTACCAATTATTCTTGGCCCAGTTCATTGTGGGCCTGCATCTTTTTATTTAGGTCTCAGCTTAAATGCCGCTTCCTTGGAGAGTTTTTTCTTCATTGTCCATGTTAAGTGGGTTGTCATTTTTCTTTATTCTCCACTACATCGCCCATTTATCTCTCTGCCTAGAAGTTACTGTAGTCTGTAGTATTTTACTTGTTAATGTGTTTGCCTTTTCATTTGCCGCTGGTCTCCCTACTAGAATGCAATCTGTTTTTCTTTTTTGTCTAATCAGTAAATAACACGACAAAGAGGTTCTAGCTAAAGCCCACTCTAAAGACTGTCCATTTAGTGAGAGAGGAAGGCATTTCAAGACACAACCCAAATACATGGAGATGATGACCACCGCTGAGAGGAGAGCACAATGAGAGAAGACCTTGAGCCTCCCAGTCTAGGTGATCAGGGAGGCTTCCCCAATAAGGTGAATTCTAGCTGGACCTTGACCTTGAAGTGGCTTGTGGATGGGACAGAGCTTTTCGGTGTGTTGGATAATAAAGGGACTTCTGTGTGACTGAAGTACAGCGTGTGTAAGACTGGGAGGGAGAGGAGTTGGGAGGCGGCTGAGGCCAGGGAGAGTTTTTGATGATGGGCTGTGGAGAGTGTCACCACCCCAAAGCCCTTGAATCCAGTGAAACATTCTGTTCCTCCCTCTGCTGACACTGGGCAAGAGCATGATGCTGCTGTTGAGAATTCTCTACTTGGTGTGCTTTGGAGGGGGAATTCTTTTAACTACAGTTTAGTTCTTCCCCTCAATATTGTCTCCAATGATATGACTTCAAGCCCAACCGTGTTTGGCTTGGATATCTTCGGGCAGCTTTGAAGAAGACAATGAGAGAGACATGGCATTGCTATTTTATTTTTCAGTAATGTCATTCACATATATACCTTGGAAGAAGAAGCAGGCTAATGTTTGATTAAGGGCTGGTTAAAGGGGCAGGGTGGTGGCCGAGAACCCTTGAAAGGAAGGAGCTGTCACAGGCGGCTCTGAATGCTTTGTGCGTATAAAGGGGTGTGACCGGCAGTGTGGATGTGGCCGTGATGCTGCAGGGTTTGTGTTTTCCTCATGCAGGTGAGCCAGACAGCGTGGCATGGAACTGGTCTGCACAGAGACAGGAAATGGGCAGGCCAAAAAGGAATTCACACAATTTTATTTGCTGCTCTTCCCTCCTAGTGCTCACTGGTGTAATTACTCCTTTTTATTACAGCCACGGAGTCACATCGGTTTGATGTTACAGTTGTGAGAGAGGCTGGGCAGGGAGAACAAGGTAGTCTGTTGCACAATGGTTAGGCGCATACATTTAGGTCAGACAGACCTGGGTTTGCTTCTTTGTTTTGTCTGACTTCCAAATTACAGAATTTTTATCATATTTCTTAACGTTCTCTGAGCTCTGGTCTCTCCTCTTTAAAATTGAATAATTCCTATCACATATAAAATGCTGAAGGGAGGATGCATGCAAGATGCTGACTACTCGTCTGAAATACACAGCAATGCGGGCTGGAGCATTATTTGATTCTGACGATGATGATCAGTTATCCTACCACCACTGGCGTGACTTCTGCATGTTTGCTAGACATCAGCTGTCAGCAGCAGGTTTCTTATCCAATGCCTTTCACCTCCCATACGGTGACCAGTGCATAAGTAGCCCTTGGTAAATATTTATGGACTCTTCATTATTAATACATGATTTTGATTTATTAATGGCTTATTAATGAGTTTAATTATCATGACATTATTTGTTCAAGAAACATTTGACTCAGTTGTAATGTTCTTACTTTTCCAGTGGGTGTGAGCCAGCCTCCGGGGAGGAAGGGAGAGATGGGGGTGGAGGGGGTACTGTTCTGACAGGGTTAAGAATAGAGGCTTTGGGACCAGGCAGAGCTGGATTAGAACGCCTGCCAAGTGGATTCTCAGAGTCCGGCTTCTCATCTAGAAAATGGGGCTAATACGTCATGGCAACCATCAAGGACCATACCTCCTAGGCCTGTGGTACTGGGCACCTGTCTCTGTTATGTCATCGATTCTCAGAAGCACCGTGGGTGGTGATGGGCATCAGACCAGATGAGACGATGAAGCGCCTGGTTCCCAGAAGAACCCCAGTGGCAGTCCCTTCCATCTTCTCCCTCCATTTCGCTCGCACTGAGGGACAGACAAGGCCGGCCACCCAGCTGCTGAAGTCCCAAGTTCATCCAGCTGGCGCCCAGGCTGTGCCATTTCCATGAGCACTAGAGCTTGGTCAGAGGGGCGTGGGAGGTGCATGTGGACCCCTCTCCCCCTCAGTTTGGGGCTGTCTTCCTCTAGTTATTCGGAGCCCATGCAAAATGAGTCAGCCAGGTGTGCACCTGCTTCCAGGGTCACCTTGGAGGAGACAGAGACCCATGTCACACCTACTCAGGACATGAAGACCTGCCTGAACTAGCCGCCTTATGCGCATGCCCTGTGGAGGCACTAGCCAGCACCCATGGGCAGTGGCTTGCTGTGGACTCAGCAGGAGGCCTCCTCAAAGCTGCCTGGTCTCTCTCGTGGCTTATGGGGAGTGCTGCAGAGCAAGCCAGTGCTGAGTCAGTCACCTTGCATGCAAGCTTCTTGTGTGTCTGCGGCCCAGTGCCAGAGCGCGCTCTGCTTTTCTGATGCAAGGAGCTGCAAGCCTCCTTCCATCTCCACCTCACTGTACCCTTCTGGCTGGCTGTCCTCACAGCTCAGCAAACCAATTTAGCCTGGAGAAAGGGGGGTGGGGAGGGCGGGAGCAAGGGAGGGCGGGAGGGAGGGCAAGGCTGTTAAGCTGTCTTGAAACCCTAGTGGAGCAGCACCAGGCCTAGTAAGGAGTCTCCCTTGGACCCGCCTCCCTGTCTTCTGAGCTTGCTGCTGCTGCTCCCTCGCCAGCTGGGAGCCTTGGATTGCTTCGCCTCTGCAGCGATGACTAATACCGCCTACCTCACAAGGTTGTGGGGACAACACTTTCCTGACCTGAAAGAGAAACTGCCCCTCCTGGCAGCGACACCCAGGCTGGGTCTCATGCCTGCCGAACCCTTTCCAAGGCCACTCTGCCTGCCTTCTGAGGGCTTCCCTTCCCCCGCTGTGATGAATGGTGCCCATTGTTTAACATCTGCCATCCTCACCTGAACTGGAGTCCCCACGTGCTGGGACAACGGCAGGTGTGCTCACCGCTCCCCTGAGCTGTCTAGCCCAGTGTCTGGCAGCAAGGAGAGGAAGTAAACTCCTGTTTGTTGGATGAATGGACTGCAACTCGTTTGCACAAACTCCTAATGGGTTTCCGTCCGTGCCTTGCATTCATTTCCAACTCTCTCCAAGCCATACTGCTCAGAGGCGGCGCACTCACCTCTGTAATCAGCCCATCGACCTCTCAGGCTTTCCCTAAAGGCTTGCCCTTCCCTTACAGACAGGAAGCATCCCAGCTGCCCCTGCTCAATCCCTGCTCTTTCCTCTGTAACGCATGGTCCCGTCATCCCAGTGCATGGGGGTGGCTCCGGGACATGGTGCCTTTAGGGTCCCTCTGCCTGAAAGGTCCTCCCCTGTCCTGCTGGCGAGTCCTCCGCACGCGTGCTCTTCTTGGAGAACGTCTACAGGTTTGCCTCCTCCTGGAAGCCCCCCTTGATCTATGCTTCCAAGCTGAATGGCCCGCTCCCTTCGCTGTGTCCCCAGCTCTGTCCTACCCTTCTTTTCCTAACTGCCAGCTGCATGTGTGTCTTCCTCCCAAGAGATGATCAAGGAGGGGAGTGGGATGGGCGAGAACGGTAGGCAGTGGTGGGTGGCTGGGGGGGGGGGGGAGGCAGAGGTCATCATGGCACCAGCGGGCGGGCTGTGAGAGGAGAGTCTGCAATGACAAACCTGCACCAGAAATAGCGCCTCTCTGACCCCGGACGAATGCCAGGCACGCAGCATCTGTCGGGCACCTGCAGCAGCGGCTTGGAGGCCGTGGCCGGAAATAGCTCGCACACCAGGTGAGAGCGTGTGCGCAGTGTGTGCGCAGCGTGCCGGCTGCGGCCTGGCACAGGGCCCGGAGTCAGGCCCATCCAAATGAGGCTCCAATCCCCGCTCTGAGCAGGCAGCGGGGCAGGGCAGGGGGCAGAGGGCCTGCTAATTCTGAGCAGATCGATGGTTTCTGTGCTGGAGGCGGCCCGCGGCAGCCCAGGATCAAGCCAGCGCCCTCGCTGAGTCAGCTGGGCCTCCCCTCTGTGCTGTTGGAGGTGTGTGATCGGGCTTTTGGCAGATTCTGAACGTTTTGAAATAGAAAAATTAAGGGCTTGGTAGAAACAATGGAGGCTTTGCAGACTGATCTATCTTTTTTTTTCCTTCTTAGTAAATGGGGATAATCACGCTTCAAGCCTCAGTTTACCCTTCTATAAAATGGAAATAATGACAGTACCTCCCTTATGCTCCACTGAGGATTTAAGGTGATACTCGACTGCTGTGTCTTAGTGTTTAGTGCTTACCAGAGTAGCGGTCCTCAGTTAGGGGTGATTCTGTCTCCCAGGGGACATTTGACAATGGTTGGAGACATTTTTGATTGTCACCAGGGAGGTTGCTTCTGGCATTGAGCGAGTAGAGGCCAGAGAAACTGCTAGACATTCTATCCTGCACAGGACAGACACCCCCTCAAGAATCATGCGGTCTACCATTCTACAGGGCTGATTTGAGGATACCTGCCGTAGGGGAAGCTTGCCCGCCCGGAGGCAGTGAAAATGGTCCCTCTTCCAACATCCTCCCCATCCCTTCCCACTCACATCACTGAATGCATGTTCGGACGTCGTGGAAGAAGCTGGCGTGTGGAGAGTGGCTCTCCTTTCTTCGGGCTCTTTCCTCTGTTTCCCCTCCTGGAAGGCAGGCAGGCTCTGTGACTCCTCTGGACGACAGAGAGTGAAACTGGCAGTTTCCACCTCGTTCCTCCGGGCCATCACCTTTGGGAAGCCCTAATACCATGCGGGGGTCTGGCCTCTTGAGACTCCCAGGCTGGAGTCCAAGCAGGTGGCCTGGTGGACAGTCCCCACTAAGTCCTTCTTGTTGAATGCCAAATGCAGGTATGCAAATGCATATACGTACTTGGGTTTCAGTTCATGGATAACTGTTTAGTTTACATGTATCTGGATATATGGATATATTCACATATCCTGTGCTAGTACATGTGCACATTATATAATTAACTGTGTGTATGTGTTGCGTGTGTGGGGTGGGTGTGTGTGTGATTTCTCTCAACCAACCCTTCTGTTTTTTAAGCCCCGAGTTAGAGAATCCATTAAGATATTACTGAAGGGAGAGCCTAAATCAAACAGATGCAACCATCACATTAATTCACCTTCTTGGTGACTGGAGTGAATCAGCAGTAGTTTCTCCCCAAGGAAAGTTCTTATTTGAATATGTCATCCCTTACGTGGTCATTCGAGATAGCAGGGTCATTAGCCCATCCGGGGCGGCGGGGCCCAGCTGGTTAAAGATTAACGTTGAGACCACTGTGGGGTTGCAGGGTCTGGGTGGGTCCGCAGCCCTATCACCTGTTTGATAAGAGCAGCTGGGTTCAGGGTAAGGGGTTGCAAGCAGATCCCAACCATAATCGATTTTTGGTCTTGAAAGACAACATAGCAACGCAGCACAGACTTTTCCAAAGTTCTGGAGTCAGATAATTGTGGGTTCAAGCCTGGTTCAGCTACCTATTTGTTTTGAAATATTTGGTTAATTAAATAATCTTTCTGAGCCCAGTATTCTAATGAATGAGAAGTGAATAGCAATGTTCTCTTTTCGTCAGGTAGTAATTTAGCTGGTATGTATAAGACATATAATAGGGTATTTCACCTATTAGAGGCAATAAATGAATTACCTATGTCTGTCTGTCTCATCTTCCATCCATCTATCCATCCATCTATTCATGGATCTATCTCACAGTTATGTGTTATTGGTCAAGGTTCAATCTGCTGTGTTTTCCAGATGATCTTGAAGCAATGAACAAGCAAGTCTCTAGTTGACACATTTGTACTATGATTATTGACCAATAAAGTTGAATAATAGGTACAGATAGATAGTGACTGGACAAAATCGTATTTATTTTGAGGATTTGTTTAGGTAACATTTTTAAATCAAACACCATTTCTATAACATGTATCCATTTTTAATATATATATTTTATTTTCCCCCATAACCACTTATCTCCCCTATACCCTCCTCCACCTCCATCCACAACCCTCCCCACCCTGCAGCCACCACATTACAGTCTGTGTCCATTCTTAAACACATCATATATTGTGAACTCACAAAAGCATTTAAAAGAATTATGTGCACCTCCTAGATTCATTGTCTTTAAAAACATGCTTATAAGTTTCAAAACCTTAACTTATAATTATTTATTGATCTCTCAAAAGTTTGATCATTAAACTCATTAAACATTGCCTCAGAAAAGAATCATATTGTAAGATGTCAAAAGTACAGAAGATGGCTTAAATTACTATTAATGCTATTGAGCCATTTGGAATGTCCTGTATACTGGTTGTTTCTGCTTTTCATTGACTGGCTCTGTTTCTGAACTCCTGTTGTCCTCATGACTTGTGTCCTGTGTACACCCATCACTCACATCCACGGTACCACATGCTCTTTAGTTAATATCTTTTAATATTTGAATATCTCTATGTTCAATTTACTCACCAACATATTGAAGGCCTACTTTGTTGGTTCATTCATTCCATCTCTATTGGAAGTTTAATATGTTACAGGCATTACATCTGTGTCTAAGGGCTCATATAAACTCGGACATAATCTTCATCTTCAGGAAGCTTATGATACAATGTGAAGGGGTGGGGAAGCTGTATAAGCTTTCAAGCAAGAACTGTGAGCCATGGATAATTTTGGAGAGCCAGGTAACCTACGGGGAACTTACTTGGGAGTCTGTGAAGGCTTCCTAGAGGAAGTGACACTTAAGATGAAAATTTTAGGTAAAGTAGATCATCGCCAGATGAAATTGGGGATTAACATTTTACGCAGAAGGATTAGCATATGCAAATACTCTGTAGCAGAAGAAACAGCAGCATTTTAAAACAAAGGTAGTCCAATTTGGGTAAATTAGACATTGGGATATCAAGATGAATATGATGTTTATTTCTCTTGAAGATTGTTTCATCTGCTGTAAAGGACAGAAATATATCTAAGGGTCAGAGAAAACTGTGCTAAGCGCCCATAATAATTAATACATGCAAAATCCAAGGGAGAGCCTCATTCGGCCTGGCAGAATCATGGACGGCTTCACAGAGGAGGTGACCTATCTCCTCTACTTGGTCATAATCCTCCTTAAAGGCAAGAACCACATCTTTGTAAATTTTTGCATTACAACCTGTTTCTCCCAGAATAGTCACAGATACCCAGTAAGTGCAGGCTTAATGTTATTTGTTGTGATGACCCCTGGGAAGCTGGATCAAAGACCGATAGGATGGCATGGTGGTGACAGGTCAAGTTAGTCTGAGGATGCTGTCAGGCTGTCTGACGGCGGCCCCTGCCCTGGGGCTGCACAGTGTCTACTAATCCACTTTTACATTTATTCATTGACCAACTATGTGTTGGGCATTGGTTCAACATTGGTAAATGGGTGGATTAATTGCTCATGGTCTTGCCCTTGACAAAGTTAAATGTGGAGCTGGGAGACAGATGTCAACGTACGGTTGATCGATGTGACATGAGAAATGTTCTGACACAGCAGAAAGTAGCAAGAACCACGGATAGAGAAGTGATGATCTTTATGTGCTGGGATGATGAAGTGTGAGTAGGACTTATTCTAGGTGTCCTTCTCTTCTCTTCTCAGGGCCTTCCCCTTAGTAGCTCATCCGGTGTCATGTCTTGCACTGACCTTGATGTGGCCGAGTCCCAAATCTATTTCCCAGCATGGCCTCTTTCCAAAGCTTCATCCATATATATCTAATTCTTGTGTGACATCTGCACCCCGTGTTCTGCTGCACCTCTAACTCAATTGCTTCAATGCTGAGCTCATCTTTTCCCTACCAAACCGATTCATCATCCTGCTCCCTGTGTTGTGCAGGTCTAATGCTCAGTGCTAACTCTGATTTAGGCCTTTCCTTCCTCCACCCCAAAATTAAACTCTTTTTGGCTGATTTTCTTTCTCTGTGATACCACCCATGCCATCTGCTCTCATTTTCACCATTGCCCCATTCAGCTCCTTACCTTTTCCCTCATCGGAGTAATAGACTTTCTACCACAGGAAAAACAACATGGTATTTAGAAACAAAAACAGATGTCCAGGCTATATCTTTTGATGGGGACTTTGCAGAAGAGAAGATTCTGAACTAGTAATTCTGAACCTTGGTTGCTCTTGGAATTATCAGGAGAGGTTTAGAAAATACTGATGCTTATGTTTTTCTCTCAGAGACTCTAATTTAATTGGCAAGGATTATGGCCTGAGGCCTTGGGGGCTTTAAATACCTCTCCAGGTGAGATTCTAATGTGAAGTTCAGGTTAAGAACCACCAAATTAGGCCAAGAGGACTCAAATCTCTGCTCTTTGACCTCCCATCGCCAACACTCTAACTGGAAGAGTGGGCAAAACTCTTGCACATCAACACAGGATGGAAATTTCCAAAGACTTTAAAAAGCATTAAACAGATGGGAAATAAACACAAAATCCATTCAAGTACAAAAGCATCGTCTGATACTATGACAGTCAGCGTTCTCCAGTCTGACAGATGAATGTGTCAATACTGTACAATAACCACGGCATCTGCATAAAGAGTAATATATAAACATAGAGGCAGAGGAGCATCCGTCTCTCCTACTTTT
Source organism: Vespertilio murinus (assembly GCA_963924515.1). Classification (NCBI taxonomy): domain Eukaryota; kingdom Metazoa; phylum Chordata; class Mammalia; order Chiroptera; family Vespertilionidae; genus Vespertilio; species Vespertilio murinus. Next base: position 4,926,050 of record OZ004717.1, on the reverse strand, counting down.
CTCTGCTTTCAATTTCCCTCCCTTCAATCAATCTCAAGCATTACTGCCAAATTAATTTTCCTGAAAAACAGTTTTGAACATATCAATCTCTTTCTCCAAATCTTTTAATACCTCCTCATTCTTTACAGGAAAAAAAAAATCAGAAGTTCTTTCCCGATTTGGCCTACAATTCACTGTTCCAACTTGACTATAATTCTCTTTCATGCATTTCTGTCTTCGGGGCTTTGCTTATGCTGTTCTATATCATTTCCTCAATTCCACTTCCAATAAGCCCCCTCACCCTTAAAGATTCTACTCACATACTACCTCCTCCACAAAGCTTTTCATGATCATTTTGGCAGGAAGCAACTGTTCCGTCCTCTTAAGTGCGTAGTCTTTTTGTAGTCTATAAAACTAATTTATTATTAATAAAAAACGTTTCACATTAAAACTTGTTGGTTCATAAAATAAATTAGTTCAACATTCACCCAGTACCTGCTGTATGGGCCCTGCACACAATGAGAGGCTAAGCAAGGTGTGAGGACCTTCATTAGACAAATGGCATTATTATTTGTGGTTATGTCTAAGAATTGAGGAGAGAAAGTGACTGTCAGACTATGAACTTCCACTCTCTGATAAGAGAGTAAATCATCTTTCCAAATGAAACTACTAGTTGAGCCAGTGATGAGTTGGCTATTAATTCTAAAAAGTTGGTCTTAGAAATAAGTGAACTAATGAAAAATAAGGCCCTGATTTTGATGAAACAATCTTGGAAGAGATGGGCCAGTGAGTGAGTATCAGTTGATTGCTCCTGGTAACAGGAGGCGTGGGGAGGTTTAGGGAGCGGGAGAATCTGAGAAGGTTTAGCCTTGGTAATACCCACAGCCTCTGCAGTATTCATTCTACTGATTGGCTGATACAATTTGGGGGTCTTCCTAAGAATAATCAATTGGTAGAGACCCACTAAGCAGCAAGTTGTAAAGTGAGTGACAGCACAAACATCACATCTATCGCCAGTTGCAGCCACCATGCAGAAAAGTGTTAGGTCAATGTGGGGGTCTTCTGACTTGTCACCAGAGGTGGGAGATTCGTGTGGGAAGGAAGAGGCACTACTCCTTCCTGCTTTGCCCACTGAAATAAATAAATTGTCCTCTTTATTTTAAGAGTTTGGTATTGAGCCTCATTGTAATGAGCCCTTGCAGCAGGGCCTGGGACAACTTGTATCCACTTAAATCCTCTAGCTAATGTCAAGGAACAACAGAAATTCCAGAAGGCATTTATGTCTTTCTGCTTTATAGTAATTTAGATAATTTTTTTATCACCCTTACCAGACCATAAATCTCTTAGGGGAAAGATCAAATTATCTTGATAGTCTTTACTATGCCTACTGCTGTTTTTAGTACTGAATAAGTGTTTGGGAACACTAAAAACAGAGGTTTTAGTCAACAAATGAACAATTTATGAGTGAATTAGTTTGCCAAGTCTATGTAACAAAGTACATGACTGTCAGTCCACAAATTTAGTAGCTTAAACAAGAAATCCTTCGCCTCACAATTTTGGAGTGTAGAAGTCCAAAATCAAGGTGTCATTGTGCTGTTTGCTTCTGAGTATCTGTTCCAGGCCTCTCTTCTGGACTTGTAGATGGCCACAGCTTCTCTCCACGTCTCTTCTCTCATCTTCCTACTATGCCTGTCTCTGTGTCCAAATTTCCCCCCTTTAAAAAAAGTATAATTTTTATTATTGATAGTATTATAGATACCTCCTTCCCTTTTCCCCTTTTTTATAAGGACACCAATCATAACTGGATTAAGGCTCACCCCAATAATCACACTTTAACTTGACTATTTCTAGAAAGACCCACTCACCATAAAGGTCACATTCTGAGATACTAGGGGTTAGGAATTCAATATACGCTTTTTTTTTTTGAAAGGATACAATTCAATCCATAATAATGAGTAAATTCTCTAAAACTCCATGTGATATTCTTTCTTCCAACTTCTCCATTTATCAGAAATATTCTAGAGCAGCCCTATCTGAAAGAATTTTCTGTGATGAGGGAAGAGTTTTCTGTCTGAGCTCTTCAATATGGTAGCTGCTAACCACACATGGCGTTGAGCACTTGACTGTGGTTACTGTGGCTGAGGAGCTGAATTTTAACTTCATTTGATTTAAGTTGAATTAAATTTAAATAGCCACATATGGCTAGTCCCTACCACGTGTGAGCACATTCTAAAGATTGGGAGGCTGGACTAATTACTCATCAAGAGTGAAAAGTGTATATATCCGTGACTGGAAATAAATGTTACGTGAATTTATATTAGTGTGGTTTTTAATATCAGAGATAAATTAGGAATACATACTCCTCTTAAGGATAAGAACAAGGCAAGGCAGGAAATAGAGATCACAGAGCTTCAAGCCCACAAGGGCCAGCTGGCAACCAGCAGACACAATGGCTGCAGTAGAGCTGGGATGCTGGCTGTGCTAATGGCAGAATTTGACTCCCGTCCCGGCAAATGTTGACATGAAGGAAGGCAGTCTCAGCATTGTTGGATCTTCTGATTTGCCACAAAGGCTAGAAAACTAGGTTTTTTAATGTTGGCAACTGATTTTAACATCCTTTAGGCAGTTCTCAGTCTGTTTCATGTAAACACAACAAAACATCCTGTTGGCTTGACAGAACCTTGAGTCTCCCCGTTGGTGACTTCTCCTTTGAAACAAAAGCTTCAGAGACTTTCTTAGAAAGATTCTCCTTGATTATATTAACTGAACATGATGAGGCTCATGGAAAACATCAAGTATTAAATAAACGCCCGAACAATGAGTTCTTTTTACATGTTCCAGTTTGGGAAACACCAGCATGACGGACATTTGAAATGAGTGAATTGTAAATTCTAGGATCTGCTTGCTTTCCAGAAGCTTCCAAAACTTGCACTGCATTGTGATATTCCCAGGACTAACAGATGTGTTCCTGTCTCGGATCTTTCCTATCAATTCAATTCAGAGAACAAAAAAGAGTACTGACAGAAGGAACAGTGGCAGCTGCCAGTTTTGCAAATGCTCACATCTCTCTTTGACATCCAGGCACTCCTTAGAAAGACACAGGGTGATCAGTATAGTAATCTTTGCCTCCTAGAAAGACATTTGCTTTTACTTAAATTGTTCACAAGATCCTTGGTTTTTGTGTTTTCTTTTATAACCATTTGCATTCACTGAACAACTGATTCCTGCCAATTCATGGACACCGTGCTGGGGACAGTGCACAGGCAGGATAGACATGGATCCTTCCCACAGTAAGGTTCAAAGGTGAACAAGGTCATTGGACTTTAGCAAATGTCCCTCGAGGCATAATTCAAATCATAAGTGTTATGAAATGGAAGTACTGCGTTCTGGGTGATCCTTCAACAGGGAGTTCTAATGTCCTGTAGGGAGGTGAGCATAAGAGTTAGCTCAGCCCTAACGGGTTTGGCTCAGTGGATAGAGCGTCGACCTGCAGCCTGAAAGCTCCCAGGTTTGATTCCAGTCAAGGGCAAATCCCCAGTAGGAGGTGTGCAGGAGGCAGCTGATCAATATTTCTTTCTCATAGATGTTTCTAACTCTCTATCCTTCTCCCTTCCTCTCTGTAAAAAATCAATAAAAAAGAGTGAGCTCAGCAAGAGAGGCATGAAAGCAGGGCAGATATCTGAAGTCTTGGGGAAGGAAATGAACTTGGCACTGTCCAGGAGCTGAACCCAGGACATTGTTCCAAGACAACTGTCTCAGATGCACTCAATGGCAAAAATAATCGGCACAAGGATGGTATTCTGTAGAGGCTATGTGGGAAGAATTGGACTCTTGCAGCTAACTGGTATAGACCAGCGGTCAGCAAAGTCATTAGTCCACAGAGCCAAATATCAACAGGATGACTGAAATTTCTTTTGAGAGCCACATTCAAGGGGCCAAAGAGCCGCATGTGGCTTGCGAGCCACAGTTTGCCGACCACTGCCCTAAACCAATTGGGTAATGTGCCATAACTATCGGGACTGTCTGCTATTCTGTCTGCTTTACATCAAAATAGGTGTTTAAAATATTGACTGAATAAATAAATGAACATTGACTTATTTCTAATAAATGAAATTTTGTAAACATACAATAACTATTGAGCTCCGGATTTGTGCAAGCTGCATTCTAATCCTTACAAAAGCCCCGTGAGAGAATTATATTTGCCATAATTTACAGAGGAAGAAACACAGGCTCAGCTCAGAGAGTAAGGTTCTTGCTGAAAGTCAAACAACAAGGAGTCTATTTGACTGTCCCGCTCCACTGCTCTGAAAGTGATTTTGCATCAAGAATGGCATATACGCCAAGTTTGATTTGCTTTATGTATCCATTGGAATCAGGTATGGCTGCATATATGAAAAGACAAAAAGCCACTCAACATGGCAGGCTTTCATTTTAATGCACAGAAACCAAGTCCAGGGCAAAAAGTGACTCCAAACATATCCAGGCGCCTTCTATCCTCCCTCACTTTCCTGAAACTCGTATAGTTTCCACGCTCAAGGCTGCCTCACAGTCCTCACTGCAGCTGGAGCTCCAGCTACCACTCCCGACAGAAAGAATGAGAAAGGGGCGCGGGGGAGCAACAGGTCTTACCTCTGATTTGATTCAGCTTGTGTTGAAGTAGCTCCACTGGAATTTCCACCTCAATGCTTTGCCTTACACGTCGTTGGCCACTCCCCTGCCAAGGAGCTTAGGAAATGCAATTTATTTTCTGGCTGAGAGTATAGCTATTATCAAGAAAGGGTACTTACTGAAGAGGCAATCTGCCAGACGGTAGCAGCTAACACACTTGAAGCAAAGTTTAGAGGTTTCTCATGAGGTTGAAAAATCCCAGTAGAAAAGCTGTGTGATAATTTAGTTACTGTAAGTTGATTGTTTGGGGGCCTTTGAAGTTATGTAAGACTCCACTCCACTCTAATAAAGCATAATCTTTTCATAGATGTTGAACTAAGATGATTTCACTTCATTTTGTTCTCTCCATCTCTTCTCTGACATTTGACCTTCCTTTGTTCCATGCCTCTTCAGTTGGACATCCCTTTCTATCTCTTCTTTCGTTGACCTTGTATCTGTTGCTTCTGGCCTTCTAGCCTTCTATTTTGGTCTCTTTTCACACATGGAAATCCTGCAAATTATCGCACAGGTAACTGTCATAATATTAATGGCGCACCTTCTTTGTCCATTTGCCCTCCTTCATCCTTCATCTCTGCTACCTTGTGAGAAATCTGACTTTCGTCCTTCTGCAACTGTCCTGCCTAATATGGACTCTCCGCCCAGACAATGGCAGCTGCAATTTATGACTTCTTTGATATAGGCTCAGCAGATTCTTCATGGAATAAAACAGACATAGCTCCTTTCTTGTAGTTCTATAAGTCTACTGGAGGAGCCACATACAAATCATAGAACCATCACCCACCCACAGTTACAGATATGGGTAAAAACTGAAGGAAGTGGTGTTATGAGAACTTAAAATTGGTGCTCTTCAGGTTTCTGGAGTCAGCAAAGGCATCCCAAGGAAGTGACATTTAAAATGTACGTGAAGGGCCCAAACTGGTTTTGCTCAGTGGATAGAGCATCGGCCTGCGGACTCAAGAGTCCCAGGTTCGATTCCGGTCAAGGGCATGTACCTTGGTTGCGGGCACATCCCCAGTAGGGGGTGTGCAGGAGGCAGCTGACGGATGTTTCTCTCTCATTGACGTTTCTAGCTCTCTATCCCTCTCTCTTACTCTCTGTAAAAAAATCAATAAAATATATTTTGAAAAAATAATAAAATGAAAGTGAAGGGGTGGACCTGTTTAGCCAAGCAAAGATGAAGAAGTATTCCAGCAGAGGGAACATATATACAAACAACCTGAGATAGTGATTTTCGACTCTGTGCTGCTCACTATTCTTAGGGACAAAATTTCTGTTCTCCTGGAACTTGTTTGAGTGAAGCATATAGAGAATAAACACAAACAAATAAGACTGATTAATTTTATGGAGAAAAAAAAAAGGACTTGGAGTATTTAGCTGAGATATTAAAGAAATAAAATGGAAACTGGAGGAGAGAATGTGTTTGGATGATGAGAAGGTCAGTGTTGTTGGCATGTAGAAGCATGGTGGGTGGAGGTGGAGATAGAGGAAGATGTGGTCAGAGAGGAAGCCAATGGCTGGGTAACCTGCATCTTGTGAGTGATGGGAAGGCTTGGTGGAGGCCTTTGGAAGCCTTTGCGATGTTTTTTTTTTTTTTTTAATATTTTATTGATCTTTTACAGAGAGGAAGGGAGAGGGATAGAGAACTAGAAACATCTATGAGAGAGAAACATTGACCAGCTGCCTCCTGCACACCTCCTACTGGGAATGTGCCTGCAACCAATGTACATGCCCTTGACCGGAATCGAACCTGGGACCTCTCAGTCCTCAGACTGGCGCTCTTCCACTGAGCCAAACCGGTTTTGGCTACGATGTTTTAAGTAAGAAGATAACATGACATGATTCACACTTCAGAATGATCCCTCGATCTTGGCAGTAAGCCATGTATAAATGGAATGTAATCCATGGACTGCATGAGATTCCTGGATAGTGAAGTCCAGGTGTCTAGCCATGAGCTCAGAGAGAAAGTCAGCTTAACTTAGGGACCTGGGCAAGTTGTCTAATCTAAGTCTCACTTCCTCACGATAAAAATGGAGATTATGGTCATTGTTCACAGGATCATGGTAGCAATGTGTTGAGATGATATTTTGCAGCAACCTTGCACCTGGTTGACACATCGAACACCTCCTCCCCTTAAATGTTCACACCCCTCTCCTCTAATAAATTACACAAAGTCCTGAGTGGGAACGTTTTGATCATGAGGCACCGATATTAAATGGGAACCTAATAGATTATATGACACGTTAGAGTGTCAACAATTTTGAAGTTTAGAATCACTCTTACATCAAAAGTGAGGAATAGCCTGGTGCTCCATTTGCACTTTGAAATTTCAAAATGTTTGCAAGCAACTCAAAGCAGCTTCCTATTGCTTCAACACCCTCAGAAACCCCCACTATCTCTGCGGATATGTGAGAGGAAAAGTTGAGTGAACTGAAAACAAAATGAAAAGGCTCTCAGGGTCACTGTGGTGGATGTGAGATCAAGAATTTTTCCAGAAAGAGTCTTCATAGAGTGGCCGTAAGGCCAGTTTCCATTTTATTTCCCTATTATGGCAGCTAACTCTGGCTGGCCAGCATGGGCTTGGACACGGGCCCAGCGCTTCATCTTTCCTCTTGGCCCCAGGTCTGGTGGCTTTGCTTTGCTAGAAATTCTCCTGGCCTGCAAGGCTCCTGCCTTCAACATGGCCATAGCGCCCAACGAGCACCCAGTGTGCGAGCAACAGCCCGCACTGTATGAACGTGTGTCCTCCACTTTGCTGAAGTGCATTTTTCAATGTTTGAAAGAAAAAAAAGAGATCATTCCCTAGATGAGACTATCAATTGGTTCAAAGGGATCAAACAAGTTATAAAAGCTGTTGGGGTCATGTTTCCATGAGGAGCACTTTGAGTGATAATGAGACATTCTTCGATAAAGGAGGCATGTTAGAAGATGGTGGTGACATCTAAACTCATCACCAAGGCAATTTCTCTCAACTGGAATAAGCCTATCCTGGAGGACTTATTTATTTTTTTCCTGCTGGCCCAAGAACATTCCATTACCCAATGTTCTTACCTGAAATTATATTCTGCCTATGGAACAGAAAGTAAATAGTTGCAAGCAGGAGAGAACATTTTAAAAAATATATATTTTAATGATTTTTTACAGAGAGGAAGAGAGAGGGATAGAGAGTTAGAAATATCGATGAGAGAGAATCATCAATCAGCTGCCTCCTGCACACCCCCTACTAGGGATGTGCCCACAACCAAGGTACATGCCCTTGACTGGAATCGAACCTGGGACCTTTCAGTCCGCAGACGGACACTCTATCCACTGAGCCAAACCGGTTTTGGCAAGAACTGTTTTTTTTTTTGTTTATTTGTGTTTTTTTGTTTTGTTTGTTTTTACTTTACCAGAGAAATGGAGTTCAACTGGATTGTTGGGAAGATTCCTTTTCTCTGATAGGCTGTACATAGTCAAATGGAAACTCGTGGAATGAAGAAATGCTGCTATCTGCAGTGTTGTTAAAGGGGCTAGACTAGGCTGGCAGAGATGGATGGGGCTGCCCTCTGCATAGGGAAGCAGAGCTTGTTTACCATGCAAAGCCTGGATCCTATGAAGAATGAATGAGATAATGCAGGAATCAGAGCTAGATTAAGCTATGATTGATGATAATTGAAGTTTAGTACGGGGAAGAATTACCAGCCTGTACCTAAGTGTTTATATTTCTATAAATCTTTCTCTAAATTGTGATGTATCATCTACGTATTCAGGTAATGAACAGGCAACTAGTTTATATTAGTCCTTTAATACAAAGATATTTTTCAGGGAATCAGTCAGGGATGTGCTTGCGTGTTCATCCAGCCTACTTTCTCCTGCTCAGGTTTCCCTGCAAGCTTGGGAAGCCATAACAAAACAAACACCACTCTTCATCTGCTGGTTGTTTCCTACTCCTTTCTTGGGAAAATTATTTTATGTTTCATTTCTTCTGAGTAGGTCATGTAAGCTTTTTTCCTTTTTCATAGTTAACCAGCTTGTGTGTTAATTGATCATGACAAAAACTAACCCAGATTAAAAAGGACCCTGAAGCCACACCCCAGACAAAGGAGTAAAATCTTTCACTGTCAATTATAGTCTCAGCCCTCCTCACGAGGATCTGACACAGACACGTGTTGCGTTTTTATTAACATTTCATTTAGTCAACATACAATCACAGAAGCCAGTCTATCTTCATGAACCTCTCTTTTTAACTTTTTATTAGCTCATTAATGGGATTAGAGAGATGTATATCACTTAATAGGAGATTCCCCCCCTCCCTCTGAAAAACATGACCTCCATAGATTAGAGAGATCGTACCTTTGTGTCTGACCCAGGGAGGTCATGTGGCTGGTGCTGATGAGATAATTTGTAATCTTAAATTCTGCACTGCTGTGAGGTCTGGGAAGTGAAAGTGAGAGAAAGAAAGATAAATCAAGTAGGAAAAAGAAGGCAGAGGAGAGGAGGCCTATGGGTGAGAAAGCAGAGGCGAAGCTGGCCCTGCTATAAGGAGAGGAATTGAACGTGATGTGCTGATGTGAATCTGGGTCATGAGGAAAGAGGGTTGGGAGGTCAGACAGAGTAGCAGCCAATGTTCTCTGGATCAGGGCTGACAGGCTGACAGGCAGGACGAGAAGGTTTCAAGTGAGCTGGCAGGCAAGGAATGTCTCTTGAATGCTTGTCACTGTGTGATGTGTGTGGTACAGAGACTCAAAAGGTTCAGTTCTTGACCCCAAATAACTGATGATCTATGAGAGGAGAGGGACTTTCAGTACGATATTATCAGAACAACACACTCGATGCTATAATGGAGCTATACTCTGTGGGCAGTGACCACAAAGAAGTGAAGTGTTTCTTGAGAGGTCACAAATGGCATCTCCGAGGGAGTGGCTGCCTTCTTAGGTCAGTGCACCAGAAGCAGAGCCTGCGATGGGGACTTATTGAGGATGTTTACTTAGAGGATCCAGGCAGTAAGGGAAGCAGGATGGGGCAGTAAGAGGAAATACCTATGCAAAGATATGCTTTCAAGTTGCACCACAGAAGTTGTCCCACAGAAGGCAAGGGGCCTGGTCTGTTACTCCCCCTCATCAGTCAACCATTTGTCCTGGGTGACTGGCAGTGTGCGGTCACCTAAATATCTCTAGGGGGTGTGGCTCCTGAAAGCCAAGGGCAAGCTCTCGAGAGAAAGAAGAATGAAAGAATGGTTCGCATTAGCAGCCAGTACCTGCAGCTGCTGACAGATGAGGGGAGGGCAGCGGCACTGTACATGGGAACTGGGTGGAGCACTCATAGCACCTGCTACAGTGACATTGGAGGTGACTCCTTTGCTGCAATCGGTTCCAGAATTCCATGGAGAAGCCAAAGTGTGTGCAATAGCCCAAAAGAAAGGAGAGACCCATCTTGAGGAGCTAGCAACCAAGGATGGGGTATGAGAGGGGTGATTGGTGAGTGCAGCCAAGAGAATGGTGATTGACAGTGTGGGTTTGGGAATGAAGCAAATCTGTTGCTTACCGGCTATGTGACCTGGAGCGAGATACATGACCTTTCCTAGCCTCAGTGTCCTCATTTGTTAAATGGGTGTGACAAGTCCTCTTTTCGGGACCGTTGTGAGAATGAAATGAAATGGTGGAATTAAACCACTGACCATAGGATCTGGGGCATACGACTTTCAACAAATAGTGTTCATCCCAATTATTATAAAGTTATAAATATTGACTGGTTTTAAAGATCTTGAATTTATTACAAGGAGTTTGGATTTTATCTGGAGATGATGATGATGATGATGATGATGATGATAGTAATAACCTCAACAATGGCGGCATTAAGAACTAAGAAGTAAGTGAGGAGCCAGTGGCTGCCTCTAAAAAATAGTAGGGAATTTACTGGTCTGTACTTGAGAAAGAGAACCCATTGTGAGGCTCTCTCAATAGGTAAGACATAATGAGGGTTAAAACTTGATTACAAGTGTGGGTCAGTAAGGGACTGAGCCAAGACCAGAGCAAAGCCAATGAGATCCCATAGCACCGGGGCTCACACTGCACGCCTGGGGCTCTGCACCACTGAAATGAGTCATCCCTGCTGCACACAGCACAAACCCAGTAGAGAATGGCATCATTCCCTGGGCGAGTAGGCCTTTTAATGGAAAAGGGGCTTCCTGAGATGCAGGTGGCCCCTGGTCAGGATGACTTCAATGATGCCCGCGAGCCCCCTCCGTCACTTTTATTGAGTTTCTGTGTACTCTAATTCATTAATAAAGGGACAGAGGAGGAACCTGGGCATATTTTACTCTCTTCATTATCTGGAAGAGTTTCTCGATGAAACTCATTGAGCATAATTAAATTGCTGCTGCCGTTGAAAGCCCATCTCTATATAGATTGACCTTGGTGGCAACTTCTGATGAAAATGGGGAAAGACACTGGACTAGATTGGTCTTATAAAGGCCCTCTAGCATGGCCCTGCTAGAGGAGAAATCCACAGACACATCTCATAGACAATGTAAATAAAAAGGTACTGCTCAGCTCCGCTGAATTACCACCTGTCCCCAGATGGCCAGATGAAACCTCACTACCTCTAGATGATACTTGAGCTAGACTGGGTGGTGTATCACATCTCTTCCAGCTCCAATATTCTGACTGTATGGCTTCCCAAGTTATACTGACAATAGATGTTAATAGTTCTAACATTTAATGAGCCATTCCTCTGTGAAAGGTGCTTGTAAACTATGTTCCATATGGTATCTTTGGGTTTCATTGGTATTACTATAGCTACTACTGCAATGACCATTCTACCATTGGGGATACTGAGGATTGACGAAGTCAAACACAAAGGTGGTGGGAGTGGGGGACACTGAGATAAGGAGCCCACTATACCTGGCTCCAGACTTTGTGAATTCTGATTTCTGTCCTTTGCCTCTTCACTCATTTTTAGTCATTCTAATCTCTTGGCATTCAGGAAAAAAAAATGCCCCACCTGGTCATTTATCCCATGCCCAGGCAAAGTCCTGTATATTTTCCAATTTCTCTGGCTGTCAATGAGCTATCACAGTGCTTTCCCTTCCCATGGACAATAGGGACACGATCTCACATCATCCTAAGCTGTCCTCTGCTTGTTTAATGGGCGGAGTCCTTATCCCAGAACTCTCCTGCCTTTGTGTTTGCTCTCATCATCCATCAACATGTTGATGCAGCAAGGATTCAGACATGGATACTTTCTACTGGATCACATTTTTTCTAGGCTAATTTGATTGTAACTCTCCAATCTGGTCACTTGGACATTCCTCACTGGTGAATGTAAATAACTCCAAGGATTTATTCTAGAAGAATGTTCAGGCTATTGAGAAACGATCACCAACATTGGGAAGAACAGCAGCATATGTCAGGTGGTATGTGTATATGTAGAACTGTATATAAGGAGAATATTTAGATGCGTATTCTTTGATAAGTACACACAGCCATTTGTATTGTAATTCCACTGATATGTAATGAGTGCCTATTCTGAGGTGAGCACTTTACGGGGAGCTATCAGGAAGCAGTAAAGAGGCACAGTGTTATCCTCATGAGTTTATCGTCTAGCAGGAGACCGAATAATAATAAATAATTGCCTGTATGTACCTCTTCAGAATTTACTTATAACATTTTTGCATATTAATGCATGCATTTTGATAGATGAATATGAACCTGTTAAATATAAGAAACACATGACTAATTTACTCATTCAACTAACATGTATTGAGCATTTGTTACAGTGTAAGACAATCCTTGGAGGTGACATATTCCCCCTATTTCCGGCCAAGAAGCTTTTTATTACGGACAAGATATTGGAGTAAATTCAGGAAGGTGTGCACCGCTTCCCAAGACTGCACTTCCACGTGCCTTCACGTGCATCTAGCTCTCAGAAGGATCCCAATAGACAAGTGACTTTGGACACATTATTTAACCTCTGCTCAATCTCAAAAGACAGATGATAATGATCCCTGCCTCACAGGGTTTCTGTAAGAAGTGAAAAATATATTGTATATTGAAGGTGTAGTTCAGGCACATTGCAAACCCGCAATCTACCAGCTGTTACTATTAAAAGTGTCGAAGGGAGATGGGGAGGAGAGGAGTAGATGCTTAGCAGTAATTACTGTCTGATGGTTCTGGAGACAACCCACCAGTTCTTTATGCCGTTCCCTCCCTCCTGGGAAGAGTGCAGAGACCCAGTGGGTGGGATCGGAAGAGATCTGTCTGCTGTACGTGTCTCTCGCCTGTTAGTACAAAGCTGCTAGGATTTCTCCAAGTGGGCGAGAGACAGTCCTGTCTCCAGGGAGCTAACAATTTCCTTTCCCCAAGCACCTTCTGCGTTAGGGTTCAGAGCTGAAGTGGTGGCAGATGCTGAGGAGAGTTCTTGGGGCCAGAACCACACCCAGAACAGGAGTAAATGCTCCTAGCCTGGGGGACAGGCTTGTTGGTTTCCGAGGCATAACATCATGAAAGAAGAACCCCAGATTTTGGCTGTGCTCAGAAATTAACAACTGCTTGCTACAACCAGAGAGGTGAAAAGGGTTTACCTTAGGGAAAGCTTTAAAACTTGACAGTCGCATAGATACTTCCTTTTCTTGAGTTCAAAGCTGTCTAACCTCTGCATGGCCATTTTTACTTCTCTTAATGCAATTCAAACTTTAGATACATAGTAGAGCTGTGTGTGTGTGTGTGTGTGTGTGTGTGTGTGTGTGTGTGTGTCTTAGCCCCCAGTGGATCAGGAGGTTATTAGCCCGTTGCTTGTAACATAGGACTGGCACACAGTAGACACTGAGTAAGATGTTGTTATTACTATTTATCTAGTTAATTAAAAAAGTGACTTTGACCTATGATTGTGAAAGTGAGAGAGCTCCATACTGCTTATAAGATCAAGTTAAATTACCTCATTTTGGCAGCCATGTTTTCTTATAGATTAAGAAATGGAAGAATCACATCTTGAATATTCAGCTCCTTCTACGTCCCCTGACCCAATTGAGTCTCCTCTTATGGGCACACCTTCCTCTACAAATTCAACTGGCTCACTGCCGCCTCCAGGCTGCCCTCAGCATTGTCAACCCAAGAATGCACCCTATGACCTCTTCTTCCCCCCTTCCCACCTGGTCATCTTTCAAATTTGGGGTGAAATGCCACCTACTACATTATGCCCGTCATGATGCTTCAGCTCACACTGATTGCCTCTCGTCTGAACTTAGTAAACACCTGTCTGCATCCCAAGTTGCAGCAGCATTTGTTAATACAGACCAGTTTCTTCCCTGGCACTTCATTTACTCAGCCAGATTGGAGGCTTCTGGAGGGCCAGAACCCATGTTTGTTTTTCCTAGAACCTCACTGCACCTTCCCTAGAGCACTGGGAAGAATATCAAACATTATATATTACAGCGCAGTATATATAGCAAAGTAACTATAGATTTATTAGAGTTGTGTTCCTCGTGGAGAAATAAGATAGTGGAGGGAGAGAGGGAGAGGAAGATTTTCCTGGAAAAGATGCTTTCTTATGCCCTGTGCAAGTAGTGTTCTTGTTAATAGTGGGCCGCTCTGAAACTCTCTGTTCAAGGATGGAGTGCCTGTTACCACCATCTGCATAAATAATATATGCTAAAATGCTTCTCTGGGCCACAAATATTGACCTTGTTTAATAATTGATGATGGTGCCCTGGAACCGTGCTGACACAGGCTGTGCCCTTGCCACAGGCTAATATTTATAGCTCTTGTTTTCTTAAGCCTGAAATTCGCCTCGATTTCTTTATGGAAGAATATTTTCCCCTCCAGGGCTCTAATATGATGCTAGAAACTAAACACAGAAAGACAAAAATAGTGGCTGTAAACAGAAGAAGTCTCAGTCTATCGTTGTAGCTTCTTTCCTTTAAATGATGTTTCTGGCATGCCTCTCTTTTTGGTCAACATTTTAAAAAATCATACTGTTGCCACAGAAGAGCACAAAACAGCTAAAGTTTAGTGAACACGTAGGAAGTGCTAAATCCTCTATTTTTAAGCACTTTCTTGTATTGTGTCATTTAATACTCAAAAGCGTTCCCTGAGGGGAAAACGGTGATTATTTCTATCTTGCAGATGAGAAAACTGGGATGTGAGAGGTTAAGTAATGTGTTAAACACACTTAGTAAGTGGCAGCGTTATGATTTCAACATCAACAGTCTGAATCAAAACCTTATGCTCTAAATCGCTATGGTAAACCGACTTTCTGCTTCTACACCCATGAGTGGAAACGGCTGCGTTTGCTTCCTCATCATCACTTCCTATGGGGACAGCATCTCACTTTCCCCATAGAGACTATCGCTGCTAAGCTTTCTGCCTACACGTGACTCACAGTAACTCACTTACCAATGGGCCTCTGACCCAAGTCTAGTTCGAGGCTGCTTGCAAAAAATGATGTCAATTCCCACTTCCCTGTATCCATGCCCTTTGCAACATCATCTTGCAGCTCTTTCCATCAAGTCCCTCCCAGTCTTTTCAAAGTGGACTGGCCTTGTGATTTGGGATAGCCAATGGAATAGAGCAGGAATCACCTTGTGCGAATTTGCAGTCTAGACTTCAAACTGCCATGGGGATTTCTACCGTCTCTCTTAGAACCATCCCACCATGATGGATGTCTAGGCTAAGCTGTCAGAGGATAAGAGACACATGGAAGAACGCAGTTGTCCCAGCTGAGGTCACGCTAGAACAGCTAGTACACCATTTCCCAGGCATAGAGAGAGCCCAGACGAGCCTGCAGAGCCAACTAACACAGCTAGCTAGCAAAAGACCATTAGAAATGTTTGCTGTAGTTATTGGGGAGAAAGTGATATCTATTTACTGAGATTGCTAAGCTGAAATTGTTCGTGGTTGTTTCTACCTGAGGAGAGGTTGCTTGAAAAAAAAAATGCCAGTGTAGAAGAAACAGATATCAAAGATGAAATTTCTGATCATATTCTTTGATCACCTGATTGACCAATTCCAGAAGGCAGTATATTCTTAAGTTTTCTTATAGCATGAGTCAATAAATCCCCCCCACACACACACTTTTTAAATTTTTTTATTGATCTTGCTTAAAAGCAGTTTGTTTTGGCTGTTTGTTATAAACAAGAGTTCTGATTAATATGATAACTATAAACTTCACAATAGCTTTTCATGAACATCCTCAAATCCCTTACCCTTTTCTGTCCCTTTGCTCTCACATGCCCTCATCCTAGAATACTCCCTGTTTATATCTTTACCCATACCTTTATCATTCAAAGTCCAAGTCTGGCTTCAAAATCTTATGAAAGCAGGGTTAAGGAGAAACGATTAATAGTAAGAACCAGAATGAAAGATCCTGAGAATTGAGTAGGAAGAAAACAACACTTTGGAACAGATATGAGCTCAGGTCAAAATCATTATTTTCATTGAACGAGTAATTGCTAAGGAACCCCATATATCTAGGATTGTGCTACATCTTGGGAATACAGAGAAGGCAGAAAATATCCCTGCTTTGGGGAAGCTTACTTTTTAGGGAAGGCAACTGATACATGCAATAAATACATAAATGAATTGGCAAGGTAATTTGAAACAAGGATACAGGGTTTACCATCAATAAAACCAGGCAATAGAAGGAATATAGGCTGTGTAGAATTGGAGTGGATGGCAGTCCCAGGGGGCTCTCTAGGAAGTGATATTGGCGGCAGCAGCCAGCTTGAAACCAGCAGAGTGAAAGGCATACCAGGCAAAAGTAAGCCTACTACAAAGGTTCGAGAGAAGCCCAACTTTTGTGTTTTAAGGACAAGGGAAAAAGTGTAGATAAGTGAGGTGAATGTGGGAGGGCTTGGCAAGAGACAAGGTTGGTGAAGTTGGCCAGCATCTTTAGGCTGTGGTTTGTGAGGAGTTTGGATTGTATTTTGAGTGTGAAGGGAAGCTGTTCAGGGTTTTCGTTGGGGAATGGTGGGATCAATTTTACAGTTTTAAATTGTAGAAGCTTTATGTAGAATGGATTGTAGGATTAAGAGTGGTTCCAGACCGAGCTGCTAAAAGGGTTTGAGGCAGTTCAAGCAAGAGATGATGGTGGTGCCGAGACTGGTTTGGCTCAGTGGATATAGCGTCGGCCTGCAGACTGAAGGGTCCCAGGTTTGATTTCGGTCAAGGGCATGTACCTTGGCTGCAGGCACATCCCCAGTGGGGGTGTGTGCAAGAGGCAGCTGATCGATGATTCTTTCTCATCAGTTTCTAGCTCTCTATCTCTCTCCCTTCCTCTCTGTAAAAAATCAATAATAATAAAAAAAGATGATGGTGGAAGCTGAGATTACAGAGGAAGCAGTGGAGATGAAGGAAATAGGAGATTCAGGGTTGCCAAACAACAGAAAGAAGAGACCAGGACTAGACAACACAGCATTACTACATACACATGCACTCCTAAATCTCCCTGATAATCACATATTGAATTTAAAGTCTAATAAAACCACCAAAGCTTTAAAAAAATGAATGGCTATTTTGCATTTCTTGTATATTTTTGCATTTCAAGATGATTATAAATTAATAAATACCCAAGACATGTTCAGGCTCTCATGCACACATATATTTAGCTTTATGCAATTAGAATCACCATGCTCTTTGCCTAAATTTATCTGTTTTTTCATTTGACATTAAATTTATTTATTCAACAAATGTTTGTTGAATACCTACTGTCTGCCAAGTATGTTTTTATGAAATGAGGATTAAGTAGGGAACAGAAGAAACAAATTATGACCCTCATGAACTATAGTCCCCAATTTGGAGAGATAAAAACAAGTATGGTAACTAGAATATATATATTTAAGGTGGTGATGGGAGCTAAGGAAAAATACAAGAGAGTGTTTGGAGGCATTGACATTTATTAGAGCTGGAAGCCATGCCCTATATCCACTATTTTAAATAATTAACCAAACATCTTAATAATTTACCAATATCCATTATGTTAACTAAACTTTTAATAACTCTGTTTTTAATGATGGCATATACTACTGTATTTAATACCCCTACTGATTTTGGACATTTTGATTGCTTCAATTTTCTTTATTATATATGATTATATAGTTGAACCTTGAACAACATGGGGGTTAAGGGCTCTGATTCCCCATGCAGTTGAAAATTCGGTTATGTGGGACTTTTGACTTCACAAAAACTTAAGAGTGAAAATAACATATTTGATCCATGGTTTGGAATCCACAGACACATTTGGCTAACTATACTAATATCCCATTGTTGACAGGAAGCCTTACTAATATAATAGGCAATTAACACATATTTTATGTTATATGTATTATTTACAGTATTCTTACAATCAAGTATGCTAAGAAAAAATGTTATTAAGAGAATTATAAGGCAAAGAAAATATATTTACTGTATTTATTGGGAAATTTTGCATGTAAGTGGACCCATGCAGTTCAAACCCATGTTGTTCAAGAGTCAACTATATACAATTCTCTAGAGACAAGTAGGTCTCCCTGGTTTCCTTCTGCATGAACTTAGCTAGGTCTGCTAAAACCTGTATTACTGTACCTTCCACGATGTAATGTATAAGGAGTTATAATTTAAAAGGAGTTATAATCCCAAACATTAGTGTTGGGAGAATGTCTTATTCCTCAACAGTCCTGCTTCATGAAACAACAGAAGCAAGAAAATAGTGTCAACTTTAAAGGCCTTACTACACAATTATTTATTTGAAGTAGGAAAGCATACAAGATTCCTTGAGCCCATTATCAGCATTTTAAAGGGGGGAAAAGTGACAATCAGAGGAAAGAAGTGACTTGACTAGATCATCAGAGAACTAGTGACAGCATCTGAACTATGTTCCAGATTACCTCTCAGTTCAAGCCTTTTCCTCTCCTTGATTTAATCTTTTCATCAAATGGATGAATGTTAAAATGTTCAAGGAGCCGAAACCTGTTTGGCTCAGTGGTAGAGCGTCAGTCTGTGGACTGAAAGATCCTGGGTTCGATTCAGGTTAAGGGCATGTACATTGGTTGCGGGCACATCCCCAGTAGTGGGTGTGCAAGATGCAGCTGGTAGATGTTTCTCTCTCATTGACGTTTCTAACTATCTCCCTTCCTCTCTGTGAAATATCAATAAAATATATTTTAAAAAAATAAATAAAATGTTCAAGGAAATTTCCTATAGGGAACCTCCAGGTCTATGCACCTTGGTGTTCTGTGGGACTCTTACTCATAGTGCACTGATCTAGACAGCCATCCAGTGCTCAGCACCAAGGAGAGCTCCAGCAAGCCTGTGGCCCTTAATGTTCTTCAGACTTTGAAGTTTATGTTCCTGAACAACTTAGGATTGCCTGTCTTTGGGGAAGAACTTTCTAAACCTTAAGAGATCTGACATATTCACACCTATCTTAAAATTCCTTATTTTCCCCTTCCTTCCTTCTGCTGAAAGAGACCACCCCAAATTGATATAACAATTACCTGTGATTTTCCTTATTTTATGTTGCACTCAACCCTTCTGCCTACCACAGTGTTTTGCTTATCACAATCAAATCTATTCCCTGCTGTTTCTTTTATTTCTGTTTTCACTGCTAACTTTACCTCCATTCTATCTCTATTCACCAGCAAACCATGTGAAAGCTCAACCCACACCTACTGCACTGACTTTCACTACAGACTCTCTTCCTTTCCCTTGAGATCTGATGTGCGCCATGCTTTCCTAGGCTGGAATTGCTCCTGCATTATCAGTAGTGTTTTCTCAGTTCTCTCTACCTACTGACCTTGTTCATCCAGTTTTTTCTAATGGAATCTCTCCCCCTTTTGTCGTTAAGCTCATGGAACCCTCCAGTTTTTCCATCTGTTTCTGTTTCCTGGTGGATTCTTCTCTTTCTGGCTTTGTGCTGACTACACACATATGCTTTCTGAGGGTCTGACTTCAGCACCCATGAGCTGTCCTATCATTTCAATATTTTTACCTTGACATTCAGGTCATAGTGATAAGTTGCTGGACTTTGGATTTGCACAATGTCTGTGCCATTGCTCTTGTTATTTCCTCTTGCCTTCATTTTCTAAATATTGACTACAATCACCTTCTCCCAATTAGAAGTCAAATATCATAGCCTCTAAGAAACTTTGAATCTTCCAGATCAAAACTCTACCTCTCTCTGAAATCAATTTACACTTTATAAAATACTTCATGCTAGAGGTATAAATAATGTGGTCATTTGAATAAGGCCAGACACATAGTTGGCCCTCACCAACAATCTTTTTCCTCAAAGAAAGAATAATACAATGAAGGAAAGATTCAAAGATGCTTTGTTCCCTGAATACTTGTGTAGCACTGCAACCAAATAGCACATGCACAGCCTGTAACCACCAGGATCCTGAGTATAAATTGCAGTTTACTTCCACGAGACCTTATGCATCAAGCTCCGGGTGTGTTTTGTGCCATTCCCCACCCCCACCCCCTTTTTGGAGAATGATGAATCAGACTCATCATGGTATTCGATTAATTCCACACAGCTGACTCCTGAGGGAGTTGGTACCCGGTGTCCTCTCACTGATGATCAATCACGCTCTTGTGGCTGGAACCCAAGGCAGCAGGCCCGTGACATGCTCTAGGTTGTCGAACAGAGTGTGTCCCCATCCAAGCAGGAAAGGTTCCAGTGACCTTTGATGGCATTTGAGAGAAGTCATTTGCTCTGGCGTTTCGGAGGCCATATTGATCTCTGCCTAGGATTCAATTTTAGACAAATAGGGGACATAATTTATGTAAACTGGGCAGGTAATTAAACTCTCCTCCAAGGCAGAAAGGTCACAGCAGAATATTTAAACTTTCATTCCTAAGTGGAATCAGTTAGCTAAAAAAAGAAAAGAAATCTCATTGGGATTGTCATGTTGCCAACCACTACTCTATGACTTTTATGGCCCAGATTATCTTCCTCAGAATCGGTCTGAGTTCCTTTCACAGACGTTGCTATAAAAAAAGGTGAGAACACTCATTAAGCACTAAGTTTGCATATTCCAAATGACTGAGGGGTGGAAACTTGGTGTTAGGTTGTGAGGAAACCTTTCAATGACTTTTTCAGAGAGATTTCTAAACAATATTGGATTTAAATAAAACATGGCAAGTATTGCATAAAAAAATTTCCTTTCCTTGCCTCCCCAACCAGTTGAGAGTAATTCAACCAAATAATGTCCAATTATTCTTTAATAATTCATTTTCTACAAACAAGAACAATGTCCTGTGTAATTATGAAATAACCATCCAAATCAAAAGTTAACATTGGTACATTACTATTGTCTAATCCCCAGGCTCCATTTAAGTTTCTCCAAGTGTAGTAGTGCTAGCAAAAAAATGCAGTTTAGTGTTGTTTTTAGATTTCACATCTATTTAGTTTCTTTCAGTCTGGGACAATTTCTCATTTTTAAAAATATTTTTGGAGGACTTTCAAGACGTGGATATGTTTGAAAGATATCTTTGTAGAGTGCCCCTTACCCTGGGTTTGTTTGGTGTTCCCTCATTATCAGATTCAATCTGCAATTGGGCTGGGAATATCATTGAAGCAATGCTGTGTCTGTCTTGTTGTTTCCTGTCAGGTCGCCCATGGTTTCCACTGGTCCCAGTACTGGTGATGCTAACTTCAACCACTTGATTAAGTGGATCCCCCCTCCACTATAAAATGATTCCTCTTTCCGCTGTGTTTACTGTCTTGAAGGGAGGTATTTTGTCTGAGACCATGTAAATATCCATGACTCATCAACCTTCCAATTTATGCATTGACGTATTTACATCAGTGTAGACACTTGGATTCTGCTTTAATTCAATAGGTTATCATCCATTGCTTTATTATTTTCTGATGCGCTGTCTGATTTGACCAGTGGAAACCCCTTTGAGCTGGCCCATGTGTCCCTTCGATGTGTCGCCATCCATCTTTGAGGACTTCTTTATATTCAGGAAAGATGTTCAGGCTCATTTTGTGCTCTCGCTGTCCCACCCTGGAATCAGTCAGTTTTTTCTCCATAGAAACCCAGTGGTTAGCAGCCAAGGTGTAAGTGCTGTGTGTGACCCTTGCTTTTGGAATGACCCTGCTCTTAGTCCCTTTGTGTTCAGAGCTAAGGAATATGTCACATTATCCTTAGATATACATGTGCACACATTTACTTCCTACTCACTTCCTTATGGATCTTGTTCTGTATTAAAAACCATGAATGTTACACTGATACCTCCAATTCCAATTTAACATTACAGAGTCCGTTCTAATTTTCTTCCTTTAGATGGAGAGAGAGAGAGAGATAGAGAGAGAGAAACATTGATGAGAGCAAAACATCAACCAGCTGCCTCCTAATTGAGCCCACAACTCTGACATGTGCCCCGACTTGAGTCAAACTGGCAACCCTTTGGTGCAGAGACAATGCCCAACCTACTGAGCCACACTAGCCAGGGCTCCTTTTTATTTTAACCTATTTTTAAAGTTTTTTAAAATATATATATATATTATTGATTTTTTACAGAGAGGAAGAGAGAGGGATAGAGTTAGAAACATTGATGAGAGAATCATCAATCAGCTGCCTCTTGCACACCCCTTACTGGAGATGTGCCCGCAACCAAGATACATGCCCTTCACTGGAATCGAACCTGGGACCTTTCAGTCCACAAGCCAACGCTCTATCCACTGAGCCAAACCAGTTTTGGCTAAGTTTTTTTTAAATTGATTTCAGAGAGGAAGTGAGAGAGAGATAGAAACATCAATGATGAAAAAGAATCATTGATTGGCTGTCCCCTGTAGGGCCCCCACTGGGGATCAGGCCCACAACCTGGGCCTGTGCCCTGACCAGGAATTGAACTGTGACCTCCTGGTTCATAGGTCAATGCTCAATCACTGAGCCACACAGCTTGACCTTTTTTTTTTTTTAACAGTGAGAATACTGACTCCATTATCCTTAATGCATTTACTTACGTGATCATTCCAGCCCTATGTAGCCAGTCTCCTGTCACAACTGCCACCCTCACATTTTCAAAGATCACCTGACCGCCCTGCTTGGTCTCTCATGCCCTCCACGGTCCACTGCCAGTCATGGACACCACCTCACCCTTCCCAGGCTCTGGCACCTCTCTCTGCCACCACTGCTGCCCCTCACCTGGCGGCCTGTCTTCCTTACCTCGCGTGGGCTCCAGGCCCCATGGCTGGGCACTGCTGCTGCAGGGACACCTTCACCCTGCGCAGGCGCTGATACCTTGCATTGGGCCACCCTCTCCATCCACATAGAAACCTCCCCCACCCTCTCAGGCTCTGGCACTGTGCTGGGACGTCCTCTACACCAACACTTCCTCATCCTTCTCCGGCTCTGACAGCCCAAACCTGGTGGCCATGACCCCCTATGCGCATGCTCCCTGCAGCCTGCTCACGCTCCAGGAACCCCGCAGAGTAACACTCCCTCGCAAATGCCCTCCAGAGCCCACTCAGGCTCTGATGTCCCGTGGCAGGCTGCCAATCTGCTGGGGTGCCCCCCAACTGCCTGGGCTCCCACCCTGTGTGCAGGACAGCCCTGCCACGCAGACCGTCCTAAGTCCACTCAGATTCCAAATCCTGTGCTTCCTTCCTCTGCCTCTTCCTCAGCCTTATCTTTGCATTGAAGTATTTGGGAATGGAATGGGACGAGACGCTGTTGGATTATTATTTTTGGAAAAACAATTTGAAATTTTTAATTTGGAAATGAATCTGACCTCTTTCTCCCATTGGAGGTGGCCCACACAGGCTTTGGAATCTGAGCCTGGCATTTGTCGGAACTCAGTCCTCAAGAAGCTAGGATTCTCTGGCCTGCCTTCCCAGTTTTCACAATAATTTTAACCTCTTTGTTATTTCATGATTTAGTAAAAACATCTGGTTTCCATCATCTGCTTAGGTAGGTGTGATCTCCGGACATTATGATATTAACATTTGTAAAAGCAGTGCTCCCAGCAGAAAACCACTGGCACACACAGATCAGGATGAAAGAAGTGGAATCTAACACAGGCGAAAACCCACCAGTGACCACAGAGCGACTTCCCAGCCCTGTCTGGTGTCTGGGTACCTGCTCATGGTCCGGTGGTTCTGTCACTTACCCGAGTCCCAACATGGGTGGGCCGCGCTGGTCCCCAGCTCCGCAAGAAGCATCTCATCCTGCACAATCTTCCCAAGCTACTGTCTGCAATCGGAAGCTTTCTTTTCTGTACAGTGTGGCTTCCCTCTGGTCCCACTCTGTGCTGTCCTCCACCATCACTCCTCCAAGTTCCAGTTCCTTCTACATTTAAAACAAAAGATAGAAAGAAAGGAAGAAAAATAAGCAACTATGGAAGTTTTAGGAAATGCATTCCTCCCTCTGGCATCAGTGTGGTTTCAAGGTCATCATGTCCCCGGGACTGAAGCAAGCTCCGCTGTTTTGAAACTCAGAGCCTGGCAGTGATGTTTTCCTTCTGAGCATCGTTAGGTAGAGAATGGCTACAGGACAATCCAGAACAACCAGAGGTCACTAGGAACCAACATGTGGTTGCTTAACATTTATATGGATTCTCTCACTGTACACACAGCTGTGAGCTAGGAACTAGCATCTCTATGTTATAGGTGAGGAAACTGGGGCTTTAATAAGCCGAATAATTTGCCTGAAGACACACAGCTTGTCAGGGGCAGATCCAAGACTCGAAGCGAGCTGTACCTACTCAAAATATACCCCCACCACACACACTTTCTCATGGGGTTGCTCCATCTCCCTCAAATATATGATATGACAAGGTCTAATTTACTCCACAATATATGCTCTCATAGTTGTGGAGAAGGATCTGAAAATCATAGCTGGTTTTGACAACGAGGGCCATTTACATTTGACATTTTAAGGAATGTAAGCTATTTAAAATGTGGAGTATTTGAGGTTGCTTAACCTGTCTTATAAGTTATATATCTAGAAGGAGAGTTAAGGTAAAGCAACCCTGGTTATTTCCCAGGCAGCCCCAAAGTTCCCTTCTCCATGACCCCGTTTTTCTCTGTTCACGTGTCTATCACAGCACTTAGCTGATATTCTTGATTCAAATAGCATGTCTGTTTCTTTAAGGTAAGATCACGTGTGCTAGAGCAGCGAGGTCTGTGCCTTGTAGCTCTCATGGTTCACCATAGCATAGCATGGTGCCAGGAGCTCCCTAGCTGCTCAGGCAATGTTTACTGAGCAGACGTATGAATATGTATATATGAAAGTCCATGATACATCAGTTTCTAATTATGCGTGCTAATCACATCAAATCATTTCTTTAGCTTTCAAGTCAAGTGTAATTCACATTGAATTGACATTAAGGTCGTGCAGGAGAGAACAGCCAGCTTTCTCTGTTTGTTTTAGTTGGAGATAGTTTCTTTGGAGGCCCACGGTGGCACAGTAGAGTCACCAGTAAGAGAAACCTCAACAGCCTGGTTAACTGGAAGTTAGTCAGAATGTTTGCCACTTGGAGAGTCATCAGCAGCAAATTCATCTTGGTATTAGTCAAATGAGTGGCCCTGTGGCTGCTGCTTCCAATAACCATTCCCTCTTTACTCACCACCCTACTGACCCTTTTCCTGCTCACTTAACTTTCTTACCAGGAAATATGCCTCAGATAATTTCATTGTCACATAACTTTGGATGTCCAGACTTAAATCTACATAGATTCATAACATTCTGTTCTGTAAAGTTTGTATTGGTGGACCTAATTTCATTCCCAACATTACTATTAATAAATTGGCTTAAATTCATCTAATCTATTTTTATTTCTTTTATCTTAAATAAGCTAGCAACATTTTTTTGTCTGAAGTTCTAGTCATAGAGACAGTAATGATAATCACATGTATGTGTACAAGATTCTATATTTTACAAAGAGCTATCACATTTATTAGCTGTTGGGAGTAGACACAGTTGTATACAAACCCATGTGCATGAAGAGATTGGAATGAGTTCATTACCAAGGTCCCTTGATCTGTTTAAGGATGGGTACTTACAGTCCACTTGGCTGATAGTGATTATGAGACCTCTTGAATATTCTCAGCACTCTAAGTGATGGGAAAAAATGTACCCCTGATGAAACCCATTCCTGAAAATATTTTTCTGCAGTGTTATAGTGTATACCCCCGGGGCCAGTCATCCGTGGACGGTGGAGGCCACAGGGCACTATTGACCTGGCAGGATGGGGACTGGGAGATCTGGGCAGGTGTCATGGCAGCATGCTTTCTATCGTGGGAGCTGAAGACTGAGACTAAGGGGCCGCTATTAAGTACATTCAAAGGAAATGCCTAACAAGTTATACCACAAACCCTTCCTTTTTGATGGCCAAATCGATCTGAGTTACTTAAAGAATGATGGCTAAGACAGAGTCAGTGGAGGCTAAGGTGAGAGGAATTTGGAGGTGAGCAAAGAGTCTGGGAGCACGACTGCAATGGGAGGCTGCAAATGATCATGCAGCATCTTACCTAGCCCTGTAGCCACTGCTTTGGTCTCTCTAGGAATATTTAAAGCCATTGTTCTCAACCTGACTTCACATTGGAAACAAGTGGGTTGCTTTTGCAAATATATAGATGCCTAGGTTTCAGTTCTATTGGTTTAGAGCTGGCTTGGACATAGGCATTTTTTAAAAGTTCCTCAGGTGACCTGATCAGATGAGAACCACTAATCAAAGAGAAATAATATTTAACCTGCAGCATTTATCAATTCTGTCTGTTTCATAAACACAGATATATTTTATGGCTTCTTGTGGAAGCAGGGTAATGAATAAAGCCAATAAAATGATGCACCAAGAGGTAGGTGCAGGCAGGGAAGAACTCTTGCTTTGGTCCATTTAGTGTTATTGATTTCTGGTGTGATGAGTTATAGGATGTGAACTCCTTAGAGATAGGAACTGTTTCAGGCAGGATCTGGGTAGCGAACAGATGGTGCTCTCAAATTGGGTAATTGAAGGGGAATTTAAATACATATTTACAAATGTGTTAGTGGGTGTGCAGAAACCCCAGGGGATAATTACCACCATGGGAGCCTTCAGCACTTCTGTGCTGAAATGGGAAAAGAGAAGGCACAGTTACTGGAATCCAGTCAGGAGACGGCTGCGACTCTCAGTTGAAGGAGGCACTTAGTCCTCACTCATCCCTAAGAGATGGAGCTAGGGGACTAAATCCTCTGACCACATTCCCTCTCTCCAGTGTCCTGCTGATGCTCTCTACTGGTCAAACCCAACCAGAACCCAGAAGGCAAGAAAAGCCATTGATACTGTTCATGTAGGGCACAGACCAGGGAGCATGTGGGGAAGAAGGGAGAGTGAATCTGGAAGAGACAGTAGGAAAGAGCAACACAGTGACCAAGAGTTCTTCATGTGTGTGGTCCCTTCCCTCCAATACCTACAGTATCTGGTATATATAATACTAGAGACCCGGCGCATGAAAATTCATGCACTGGAGGGGGCGTTCCTCAGCCTGGCCTGCTCCCTCTCACAGTTCAGCTCTCAGGGAAGGGAGGCAACACAACAATCATGGGAAGGTGATGCCCCATCATCTCTCTGCTGCTGCCACTTGCCGGCAGCCCAAGCCTTGGCCAGTCCTGGTTACCTGAGCCTCGGGCTGGCCCTGGGCTGATGGGCAGCCGACATCTGAGGCTTGCCTCCGTGTTGGGTGTCAGCTGGGTAGCAGTCATCCAAGGCTTTCCTGTGCCTTGGGCTGGCCCTAGGCAGCTGAGGGGTTGATGGAACTGGGGATTCTGGGGGCTGAGGGGACTGGGTGCTGCCATCTTTGAAGGTGTAAGAGTCAATTAGCATATTTCCCCAATACTGGCTGTGGGTGCCGCCATATTTATGATGGCATGAGGGTCAATTAGCATATTTCCTCTTCATTAGATAGGATAATATTCTCAACAAGAAATGTGTGAATTATAATTATAATTAATGACATATTCGGTTACAAGAAGAGAAGAAATATTTATTGGCTGCCTTCCATGTGTCAGGTGTCCTGGTTGGTTTTGTTGAATATCACAAGAACTTGGTGAGTTGAGTTGTTGTTATTATTTCTGTACAGTTGATAAGACAGCAGGTTGAAGAGGTTTAGTAACTTAAGACAAGGATACATGAGCAGCCAGTGGTGAAGCAGGAACCCCTGATCAGGCCTGGCTGTTTTTGAATCCAAACTCTTTTCCTTATACCATACAGCCCTCTTACTCCAAAGAGAAGTACAGGTCATAACTACAGGAAATCCTGAGCCCTTTCTCTATGATGAGATCGATACAAGGTCTGATTCAATTCACTGTGCTAGGTTCCGGGAAAATAGAAGTTCAGGGTTTGTTCCTGCCCTTACAGAGTTAGTAATCTCACACACACACACACACACACACACACACACACACACACACACGCACATGGCAGATGTCAAAGTTACTGCACAAAATTCAAAATAAAAGATGTAATTCATAATTAAATCATGTATTCATTCATTCACCAGTGCTTGACATTGGATTTTTTACAACTATATTTTCCAGGTCTAAAACAAAGTCCCCGATTACATAAAACTTACATCTATGTGGGAGGAAAGAAGAAAAATAATGAATAAAAATGGTCGATGTTATGCAGAGAGTTAAAATAAGTGATGTGATGGAGTTATGGATAGTTGAATTCATTGGGGTGGTCAAGATGGGCTCTTTTGAGGGTTTTATAATGTAAGCTGAAATCTGCCTGGTCTGAAGGAACCAGCTGCGAAATATCAAGGGCGTGCAGATTTCCAACAGAGGGAACATCCAGTGGTGTATCTCTAAGGCAGGAATCCTACGAAATGAAAGAAGGCTGCAGAAGCTGGAGCATGGTGAGCTAAGAGAACACTTACGTGATATGAAATCAAAGTGTGCAGGGGCTAGATCATACAGGATTTTGGAACCTATCCACGGATGATGCAAAAACCACTGAAGGCTTGGAGCAGGGGAGTGGGGAAATCTGATGCAAAGTTTAAAAGCTTTACTCTAGCAGCTGTCTAGACGATAGATCAAAGGAGGGAGTGGGATCAGAAAGATCTGTGAGAGGACTTTTGCTGGGAGAAGGGGGAGAAGCTGTAGGGTGGACTAAAGTGATGGTAATGGAGGTGGAGAGAAGAGGCTAGACCCAGGTTATGATTTGGAGGAAGATGGGGTCAAGGGAACTTAGTGATTCATCAGATATGAGATAACAGGACACAGTAATTAATGATAGTTACTGAGATGGGAAAGGATTAGGGAAGGCAGCTGAAAATGCCAGTGTCCTCCCGCCCCACTGTTGTTCCCACCGGTGCAAATTCTTTGATTCTCCCTTTGACTGGTTTCGCAGAGGGCATTCAGTGGAGGTTACAGATGGCTCTGCTTTCTAGCTCACTCTATCCCAAAGACAGTGGACATCTGGAACCTGCCTGTTTTTTTTGTTTGTTTGTTTTAGGTAATAGTATATTTTATTTATTTTTAAAATATATTTTATTGATTTTTTACAGAGAGGAAGGGAGAAGGATAGAGTTAGAAACATGGATGAAAGAGAAACATCGATCAGCTGCCTCCTGCACCCACCCCACTGGGGATGTGCCCGCAACCAAGGTACATGCCCTTGACCAGAATCCAACCTGGGACCTTTCAGTCCACAAGCCAACACTCTATCCACCGAGCCAAACCGGTTTTGGCTGGGACCTGCCTTTTTAAGGCTTGGTTAGATATGCTGCTTCCCATGTAGGCTACCATTTTGCTGTGTCCTAGAAGACAGTGAGCATTAGCTTTGAGTCATAGGGTTTTTGTTTGAAATTCTGGTCTTCCCATTTATTAGATGTATGATATCACATCTCTTAACTTCTCTGAGCCTTTCCTTCCTCCTCAGTAATATGAAGATAATGTCAATCTATAGTTGATATTTATTGATATTGCTGTCTTGTGTCCATTCTTTCCCCATTTTCATTCCTATGACAACAATATCACAATCTTGTTTTTATGGTCATCCTACCACTGGTTCTTGTGCTTTGGATGAGTTTGTCTCTATCCCTCCCCTCAGGGTGCAACAGGTTAAACCAATCCGTACAAACCACCAGTGCATTCCATCCTTCAGGCTTTGATGATTGGCTTAGAACTCATCACATGATCTAAGTCAGGCTAATCAGATCCAAGAAAATTTAATTCTTTTCTGAACTGATGGGATAAATAGATATTCTCTTAGATTGGATACTATATTTGTGAGTTTGAGCTAATGAGAATCACCATAGGGTCCATCTAAAAGAAGCAGATTGAAATAAAAAAAGTTCTAGGGTATCATTTGAGTCCTTGGTTGAGACAAGTCTGAGGTCTGGATTCTACCCTGGACTTGCATTTGAGTAAATAAATTTTCTTTCTTATGCTAGCCAGTTGGGTTTTCTGTCACTTGTAAGTATGAGGGAGTTTAAATTGATAAAATTATCTTAAAGCGTTGTAGCAAAGATAAAATTAATAATGATGAAAAGCACTAATCCAGAGGAGACTCAATAAATAGAAGCAATTATGGTGATGTCATCTTCAGCTTAACTTTAAATGCTACACTCTTTCCATGATAGCTATTGGAGTGGTCTCAAAAAACTGAAAGCTATAAAGGGATCTAAGCAGAGCCAGGTGCTGCAGGTTTTGTGTGTATTTTCAAAAGTTCAAAACATTGAGCCAAAATGCCAGTTACTCTGACGTGGACTGAATATTCATGATCAGAACTATATAGGTAGAACACACACACACATACACACATACTCTTAGAACAATCTGTAAACATTTCTTCCTCATATC
Source organism: Vespertilio murinus (assembly GCA_963924515.1). Taxonomy (NCBI): domain Eukaryota; kingdom Metazoa; phylum Chordata; class Mammalia; order Chiroptera; family Vespertilionidae; genus Vespertilio; species Vespertilio murinus. The sequence continues at coordinate 4,895,662 of OZ004717.1, read as the reverse complement.
CAACAAAGATGTAAGTCCTCCTAGGGTGAAGAACAACAAAAGGCAGAATATCCTATCAGATTAATTCAGTGGAGTGTCCAAGGTAGATTGTGTTAATTCCAAGATTAATTTTAATATCTGTGATGTAATCTAGTACTTGATAAGATTATGAAACCTTCTGACAGCTTATTAGCCGGTGCCATTAAAACCAAATGTCAACTTTATCAACTGCTGTCAGTGAAATTAGTAGTGAAACAGTCTCCAAGGGATGGAGGCTCAATTTGTGTTGGATAATGTGGGAATAATCACTTGGATTTAGATAGCACCTTTTCTCTGAAGGGCTTAAAGAGCTTACATACATCTATTCTCACAATACCCCAGACAGAAAGAAGGGACCAGGTTTATTGTCCCTGTGTGGTTTGTGGCCCTTTTACAGCTTTGAGTTGATGAAGTCAGAGCTCACCATAAGGTTTCCATCCCTGTATGTACTTTGCTTGCAGTGAGAGCATCTGAATCAGACTAAGTGGTCAGCAAGATCTTCCTGGATGAGGTGATAGGGTGACAGGGGAGCATTGTAGAAACTGATACAAGCAGAGAGGGCGTCCACGAACAGGGGATAACATGTAGGAGGACATGCAGACCTGAGCTAGCGCAAGGAGACTTGGGAATCTCTAACTGACCCAAATGAAGAGAAAGTGCATTCTCCCCCTTCCCACACAGATAATGGCTCTGGCAAGGAAGTGATCATCATGCCCTTTCTAAAGCTGCTCTACTCATCTTCCCGAAAAGATTTCTTCCCTGGGTGCCCGCATGCTTTGTGTAATCGTCCCAAGGACGAACTAGGGGACTAACCTTGCTAATTGCACCTTGATCCAAAATCAGTTCACCTATACTTTTCCCCACTTTCTAAAACCCAAATCCTCCGCCTTTTCTTCATTTCTGTCCACATGATTCATTCTCAAAATAAATAAATAAATAAAAATCTGTTCTCATAAACATTAGATCAGAAGACTAATTCCCTGGAAGGGGTTGAGATGGCCCTCAGAAATTTTTATGCTGAATGCAACTTTTGAAGGTGTGAATGTGACACTGTTTCACAGCGTAGTATCCCTGGCAGGTGTAAGCCCAGTACCTGTGTCTATCTAGAGCCATTGGGAAGGAGTGGAGAGTGGAAGTGGGATTGGATGGCCTTGCTGCGCAACACATATAGGAAATGTGATGAAGGGCTAGGACAGGCTTAAATCTGCGGCATCTTTAATTAAACTTTATCTTGTTCAATGGCAGTGTGTGAATATAGGTTTCTTTTGAGCTGGGGACTTTATCCCAAGACAATGCGCACATTCACATAACCATGAAACACTGTCTATGATTCTAGGGGAATTATAGTTTTTGAAGTTCATCCATGGATTCCTATAAGTCAAGAACTTCTGATCTAGTCTACCCTGGCACCTGGGCTGGGATTTGCTTAAGACCTTTATATTGAAATCTATAAAAGTACTTCCCCAAGACCCCAATATTAAATTCTGAGAACATATGACTGTTACATGACAATTCAACCAGAAATGCAATCCACGGACCTTTCCACTTGAGGAATGCTTTGGGAAGTTTCTGATAAAGCACCTCTTTTGACATCCCCAGGGATGAAGTTTTGACAAGTGCTGCTCAGGATGATGCTACTGGCAGGTACAGAGTTAGGAGTATTAATAATGGCTTGGTGTCACAGAGAAGTGTCTGGTGTGGAGACTGATGACTAAGGACTATTTAATAATTTTGTCTGTTACTTAGAAGATGCCATGGTAGGGATGCATAGGGAATATAAAGATTATATAATTCAAAATGACTTTAACAAATTAAAATGCTGGAAGAAACTAATGAAGTGAATTAGAAAATTGAAAGTTATAATTTAGGATGATAACATTAATTCCATTAGTGGAAATACATAGAGTGGATCACTATCTTCCCCATTGGCTAAACCACTTCTGAGGACGCTGTTGGCAATTCTGCCTAAAAGACATCAATGTATTGAAGGCAGTGCAGATGTGAGCATCCAGTAAGAGGGTGATCAGTGCTTGGGGTTGAGATGGTCTGGAAATTGTAAAGACTGGCTACATGAGATGAAGGACTTTTTCTAATACACAAGAAGACTTGAGAGAGAGATAAATCTGCTCTCAGATACTTGCAGTGAGTCTGTATTGTGGGTGGCTCCTGAAAGTGCGCCCCCAGCTTGTGTGTGGAAGTAATAAAGAAATACTTCTAATTTTCTCAGGGAATAACATGGTCTCCACTAGGTTCCTCAGTATGTAATGACCTGTCTGGGTGTCTAGTGGGCTCTGTCATCATTCGCAATGGTTACAGAATAGCCTTTGGCCAGGTTTCCCAGAGAAATAATGATAACATTCGGTGGGTGATTAGGTTGAGAACTGCTAAGGCCTTTAGGTTCTTACAACTCTAATTCTTTGAATCTGTGATTTAGTCTAAATCTTAAAATGTCAGTCAAATAAAAGGACTTGTACTTAATGGTTAAATAATAAGTCAAATGATGACTACATAATGATTCACACATTTTAGAAATCAGTGTCCTGTGATGTTGGTATAGAACCAAGGTTGGCAAATTGCGGCTCGCAAGCCACATGGGGCTCTTTGGCCCCTTGAGTGTGGCTCTTCCACAAAATACCATGGCCTGGGCAAGTCTATTTTGAAGAAGTGGCGTTAGAAGTTTAAGTTTAAAAAATTTGGCTCTCAACAGAAATTTCAATCGTCGTACTATTGATAGTTGGCTCTGTTGACTGAGTTTGCCGACCACTGGTATAGAACATAGAAACTTTATTTAGAACCAGGTGTTTCAAAAATATTTCTGATAAAATATATATTATTTGCTGAGTGCCTGTGTAAGCCAGGTGTTCATATGGTACATATGAGGTAGATGTGACAATATTTCAGTACAAATGTTAACTATGCCTAACAAGTGCATGGCATGGCTAAGAATGGGAACCAAATCTTTACCAAATCTACCATGCTGATGCCTCTTAATTTTTCTGGGATTTGGATTTCCTGGGGCTGTAATTTCCTGGTCGGAGCCTCTATTTTGCCCATTTATTGTGGATCATTTTCACTGCTCGATTTCTTTAAATGATAATGGAATCTACACAAATGCTTGAACTTGACAAACATTTGAAAAGCAAACATGAATGGGAAACATATGAAACCTTTAGTGGGCCCTCAGGAGCTTTCCTAAGTGAATCAGAGGATGCTGCGAATGGGCCATCTAGGGGACCATTAGCACACCCTTTGAGAAGAGTCGCAGATGTGCTGCTTTATAACGTAGATTGGCATTCATTAAAGGTCACTCTCCACTGAGTGTTTGCACTTACGTCTAAGACACAAGATGGCCACTCTACCTCATTCCTCCAATTGTCTGTTCCATGATCAATGAAACGGAGTCTAGACTAGGATGGCTACAGAATCTTACTGCTCCTTAATTTCCCATAAGATTAACGGGACTTCCTGAAGCATCTGAGGTGGGTATCAGGAGGAAATGCATTGGAGTGACAAATGTCCTGATGCCACATTAGGATGCACAATTAACAGAGCTGAGTGCTTCCTGTTATTTTCACTATTCTACTGGAATCCCCCAGGAAAAAAAATGTTTAGATCTTACTTGGCAAATAAAGAAAATGCTACGAGAGTGAGTCACAGAGCCCTGCATTTGAAGGAAGTCAACGAGGGAGCTGGCCTTTCACACTCTGTCTAGCAATGACCTGAAAGTGTCTGACTCCTTCCAGCCTTCGTTTCTCTGGTGGAGCCTCTTTTAAGGCTCTGCTCAGTCTCAGCCTTGAGCACTCATTTGAGATTCAGAAGAACCCCAGGTAAGTCCCTCTAGGGACAGAGGATTTCTTTATCTGCTAGTACTACCCTGCCTGGTGTCTTCAGTCCCAGGACTGGTCTGCTAGCCCTGATATCATGTCTCATTCATACCCAGGCTTTTAGGCACTTAGCGCTCCTCTTTGCTCCATGTCTGAATTCCCGTGTCTTTGAAGGCTAGGTCCTTGGGGCTCCAGAGATGCCGACTTCCTGCTGCTGTACATCTCAGAGCTGCATCACTGTACGCTATTTCACTTGGGTTTTTCATCACCCGAGTAGCTAATTCCAAGTGTTACATTATCTTTATTGAAAGACTAAGTGATGCCGGTTTCTTGGCTAGACACTGCGAGACACATACCCAAAGCACTTTACATAAATTACCCTGTTCAATTCTCGACCTGATCAGTGGGTGAAATCTTTGGGTGGGAACTATCATAATTACTACTGTCTTCCAGTTGAGAAAATTCCATTGAGAGAATGTAAGTGACTCATTCGACATTAAATAACTACTACGTGGTGGCATCCAGGTTTGAATCCTAGCAATGTGACCCCAGGAAACACACCGCCTGACCTTTCAGTTGCACTGTCTCATTTGAACAAGTGGCTGGAGTTTCATTTTTCCTATGCTTTGACCTATAGTTTGCTTTTCTGAAGTCTGCACCTCTTTTTTTCCAGATTCTAAAAATGGTAACTTTGATTATAAGATTTGCCATTTCGGGGTCTAGCACCTAATGGATTTTCCCTCCTCCCACAACTACAGTCTGCTCTCAGCATGGCATCCGTTTTTTTCAAGGTAGAGTTGATAAAACTCCCTGAGTCTTGTTCAAGGCCACACAACTGAAGACAGAAAAGGCCATTTTCAAATCCAGGCTAATTTGAGTTTCAGTTCCAGCGTCATCATTTTCAAACAGTATTACGCAGAGTAACTTCTTTGCCTTTATCAGAAGGAAATGGAGATACACCACTGGCTGCGAAGGAGAGTAGTTAACATACACAGTTCCTTGCACATAAGTGGGACTGGGCTGTTAGCTGCCATCGTCAGTCATGGAGCTCATGTATCCATATAAGGTGACTGATTCATCCTATTTGTCCAGAACTATCCCAGTTTTGACACTGAAAGTTCCCTATCTGGGGAAACTGGGAGGGTTGATCATTCTATGTCTACCTTCATACAATTCTCAAGTAATTTTCCTTCTCCTGGTTCCTAATCTAATTGATCACTTTACAGTGGCTACCCAGGGCACCCCAATGTTGGAGGGAGCCCTAAAGGGAATACATGACATTTCAGTAGATAGTGGCTGGCTTAGGGGGTGTTTTGCAGAAGGCTGGTCTAGGGTTTTCTATACAAGGTTAAGGCAAGGTATATTTGGCCCAAAGGTCTTTGGGCTTGAAATCATTCAACCTGGGACCCAACATTTAACTCCGCTGACTGACTATGGGTTCTCAGCTGCTTAATATTCCCTAGCCCATTCCCACATCTGTGAAACAGGAGTGGTACCTGTCTTCTTCCACAGGCTCATGGAAAATCACGTGAGATGAAATGTTTTTCATAACAAGTGGACTCTTGGCTAGAGTAAGTTGAATACATGTGGAAGTACTATGTAAACCCTCAAATACGATATAAAATATAGTGTGGCATTACCATGACAATAATTATTAGGAGAAAGTGAAATGACATCAGAGAGGGGGATACCACGGTGACTCCCTTTTGGGGCTTCACCTGAGTGTACCTCCCTTGATTTGTATTCCTAGAAGGAAGAAGGCGGAGGCCTACATACTAAGACATATTGACTCCAGCCCACATTTGCATATTATGGATTGCCACCAGCACGGATTGAGGGAAAAATTTTATGGGGAAAATGGTGCTCTTGCAGCAGGCTGTGCCATGGCAGCTTTTATGCTCCCTTTCCTGAATATTTCAGCCTTTGAGGGGAGGTGGGGAGAGAAAATATTTCAAGTGAACTGTCTTAAGACTGCCACATCCAAACAACAAAATGCAACGTGTGGCTCTTGTTTAGTCCTGATGCACATAAACCAAGTGTGTGAAGCCATCTTCTAGATAATGAGAACAATTTGAGTGTGGCCCATGTATAACGTGAAGTGATTGCTGTGGGTTTTACTAGGTGCATTACTGTCATGGTGTTAGGGAAACCACACAAACAAAGCATGACCTTACCATTCAGAAATTCATACCAAAGCATTTACACATGAAATGATGCAGCATCTGGGATTTGCTTTAAACCAATCCAGCAGGCAAAGAAACAAACAAACAAACCCAGGAAGGGCAGTGATGGGTGAGAGGTGATACTGGCAACATTGTGAGTGTTGTTGAAGCCTCGTGTTTTAGGGGAGATGATTGGAGTATTCTTTTTATGTCAGAACATTTCTATAGTAAAAGAACTTCAGCAATGTTTGTGTAAGTGGGTGAAGTCATCCTGGGGGCGTGGAGGAGCTTCTAGAAAGGCTCTGTGTACTCTTTTGGAAACATCCCCAGCAGCTTGTGCCAAGAAGGGAATTGTTGTGCCTCAATCTGGAGCCCTTTCTTTCTGTGAGTGTGACTGAAATGAATGCCAAGCGTGTGATCGCAGCAGAGTGATGTATTAGAAAAATACGGTCAGCTCCAATTCATGGAAGGGGAAGTGGGAGAAAGTGATGAGAAGCAGACAGCTTGCCCTCAATCATTAAAATTAATTTGATAGTCAAGCCTTTCTCTGATCACCCCCCTCTCTCTCTCCAATGCTAGCTAGCACCCTTTCCCCCATGACTCTTGAATGCTCTGACATCCTGTATGCCTATTTATTTAAATATGTGTAAGTATATTCATATGCATGCTTAACCCACAAATATCCCTTGTCAAGGGCATGCAGACAAATGGTTTATCCAAAGCTGTGGGGACATGTAAAGGTTCTAGAAATGGCATACGGAGCTGAAAGGATATTAGTGATAATTAATGATAAAAACTGATGCATTTATTGATTCATTTATTCATTCAACCAAATCTGAGTGCCTATATGTGTGTATGTGTTAGGCACTGAAACGCAAATGATGAATCACTCATGAAATTGTGATTCATCAATATCACTCAGGATAATGACTTTGGGACTCTACATCTTGTTATAAATGAAGAAATGGAGGACTGAAGAAAGAAAATCATGAGTGTGTGTGAACATGTGCACGTGCTGAAATCACACGTTGGGGAAAATACTGATGTTCACAACAAACACAAAACAAAAAAGGATAGTCATTATCCACACATACATCCAATCTTACAACCGAACTAAGCTATTCTTCTCTTTCCTAAATAGGTTACCCAATTGGATGCCTCCACCTCTACTTTCCTCCCTGCGCTGGCTTCCCTTCTCCCTACTCAAAAAGGCCAGGTTGCTTAATTGTATGGTCCAGATTCACCAAGTCTGTGCTTTCAATTCCTGTTCAGGGCACATGAAAGAATTAACCAATGAATGCATAAAAAAGTAAAACAGCAAATCAAAGTTTCTCTCTCTCTCTCTCTGCCCAATCAATAAATAAAATCATACAGTTTTTTAAAGAGCCAACTCCTCTTTATCCTTTAAAACCTAGAGTACATGTTGCCACCTCTCAATCGTGCTCCCTTTCCTGTTACCCAGAGGAATCATGGGCTCTCTCATCTGTATGTTCACGGCACTCTGTTCAGACATGAGCTGTGGTACCTAAGACCTGTGTTGAATTTTTTTTTCCCTTATATGTCTACCTTGCTTGTTGAACTCTGAAACTCTCAAAGGCTGAATCTGTATCTGATGCAAGGCTGTAACATCAATGCCTAAGACAATGCCTGACTGATAGAAGGTGCTCAATAGGTGTATAGGGAATAAATTAGTTAATTCATGAATTGTATTAAATGAGCCTCTTTGATAAGGTTTATTCCCCTGCGAGCAGTATACAACATTTTTTTTTTTTCAGTCAAAGTAATAGGATTCCAAAGTTGGAAGAGATCTTAGAGGTCATCTATTCCAAACCCATAATTGAGCTTTGGAGTACATATCATGATAGACTGGGCTTTCCTGGTTGGCAAAGAAAGAATTGCCTTGTTATGTTTTGATTGCTTTAATGATTCTGTGTCAACAGATTAAGAGAGAAAATAGGAGAGCGGGACATGTGAGAGGGAGTGGCAGGGAGAAGCCAAGGCAAAGTTAAACATTTACAAAGGGGCTTATCTGCCCAGGGAATGGCCACATACTATCCTAATGACCTCTGGGTAGTACTTAGCCCCTCCCCCAACTCCAAAACCTTACCCCGCTCTACTCCTTAAGTTTTTTGATGGGCGACACTTGTTAACATTGAACATGCAATATCCCTTGCTTCTGTTCATACCGACTGCTTATTATCTTCTGGCTCCTGACTTGGTGTTTCTTTCCCTACACACATTTATACCTCACGGATGTATCACAGAGCAAGCACTGAGTTTCTGGCTGCATAGATGATGCTTTCGAGCAGTGCTTATCAAACCATGTCTGGTGAAGGACTGGCTTTTCTTTCTTAAAAAAAAAAAAAAAATATATATATATATATAAATTTTACAGAGAGGAAGGGAGAGGGATAGAGAGCTAGAAACATCAATGAGAGAGAAACATTGATCAGCTGCCTACTACACACCCCCTATCAGGGATGTGCCCGCAACCAAGGTACATGCCCTTGACCGGAATCGAACTTGGGACCTTTCAGTCAGCAGGCTGTTGCTCTATCTACTGAGCCAAACCGGTTTTGGCAGGACTGGCTTTTCAATTTCTAATCACTCATGAATCTATGTGTGGTCCTACTGTGCATAGCCAGAATGCACCCTAAACCACACCAGAACTGCTCATACTCTTGCATGCCAAACAAACAGCCAATCATTATAAAATTTCCCAGTGTTTACCCTCATTTTCTACACTTGTCTCATCACACACTGGTAACAGGTCATGGACCCGCACTGTCTCCAGACCAGAGTTTGAGGGGCGGTGGACTCCGGAGTCCATTGGCCTGGGATTGAATTGTAGCCCTCTTTCTCAGTGAGGCTTTCTAGTCTCAGTTTTGTCCTCTGCAAAATGGTGATATTTACAGCAGCTCCATGAAGGGCTGTCATAAAAATGACATGAGTTTATGCATGTAAATGGATGAGAACAGTGCCTGGCACGGAGTCAGCATTCAATAAATCTCAGCTCTTATTCTTACCACTTGACCTTTTCTCAATGGGGAAAACTCCCTTCACTTCATGGTTACTGACTCTCACAGCCCAGAGCCATACTGGGAACACAAGAGAGACTGTCAGGATTGGGGGGAAAGGGGGAAGCAGGGCTGGTGTCTAGGGACTAAGAGGGTCTCTTCCTCTTTCCCTCTAAGCAGCATTGGGGTTATTTTGTGCCTCCATCAGTAGAAGGAAAAAGGACCCATTGTCCTAGGTGTGAATGGCTGAAGTTGAAAAGGTATGTTTTTTTTTCTGGCTTAGAGATTCCTGGTGATTCTCTCCATTTTGCAATGAAGTTTTCACCTCTGGATGAAACTCAGTGTGTCAGGAAGAGATAAGAATGTCTGCATAAAAGACAATAAAATCACCAGGCACCATCCTGGGAGAGAGCTAGTAGAAGGACCACTAATGGGACAGAGTTAAGGGCCACCATTGCACAAACACTCCAGCTCTAAAAAGGATGCTTTCCTCCCCCCACACCCTTCCTGATAACAAATGACTGAGTGAAGTTCAGAATCAGAGAACAATGGAAAGATAGCGTAAAGATAGCCTCCAGAAAACGGACTGTGTTTGTTTGATTCACTGATAAATCCCCGATGCTCAAAGCTTAGCATATCAGTCACTACACCCTAACACTCCACAGAGGTGTGTAGTATAAAGGAGGTCACCTAGTTTCACTCCTGTTCCACACATAATCCCACCTTTGCAGCTACTGTCCCTGTCTGAACAGCAGTGCAGAGTCTAAGAGCCCCTTCATATCTGCAATCTGATATATTTGCAATGATCTCACTTATTTCTGCTTACTTCCTAGTTTTTAAGAGAACTTCCTGCCACAAGCATGAAAACCTCTTCCTCTATCCCTTCTCCTTCCTCCTTCCTGAGGCAGGTCAGGGACTCAATTCAAGAAACGTTTTTTCCTGAATGCCTAGTGGGTACCTGGCACTCTGGCTAGACACTAAAAAGCAAAGGAGCACTGAAGAGCCAACAACTGCAGCAGGTAGCAGTGACTTGAAGGGCAGGGAAAGGAAGCTACCGCGTGCATTTCCTTCTTTTCCTTTGTCAACACAGCACTCAGAGCATTTGCAGAAACAGACGTGACTCACACGAGGACTGACCACACAGCTGATTCACAAGATGGTCTGCCTTGGTGTTAATGGCAGGAGAGAAGGAACTGTGGGCACTTCCTATGGCACAAATCGGAAGTAAACAGTGGCTTATTCAGGAAAATATTAGTCATGCCCTTCCTTCTGCTAGCAATGGCTGACAGTGGAAATGATGGATGCTGAATGTGAGTACAGAGGTTGCTGCTTAATCATTTTATGCGATTACTCAGAAGGACTGATTCACTAAAAGCCTTGCTTTAGAGCGATTTGCCTGCCTTTTAGTATCTGAAGCTCTGATTTGTTAGAAATATGAGTTAAATAATCTCTAATGATGTAAACTCCCCTCTTTAAGTCAAAGATTGGTGATTGTAGGACTGGACTTAATTCAGTCTTTGTCTTCTTAGAAGGTGGAGAGTGGATATGGCTGTATTTTGTGGTGGCACTGCCTCATGTAGACACACTCATGCTAAAGTAAATCCCTAAAAAGATGGAAGGTCAGGATGGGGATCATATATTTTTTTTAAGAATCATACTAGTTTCCATGGCTTAATCAATTAACTGAGGATAGATATATATTTATTTCTCCAAATGAATTGTTCTGCCATAATGGAAATTCAACTATGAGAAAGTAATTTGAGTTCCTCTGGGCTCAGTGTTACCATGGATATTCCCTCATGAGGTGTTGATAAAGAGAAGAGGGACAAGCATGTTCTTATGTCTACTACAAATCAGGGGCTCTATGGATATAAGCTCATGTAATGCTTCAAATTCTTCTGTAAATGAAGAAACAGATGTTCAAAGTGATTGTGTAACTCACCCCAGGGTCAAGCAGCGAACAGTATGCGGTATGTGATGAAGTCAGCATTCGAACCCTAGGACTACAGACAGTTTCATCATACCACACGGCCCCCCAAAACCTCCATGTGACTCAGTTGGTAACTCCCTTCATCTTGTAATGATACTCCGCTAAGTCAAGGCATTGGATACCCAGGAGAGTAGGGGTGAAAAGTAGAGAAACAGATGTCCCATTCTTCTGCCTTCCCACCCAGCGAAGTACCAACTTTGGAAACGAGTTAGAATCTGCCTTCTTTGCTCCTAAGCCTGGGAAAGGTGCACCATCAACCCAACCCCCGCGAAGCCCCCAGTCTCCAGCAACCCTTTGGTCAGCTCTTGCTTCTCTCCCTCCGTGATGCTTCAGACCTTGATCACTCTCTTCTAGCATCTTGGCAATCTCTTCTCAATGGAAAACCTTGCCCCTGAGATCATATGAAAACCTCAGTGCTCTTCCATGTTATCTCTGTCCACTTCCATGTTTTTCTTTTTTTCTCCAGTCTAAGAATGTGAGGTTTTCCCCCACACAACCAGAACTAACTCTTCCTCATGTGGCCTTGATCCTACCCCTTCGACTGGTAGCTCTGGGATCTGCTCTATATAGTATTCTCTTTCTCAGATTCCCAAATTCCCCTTCCAATTGCTCCCTTCCACCTCACCTTTTGCCTTTCTCAGTATGCACTCATCAAAGGACACATACTCCGAGACCTGCAATCTTCTGGGAGGGGTGTGGTGGGCTGGGATATCTCCCAGAAAGCAAACTACTTCTTTCCACTCTGTGGCCAATATAAAACGGCCTTCCTCATAGTTTTGCCGACGATTGGCCTTGACACTGCCTAGGTCTTAAATTGCCCTCAAATTGAAGGGAGATAGCAAATCTCCAGGTGCGATTAAGAACCTTTTAAAGGGGCAAGGTTCAGGGGGAAGAAAAAGGCCCTGCACAAAACCATACCCAGTGCTGGTCCTTTCAGTCTTTTGTATTCAGGGCTGTTAATCAGCTCCCTGCCCAATGGAAGGTGTGATATTTGTGCACATGCTAATCAGACCGTGCCCAAAGTTAGCCTCTCAGGAGACTTAGCCTTCTGCAATGTAAACACGGACTGTTATTGGTTATCACCCCAACTACAAAGAGTTCTAAGCTGAGTACTATTGATCCAAGGAGAAGAGATAAAACCCGAAGGACTTGGTGTACACGCTCTTTTGCTTGGGGGCAATTTCCCGCTCTCCAGTTTCACAGCATCATAAAATGCACTATGCGATGGCCCACGTGAACACAGCTGCCACTGCCACTGCCAATCACAACAGCTTCCTGGAGGCTGGGGGCGAGACGCTCGTATAGCATTGGCATTGTGAGAGGAGCGGGGGCTGTAGAACCAGACAGGCCTATTTCTGCGAACGTTATTGCAGGGTGACCGCCTCTCGTCCACTCTGGTGCCTGTCCACCGCCGGGACCTGTGTACATTTTGAAGTTATTTCGTGGAGTGTGCACCCATTTGGGATTGCTATGTCTCTTTGCTGAACAGAATTGTTATTGTTATAAAAACTATGACTCTTTTACATCTCTAAGGGTATGTCTGGTCTCTCCTAAAAGTCCCAGGGCCACCTAGGCTTCCGGTAGGTGTTCCTGTGGTATAGCTTTTCCCGTCTTTTCACTTCCAACTTCCTTTAAATATGTTCCATAAACAACAAATCAGTGCACCCTTTCTTTTAAACCCAGGCAGACAGATTTTGTTATCTAACTGGGACAAGCCATCTACTTACAGTGAATGTGATTACATTTGGCTTGCCTTGACATCCTGATAGTTTTCTCCTTGTCCTCTATCTCTTTGCCCTTGATTTCTCTTTTGCTAACTTCTCCTGGATTAATTATGTATTTAAAAAAATTGTTCCATTTTATCTGTGCTATCCTTTAGGAGGGATTATCTCTATCCCTCGGAAGTTTTGCTCTTTTAGCCCCTAACCCCAGACAGCATGAAAGTGTAGCGAATGTCTTCAGTGGAAACCTGTTGGATGCTTGCTGTTGGCTCCTTTTCCTACGGGGACCTTGTGTACTAAGTATCACAAGGCTACAGACTTTGCTCTGCCTTCTCAGGTCAGCCTCCCCAGAACTCAGTGCAGGTTCCCAGGGCTCCCCTAGGCACCGATGCATTCCCTCCACCCTTCCCCCACCCCCCCATGACTGTCAAACTAACTCTGTTTTCTCTTTTTCCTCATTGGAGACCATTGGCCTAGGCCAAACCTGACCCTTAGTCTGTGTCCAGAACTGGTAAGAAAATGACAGGCACTCTTAGCTAACCTAAGCAGGACTCTTCTCCCTACAGTTCTATCTCACCTAGTCCTCTTAGCTCCCCTAACTTGCCAATGTACTTAAAATTATGATTAGGGGGATAATTTGATTAATTTTTTTCTAGCCATTTCAGTTGGAACATGGCCTACTGCTACCTCCCTAGAAATGGAAGTGCCATTATCATTGAAATTATGCATCTGAGATGCAGAGGCACATGTTAGAAGCTAAGCAGGCAGGGCTGGGGTTAGACAGCTTGGTTTGAATTCCTGTTCCGCCATGTAATTGTTGTTGGCACCTGGGCAAGTGACTTGGCCTCTATTTCTACTCTTATAAAATGGGTCATCTCATAGGGCTATTGTGAGACTCTTTGTGCATAATAAATGATCAAAATGCTAGCTATTATTAGTTAGTATTGATGATGTTAGTTAGGGGTCATGGAAATCAGACACCTAGTGTGAATTTGTATATTTTATTTAATCTCTTATGGCTCCGTTGCCTCATGGTGAAACATTGACTTAGTAGTAATACCTCTTAAGGGTTTAATTTCTAATTTAGTAAAGGCTCAGGTTTGAATATGGGGGTTGTGAGCCATGAAGATTAATCTACTGAGATCACAGTGGTTCTCAAATCTGGTCCATAAAGCAGTGCTGTTCATGAGCAAGACCCATGCCATGATGTGACTCTGAGCTGGGGTCTCAGATAAATGTCTAACTTGCTCATGACCTTGCAAATGAATGAATAGCATTGAGGGCATTGTTCTCATTCTCATTACATGAAAATAGATTTCTAACAATGGCGTTCCAGATCGGGTTGCATATTTTAGTTCAACTTTATGTGAGAGTGTTGAATATAGATGCCCAATTTCCAACAAGCATAAAAAAAATTGTATACTCTAATACTATCATCTGTCAATGCATATTGAGATTTTTCTGTATTTTCATATATTTGTGTTAGTTTACCAGCTGTATTTCTTTGGGAAAGACTGTTTTTTATTCTAAGATTATTCTCCCAACTTTTCTAAACATTTAAAAAGATTACTGCTTTATGATATGAAGCTAGATAGTAGTTGTGTTTTATTTTAAATGATTTTATTTAGCTAAAATAAAATTATGAAAAACTTAGAATAGTCTCTTCAAGAAACACAACTTTTTCCCATCCGTAATCTCTGCAAGTCTGAGTAACACTCACTTGGGTGTATCATAAGTGAGACTCCGCCCATGCTTTGTTTCTCTCTTCTCAGGGAAATGTTGTAACACTTGCCAAGTGTCTACAAGTCTGAATCTCAATTTTTCATTTATACTTTTATAAAAAGTATAGCTGTACCACTGCCTTTTTATGAAAGAATTTACATGAGTGGTATTCAAAGTTTTAGAGATTGTCAAAAATTGTAGAAGCATTAAATTCGGGCACCAAGTACTCACTTTTCCATATATATATATATATATATATATATATATATATCACATGGTTGGCACTTTAAATCCCTTTGTTACTAATGAGACAAACTAAGGCACAGAGAGTTTGAAAGGCTTGCTTAAAATCTCATGATTAATGTTGGAATATGAAAAAAAAACAAAACTCCACCCAATTCCATGAATTCCTAATGTTTTCCAGGCAAATACATGGTCTCTTTTCTGTTCTGAAGGCAGGGTGGGCAGATGGGAAAGAAAGTCCTAAGTCTCTTTCCCTCTGCAGCACATTTCTTTCCAGCCATATCACAAGATTGCCCTGTTCCTTTTTCACTCCTGAATCCAAATCAGGCCCCTGCCCAATCTGTTGGCCTGGAGGAGTCTAGCCACTCTTTCTCCTCTCTGGAGGCCACCAATCAAAGGTCCGGATTCTAGCACCTAGTTCTTACCCATGTTTCCAGGAGGCGCACAGAAGACATTTTGTCAAACTGGCCGTCCGCCTCAATGGCCTTCTATTTTTTCTGTCATCAGCCCAGACTGTTCCTCTGGTTCGTGCATACTTTGTGGTTTTTCTCCTGTAGAACTTGGAGCCACGGTACTGCAGTCAGTTTTCAAGGAAGCGGTGGATTGAATGTGACTCTTTCAATGAAGCTCAGAATCACAGCACTTACTTGTGTCTTGATGTTGACAGCCGCATTTTTCTGGAAGGACTTTCTGGCTGGCGTGTGTTTTATTTATGGGGGCCTCACACGATGACAAAGTTCTGATCACTGAAAGTCAACTACCACACACTGGGTCCTCGAAGGTCCCCTTCTCAGCTCTGCAGGAACTTAGAATTGTTGATTTTCAAGGAGTGTCAACATTTATTTGGTGCAATTCCTTGTCTGTGAGGCAGTAAGCTATTATTAACCCCTTGGTCAATGAGTGAGCCAACTGACCTAAACCAAGATCAAGTTTCCCCAAAAGATCCAAAATCAGTAGAGTGAAAAAAGGAAGTGAGGCTCCCTTGTTTTTAAATATTGTTAGTAATGAAGGCTTTCTCAAAGAAAACCTTACATGGAAACCCAATTTTTAAACCCTTATTTTTGCCTGCCTTCCCACTGAGGACAGGGGCACTGGTTGACTATGCACCTCCATTTATCTGGATAGCCCTGTGACATGCCTGTAGTTCCCAGTGATTCTTATCACCACCTCTTTCATCCTCTAAAGTGAGTCATCCTGACACTAAGTTACATGATCATGTTGATCATGCCTCTATCTGAAGCCTCATCCCTTCATTCTAACATAGTACATAGTTTATGGTAAGTGCTTAGTAAGCTTCTGCTGAAGTTACTGTGTCCTGGATTAGAAATCATGAGTCCTGGGTTCCAGTCGCAGGTTCAAACATACAGTGGGTGTAATGCCCCAATGTGATCACCAAAGAAGGCTCAAGCTTTAGGAGGCAACATCCCAAGCAATGGCCATTAGCATGTGTTCTATCACCTCAGGCAAAATGGTTCTGTCTCTAGAGCTTTACATAGAAGTTCAAAGTTAATTAATGGTCCTCAGCTTTCTCTGACACCGGGGCAGTGTTGGACTTCTAATGAGGAAGAATTACCCGAGACAGGCAGTCCTCAGGAGACAGTGAGGGCCTGTCTCTAGGAATGCTCCGTCAACTCCCCCGGGCAGTGTATTCCCGTGGAAAGAATGCTGGGTTGGATCGTCTAATCCTGGCCTGTCAATTAATAGCTGTGACACTTAATCTCTCTGAGACAAAGACTTCTCATGTGTATCATGTAGAATATGATTTGATCTTTCCCATCAGATCGTCATATTTTCTAAGTCCGCTGATAATTATGCAAGAATTGAAAATTTATTGTAACGTGTTAAGTGACAAAAATGTCTGCTGCCCTATCAATAGGAAGGCAGCCCAACGTATTGTAATTCATCCTGATGGCTGGTGGGATTGAGGGGTCGGTGAACCATACAAGGAGCTGACTGTGAAATGGGTGTAATAACAGTTGTTTTGCTTCCATTCCCAAGATCAAAAGTGAATTCCAGGTGTGGATGTTGTTTGGGGGGAGGACGTACTATATAAATACGAGAGCCTTGAGGTGCAGCACAGAATCCAGGTGAGGCTCTTAGGAGGCCAGGTTGGAGCCATGGGTAAACATTCAGGGGTAAATGAATTTCTCTTTCTTCAATGTGACAGAGTTGTAATGGATAATTGCAACTCTATCCAACACTGGGAAACACCAGAATCCTCCCGTCATCTGTGTTTTGGGGTGCTCTCAACTGCCATAGCAATGTGATTCTTGGGTTCATACTTAGGTATGCACTGTACCTTCCACTTTTACCAGAGGATTGGGAGGCTGGAGAATGCAAGCATCAGGAGTCCAACTTTCAATGAAAACCCTTTAGATTAGCCAATTACCCTGTCTGTGCCTCAGTTTCTTCATCTGTAAAAGTAAGGACTTGGTTTTAGTAATCTCTAAATTCCTTTCAGGTTTGCCCAGCTTTATGTCATGAGTCACCTGAATTTCCCCTTGCATCCAGGGGGAGCAAAGAGCCTAGAAACCCCATTTGCTCCCACTGCTCACTGGCCAATGAGATGGTTCTGGTGTCTGGGTTAACCTGAACAAAGATATACTGGTTAACTGGAATTCCTTTTCTCCATGGTCCTGGGATTGGAACAGTGTCTTAGAACGGTTTTCTGAGTACCTGATCCCTTGACTGAAACCTGGGGAAGGGGTCAAGCCCTCTTGCAACGAGTGGTCTCCGAGCTGCCTGTCCCAGTGCCATCATTGTCATTCTATTTGGTGCTGTGATGCAGCCATCTTTAAATGGTTCACACCTGTTGTTACTATATGCGTGGTTGAGGCTCACATGCTTTGACATCAAAACAAGAATGGTTGCTGGGAGACAGAACATAGATGTCGCATTCACGGACAGTTGTGTCAGTATTGCAGAATGCTCAGCAATGTTTCAGTTCAAATAGCCTGAAGGCACATTAGGGAAACAATCTAATGAAATACAGACATCAAAATGCATCTACAGAGAAAACCTTCGACTCATCGTCAAAGGAGGCTGGAATAATGATCAGCCACTTCAACTGCCACATGCGACGCTCGACTCCCCTTCATTACGTTCTAGCCAATGATGTGTCAAACTCCTGTTCAAATTCGTCCCCTGGGAGGGGAACCTCACTTTCTCCTGAGATCCTTCTAAAGTCTAGACAATTCTATTAGCTAGAATGTGAGTCCCTATAACAGCCCGACGTCTTTATGATCTTCATGCGACAATTCCAGATGTATCCCCTCTGATGCAGAGCCCAAATCCAATCCTCCTTCCACGGGGAAGCTCTCGGTCCTTCCCACCTGCATCTTTACCCTATGACATTTCCCCCGAGTCTAAACATATCCTTCTGTAACTTCTCATTGGACATGATTTCAAGTCCTATGCCACCTAGGAAGCGACCATTATCATTGAGGGAGGCTAAATCCTACTGTTTATTAATTTGGCCAGCCATTAAACACTGATGTCTCATGTGCACGCTGTAAGTAAGGCATTCTGCGGGATATGTGAATGAACCGTATGTCATCTCTTCCTGCAGGTTGTCTCAACTCTGTGAGCTCTTACTTGCAGTGTGACTTCAGGTGAGTTGCTTCACCTTCCCGAATCTGTTTTCTCATTTATAAAATGTGGCTCCGTTAGCAGCATCACAGGGTTATATCAAATCAACAACGTATGGGACCTATGAGAAAACTCTGAAACACCATGGGCATCCTGGTTAGAGGAGAGGGGAGGATGATGAGCTGTCATATTAGATAGAAAGAGCTCAATATCATAAAAGAATTGCCAACAACGTACTAAGATGGATGTAGCAAGTAAGTGTACACTTATTGCCCAGGAAGCCTTCCTAAGCCACATCCAAATGGGGGCGGTCTGTTAGGTGAATTTTCAAGCAGACAGAATTAACCCACAGTAGAAGGAGTGATGAGGATTCTAGGAAATGCAGAGACTTTTTTTTTTTTTAATACAAGATTCCAACTAGAGAAATGACTGCATTCAAAATTCTTTCCATGAGACAAATGGAAGCCAAGTATGGTGGAAGGTGGCTTAAAAATAAATGCATGTGTGTGTGCCTGTCTCTGCTTGCATGCACCTGTGCATGGGCCTTTTTAATGGCATTCATGCTACATGCCCCCGCCCCTTCCCACAGTATATACCCTAGTGGCCTGGCAAGAGCTCCACAGATTGCTTTGGATAATTAATTAGTGGTCTCCTGGAATGCCCTTGGATCTGGGGTAAAATCCTAAACATGGCCTCTGACTGAACTTGTATCCATGGCAGGAGCCAGAGCTGTCCCCAGAGAGACAAAGGGTGGTGGGCAGGTGACTAAAGTACTTTCTGAAACGGACATTTCTGAGAGAACAAAAGGTGATTTTAATAACTGTTCCAGGAGAGTAACCCTGACAACCTGAGATGTGAGGTTTAGGGAATGAGCTTTAGAGTCTCTACCAGTCTAGACCCGGCTTCTCCTTCACCTCTGTGTCTCTTTGGGTGAGAGAGAACCTCCCTACAACTCTTTCCTCGTTTGCAAAGTGGAGTTAGTAAGACCCATTATAAAGCTGTGACATACTGTGTGTAGAATGGCCTCCCTCAGTCATGACCTTCTACAGGCTTGTGAAATGTCCTTATCTCTCTCCCTTCTCTCCCTCCTTCCTGCCAGCCTGCCTTCAAGTCTTCAGCTCTTGAAGCTGCGGCCAAGTGTGAGCAGAGACACGCCGAGTCTATCTGGGGCCATCAGTGCAATGATTCTGAGTCGCAGACTCAGGTGGGACTGGGGCCAGGAAGGAGGGAGATGCCATGGGAAAGATGTCAGCCACAGGTCAGGACGCTTGATTTATCGGAATTTGGACCTTTGGGGAAGTACAGCATTGCTAATGGAAAAGGCAAAGGGAAATACAAATATAGGATGTTGAGATTTATTCAATCATCCATTCATTCAAAAAGACTGTGCGCCCATTGTGTCTCTGACCTTGTGCTAGGCATGGGAAATGTGCTGGGAGATGCATAGGACAGATGAGGATTCTGCCCTCATGCAATTAATGACCTAGAGTTCCAAGAATCCTGAGACCCTAACGAGCTCCATGAATCTAAACAAGGAAGAAAACGATGATATTTTAGCAAGTGTACTTAAAGCCTTTTTTCTGGTTGCTGACACTTGTTGCTTTTATTGACCAAATCACAGAGGCATATATGGCAACACCTCACTATTCTGTGGGATAGGGATTTCAGGACAAAACGTTGTTATTATTAAATGCTATCAGCTAACGTTTCAGCATAGAATCCAAGGGGTTGGAAAAAAATTAAACAAAGTTTTAGTGCAACAGAGCCACACCAATTTATATGTATGATCCGTGGCTGCTTTTGAGCAGAATTGTAATAATTGGTAAAGAAACCCTCAGATCACAGACCAAAATAATTACTATCTGACTAAGACAGTTCCCTGACCCCTGCTCAGAGTGGTCAGAAACACATATGTGTACTAAAACCTCTGAAGTTTTGGGCTGAAGAAACCTTTTAACTTTGTTTAACCAAGCACTTCCTAAAATGGTCCATTGCGTCCTGGCCAAACCAGTGGCTTAAGCGTCGGCCTGAGAACTGAAAAGTCCCAGGTTGTGGGCTCCATCCCCAATGGGGGACTTGCAGGAGGAGGCCGATCCATGATTCTCTCTCATCATGGATGTTTCTATCTCCCTCTCCCTTCCTTTCTGAAATCAATAAAAATGTATTTTAAAATAAAATGGTCAATTTAATCCGACCTCCTGGGATGCCTACC
Source organism: Vespertilio murinus (assembly GCA_963924515.1). Lineage (NCBI taxonomy): Eukaryota > Metazoa > Chordata > Mammalia > Chiroptera > Vespertilionidae > Vespertilio > Vespertilio murinus. Next base: position 4,875,165 of record OZ004717.1, on the reverse strand, counting down.
CTTGCGTAATCCTCTCCCTCTGAGTATAGGTTAAACTTTGATTTAAAAATATATATATATATATGATATTGATTTCAGAGAGGAATGGAGAGAGAGAAGCACCAATGATGAGAATCGGTGATCGGCTGCCTCCTACACACCCCACATTGGGGATCGAGCCTGCCACCTGGGCATGTGCCCCAACTGGGAATCGAACCATGAACTCCTGGCTTGGCACTGTGATTTTAGCAAATAGAATGTGGCAGGGTGATGAGGTGCCACTTGTGAGTTCAATTTATAGAAAGGCCATGCTTTCTGTCTGGGGCTCTTTGTTTCTCTCTCGCTCCAGGACCTCCAGCTACCGTGTCAGGAATATGCTCAGGAAGCCTCTGGTGAAACCCACCAGTTGGGATCTGAGACCTACAAACAACCACATGCGTACACTTGGAGGTGGACCTTCAGAGACTGCCAACAGCCATTCGAGGGAGCTCGGAAAGAAGTTCCCCAGCCTCTCTGAGCCTTGAGATCACTGTAGCTGTCACTAACTCCACACTGCCACTTCATGAGACACCCAGGGCCAATGGCATCCTGCTAAGCAGTGACCAGATTCCTGACCCCCCAAAACTGTGAGGCAATAGGTGCCCGTGATCTGAAGTTGCTAATCATTGAAGTAGTTTGTTGTAAAATAGATCATTGATACAGCTTCCTAAAATAGTTGGTCATTGATAACTTTCTATACGCTTTCCTTTCACTCCCTCTCCACAGATCTCCCGTGGCCTTCTCTCAGGTAGCTCCTGTCCAGAGAATGGAATTTGAGAAATAATAGCATAAAGTATTAAATGTTCTTCCAAATGTTCTAAACCAAGCATGTCAAACTCGCGGTACATTTTGGTAATGTCCTGAACTTGGATTAAAACCCAAAAGAATCGGTTTACTGTCTTTCGATGGATATAGGAATAATAGGTAATCTTCAAACTAAAAACTTATTCAAATCAAGGTTCCTACACCACTATAAAAAAAGAAATACAACTCTGGAAAATTATCAGAAATGACTATTTCATTTTCTACCCTCTGAACGCCATGTTTTCCAGGTTCTATAAAAAAGCAGAGCTGCTGTGGTATAGAGATATGTTACTAAGCACAAACATCTCCTCTGCAGCCTCACCCTGTGATATAAAACAATGCATCGCTGTTGTTTGTGAGCTCTGGGGACTGTCTTGGTTGCCCTGAAACTTGCTTTGGCTTCTGACTTAGGCTACAGCTGACTCACAGTTTCATAACACTGGTCTTACTGACTCCTGAATCACACAGGCCAATAATGAGCTTTACCCTCATCAATTACCATAAAGCCCTTTTAATGGAGCTGGTCAAAAACAGAAGGGACAAGGGCTCAGAATAAATGATTCTGGAGAGTTTCAATACTCAGCTCTACCTTTTGTTACCAGCAGACAATGAAAAATGGTCACCAATTTCAATGATATTATTGATGAAGTTATTATTATAGAAGAGGGTATGGAGGATAAATGGAGTTGGAAGAAAACTAGACCTGGGATGGGATGGTGAACACACAATACAATATATGGATGATGAACTGTAGAGTTGTACTCCTGAAATCTATATCATTAACCATTGTCACCCCAATAAATTCAATAAAAAATACAGAAAAAAATCAATGCTATCTTAATAGTAAATTTGTCTGTGGTATCTATTTTGTGCTCAGGGTCGGGCATGCATATGAGCTCACATCCCTGTCACTGAGGGATGCTAGCTCATTCCTAAGTGGGCCCCATGGTAACTCAAAAAATGTGCATGTTGGCATCAGACATGAGTGAGTCTGAATTCTAACTTCACCACATGCTGGTTGTTTGAACTTGGCCAAGATGCTTAGTAACCCAAGGCTCAATGTTGCCATCTACAAAAGGTATAAAATCATGGTTTTGAGAATTATGAAATACATAAAGTATCTTTCACAGTTGGGGCTCATAAAAGGCATTTAAAAATGATCACTTCCTTCCTGGCTTCCTAGACTTACTCACCCGGAAATGCACTCATGAGGTCCTTTTTCTAGGTGGTTCCCTGGATGAGCTGAGCCTTTGTGTGCTTGAGTGTTGGTAGCTGCTTATCTTGTCATGTTGGACCCTTGTAGTGCAACTGTGGTTGCTCTCTAAAGTATGTGCTTTCTGTGTGTGACCTGAAGGGTAGAGAATCTCAGCATTTAAAAAAAATGTATTTTTCATTTTTTTTTTCAGAGAGAGAGGAAGGGAGATGGAGAGATAGAGAAAAACATTGAAGTGAGAGCAAAGCATTGATCTGCTGCCTCCCACACACCCCTATTGGGAATCAAACCATTAACCTTTAGACAATGCCCAACCACCTGAGGCACACTGGCCAGGGCAAATGTCAGCATTTTTTATGAATGACTAGGGCACTCAACAGTTAATAAAAATCCCAACTTTGAGGATATTTACTAGTTGAAACGTTATTGGGAAACAATGCATTAAATGTAAGCGGTCAGCAAACGATGGCCCTAGGACTAAATCTGGTCTGTTGCCAGTTTTTTTTTTTAAGTAAAGTTTTATTGGAACACAGCCATACAGTTGTTTATGTGGTTGTCTATATCTGCTTTCCCAATACAGTGGCAGAGCTGAGTAGTTCTAACGGAAGCCATATGGCCCACAAAGCCTAAAGAATTTTCTATCTGGCCTTTCACAGAAAGTATCTGATGACCCCTGATTTAAAGAATTGAATGCTGGAGGCAACTTTAGGGGCTAGACTCCTGAAGGTTTGAACTGATAAATATTTTTGTGTAAGTGAGACTTGAGAAAAAAAATAAATATCAGAATTGGGAAAGACTGGAATATCTAGAACTATGATGCAATTCTAGAAAATTTAGCTAAGGTGGAGGGGAAGAGAGTATAGGCATGAAGCCAGGGATTTGGGGTCAAAATACATGAATTCCGTTCACAGCTCTATCACTGTCAAGACGTGACTTTGAACAAGTGACTTTTGTTCTTGAGAATTTGTTCCTTTAGCTGCAAAAATAAGGATTGTAGTAATTTCTCTTTTATAAAATGTTTCTAAGAGTCAAGGTAAAGTACTCTACCAACTTTAAAGCTTTATACAAAAATTTTTATATAGTTATGATTCATAATAGACACCTGAAGTATGTTTGCTGAATGAATTAATACCAGAAGCACATCTCTAAGATTGTTGGCAAATCTCCAGGATTACACATCATAGTTTATGTTGCTTTAACAGTCAAGTATGAGAATTCATCCTTGCTCAAAGTCTTAATTATATTTTGTTTTTAACTGAAATTGTATTTTAGGCTATTAAATTTCAGGTGAAATTCCAACATAGACATTTTCTAATCCATGTAGACGGTGTTCTGTGTATAAAATGTTCAAAGTATTCACTCCCTTCTGATCAATCACAGCAAGTTTAAGCCGCCTTTGCTTTCCTGCAAGGCCTATTCTATCACTGGGTCTGGACAAACCAGCCTGTCTCAGAACCATTAGGGCCATACTGAATAAAGCCTTCTCCGTTCTTCCTTAGACCTAGGGATGGGCTGATACCCTGACAGCTTCAATAAAACTCTCCCTGTTTCTGCCCTCATGACTCCTCCGGTGCTGAAGAGGGTGCACAAGGCTCAGCACGTTGTGTGGTGGGTGTTCTCAAATAATACCTCTGGGAAGGCCCAAGAAGGATCCCGCTGCTTCTACAACAGGGATGGGAGGAGAGGGAGAATGAGGCAGTTAAGATAATGACAGAGAAGGAGGTCTGCCTTGAGGGGGAGAAAGGGGAGAAATGTAAATGAAAAATTACTATTCTGGGAAGACCCTGGCAGGATTCCCAGATTTCCCTTTGTGTGAATGGCATTCAGCTCAATGAGGTTCCAGCCGGTGACGGGCTCCAGCTGTGATTAGTGCCTGCCATGTCACTGACTTACTCTCTGCCACTTTTAACCCACACATACTGGCATCCAATCTGTAGTGACTGGTGTCATTCTGACATCAAATGTCATAAAATTAAAAATTTCCTGGGAGCGTGGGGAAGGGAGGAGTCAGGGTGTCCAGAGAAAAACACTTTAGGAAGACCTTTGCCAAGTCTCACAGCATGCACATCCTCTCCTCTTTGCCTCAAGCGCCTTCATCTAAAATGCTGAACAGAGATAAATATTCTAACCATTTTACAGATGAGGAGACTGAGACCAGGTCATGATCACTCAGACTGGGTAGAGAACTCAGCGTAGTCCATCGTATTTTTTTTCACTATAAAGGCCTATTCTCATGTCCCCTGGGTCGATCTGTTAGTATCAAGAATGTCTATTGCTGTAAACAAGATGGCAGCATAGGTAACACCGGTACTCACCACCTCTCACAACCATATCAAATTTACAACTAAAATACAGATCAACCATCATTCAGAACCATCTGAAACTGGGCTTAATGGAAGTCCTCAAACCAGAGAATTAAAGAAGAAAGAACATTGAGACTGGTAGAAGGGGCAAAGCCGAAAGAAAAGCAGTCAGGTATCTGCAAGAGAGTGCCCATATGACTGTCAGCTGATTTCCCAATAGAAACATTGCAGACCAGAAATATTCAAAGGACCTATAATGAATTCCAAGGACCTATAATCAAGATTACTCTACCCAGAAATGCTATCATTTAGAATTGAAGGTCCAATAAAGAGCTTCACAGACATGAAAAAGCTAAAGGAGTTCATTAGCACCAAACCAGTATTACATGACATGCTGAAGGGTATTCTGTAAGAAGAGGAGAAGAAGAAGCAAAAATACGAACAACTAAATGGCAATAAATATATATCAATCAATAATTGAATCTAAAAAAATAAACTGATGAATAAAGTAGAAACAGAGGTATGGAAACATGAACAGACTGATAATCTCAGAGGGAATGGAGAAGAGATTAACCAAAGATCATATATAGCTATACTAATAATCTACACTAATAAAAGGGTAATATGATAATTAGACCAGACATCTTCCAGATATCCTTTCAGACGTCCTTCCAGATAAAGCCATGATGGCAGGGCTGGGGCTGAGGCAGAGGCAGTTAGGATGATCAGGCAGGCAGAGGAGAGCAATTAGGGAGATCAGGCTGGCAGGAGAAAGCAGTTAGGGGCTTCAGGAAGACAGAGTGGTTAAGGGTGATCAGGCAGCCAGGCAGGCGAGCTGTTAGGAGCCAGTGGTCCTGGATTGGAGAGGGTGCAGGCCAGGCTGAGAAACCCCTCCCCTGTGCACAAATTTCGTGCACCAGGCCTCTTAGTATGTATTTGTGTGTATACATATAAAACCCTAATATGCAAATATACTGAAAGGTAGAAAAACTGGTCACTATGATGTGCACTGACCATGAGGAGGCACATGTGGAACATGAAGGAATCAGCAGCAGGGAGTAGAGTGCAGAATATGGTGGAAATTGACTGCAGTGGGATGGTGGAGCAGGTGAGCAGGGGTGCCAGACCAAGGTGGGGTGCTGTAATTGGGGCGAGCCTCTGGTGGGTACTGAAAATTTTTTGCTCCCTCATGCGGCAGTCCTGACCTGCACTCGCACCCACTGCCGGCACTAGAGCCACCACTCCTGCTGCTAGCGCTAAGCGCCAGCCCCCACCGCTTAGCACTGTCAACATGTGCAAGCAGCGGTTGCTGGCCCTGATTGCACCTGAGAGCCCCTCCACCTCCTCCTGCTCCTGAGGAGCGATCAGGGCAGTAGCCATCGCTTTCATCTGCTGATGGTGCTGGCCCCAATCACTCTGTGCTGTCAGCAGTTGCAAGTGAGGCCAGTGCCTTCAGAATGTGGGAGAGCAATAGAGGCAGGAGCAGGGCTGCCAGCAGACAGAACACTGGAGGGCTGCAGCAGGTGGGGCCAGGTGGAGGTGCAGAGGATGAACCAAGATCCAACCTTGTGCTCACTGCAGCCTTGCAGACCACAGTTCCTTTCCAGGTGTACAAATTCATGCACTGAATTTGTGTGTATGCATTACCTATGGACATAGATAATAGGGTGGCAAAAGCCTGGGGTGCAAGGGGAATGGGTGGAGGGGAGAAATTGTTGGGGGGGGGGAGGACATCTCTAATATTCTCAGCAATAAAAATTTTTAAAAAATGTATATTGCTTTATTTTCTTCCAATTTCCTTCTTCCCTTCTTTCTCCTTTTCTTCCCTTTCTCCTCCTTTTCAGACTTTAGAATTGTCTAAAATCTACCAATTAGTCCATGCTAACAAAGCCATTTTCTCTTGGTGGTGTCAGAATTTGTAGTGGTTAGAAGTAAAAGCATGGTGCCCACTCATCGCCAAACCTAATGCCAAGGACTCTACCACAGAGGGTTACTCAGCTAAATTCTAGATCTGAGTTAATTTACAAAGGAGGGTTTGGTTAGCTTTTTCTATAAAGGGGTAGATAGTACTACCATATACTAGACCTTGTGGAATATACGAGGCCATTTGGTCTCCTTCACAATTACTCAGCTCTCCAGCTGAAATTCAAAAGCAGCCATGGACAATCTGTAAATGAATGAGCATGGCTATGATCCAATAACATGTTATTTACAAATTCAGGCAGCGGGCCAGATTTGGCCTATGGGCTACAGTTTGTTGACCTGTACTAGAAGGCCTTCAGCTTTAAGTAGCTGCACTGGGATTTCTCTGCAGTCTAAGGCAGATAGGACAAAAGTGAGGAGACAGCCCGGGAAACATCTGGGAGGCATTAGTGCCTCCAGAGGGTTTCAGCTTCCCTGTTCGTTGTACTAGGAGATGAAATGGATAGTCATGGTGGCCACAAGAGCCAGAACAAAGAACAACTGCCCTTGTGATGCTAAGTATGGGGAGGTCAACTGATGAGCCTCAGTGATCAGGGCCAGACCAGCGGTTGGACTTGGGGTTGAACTTGAGTACTTGAAGAGACATTAAAGAGAATATAAACAAGAGGCTTTCCACGGTGGTGGTGGTGGTGGTGGTGGTGGTGGTGGTGGTGGTGGTAGAGGCATCTAGGGATCAACGTAGGGACAGAAGTCAGGCCATTTCAACCATCTGCTCTGACACCAAAGTGAAAGTTACTTTGAAGGACAGCATGTACTACTTTGCCCCATGTCCTAGGCAGCCATGACATGTTTGTCTATCTGTCCAATCACCCACCCAGCCCCTCTATGACTTAATCATTTGTACATTCACATTAGTCGTATTAACTCTTGATTATGCAGTAAAGACTTGCTTTACAGGTCTATGCTTAGAGTCTACTGGCATGAGACTAACATGGAACTAACAAATGCAGTAACAGCTTGTGGGTGCCATGGCAAATTTTTATATACTAGTCAAGGTGCACATGGGGGGCACTGGGGTGAGGATGCTGAGGTCAAGTACAGGGCTCATCCACATCCCACGACTGGGGAGGGTGAGAATGACCGATGCAGCTTAAGTTGCTTCTACTGAAATTTATGCTTGAACCAGTAAATAAGCAAGATAGATGCTGCCTTGGTTCCCATGGAGATGTCAGGAAGATCAATACCTTCTGCAGAGAGTAAATATCCTACCAGATTAGAAGAGCAAAAAGCCTTGAGACCTTGCTGTCTTTTTGAAAAATATATTTCTATTGATTTTATATAGTATAAAGGAGAGTGAGAGAGAGAGAGAACCATCAGTGTGAGAGAGAAATGTGGATTGACTGCCTCCTACACACCCATTACTGGGGATTGAGCCTGAACCCCAGGCATGTGCCCTGACTCGGAATTGAACCAGCATTTTGGTGTATGAGATGATGCTTAGCCAGCTGAGTCACATCTGCCAGTCTGCCTTTTATGCTATGAGACTTCAGGAGATAGCCACACCATTCAGACTTCATGTGTTCTGATAACACGGGCCGTCATCAAATATGGCCACACTCTTTCCTACCACTCCAAACTAGTCGTGTGGAATAAATAAAGAAAGTTCATCTTGGTGTATTTTTTTTTCTGAATACAGCCCCATAAATGTTAATGCCTTTTATTATCAATGTTAATATTAATTACCTACACAGCTAATGTTGATACAGCGCTTTAGCATTTAAAAAATAATTTTACATGCATCTCTTTTTTTCTGAGGCTCCTAGACATTCAGTGGCTTAGCCAAGTTCTCACAATTAGGGCTGAATCTTAAACCTGGTTTCCCAATTCCAACTTCTGAATTCCTGAGAACCTATCATGTGATTTCAGCTATCTTGCCCCCCTCCCCTTACAGCTATTAAAGGAGCATAAGGAAGTATTAGTTTCTTAAGATAACACAGAAGGGTGGGGGAGATAGAGCTCCTGAACTTAATGTTGGGCGGGAAATCAATGGCTGGGGATTTGTTCTATCAGCGTCAGCCCTCCGAATGGGCAGGGTGCAGGAATGGTCATAAATGGAAGCTAATCCTCTCTCAGGCCCTGGGAGGTTGTAAAAGGAAATCCTAAGTGGCAGGACGATTTTGAAATCTCTAAGGAGTGATGCAGCAATGTCACTGTTTGGGGCAGAAAGTGAGCACTAGAATTATGAAGAGTGACAAGTGAGCATTTCTAAGCATGCCAAGTCCATATTAAATTCTTTGCCACAGAAGGGAGACAGGGGAGTAGATATAAACAGAATGGATTTCTTACAGTTTAACAGGCATTTCCACATTGATTACCCCAATGAGTCTTCCCAAACCTTGGGGAGTGTTATTATTAGTTTTAAGTAGTATTATCACCACCCTCCTGGAGTAGATGGGAAAACAGACTTAGTGAAATGAGAAACGTTAATATTCAGTAAGTGAAGGAGCCGAGATTTGCCTCCTTCCTAGTTCTAGGAGAGACCCATTCTCTCCTTTACTTATTCCTTTCTCCACAGAAAAGCCTGTTTCTGTTTTTTCCAGATGGAAGGAGGTCTCTGGCCCCCATTTTCTTTGCTTGAGGATAGGGTAGCATGCTAGATGACTGACATCTGCACACCACACGGAGGAAACCCTCCTACCTGTCTGCCCTGGGAGTGAGAGAGTGAGGAACTGATTAAATCATGGACGGGACCCAGGCCACAGTACTTAAGGGGTTATGACCATGGCTTTTGTCTCCTTAGGGACTGTTTTTGAAACCCTTTAATGTCAGAGTTAAAAGAGGTCTACGATCCTAGACCAACCTCTTATTGCAGACAGCAAAATGAAGCCACCTTACAGAAGCATCTTGCTTACGGCCACACAGCTTTGCTCAGCTCCGTAGCCATTAGTCATCCCTTTGTAAACAGGTGCAAAGGTACAAACGTTCATGAGGCTGGCGGGTTCAGGGGGAAGCCGTGCATGGTGCCTGGGACACGCACTAGGGCTAACCATGCAGGCATGGTTGGAAGGAAGGAGAGAATCCATGTCTGTCCTAGTGAGAGTGAGTCCTATCGTTATTGCCAGGAAAGGCCGGCTGTGTCTGGGTCTCCACTGTAGAGGGGGCCAACTTTTATGGATTTGTTGACTTCTGAGTCCAGGAAGCCCTGGCTGGCAGGTACAAGTCTCCTTATATGGATTTTAAAACCTTCCCTGAGCCACTTTGTTTGGCAAGATGTTCATAAACCCATTGTCTCTTTACCCATGGAGATGGAGGGTGGACCCTTCTGCTTTTTGGTCCCCACACAATCCTGGAGGACCCAGCGTCCCCCTTCAGAAACGTACCTACCTTCTCACAGATAAAGGCAGTCACAGGGCCACTCACGTCTCCGAGGGGCTCCTCTGGAACAAAGCTCTCTCTGTGTAAGCTACGCACTAAGGAAAAATACCCTCAGCCTCTGGAATCTGACCCTCTCTCCAGGTAGGCAGTGTCATAACTGAGCTGAACTGCAGGACAACCAGTTGGAGAATGACGTGGATGTGGAAATGGGTGTGGAACACTTACCTCCCAAGCTTCATGCAGCAGTAACAAAAATCGGCCACATCAGAGGTGCTCCCACAGCACAGGGCCCTGCAAGAAAGAAAGGAACAGAAGAATTAAGTGAAAGAAAGAAAATGTATGGTCTAATATTATTTGATCCCCAGGGAAACCCCGTAGTGGGCTTTGCCATGTTACAGCAAAGAAAAATTGGCCTGGAGATAGCCTTCCCTAGGAAAAAGAAAATAAAAGGTGTTTATTTGGGCTGGGACAAATGAAGGCTGTTCATCTGGAGTCCCTGAGACACACGTGGATTCGAACTCTAATTATAGATCTCGCAGGAGTTAGCCAAAGGCACTAGAGCTAAAACCAAGTTAAAAAGAAGAAAGGAAGAGCATATTTATTGAGTACCTACTATGCTTCCGGTCAGGATGGCTCAGACACTAACCTCACAAGCCTACAAACCCGGACCCTCCACTCTTCAATTATACAACCTAACAACACAGTTAATCTTGCAGAGCATCGTAAAGTTTTTATGAGGATTAGATGAGATGAATCAAATACAGTTCTTGGAACATTTTCTAGTGTGTAGTAACACTTGATAAGTTTTATCTCATTATGGCTTTTGCAGTGTGTGTGTGTATGTGTGTGTGTGGGGGGGAGGGGGATGGAGAACATTTTCAGCTGCTTGATGACTGGGGGTGGGGGCAGTCCTGGCATTCAGAGTTCAGCTTCCACAGATGTTTACTATTTTACAATATAGGCAATGGACTTGCACGTAAGGGCGTCTTCCCCACCCCAAACGTCAATTGTATTCCCATTGGGAAACACAGAGCTATGCCCTATCATATGGGTTGCATAATTTTTAATCATTACCAACTACGGTAAGGTCAGTTATTATTACCTCTAATTCACAGATGAGGTACTTGAGATTTTGAATAACTTGCTCAAGGTCCAAAGTCATTAATTTGCATTGCCCAGTTTTGAATTTTATTTCTCTCTCAATAATAATAATAATAATAATAATAATATTTTTGCTGCACTTTGCCTTATTTTAAAAAATACTTTTATTGATTTCAGAAAGAAAGTGAGAGAAAGAGAGAGAGAGAGAAACATCAATGAGAGAGAATTGCTGATTTGCTGCCTCCTGCACGCCCCCAACAGGGACCTGGGCATGTGCCCTTGATGAGATTTGAACCCAGGACTCTTCACCTAATTTATGGGGCATTTGTTGAAGTTTAGTAATTTCAGCCATATGTTAAACCACTATTTCTTAACTTCCATGGCTGAAAGCCTTTTTGTAAGTAAGATTTTATTGAGCACAAAATGCTAACCAAAAAGACCTGGAGTCTAAGCTACCAGCCACTTGGCTGGCAGGACAGACAGCGAGCCCAACATTGAGGAGTTTTGCAAGACGGTACCTGGCGAAAATAATCTGCGGAAATAGCCACCTGAAAATGGATCCGAAAATCCAATGGGCAAAACGGGGACTTGAGGAATCTTTTGTTAAGTGGTCAGCAGCCATTACCAGTCTAGTAGTCTCTCTCTCTCATTCCCTGGTCTCTGAAACTTAATTAATTTACAACATCTCAAAATTCTGTCCTTTTCACAGGTGCAAGTTGTGACATTAGCTGGGCAGGAGCCTGTTTTATGAATAGCCACTCTCCCTACTCCAGGGACCTCTTCTCTCAGTGCTGGCGTGGCCACAGTGGCCACCGGAGAACACCATGAGCTTCTGGTGTAGGTATCCTTGAAGCTGAGCTACAGGGTGCAGGTCTCTGGTAATTAAATCAATAGTCAAACATTATTATGAAGGAGGGCACATCTGAGAAATACACTGAGTGGCCAGATTGTGATGATTTCTGAACGCATAATAATCTGGCCACTCAGTGTATATCCTATGTAATAAAAGGCTAATATGCAAATTGTCCCCTCGACCAGGAGTTCGACCAGCAGGCAGGCCATGTCCTCGCCCCCTGGCCAGGCTGGCTGGACCCCACCCATGCGCAAATATGAATTCATGCACCAGGCCTCATACACACACACACACACATACACACACACACACACACACACACACACACACACGCTGAGTGGCCAGATTATTATGCGTTCAGAGATCATAATAATCTGGCCACTCAGTGTATATGTTTTTTTTTTTCTTTCAGAATCTAAAAGAGATAATCAGGATTATAGCCTCCAAAGAATTCCTACACCAGCTTTCCTGTGTCAGAAAGAGCTTTCCAGTGGGGTGGAATGCATCACCCATCATCTGATTTAGCCTTTGTCTACACTTATTTATCCATGTAACACATACTTGACAACTGCATTCAAGGACAAGACATTGTGCTAAGAATGGAGATACAAAGATGAATCTAACATATTATTGTCTTCAAGTGTACGATTTCATGCCGGGGACACACAATAAGAAATGCTTGTGGTCCACTGTGAGAAGAATGATGAGGGGATTTGCAAGATGCGAAAGGAGCATGAAAGCGTGGGAGTCTCCGGAGGGAGGCCAACAGGGCTTCTGTCTTTCAGCGTTGGTTTGGGCAGCAGCCAGGTGTCCACCGGGGAAGGACTTTGCAAGATTAGAGATCAGATGCAACAGGAAGCAACAAAGGTAAGAAGTTCAGCTCCAAGTGGTTTGGTAAGATGTGAATAAGGATATGATGGGGAATGGAGAGATACGAGGCTGGAGAGCAGCAAGGGCAAGGTCAGGAAGGGTGTCAGCTGAAGAGTTTGCCTTTATTTGGCAGTAAATAGGAAGCCAGTAGCAGTGTAGGAAAACAATAAAATAAAATAAATCAAAACTTACATGCATCACTGTATTGGATACAGAAGGAAAAAAAAATCAGTACCTGCTTTTCTCCCCATGATTTATGTGCCTGGAAATATCCAATGAATTCCCAAATCTGTGCAACAGTCTCTCAGGGATGTGTCTCTCTTTTCTTTTCTGGCATCTCTTCTGTGGGTCCCTCATTCCACCTCACATCCTTTTGAATTTGCAACACCACAATGGCCTCCCAATCACTGTCTCCTTCCTTTAATCCATCCTGCACTGATGGAGTTTCTCTAAAATCTGCATCACCAGGGGACATGTGCTAACTAGGAGCTCATATTGAGGGAATGTTAATAAACGAAAATTTAAAACTCTTATAGGAATTTATAATTTACAAACCATTTTCTCATGCCCTTTGTATTTTACAACTATCCTGTTATGTCGTGTTCATTCAAGGACTGAAGATTGTGAAAAAGACAATAAACAAACAGACAGGGTACAAAGTGGAGAGTTAAAATTCCAGACAGCAGGAACAGGAGGTAAGAAGTTGATGTGGGTATGAACATGGGTTATTGAACATAGGTTGAATAAAGTTTTTGAAATTGAAAAATATTGTTGTTGGAACTGTTTCATCAAAATTCATATGCTGAAGCCCTAATCCCTAATACTTTAGAATGCAATCTTTTCTTTTCTTTTTTTGAAATAGGGTCATAGCAGATGCAACTAGTTATGATGAAGTCATATTGGATAAGGGTGGGTCCATAATTCAGTATCACAAGTTTCATTATAAAAAGAGGAAATATGGACATGGAGTCGTAAATATATGGAAGACAAGATGAGGAGATATGGGGAGAAGACAGCCAACTACTTGTTAAGGAGAGAACCCTGCAACAGATCCTTCCTTCCCAGCCCTCAAAATGAACTAACACTGCTAACACCTTGATTTTGAACTTCTGGAACCCAGAATTATGAGACAATAAATCTCTGTTGTTTAAGCACCATCCCTAGCAAATCAGTACAAATCCTATTGGGGATGAGCCCCAAAACCAGGCATATGCCCCAATCAGGAATCAAACCAGCAACCTCTTGGTGCAAGGGCCAACTGAGCTCCACTGATGGGGCTATTAAGAACTAGAGGCCCAGTGCATGAAATTCATGCCCGGGGGGGGGGGGCGGTGTTGACCCTCAGCCCAGCCTGCACTGGGACCCCTTGAGAGATGTCTGACTGCCCATTTAGGTCCAATCCTGGTAGGGGAGCTGTTAGGCATCAATCAGCTGAGTCTCTGCTGGCAGAAGAGTGGTTAGGGGCAATAAGGAAGTCAGGTAGGCAAGCAGCTGGAAGCCAGAAATCCTGGAAGGATCAGTCAGACATCCCTCTCACAATCCAGTACTGTTTGTTCCCAACTGCTTGCCTGCCTTCCTGATTTCCCCTAACTGCTTCTGTCTACCAGCCTGATCACCACCCCCTAACCACTCCCCTGCCAGCCTGATTGATGCCTAACTGCTCCCCTGCCAACCTGATTGTCCCTAACTGCCCTCACCTACAAGCCTGGTCACCCCTAACTGCCCTCCCCCACAGGCATGGTCCCCCAACTGCTCTACCCTGCATGCCTGGGTACCCCCCCCCCCAAGTGCCCTCTCCTGTAGGTTTGATCATCCACAACTGTCCTCCCTTGCAGGCAGGCCTGGTCCCTCCCAACTGCCCTCTCCTGCTGACCTGATTGCTCACAACTGCCCTCCCTTGCAGACTTGGTCCCTCCCAACTGCCCTTCCTTGCTGGCCATCTTGAGGCAGCCATCTTGTGTCCACATGGGGCAGCCATCTTGTGTGTTGGAGTGATGGTCAATTTGAATAGTACTCTTTTATTAGAGAGGATAGCATGAACAGTCATAAGCAAGATGCAACAAGTTGCAGCAGATGGGGTTAAGTACTTCAGTTCCTCCCATTCTTGGCATGTTGCTTTTACATCTGCTCATTGTGCTCCAAAAGGCAGCTTGTCACTTGTAGCAAGGAAGTGACTTTTTCACCTGCAGAACTTGGCTCAGTGTTAGTTCAATGCTTTGGAATTTGAAGTGATTTCCTCCCTCCCTCCCCCTTTCTTTAAAAGGTCTAAATGCCGTGTTGATAAATGTCACAGAGAATAACGAATGTGATGGAATGTGCTGAGGATAATGGGAGTTACTTTCTAGTTCACCTGAACCATGACTTGTCTACATTTAGGAAGAATAATGAATGTAATTTAATACAGCACCTTTGCAGGGAAGTGACTCAAAACACTTTTCAAAGCGAATATTAAAATGCTGAATTATGCAATACACAGATTTAAGTAGATAATAATAGATCACAGACTTACAAAAACACACAATGCAGCAGAGAGTGCATTGATTTAACTATGGGTTATATTGTTATTAGGCAGAGGGATGCACATAGAAAGAGAAGTCACCGTGGGATAAGGGAGAGGAAGGTCATATAGATATTAAACAACTATTTTAATGAATGGAACAAGCACAGGATAGTGCAAGAGGCATGAGAGCCAGAGTCACATGGAACAGTTTGGTTCACCATGAATGATCTCGGTGGCTTTGAACTAGTCAGCTAACCTATGTGAGCTTTAATCTCCCTGCCTATTAAAATGAGCTGATATTAACTTGCCCCATAGGATTTTCATGGGGAATTAATGTGGTAGTATATATTTTAGCAGATTCTCAATAAAAATAGCTTTAAAAATATTAATGTTATTATCAACCACAGCCACTCATAAGGCCCTGCTACCGACCTGAACATATGTCATTGACATGGCATCCTATACATCCTTAATAACTCCATCTCTCTATATTCCATGGAATACAGTCATCAATCAAATACTGTATAGAGCTTGAAAAACAAATTATGATACATCTAGTCCAATCACCTTATTTTATACATAAAGAAACTACTGTCCAATGAGGCATAATAATTTTTTCACAGTCACACACAAGTGTAGCTACTGTTTTGACCCAGGGATTCTACCCTACTGTTTCATAGCATTAGTATACAGTAAAACCTCCTTATAACGGACTGATTCTGGTGAGGGGGTGTCAGTTAAAGCCAATCCATTATATAACATGTAGACTATAGTTGTAGATATGTAATATTCATGTATGTTGGCAAAATTATTCCAGTGTCTTTTTCCAACATATGACTTATTTGCTAAAATTAGTTAAAAAATAACAGTGAATGAATAACAAAGCAATAACCTATTAATTTAATTATAATCAAGTCTTGGTTAAAAAGTATTTTTAAATTAACAGGGTATTAATTTTCACATATCATATAAGGACCGGAAATGTTGTCCATTTAAGTCTAAAGGCCGTTAAGTGGAGGTCTGCAAAATCTATGGCTTACTGTATTTAATTCTTACAATGAATTTAGGAGGAAGCAGTTCTCATTTATGCTTTAAGAGAGTGAAGTTTTGAGAGAGGAAACCTTTATCTAAGACCACACAGCTGTCAGATGGCCTTGCTGGGTTTTCACCCTAAGTCCAGCTGCGTCCTTAGCAGGTGTCTTCAGTCTCCCTCCCTCCCCTCTTGACTTCCCACCTCCGTAATCCTGTTGAATTTCCATGGCGCCAGGAAGCAGCTCAGCTCTTACTTTATTGGTACTTAAGCAAGTAGGCTGCTGGTTACTAAGTCCTTTTTCCTTTCCTCGAGATTGTCTGTCCCCTGCAGGGGTGAGAAACTTGGGAGGATGTTGTAAACAGTACCATCTCTTGTTTTGCTCCACAAAGGAATTTCTGCCAAGATTCTTTTCCAATCTCCTTTGCTCTCCTTCAGCTCTGAGCCAAGGAGCTGAGTCAGAAAATCCAGGCTTTAATCCTTGTGTTTTGGTTAGTTATCAAAGCATTCTGAGACTCAGCTTCCACATATGAAAAAACGGGGTTGCAGTACCTTCCATGTAACTTTTATGAATATCAAATGATATAGGTGAAATAATTTGAAAACCAGAAAGTGCTATATATTGTTCAGTTTTTTAAAAATGTCACACAAAAGGCAAAACATACGGCGGTTTCAGATAATCCATATATTACAAGGGAGATGTGTTCGTTGCTAGTCCACCAGCCACAGGACACACATTCACCAAAAAGTGACTACTCTTTAGAGTTCTCAGAAATCATTATTTATATGTCGTTTTTAGAATATAGGACAAAGGTAAAACATCAGTTCTTTTGAAAATGATGGCTGAGGAAATGGTGGTTAAGGACACAGAACTTACACATCAGGTCACCAATAT
Organism: Vespertilio murinus; assembly: GCA_963924515.1. Classification (NCBI taxonomy): domain Eukaryota; kingdom Metazoa; phylum Chordata; class Mammalia; order Chiroptera; family Vespertilionidae; genus Vespertilio; species Vespertilio murinus. The sequence continues at coordinate 4,858,280 of OZ004717.1, read as the reverse complement.
AACTTTCTAAGACTACCAAATCCTTGGCAGCAGCCTCTTGAAATAAATCAACCTGTCAACAGAAACAATGACCCTTCCCACTGAACAGGACCAAAAACACCCAATTCTCCCAAGGTGGACTTGAAACAGAAGTCTCCAAGACAACCTCCAGACATCTCATTCATTTCCCATTCACAGAGGACAAGTACAAGGGGTGATGGAATTCCTTCAGCCTAGTCAAGAGGCTCACCAATCCAGAACGACCCTCAGAGACCCAGATAAGAGAGTGAATTAATTGTCCATTGTAAATATCAGCCCACCATTATTCTCTGATGGGAACAGTATGGAGAATTTTTATTTGAACTGGAACCCAGGAAGCAAACAGAAACATAATGGATCATTCCAGCTTCCCGACAACAATCAGGATGAGTTGGTTTGCTCCTGGAAATCCAAGGAAAATCAGATCAACTGTGGGATGTTTTTTCCATGTCACAGATTTCAGAGATGAAAGGCAACTTCTACATTATCCTGTCCAAACTTCTTGTTTTGTCAAGGAGGGACACATGGACCTAAGAGGCAAGGCCATTTGTCCAAAGGCACACAACTAGTTATAGTCAGAATTAGCCCTAATTGCTGGTCCTTTTACTCTTTTTTCATTTTTTTCCCATAATACAACATGGCCTCCCTAATTATTAACTATGATCCAGTATTCCATGACCTACCATATATTTATTGAGTGCTTATTATGTGCCTTTTCTATGTTTCCAGGATCAGCTCTAGGGGAGAAAATGTATTAAGAGACCAGTAAAAATCTATTAATGTCTACAATCTCATTTAATCTTCACAATAGCACTGGGAGGCTGAGGTAATTATCACTATCTGATGAATGAGAAAAAGAAAACTCGCTCTGGTCACACAAGTAATAGTGAACACATCTGTGATTCAAATGGAACAGTCTGACCCTATAGTCTAGGTTTGTCACCTTATACCATGTTGACCTTTCTTAGGCCAGATTTTTTTCTTGTTCAACTCTTATACTCCCTTACATCCTTATTTCCACAGGGCCTTTTTCTAACTGGTTATGAGAGATGTTCTAGAAGCTTACAAAGCCCCTGATCTCCAGGAGCTGAGGGCCACAGTTCCTTGAGATACACAAATACATAGGCAACATTGATCAGTGTGGGATAAAAGCTAAGAAAGTAAAAGAAGCAGTGAAATGACTCTATTTTGGATGGGACAGTCAGGCAAGGCTCCCACGAGGAGGGAAGATTTGAACAGAGGCTAAATATGGGGACATCAGGATGGAGGTGGTAACTGGGAGAAGGAGCTGTTGGTTACAAAGGGAGCCCTGGGGGAGGAGTCAGCATAGTGTGGCGGTTAAGAGCCTGCCCTACCCTCTGATATCAATGCTTGTAGGATTTCATACCAGCTGGACCACTTATTGATCATCTGGCTTGGTCAACTTTACTGAAACTCTCAGAACTTCAGTTTCCTCCTCTCTAAAATGGGGCAAATAAGAGTACTCATTTCATGTGAGGACTCATTGAAAAAAATATATGCTACACAATAAACAATAGCTATCAGCTGTTTCTGTATATCTCTCTGTCTTCAGATCTAAATGACATGCCCATCATCCACTTCACAATAGCATTGCTCCGGATTCCGTTTCCAAACTTTACACAAGTGCAGGACTTTGAACCATTTTTGTCTTTTCAATCAAATATTATAAGGCCAATACAATGAAAAAGATGAGAGGGAAGCTCTGCGGGCTGACCCGGGGAGCAGCAGGCAGGCTCAGTCTACTCAGTTCCAACCTTATCCCCATGGTGATCCTGAGGAGACCCAAGCTTCTGAGGACGTGATGTCCCATCTGACAGAGCAACACAACCACAGGCAGGAGTTAGAGGCCAAACATGCGATTGTTCAAAGGATGTTGAAAACTGAAAAGTATAGCCTCTTGACACTTTCATTTTTTCTTTTTCTTTTTTTTCTTTCTTTTTTTTTTTTTTTTTAGAAAAGACATACGAGGCTACACCACACATCACAATCCTTCATGAGGTAGGTGGTGAGGGTTGTTTATTTACCTCAGGCTTAGTCACAAGCTCAGAACATTCTGTGGGTTTTACTGGAACTAGATATCATGGCTCACCCAGACTCAGGTCACTGTGGCCAAAGCTGCCAGGGCCCTCCCCGAGGCACTGGCCAGGATTCCCAGGCTCCACAAGAGGCAACTGGGCTCCTGCTGCTTCAGCCTTAAGGGACAGTCCCTATGTCCTGCTCGCCCCACAGGGCCCCGCTCTGCAAAGCTGGCAGGGGTCTTGGCAGGTGTGTTCCACACCTCAAGAGGGAGACGTTCCCATGGCGAAAAGTCTAGAAATCCTACTATGTTGGATTCTAGAAATACTTCTATCACCTGGAGATCAGGTTATGTGCTCATTGCTGTGGGTGTCTTGTATGTTACTCTGAACTTGGGTGTGGTTAGCCAGAATGTGGGTCTGTTGTTGAGGGTTTGTTGGTATCTTGCCTGTTTACTTCATTTCACCTCACTGCAGCCTTACCAAGCCCTCTTGCTTCAGAGTTCCTGAACCTCAGAGAAAGACACTCATGTTGGATGAAGACCCTACTATGTGCCACCCAGAGGACAGGGACTTTCAGAGACTTGCTTAATCTTCTCAACAATCCTGTGAGGAACAGATAACCCTCCCTCTTTCAAAGAGAAAAATAAGACCCCAAGACCTAAAATAAATCACTCAGGGACAGGCAGTGAATGAATAAGAAAGTCATTTCAAACCCCTCAGGTATACTCAAAAGTTTCCTTTCCACTGTGTTGCACTCTAATGAGAAAATCATTCTAATTAAAAAAAAGTCTATGTACAGTTTAATCCTCCATGAAATAGTCACAATTTTAAGACCTGAGGTTTACTTAACCAAGTGAATATTTTGATGGAAAAATTTAAGCAACAGCGTGCGTGTGCGTGTGTGTGTGTATCAGAGAAAAAGTCAAACAAAATAAATAGGACATTAGGGTGAGTTACTCAGACAAGTGTATTTCTCTTTCTGGCTCTCAGTTTCCACCACTCTAAGAGGAGTAGTTTAGATAGAACATTTCCAGTGTCCCTTCCAGCTCTTCTCCTTGAATCTTCCCTGTGTGAAGGGAGATGATCTTTTTCTTTTTTTCTATAAGTCACTTATATTCACAGACCTTTGTTTCTTCTGAAGCCAAATCAAGCTTCAGAAATATCAGGCAGGACACTTTAGCTTATAGGTACACATGCTGTTAGGGAAGCCTGTGGACCGGAAGGGGGGTTATTTCATGGAGAAGAGGGTTTCCTGGGATGGGTCTTGAATGGAGGTAGGGTTTGGTATGGCTCTACATTTTTGCAAGTGACATAGACATCAATGAGGGATTTGAGGATGCCTGAATGGTCAAGAAGTAACAATGCGAGCAAATGAGACCAAGTTCATTGTACCTCAGGGATGCAGGTTTGGAAGTGGAAGTGGCCAGGGCCAGTGAGGACCTCCAGCTGAGGAGAAATTAGGCATGAGTGTTGAGCATGGTAGAATTTTCCCGAAGGTGATATTTAAAGTGTGCTAGAGATTAATGGTGAGTAAATGAAATGGGAAGGGGATCCAAACAAATCCGAAGAGCAAAAGTCTCAGGAACAAGGTCTGAGATTGGACCAAGATGTCTACTTTTCATGAAGACGGAGCAGAAATAGGTGTCCATCATGGATGACGCAGGAAACTGTGGTTATGACTCATGCTGAGGCCAAATGTGGGCAACATATGTTTATTTTTTACCTAGTGGTTTGGGAAATCTGTTTCACAGAAATAAGATTCAAGGTGGAAGGGACTGTAGAAACTACCCCCTCTAACCTCTTTTGCAACGCAAGAACCACTTCAAAATCAACATTATTCTCAACCTCTAAAAATGGCATTAGCCTCCCTTTATCAGATTTTCCTTATCCCTTCAACCCACAGGTGGTGGAGGAAGGCAGGTGGACTTGGAATACCAACCAGGACACTTAGCAGTCATATGGCCTTGGGCAAAAAAATGAATCTTTATGAGCCTGCACTTCTTTAAAAGAGATTGGAATCCTTTGTACTTTAAAGGGAATGTTGTGAGGACTAACTAAAATGTTTATAAATAGGTCAGCACATGTCTGGCACAGAAAAAAAGTGCTCAATAAATGTTGACTTCGAATATGCTTTATGTAAATACATTTCATTTTGTTCCTACGAGTATCTACTGGGTAGCTATTATTGGCCCATTTCATGTGTGAAGAGATTAAGTCTAAGATAACTGACTTAAGTTGGTCATAGTAACAGAGTGAGTGCACAGCTGAGAAGTAAACCTAGGTTTATGTAGCTACAAAGTCTGTTTGTTGTCAAGTAAATCACAAAGCCTCCCATACTGAGAGAAATTCTGCTTTCCAGCAACTGGGAAGCAATTTCAAGTAGTTCTGAAGGGCATGAGATAATGCGGCCTTGCAGTGCTGCGAAAATTGTGATAATGAAAATAAAATACCTTTGCACATTGGGCGTGTAATATGCAATTGTACCAAATTTCCACTCACATTTCCTTCATGAACACAGAGCCTGGTACAGAGCAAGTGTTCATTAAGTAAAGTCTTAATACGCATGGCATACGCTTCCAGTCTTTGGAGCACCCCTGATAAAGTCTACTTCCCCTCAAGCACATACAGCTATGAGATGGTGTCTATCATATCTTTTTCTGTCTCTTCTCAAGGCTACATGGTACCAGTGCCCTCACCTTCCAGTCATTTCTCAGGTCTTTGAACAGAGGTCATATGGAATGGCTGCCAGGGTGACTGTGGGAGAAACCAAAAGGAGAAAGTTGCAGGTCTGTTCCGGGCCCTGACTCTCCCACCCCTGGTCACCTAGCCTCATTTCCGTTTCCCAAACCAGACGCATTTACGAGACACTTCCATTTCCCCCTTCTCTTCAGAAGAGACGACTTTGAAGCAGTTGAACTATTAACTTGGGTGAGGCCTACGGAGTGGAAGATCTGATGAAACAGTAACACTTCAGAGCGCAACCTGAGCTCCTTGCATTTGTGATGGGAAGTGGTTTTTCAGATTTCCTCAGAAGAGCTGCCTCATTCAAATCTTTAGTCTTAATATGGTATTAACCTGCTTTTACTCCTTAGCTTTAGTTCCCTACCCTGAAACCTGTTAACCCAAATTACTCTTTCTCTTCCAAAATTAGAAAATATGATATTGTGAAGTGTGCAACTGGTGTGGCAAATCACATGGCTGTAGTTACCAAAAGTAAGCGTTATTGTCCCTATAATTCTGGCACACCTGACAAACTTTTAACAACATGACCAGAGACTAACGCTCAATTAAATACCCAAATTAAGAAGAATCTCACTCTGACCAGTGTGGCTCAGTTGGTTGGATATCGCCCTCCTGCACCAAAAGGTCACAGGTTCAGTTTCAGTCAGGGCACATACCTAGGCTGGCCCCTGGTTGGGGTGTGTATGAGAGGCAACCAATTGAAGATGAGCTCACAATCACCAATTATAAACTATTTGAGGAAAGATACACCATGAGAGAAATTTAGCAAATGTAACCACTTGGGGAGATATCATACCAAGAATTCAATATAATAAAATAATCTGAGAGGGGCTATGAAATATTAAAAAAAACAACAACAACAACAACACATACACCTGACTACATTAAAAAGGAGCAAACATAAAAATATAACCTAAATGAAAGTACAGTGTACAAGGCTAGGTGCATTTTGTAAAACACACAAACCCACACACACACACTTCTAAGATGGAATATATGTTGCTATAGGGAAAGAAACTCAATGGAAGGGTTAAATAGCAAATCATATAGTGAAGAAGAAAGAATCAGTGGATATAGATCTAAAGAAACTCCACAACATCTGGTTCAGCAAAAATAAAGTCATTGAAAATATAAAAGAAAGATTAAAAGATATGAAGGACAGAATAACTGTCCAATGTATCTAGGAGGCTATCCCTACAAATGATTGGCAAAACATGTAATTGAGAAAAAGTTCGTATAAAAAAATAAATATAAAAAAGACAATTCACTTAAACAACAAACAAATTATTGAAACCGGCAACTTATGAAAAATGAAATAAGAATGGCTAATAAATAAGAATCCATTTCATGTCCTTTAGTATTAACCTAGTAAGTTTAAAAAAATACCCAGTGTTGCTGAGGATGTTTAGAAATGACAACTTGCATTTGCTGTTGTCATTTAGAAGTTTAGATTAAAAATCCAATTTGTACAACAATCTGTACCATAAAACTAAGGAGAGCATGCAATATTTTTGTTGCATGTGACTCCTCCTCTATCAGCAGGTCATGTATTTTAGGAAAGCTGACCTCACCCCTGGGTCTAGAAGTGAGGCATGTGGCTCAATACTAAATTCACTGTATTACCAATATATGGGTGGAAATTCTTCTACCTGCCCATAGAGGAACCACAGGACTTAATGGGAGTGAATTAGATAACAGTCAAGGCTTTTATTTGATGCACCCTTCCTTGTGTTGTGTGTGTGTGTGTGTGTGTGTGTGTGTGTGTGTGTGAACTAGGAAACTCTAATACTACCCAGTATATACCAAACTTATCCTTATCACCCTTAATTATTTCCTCTTTCCTACCTAAAGTTAGGTGCCATATCTATCATGCTCACCACTGTATACATGGAGTCCATTTCCGTGCCAGGCACACTTAATAAGTCCTGTTGAATCAGTGTGGTAGGAAACACAGAATACAGAGCTGTAGGCAGGATCAAGACCAATGGTTGGCAGAGTGCACATAGAGCAGAACTGATGGAGCAGCATATTCAGCTTGTGGACCAAGAGGTAGGTTCTGGGGAAGAGCTGGACATAGCTGGACAAGGCCATAGGGAAATGAGTGTGCAAATCCATTTGCACGCTCACATTTTCAAGAGAAATTGGGGATTGGGACATCTGTGTATGTCTCTCAACTTTGTGCCTAGAGCTATGCTAAAAACTTGATTTTTACCTCATTTAGTTGTCACGCTATCCCTTCAGATAGGTAATATGATAGAATCTAGCCCATAGTAGGTGTTCAATTTATTGAGTAATACTAGTTGGAGAAATTAATAAATCCAAATACTTTAAAAATGTCTAATGTTACTTCCCATGAAGTAACTGATTGGTGCCTCTCATGAGCCAGCAAAACAGAAAACACTTGTTGAAGCAAAGAGATTAACACTGGCAGATAGCAGTCCATTGATCGGAAACATCTTTTCCAGAGCTTGATGTGTATGATGCTTTAAAGTCCCACCTGACACTCCCAACAAGGTTTAAATCACGGAGAGAATAAGCCCAACTGACGAGGCCAAAAGGAGACTTCTGCCTTGATTAATACAAAGAGTAAGTTTGGAAGATGATATCAACAGACCAGGTGAGAACAGATAATAGGGGCCATTAAAAATAACATATTCTGTTAATAGCAGTTAGCAAAATTAATTTATAAGGGGCAGACTAGCTATAACCGCGGAACGAAGCAATTTCCATAATCAGATGTGTGGGAATCAGTTCTGAAAATTGTCAACAGGAACGAGGAAGGAACAAATACTGCCTTAAGAGATTACAGATAGAATGTACTAGAGTTAGTGGCATTGCCACAGGCAACAGAACTTAATGAGCAAGAATGTGGATGGTGGAGTTAGACTTCTAAGTTATTACTCAACTTCCTTCACTTAATCTTTAACCTCAGTCATCCAATCTATAAAATGGGGATAATAATCAGACTTACCTTATAGGCAAAAAAGCATTGCCTGGAATCTGATAAATGCTTGATAAATATTGCCTGAGGTTATTGCTTAGGGGTCTAAGATTCAGAACATGGAAATAAGGATGGCACAAAATGAATATAGACAACGAAAGAATTATATAGCTACAGAGAGAACTGGGGAGGTAGTAGGACTTTGGCAGAAAATTATCTGCTTGCTTTTGGATGTGTTGACTTGAATTTAGCACATGTTTGTAAGTACTGTGTGCTCAGCTCTGGACCTGACTCAGGTATGCCTTTAGGGAACCTACAATACATAACTTTCAGAGGCAGCTGTGCGCATGAATGAGCTAACAGGTTTGGTTTCAGAGTCAGAATGTCCATGGATTCCTGTTCTGTCATTTCATAGCATTTTGTTTTTGTCCAAAACCTCAGTTTTCTTATCTGAAAAGGCGGGTGGTGGGGGGGGTGGTGGTATTCTTGAACGGCGTAAGGATAACTTAACAAAATGCCTGGCATATATTAAGACATTGTGTAGGGGTAGTGTAGGGGTATAAATATAAATAAGAATAATCAAAGTAATAATGTTAGCATCTGAGTTTCTACCTGTTGGCCAGGTGAGCATCAGAGTAACAGTGTAAACTGTTCAGAAGATAACACAGAGGTCAGATGGGGCTTTGCGGTGAAAGGTCTTTTCCAAGGGAAGCATTGTTAGGATAGGAGGCAGCGTGGCTCCACCCACACACTCAGACCTACTGGGCTTGGCATGCCTGCTGGGCCACCTGCTCTGTTACCAAGAGAGGGGCTGGCTACCTTTGCCTTCTCAGCACACTATCATTCTTCCAGCCTCCCTTGCAGCTAGGAGTGGCCAGGTGACCACGGTACAGCCAATGGGATGTGAGCTGAGTCATAAGCACCACGTTCAGGAGTGGCCCATAGTCACTTTCCATGAACAATTCTCTTTTTCTATCCCAGGCTAAATGAGAAGACTTCAAGGCTGTAGATGAAGGTGATTCCCTAACAGAAGGTGCTTCATTCCCTGAATGATGGAATTGTCCTGTCTCCTCCCCATGACTGTCACTGGACTATGACATGAGCTATAAATAAAATAGTATGATATTCAGCTGCTGATGTTTTAAAATCTGTTGTCACAGTGGCTAAGATATCCTGACTAATGAAGTTAATAACTACTCTGAACCTCTGCTTTTTCATTTTTAAAATAGGGCTAGTAGTTAGTACCTGACAATTAGTCTTTCCCTTTTATTCTTGGTAATGGCATTCTTCTGCTTTAAGGGAATTTGGGTCTATACTCAGCTCTAGCCATGGAATGGTGTGTGTGTATGTGCTTGTGTGAGTGCACACATGCATGCAGCACATGTGTATTGGCCAATTTAAGCCCCTTGGGGTAATTCCCCTTGCCTCGCCTGTGAGTGACTCAGTAACGGGCATAGATGAGTGAGATGCAGAGGGCAGTCCTCTGGGCAGCTTCTGGGACATTTTCCTCATTCTTAAAAAATGACTCAAAAAGTGACATTTATTTCTCTCTCTAATTTTGTTCATTATTATGTGAAGCTGTGTGATGCCTGGAACAATAGCAGCCACCTTGTGCTCATTGTGTGAAAAATCTGAAAGCCAGAGCTGACAGGTTGGAGATAGATCCCAAGTATGAGATCATCATACTTTCCTTACCATTCTCAGTTACTTTTTATGCTATCTATGTCAAAAACATCACCCCGGTATTTTGGTTAGGATTAAGTCAATGAAGACATAAGAATTGCAAGACATGTAGTAGGTGATCAAGCATGTTACCATCATCATAACCACCATGATCATCACCATGGGAGCCTGGATACTTGTCTCCTGGATCTCAATACTTGTTTCCCGGATCTCAACAGAAAAATAAAATCTCTTTTCCAGATAATGGCCCGAGATAAACTACCAGAGTCTTGGCTCTTGGAAACTGTGAAGGAAATTAGGTTACCGAAGGCACGGAGATGTGCTGTTCAATCCTCACCCAAGGATAAGTGTGTGTGTGTGTGTGTGTGTGTGTTTTAAGTGATTTACAGAGAGAAAGGGAAGGTGAGAGAGAGAAGGGGGGCTGGGAGTGGGAAGGAGAGAGAGAGAGATTGCCATGAGAGAGAAACATGGATCAGTTGCCTCCTATATGTGCCCCAACCGGGGATGGAATCCAAAACCTGGGTATGTGCCGTGACCGGAATCGAACCCACCACCTTTTGGTGTCTGGGACAACACTCCAATCAACTGAGCCACACTGGCCAGGACAGCGATGTGTCTTGTAGGTAGTGAGATGCTTGTGGGGTGAAGGGGAGCCGTTGGATGACAGGTGTCTTATACAAATAAGTGTATTACTGGCTGGATAATATTTAACAAACACTCCCTTCTTATCACAAGTAATTCAAGGCAATCGAATAGAATATTACAGTTCATGGCAAGCAGCAGGTGTGGAAAGCGTGGAATCCCTGACGTTGTTTCTAGTAATTGATAAATAAAGGGAGACGGAGGGCCTCGCGCCATCCTGCTTCCTGCCATCACTCAGGCTGCTCAGGAAGACGAGTGCTGCTTTAAGAAAGATAACACCAATATACCGACTCTCTTCATCCTCCCAGAATCCAATAAAGGGAATCAAATCAGATATGCATGAGGAAGAAGCAGATGAAATGAGAGGCTATTTTCTTGCCATTGAATGATAAGAAGAACGACCGTGGCATGGCAAAGGAGAAGATGAAGAAAAAGAATAGGAACTATATTTTTTGTTGTTTTCCTCTTTATCTCTGTCTCTTTAAACTTGGTGCTCAAAGCAGCCAATGAGGAGATGGATGCTCGGGGAAACTGACATGTATCTGAGATCACAACTGAAGGAATTAAAATCAGGGCCTTCAATCCTGACACCATGTAGCTTTTGCTTCACCACATCACCTTTCCCTTCTCTCTCTTGGAGGGCGAAGGGGGGGGGGGGAGGGAGGACTCATGGGTGTCCAAGACTAAACACACAACGACAACCTTCTGTCCTCCTGGGTGCTGACTGTGACATAGGAAGGGTTAGAGATCTGTTCAAGGTTCAGACTAAATACTGCAAACACTTTGTAATCAGAAGGAAGTGACTCTCTCAGCTTCTGTTTCTTTAGTTTTAGAAGCAAGGAATCTCTCTCTCTCTCTCTCTCTCTCTCTCTCTCTCTATCTATATATATATATATATATACATATATATGTATATATATATATATATATGTTAATATGTTTTTATTGATTTCAGAGAGAGCAGAATGAAGAGGTAGAAAGCATCAGCTTAGAAGCAGTGATGAGAGAAATATTAATAGGCTGCCTTTTGCATGCTCCTTACTAAAATCGAGCCCGAAATCCATGCACGGGCCCTAACCATGAATCAAACCAGTGAACTCTTGGTGCATGGGGCAATGCTCAACCCACCGAACCACACCATCTGGGCTTACATTTTGTTTTAGTTGACCGCTGTTGAAAACGAAAATTAAATTAAAAACTGGAAGGTTGGGTGCACATGCCACTCTGTTCCTAACGCTCCTGGCTCTGTCGCTTTTATGGAAAACGGACCTGCTGAGGGCCTTCCTCGGCGTCAGCCTGGGAACCCAGCTGGACCTCTGCAACCTCCCACTAAGATGAGTTGGATTTCCTTCTGGCTCTGCAGCCCCACCTTTCCTCCCGGAGACATTTAAGTCCCAGACATTCTAGATCAGCCGCAGGCAAACTACAACCCGAGGGGCGGATCCAGCCTGTTCAGCTGTTCTATCCGGCCCGCGGAGCCGAAAGAGCGGAGGGTTCTCTTGCTCTCCCCTCCGCTCCTTCACCAGCAGCCCAAGATGAGAGTGCCAGCATGGTCAGGCTGCTTTTGTTCCGGCCCTCCGGTCCAGTTTAAGAACCCATGGTGGCCCTCGAGTCAAAAAGTTTGCCCACCCCTGCTCTAGATTAATGCAGAACTTCTTTCTCTGCCTTCAGTGGCACTTCTGCGGGGATCTGGATGGCATCGCTCCATGCTACAAACCCCACCTGCCTTGTGGGCACACATGTTGATTTATTCTGCAGAACAGTCATAGCAGGGGGGGACACAGGCTCAGAGGGGCTCAAAGCTGAGGTGCCCGAGTGGCTAACCTTCTCCTGCCTCCACGTGCTTTCAGCTCTCCCACCTCTGCACACATGGTCCCCAGGCACTGTTCTCCCTGATGGCCATCTAACAAGCTCTGGCTAAATGTACTTCATTGCAAGATCCATTTATGTTCCCTGCCTCAGTTTCCCCATCTATGAAGACAAAGTATTAAGGCTGAGTTACCTATGCTTGGTCTGCTGAAGCAGTGTGAGTTTTTCTGGATCTGGATGAATGCCAAGTGCCTTGTTAGTCCCCTAATTAATGTGTGCTCGGCAATGCAAATATTAGTGCACAGTAAGTGATAAGGCTCCGAGTTGTGGATGACAGTAATTGCTTCCCTCCCCCCTTCCCTTCATCCAAGTCTATCTTCCTGAGTTACAGCTATCTCTGCAGGGGTTAGGAAAACACATTTTAAAACCTAAACAATAGGTTCCTTTCGCTAGGGTTTGGAAATTGATGAATCATCTTATGCCGCGCACAGCATTCACCCTCACTGTGTTTGACAGGTCGGTGGAGACGTGGCCTCTTTGAAATCGGAGCCGACTGCGGATCCTGTCACCTGCTCGGCGCGTGACCCGCTCCACTCGCCTGACCCCCTGGGCCCAGCGTCACCTGGAGCCCGAGGTCTGGAAGTGGAAAGTCCTTGACGGCAGCGAGCGGAGAGAAAATCTCCACCTGCTCGGGCGCAAACATGCCCGGCCACTGCGTCACTGTTTGCTGAGCGGGATCAGCTAATAGTTGCACAGCGGCCCTTCAAAGTCCCGCCGTGGCTCTGAGGGAGCCTCTGTGAAGGCTCACCGTGCCCTCCAGGGCCTTGGACTTTGCATCTCAAGGGCACTGGGAGCGTTCTGAGTTTGCCAACAGGCTCCTGGCAGGCGCTCTTTGGTTCAACTGCAGAAGGGAAAATGGACTTCATTTCCGCTGCCTTTCGCCCAGATCTGTGCCCCAGCTCAGCGCCTTTGCATATACTGTTCCCTCTTCCTGGCCACCTGTCCCCCTGAATAGCATGACTTCCTTCTACGTTTCCCAAAGCTATCTCCTGAAAACCATCTCGGAGACCTTCCGCCTGCTCCCTTTCTCCTCACCCTGTCTTTTCATCTTCTATGTTACCCACAGGGCTGGGCAAAAGTAGGTTTACAGTTAGGAGTACATGAAACACAGAGTTTAATCTTGTATGAATGATTAACCGGCTTTTTCCCAGCCCTGAATTTATTTGATGTGTAGCCCGTGGTTTGCCTTCGCCGTTAGAACGTGAGTTCCCTGAGGGCAGAAGCCACATGTCTCCTGTCCATGTCCCTGTCCCCCGGGCTGACAATAGGATGTGTGGGAACGCTAAATTCACCGTAAATCTTCCAGAAATAGTTCTTGAATAAATGAATAAAGGAATGACTGAAGGAATGATTTCCTCTCATTTTACAAGTGGGAAAAAAATGAAAAAATAGAGAGAGGAAACTAGTCAAGTTCAACAATATTTAGTGACAGAGTTAGTATTAACGAGAGATTGATCTCCGAACCCAACATTAAGTTTTTTTTTGTTTTGTTTTTTTCTTCTATCCAACACTGTTCTCCAAACACTTGGCAACTAAGGCTTCCCTTGACTCGCCATTTGTTCACCAGACTCTGATCACTTCATGTCTATGGAGACAGTGAGTTCTCAATGAGGGACAAGTGCGTATTAACTACATCCTTGTTGAATTTGCCTGTTGTATCCCTCTTCCAAAGGCAAAGGTGACTGAAAGCTACCTGAGCTATCTATTTCATTTTAAAAACATTTTGTATATGATTATAAGCATCTACCCTATAAGAGTGAATATATATAACATGTACCGTATTTGCCGGCGTATAAGACGATTTTTTGGCCCTGAAAAATATGCCTCCAAGTGGGGGGTAGTCTTATACGGCGAGTATATAACAAACTCTGTATTTTGAGTGGAAATGTTAGGGGGTCGTTTTATACGCCCAGTCTCTTATACGCCGGCAAATACGGTATTTTTCAGGGCCAAAAAGTCGTCTTATACGCCGGCAAATACGGTAAGTAAAAATTACTATTGCAATTCCCCATAGAAGTAGCCTTTGGTATATTCCATATGTATTTAAAAATTGGAATTAAGCTGTATGAAAAGTTTTCTCATCTGCATTATGCCACGTTATATTTTAGACATGTTCTGATGTTACTAAAACTAACATTGTTTTAGGGACTACGTAGATTCCAATTAGCTGGGTGTCCCGTAATTTTACTCACTTTCTTATTATTGATCATTGAGGTTATTTCCACTTTTTATTAATTGGATTTCTAGGTTTTAGTCCCTTTTCATTTCTAGGTTCAGTTATTGTGTTAACATTTCCATACTCTTCGAAACTATGCAGAGAATGAATTGTCCAAGTTTTTACTGAAAAAGCTATACATGATCTAAAAACCTTGGTTTCTAGCTCAATGCGTCCCTTTGAATCAACGAACCTGGGTGATTTCATTCATTGGCACTTCCGGTCTTTGAGGCTCGATGTAGAAGGTGGAGCCTGGGGGCAGTAGGGCTGGACACACTGGCCAATTTGAGAGCAAACAGAGGCTTGGGAGTGTGTTTACAGTTCTGTCCTGTGTGTGCGATCTGGCCTTTGTAGCAGGGGGAAGAAGAAGCCAGACTCACTTTTGTGGCGCCTGCAGACCTCGGCACCTAATGACATTGGCACCAGCCAAGCTGGTGCGAGTCAGCGTGACTCAGCTCCACGGTGAAACTGGGCAGCTCTGCAAGACCCGGGCTTGGTTCTACCTCCCCTGACAGTGGGAAGGGAATGGCCCCAAAGGCATTCTCCACCCGAGAAAGAGCCCTGTGTTCCAGCAGAGTGTGGCCTGACCCGGTGGGACAGCCCAGCCATGTAATTCTGGTGAGGCATGGTCTTGGTGCATACCTGCCATGCTCCCAAAGCTCTCATCACTGCTGCCTCTCCCCTCCCTGTAGCCTTGCATCAGCAATAACTGCTACCACTGACCGAGCACCTGCTATGTGTCAGCATGCCACACCAGGTGCTTTCCAAAGGCCTTCTTCTTGAAGACAAGTATTACTGGCTTATTTTCTCAGATAAAGACATCGGGACTCAGAGAGGTCAAGGAAGCTGCCCAAAGCCACACGGAGCTGGGATTTAAAAAGAACAATTTGACTTCAAAGCCCCGGGCATGCCTGCACACCTCTGCTTCTGAAGAGTAGAGGTCTCTCCTTCGGCAGGTCCCGTGATTCTTGGGAAAGGCATGATGGGATATGATGGGTTAGACATGTCCACTCAACAAAGATTCCATTTACTGGCCATTTCGTGGGCCCTTCCTCTGTGCCAGGCTCTCTACCAGTTTCCACAGAGGCCTGGCCTCACTGCTTTTCCTGCCCTAAACGAGGAGGGTAGAGGCGAAGGAGAAGAGTGTGGGCTATTTTAGGATCCAGCCTTAGGACCTGCAACACTATATTCACCACAGGAGCTAGGTTATCATGGAAACTCAACATTTGTGAGAGAAAATAAGAAACCAAGGGTAGGTGACCCATTACTAAGCCCTTACCACCTGATCTGAACTTAATTAAATGCGAATTTAATTAAATGTGGAATTTAGTCTTAGCTCTACTTTGGATTTGCTGTGCAGCCTGGGGAGCTATGTTCGGGCTCTCTGAGCCTGCCTCCTCATTTGTAAAATAAAGATCATTTGTAAGATAATCAGGGGTGATTGTCTTTGTCTGATTCTACTTGTGGGGTTATTGTGGATCCGGGGCATCCACTATGGGTAGGTGCGCTACTAAGAAAAAGTAAACATCAATTTTCAAAGCATCAGCAACTGTAACATCTGTTCAACCAGCTGATATGTACCGTGCACCACATGCCAGGTATCGAACTTTACAAACGCTACTCATTTGCCCTCTCAGTAGCGACACCGGCTTGATGTAAACAGGCCTGAAACATGGCAGCGAGTGCGGCAGGAGCAGGAGTCAGGTCCCATGTGACTGACGCCGAAGCCCCAGCTCTGTGGCTGATCAGTCATTGGCCCCCGCAGCTTCATGGAATAGACTTTCCACCAGAAACACGTTTTCTAGGAACCGAATTTGAGCACTGGTTCTGACAGCCACCTACTGAGTTAGAATCCGCCATAGGAAGTCCATTCGTTTGCCAGAAGCCAACCCAGCTGCACAGCTTTGCCGATGGAGAAGCCTGTTACCTTCCAAATCCTCTCAGTTCTGAATCCAAAGCCACCTTGTCTCTGCTCTGTCTGCTCTGTCTAGTCTCTAGGCCTCTGTACACTGTGGATGACATTCCACCCAAGTGTGTGAGGGGAGTGGTGAGCCCTGAGATGTTCGCACGCAAGCAGCTGCCTGCTAATACTCCTGTGAGGCTGTGTTCTGGCTGGCATCCTTTCTTTTTATTAAGTTGATTGGGAGTGGGAGAACCAAGATGGCTGCATAGGGAAAGGCCTATACTCGCCGCCTCCCACAACCACAGCTAAATTACAGCTAAAATACACAACAACCATCCTCCAGAACCTCCTGAGAGCTGGCTGGATAGAAGTCCTACACCTAGAGAAGTAAAGAAGAAAGCACACCGAGACTGGCAGGAGGAGCAGAGGTGCATAATGGGCTGGTCTAGCACCAACTTGTAGCATTTTAAAAAAAATATTTTATTGATATTTTACAGAGAGGAAGGGAGAGAGATAGAGAGCTAGAAATGTCAAAAAAACATCGACCAGCTGCCTCTTGCACACCCCCTACTGGGGATATGCCCGCAACCAATGCACATGCCCTTGACCGGAATCGAACCTGGGACCTTTCAGTCTGCAGACGGACACTTTACCACTGAGCCAAACCGGTTTCGGCTTGTAGCATTTTTTTTTAACCAGGAGGGAGATGGTCTCTGTGGAGGCTGCCCGGAGGAGCAAGGGGTCCCAGCCCCACACCAGACCCTTAGCCAAGGGTCCCAGAGCTGAGAAGTCCCCACAACTACCGGCCGTAAAAACCAGCAGGGATTGAGGCTCAGTGGCACAGAGGCTGCTGGAGACGCAGGGGTCCATTTTAAGGGCAGGTGCACAAACTTACATGTCCTGCTTCCTCTGAGCTCCAGCGCTGGGTGGAGACTCCCGGAGGAACTGGGTTGTCTGGCATCAGGGCAGGAACTCAGGTGTGGCTTTCTCCCAGACAGGGGTACTCACAGGGGTCACTGTTCCTGTGCTGGGGCCTCCCCTGACGCAGGGCTGACTGGCAGCCATATCAGTATGGCCCACAGTTTGCTCCGCCCCTCCAATCTGCAGCCCCACGCAACCTGTTTGCAACAGCTTTCTCCTATGAAGGGCCTGCCCTGGCTCAGGCTGTAGACATTGCTAAAATATCTCAAACAAGCAGCAGCTGGGTCAGTGTGCCCCAAAGCCATCAATAAAAGGCCCAAGACCCAGCACTAGCCTAAGCCTGCCGTGCTTCATAGTTGGGCCTCACTTGGGCACCTCCCAGTCCAATACAAATAGCTCCCTCTGGGTGTCCATGCAGTGGATGACTTTTTACCTCCTTGGAGGCTCTAGAGCAGCTGGAGGCAAACTACAGCCGACGGGCCGGATCCAGCCCGTTCGAATGTTCTATCCGGCCTTCGGAGCCGAAAGAGCTGAGGGTTCTTTTGCTTTCCCCTCCACTCCTTCACCAGCAGCCCAAGATGAGAGTGCCAGGGTGGTCAGGTTGTTTTTGTTCCGGCCCTCTGGTCCAGTTTAAGAACCCATGGTGGCCCTCGAGTCAAAAAGTTTGCCCACCCCTGCTCTAGAGCCAGTGTACCCAGTGGACAGCTTCAGGCCAGAGCAGATTACAGCTTTACACATCCTCAAGCTACAGACTCAAGGGGCAGACTCAGTGAGCGCCAAAGCCCCACTGAAGCAAGTCCTGCTCCACAGGAGTGTCTCCTGCACAGCAGCTCTCCCGCTGTAGTCCCAGCTGGTCCTCACAGCCAATTGGCCTGGAGGTCAACTCCTCCCAGAGAAGCCAACAGCAATCAAGACTCAACTACAAGACTGTGCACACAGCCCACACAGGGGTGCACCTAGAGTGCCCAGCTCAGATGACTGGGGAGGTGGAGCCATTCTATCTATTCTAGAAGACATAGGAGCTCTACCTAATACGTAGAAACAAACACGGAGACCAAGAAACATGCCAAAAATGAAAGAACAGAAGAAATTTTCAGAAAAAGACCTAAGTGAAATGGAAGCAAGCAAACTACTGGATACAGAATTCAAAACAATGTTTATAAGGTTGCTCAAGGATCTCAATGAGAGCTTCAAGAGACTCGGTGAGACTTTAAGGATCTTAGTGAGGATTTCAAAGACATGAAAAAGGACCAGTTAGAAAGTAAGCATCAGTTTTTTTGGGTGTAGGTGGTACTGTCTTGCTCCCACCTCTGTGCTCTTGTGGTTCATCGTACCTAAACCAATTCTGACACATCTCCTATTTTACCCTTGCTATTTCTATATGTGCCTTTCCATGAACTCTATAAGAACAGGTATGTCATCACACATGCTTAATACCTAGCACAGTGCCTGGTACATAGAAGGTGGTCAATACAAGCCAAGTTTAAATGAATCCAGAGCCTCAGAGATGAAGAGTAGCTGACAGTACCTAGTAGTGTAAAACCTGGGAAAGAGTCTGAATAGTCCCCATCAATTATTAAAGAGTCAAGAATGATGGTTTTGATAATGGTCTTTGAGTTGGGTTTTAAAAGGTAAGTTTTAGGGTATTAGAATACCCAATGCCAAACAAACCAAAAAAGTGCAAATAAAAAGTTTTATTTTAGTCTCTCCCCAGGACTTTCCAAGAAGTCAGATTCTAATTATGTATTTAATTAAACGCTACCTCAGTGTCTTCTTTGGATTACTTTCCGTTTGAAGGGCTTACGACACTAAATAGTCCTGAATCTGGGACTGACTGGCTTACTTAGATTGATTTCCTGATTGTTGAGGATTATCATTAAGATTTTTTCATTAGGTTTTCGACCATCTTCTCCTCAGTTCTTTCATCTTCATGTCCTTCCACCTTCCTGGCAACTGGTTATGCCACCAACAAGAGGAGGAAAGGAGATGGAAGATGAAGTGGAAGGGGAAGATAAAGAGTTATGATACTTCTAAATTACTTTTTATAATCCATAAGAAGTCAGATTTTATTGTTGATATTAGTTGCTTTTCAAGTGTCCTATTAGTTACTACTGAATTGCTTCTAAAAAGATGTTTTAAAAAAATTATACTTTGAGCCCAAATGAATGCGGATGGCTAGGTGCCTACATTCTTACCAAGATTAGATATCCTCATTTTATTTTTTTTAAAGTAAAAATTAAATTGAATTGCTTTAACATAGTTTTTATTTGATTACTCATGAGGGCTAGTGTTTTTATCCATGTCTGTCTTAGCCAATGTACTTAAACTTTCGTAAGTCATCAATTCAAAGAATGAAATAGGTTGTTGTACTCTGCTTAGACCATTGTCTTTGGAGAGGTGTAACTGAAGGATTTCTCAAAACATACCAGAGTTTCACTGTAATATACCTGGGTAAAATTATTATCCTCAGCTATAAAATAGGATGAGTCTCTCTCTAATAAGTATTTTCCCTCTCAATATGGTCATTGTGCTCATATTGTGTGCCAGAGCAGCATGTTAATAATCTAAAGATGCTCAAGGCATGGTCCCTTAACTCTAGGAACTCATCATTACATAGGCAGAAACACTGGAATAATCCATTACAGTATATTATGATAGGTACAAGATAGAGCAGCCACATTGTGCTATGAAGTCTAGAAAAATGTCATCTAAAAAGATACATAGCATAAAAAGAAGTAAGGCCACAAATATGGCAACACTTTAAGTAATGCAAAAAGAGAGGTGGAATTAAGGAATGAAGTAGAATCTCAAGGACTTGGGAATGGAGGTTGAAACTGTGTTGATTTCCAGATTTATGGACACTTCTTCTCCCTTATGTCCCTTTATCTGTTCCTTTCCCACATGTGTGGCAGGAAGAAATAGTTGTTGTATTGGCAGGGATTATACAGAATTTTTTGTTTGGAACAGGCTTTGGTCTTCTCTATTATATAAGCCCTATTGAAGTAAGGGTTTCTTCTCGCATGAAAACATATCAAAATTACCTATAACAGGTGATTATTATTAGAAAAAATTTTTTAAAAAAGTTTGTGGGCCATGCCAATGCTCTACTCTAGACTTAGTCTGTGACTAGAAGAAAACGTACATTTTGGATGGTGAAGAGGCAAGAGGATCTTCCACAGTGGTGGTAGATTTTTCACCCACAGTGTTCAAGGAGGAAAATATTGTCCGAGGTGTTTCATATATATCTCCTATATGTGCCATTTAATCTTTGCAATAGAAGGAGGCTCAGGAAAGTAATCTACACAAGCTACAGGGGCAGTCCATGGTGGAGCTGAGCTTTATTCCAATGTAAAGCCCTTTAATTGGTATCATCTTGAATCTTGGGTGATGGCTGGGGGAGAGAAAGGGAGTGTTGGAGTGATGATCTTCAAGGTCCATTTATGTCTTTTTGAGAAATGAATACACCCCAGAGATAGGTCTAGGGACAGAAGCTGCATCATTTCTCTCTATTTGTGAAACTCACTAAATCTGTCCCCTTCTTCTTTCATTATGCTGTCTTCTCATCCAAGAAATTTCAAGACATTTCTCCCCTCAACAGGCCTATTAAAGTCCACCATGTAGCACACATGACTGAAATCAAGAAGTTGGCCTACGTTTGCATGTTTTAGGCTTCAACTCATCTTCTTTTGTCTTTGGCCTCTTATTTAGGTTAATTTCCAAGACACATTACCAGAAATTGCTAACACATTTTATCATCTACTTACTACAGCTTCAGGTTTTAGAAACTGACTCATTTGTTAATCTCACCCAATCAGCAAAAGGCTAGAATATTGCTGCTGCTTCAGTAAGTAAACAGTAAAGTAAGATTTCTGGTTACCTCTGTCTCCCCCCATTGCTCATCATCATGTCAAGGCACTTTGATGTGTCTAAGCAAAAAGATGGCAAGATGACATTTTTTGAATAAATTTCCTATTTTTTCTGAGCCTGAGTATGTAGTTTAATTCAGTAATTATTTTTCAGAGCGTGATTAGGAACAATGATTAGTTTCCTAGAAAAGATGTTACATTTTAATTAGAGTTTTATTTTTTTTAATAACTTGTTCTGTATTGGATATCAACTAAAAGATCTTTCTAGTTGTTTCCTTAGAAACATTAATAGACTTTGCCAGTTTTGTAGCTATTTCCTATGATGAAATGAGTACCTATATTCATTTGTACAGTGAAATAGTTGAACTACAGCCTTAAAGTTGAATTGGTCTTGGTTTAATTCCTTTCTGTGACACTTAATGGATTATTAAAACCTTAGTTTTCTTATTTGTAAAATTCAGATAATTATAATACATATCACATGTAGATTTTATAATACTTAAAATGAAATAATGTACACAGAGTTTCCCTAATAGTGCTAGCTGTTGGTACCATTTGTAACATACACAAGCACACACACAAATAATGAACATGACAAAATTAAGTATTTAATCCTGTACTATATACATTCATGACAAAACCCAGTGAACCTCACTCACATTTTAATTGCTTGTTATTTCCTAGAAAATTTAGCCATCTTAATTCTCTGCTTTCCCAAGTCTCAGCAAATGGTAGGTGAGGTAGAGAAAGTGATATCAGAGATAAGCATTCTCAAAGGAATTTAAAAAAATCATAAAATCAAATATAAATTTGGAAATAATAGCAGGATGTGGCCATATAATATAAATAGGGACAGACTCAGGAACTATAGCAGAATTACTGTTTCACTAAGAGTATCATAATGATTATTTGTATATGTTTGTTAAACTGAATGTTTAAGTTTGGATTAGGTCAAGAGGTTGGAATTAGTGTCCTTTAAAGAATAGGAAGAGACCACAGTGGGGTGTCTTGGTGTCTCCGTGTCTCTCTCTCTCTCTCTCTCTCTCTCTCTCTCTCTCTCTCTCTCTCCACATGTGAGGGTACAGTAAAAAGGCAGCTGAGATATTGTGATATGTAAGAAAAATACACACTTAGTCATTCAGATGAGCAAAACATATTTTTCACATACAGCTGGTCTTCATTCATGGATCTTGACTCACAGCTTCCCAAATCCTTGAAATTTCCTAAGTGTTGAAAGTAACAAAAGTGTCTCCTGTTATGTTAATGAAGTGACTTTGGAACCCCCAACTAAGGGTGGGGCTGATTGGCTGGAGAACCAACTACAGAATTAAAGGGTTGGAACTTTTAGTCCTATCCCAGACCTCCAGGTAGCTGAGAGGACCTGAAGGTTGAATCAATGCTAATTACTTTTTAAAAAATTATATTTATTGATTTTAAAAAGAGACAGGTGGGGGGGGGGAGAAATATTGATTTGTTTTCCCATTTATTCATGCACTCATTGGTTGATTCTTGAATGTGGCTTGACCAAGGAATGGTACCCTCTACCTTGGTGTATCGGGACTACACTGTGACCAATTGACAAAGCTACCCAGCCAGGGCCCCAATGGCCCATAATTTAATCAGTCATGACCATAGAATGAAACCTCATTAAAATTCCAAGAGGACCAGGACAAAGAGCTTACAGATTGGTGAGCACGTGAAGATTCGGAGAGAGTGGTGCTCCCGGAGAGATCATGAAAGCCCCGGGCCCTTTCCTCGCCTTATGCATGTCTTCCATCTGGCTCTTCCTGAGTTATACTGTTTAATAATCACCCAGCAATCAAATAAGTATAATGCTTTTCTGAGTTTGGTGAGCTGCTCTAGAAAATGAACTAAACTTGAGAATGAGGTTGTGAGAATTCTGCCAGTCCAATCCCTCACTGAAAGCAAGAATTGTCTCTGAAATATTCCTAGAGGTGGTGGGCCACTCACATCTCCATGTGTGCCAGTGATGTTGAACTCATCACTTCAGAGGTTTGAGAACTGAGGAAGATGAGGCTAAGGTCCTCTTAGGTTTTTGATTTGGGGGCAGGTGGAAGGTGCTGCTATGAATGGATCATTGCATTAGGCAGAGGTACTGGCTTGAGTCTGAGGTACTTATAAGATAACAGGGGGAGAGCTACCCAGCATGCATCAGGACATTGAAACTCTCAGAGAGGTTTGGGGAAGCAATTTAGATTTGGGAAATCAATGGCCGATGATAAATCACTGGAACAATGAGAGTGTAGGAATTTGCTCCACAGGCTGCCTATCCAATGAGAGTGGGTGTGGAATGGACTCAGAGTCCTAAAGAATGTCAGTACCTGAGACCTAGAAACCCAAGGAGACAATAAGATGGCCCCTTTACATCTGGCTGTTTCCTCTGATACCCTGCAGTTTTTGAATGCACCTTTTCAATGCTGGTATCCTGAAATACATGATTATTTAGGTCAAGAACAGAGCTAAATTTTCACCTGTCTTATTTGAGTGTGTATAGTTCTACTAATGTAGCTTGTGTCTATATTAATGTCTGTCAGTCACATTCCACTATTGCCTCATTTTGAACTTATAGTCAAACTAAAACCCCTGAGTTGTATTTATATGAACTATTATAAGGTCACCTTTCTGTAACTTATGCTAGTACAATTTTTTAAAAAAAAAATCTTAAATGTAAGTCATGTCTAGATTTAGTTTTGTGTCCTTGGTTACCTAGATCATCAAGAAAA
Source organism: Vespertilio murinus (assembly GCA_963924515.1). Classification (NCBI taxonomy): domain Eukaryota; kingdom Metazoa; phylum Chordata; class Mammalia; order Chiroptera; family Vespertilionidae; genus Vespertilio; species Vespertilio murinus. The sequence continues at coordinate 4,834,697 of OZ004717.1, read as the reverse complement.
AGATGTTGTGTCCTATTGCTTTGATGTAAGAAGTTATATAAATGATTAATAAAAATATCATTCAAAATATTTTAATTAAAAACTGGGATTAAAAGACTTAGGCTTCAATGAATTGGGTCATCCTAAAAATGTCATTATTTAATTAATCCTGTAAATGCATCCTAAATGCCTATTTGCAAGGCATTGTGCTAGGGGCTGAGTAGTTAAAATTGTAAACAGTCTCATATTTTCCCTCATGGGGTTTATTCTCAAATGGAGATGTGAACAGTAAGGAAATAAATAGAAATAGAAATTCAGTGTAAGCGCCATGAAAGAAAAGCATAGGGCCGAAACCAGTTTGGCTCTGTGGATAGGTCCCGGGTTCGATTCTGGTCAAGGGCGTGTACCTTGGTTGCAGGCACATCCCCTGTAGGGGATGTGCAAGAGGCAGCTGATCAATGATTCTCTCTCATTGATGTTTCTAACTCTCTTTCCCTCTCTCTTCCTCTCTATAAACAATCAATAAAATACATTAAAAAGAAAGAAAGAAAGAAAGAAAAGCATAGGTTCCCATGAGAAAGAATGACAGGGGATCTCCATTACATGGATGAGTCAGGGCAGCTTTTCTGAAAAAGTGGCATTGAGCGAAACCTGAAAGTGTGAGTAGGTCTTAGCTGAGTGAAGACACACTGGATAGGGCAAGGCTTCAAGGCAGATTGGGGCAGAGGTAAAATCCTGAGGCAGGAGAGTGATTGTGTGTCTGAGGACCCAAAAGAAGGTAAAGTTATTGGAGGGCAGCAAGGTGGTTTCCCCCATGGGACTGATAAGTGAGGTAGAAGCCAGGTCATCCTAGACAAGTATGCTATGTTACAAAATTTTTGTTTTGTTTTGCCAAATGAATGGGAAGCTATCAAAAGTTTTTCAGCAAGAAACTACATTATTTATTTTAGAAAGATGAGTCTGTGGGGTGACTTAGGTCATTGCCAAGGTTTGGGTGGCTTGCACTAGAATGGCTGCAGTAGAAATTACAAGATTTATAATAAGAAGAAGGTATAACTAACAATGCTAGGTTTTTGTCCTGTCAATTGGGGGGATGGAAGAAACATTTCCTAGGAAAAAGAAGGGTATTAACAATTTACGAAAGCAGGTCAAGATTTCCAATATAAACATGTTTAGTTTGAAAGCCTACAAGTTGTACTAATGGTCTTAAATGTAAGAAATCACACTTCTAGCTAGAGATAAAAATTTTAGAGGCCTTAACAGAGAGATGAAATTTAAAGCCAATAGATAAGGTTGTGTAGAAACAGGTATAGATCAATAATTGGCTTGAGTTCAATCTCTTAGGCACTTCAGCATCTAAACACGATTTAAAAAAACTTAGTTGGGTAAAACAACTGCGAAGGAAGAAAGGGAAAGAGAAGGAACACCTAGACTGCCATTTCTTATAACACACGGGAAATGGGTTTCAAGTATTATTAAATATTACTAAGAGGCCAAGTAAGCATGGTTGCATTAAGAGCTTCCATCATAGATATGAGGTCCCTGTAGGTAGAGATAACTTTCTTTACATTTGAGCCCCAGACTTTGCCTAATGTTCTCACATAGTAGATTCACATAATATATTTTTTCTAAATTAAATAATGAATAGGATAGCAACATTTTACATCTTGTCAGATTTTTCAGAATGTTTTAAATGCATAATAAAAATTCATAACCACACAGTGAGGTATCTATTTTCAACCCATTTTCCAAAGAAAGAATTGATCTGGAGAAGTTAAGTTTCTTGCCCCAAATCAAATGTTTAGTGGGATGGAATGGGCAGGACAAGTCTATTGTTTATACTAAACTTCCCAATTTATTCAGGATGATGGATAACTGAAGTCACATAATAGCTACTGACACAAATTAACATGCATTTTACTAACACATGTTGAGATATCTATATTGGAATGCAATATGTATGTGTATGTATGTGTCTGTATTTACCAAGACTCAGAAAAAAACACACACAACTTCAAAGACAAAAATCTTGGGGATGATAGTCAGCTAATGTGATTCTAAAAGTGTACTCTGGGTCTGGGAGGTGATCAAAGGAAGGAAAGAGGCGGAGGTGTGAACAGACAACTGCAGGAGGTTGAGAGTGAGTGGGGTTAGGGACCATCAGCCACTGTGTCCAATCATGCAGAGGGCAGACTTAACATGCCCTTGGTATGGAAGAGGCTGCAGTTGCATATCAAGAATTCTTGCCACATTCACACATGGGAAAAAAAGTGCAGCTGCAGTGACATCTTCAGAGAGGGGGTACAATAACCCAAAGTAAGGGAATTAGTCATTTTTCAACTTCTTTGTCTCACATTTTCATTTGCTGTTAACGACGGTTAACTGATGAAAAGATTGTCCCGCCCCCAATGACTTCCAGTTCCCATCACATCTGCAAATCCGCATACACCAGCCCAGAGTGCAGGACATCTGGGATTCAGGAAGTTTTGCTTTGGTTCGATGGATTTTTATCATCATTGCATATTGGAAATCTGCTTCGTCTGTAACCTCCCTTCTCTCAATTCTCTGCAGATGATTTGGGAGTGAATGGGCTCATGAAGGATTCCTTCTCCTTCTGACACACATGTAAAAAGAGGAGATCCTCATGATATTTAGGCCTTAAAAGAGCAGTACTGTGTTCTTGCCCAGAATTTTGATTCCTATAAAGTTCTAGCAGAGAATCACAAAATGGAACACAAAAACTCCCTTTGTGGCTCTTGGAACCTATGTTCTTAGAAGATGTGGTCTGTAGCTCACTACATAGGTATTTCCAAATGCATGATTCTAAGTAAAGGATCCTAGCGATGCTTTTGGATAAGCAGAAGCGCTTACAATACACCCAGCAGGACCTGTACTGTACAGCCTCCTAATGGCTCTGTGGGTGTAGACCACGTTTTCCCAGTTACACCTTTAAAGACCTCAACAATGGACTGTGTTCTAGACCAAAAGGAACCCTGCCTCTCTGTGAGACTCTGGAAAGCTCTGGAAATAGGCTCAGAATGCTGTCAGGCACCATTTCCCAATGTGGGCTGAACCCTGCAAGTGGTTCCTTAAAGAAAGGATTCTACTGGTAAAATGTCTGCGACATCATCCAAGCATAGGTTCTTCCTGGATTACATACAATCTCATCCTTGGTTCTAAGAAAATCTTATGTGCAAGAAATCAGTTAACTTTTATTCTGTGCTTTCCAAACTTCTTTGAACATAGGATTCTTGGATTGCCTGGGGTTTCTTTCTGCAATCGGAGTGCGTTGTATTGAACACCGGTTTGGCAAAGTATAATTAGTGCCTAGCTTGGGAAGACTTGGGTTCAAATCCTGGCTCTGTAAGTCTCTAGGTTCCTGGCCTAACCATGTAGAGTGACCTGAGCTTTGGGAGTCATTTTAACCTCCAAAGCTCACGGAAGTAATAATGCATGCCTCAGCAAGCTATGCAAGGCTTCTCTGAAGCAACATCAGTGAAATGTCACACACGGTGCTTGGCACAGAGGAAAAGCCTACAAATATTCACTAAATCTGAATCTGAATCACTGCACTGAAGGAATGAAAATAAAAACAAACAAAAGGTACATCCCATCATGATGCAGATTCTGATGACAAGCTTTGCAAAACATCACACACACACACACACACACACCAAGATCACATACCACTATATGCTTTGTAGCAGGTGGATGCAGTAGAAATGCTTAAGTAACTTGGCACTTGTCCTTGAACGCTTTCAGTCTTAATTGTACAGCTAGATTAGTAAGGTAGATTGAAAGCCAGACATTTGCATTGAACTTCCTTCAGGAAAAGCATCCCGGAACTGCAGTGCTGGGAAAGCTAGTCAAATACTTCCCTGGGAGATGCAAATCGTTTTCTAAATGCTGAACAGCAACATCCTGACACTCCATTACAACACTAATGCTGGGTCTGGTCATACAGCGAGCATTTAGTCTGTGTTGTGTGCTGCAGAGAAAAAAAAACATTTTGCTCAGAAAGCACTTGTGGCCTGACAGGTTCGAGCTGAAAAGGAAGTCTGACTTCCAGATCTCTTTCACTTTTAAAATAAGTGAATACTTTTTTTCTTTTTTTCTTTTTTTTTTTTTTACCAAGAAGGAATGAATTTTTCCACTGACTTCTAAACAGATTCTCCTTGCACTAGGGAAGTCCAAGTCAGCCCCGTATTTGACAATTAGCATACATGTATCAGACTTTCGACCAGAGTGGAAATCCCGAACTGATCTTTCAGCTGCACAGCACAATTCTGTCTTTGAAAAGATGTGAAGCAGCTTTCTGGGAAGGGTTATCTCGTCCTTGCCTGAAACTGGAACACATTAGTCACCAGCAGACCTTATTAAAATCTAGCCAAACAGTGGGTAAAAGAAAATCTCTCACTGGTCCGCTTCATTTGACTAGAAATCGTCCGTTGGCTTCCTGAGAACAGTCTGAATGAAGAGGGGGAGAGGCTGGATTCGGTGGGTGAGAAACTAGCTCAGTTAACAACTCACGCCTTCAGGCATTTCCAATAAAAAGGGGGTGACATTTTCTCCAGACAGGTCTGGAGTCTGGAGGAGATGACTCAGATGCACAAACTCTCTCAGACACTTTACTTCGAGGCCGTAAATGTGAAATGCGAGAGGCGGTGGGGTCCTTCCAATCAGCCGAGCGCCATGTTAGATCCAAGAACTGCATCTGGGCATGAAGCTGAACTGCAGATGCAGTCTGAAGCCATTTGGGATGAAAATCTGTCCAATCTATGTAAAACTCTAAGCTCTTAAAATAGGGGTTCGAGAACTGGCTTTTGGGACCAATGACTCTGACCTGAAACCTCACTGAGAAATGTTGCTCAAGTCTCCAGTGTGGACAAATTATAAACTATGACCTCAGAGTCTGAGGAAAGAGAAAGAGGGTGCGGAGACTAATATTTATTTAGTAGCCTCTTTGTTCCTTAGAGGCACTGTGTAAGTTAATTTGCATACATGTTCTCATTAGTCTATTACAACATCTCCGGTAGGCCTCATCACTGCCCTGTCATAGAGACATACATAGAGAGGATCGACAACTTGCTTAAGCTCACACAGGGCAAAATCCTAAGCCAGGCCTTCTGTTTGCAAAACCAGGGCTTTCTCCTCTCAGTGATCTATCCCCACCATGTGCTTTACAGATCAGAGGTCTGGGGGCTATTCAAATGGAGAGCATTCGTGTCAATTTCCTTGAGCTACTTCAGCATGAGGATCTTTGTTCTCCTAAGTTAAAGGAAATCAGAATAGCTAGCATGATTGAATGACAGGGATGGTGCTAGAAATGTTACGCATATGATTTTTTATATCTGCAAAGAGCCTAGGACAAGTTCTACCTCTTCCTTTACAGGTGGGAAAACAGGATCCCAGCACACTCTGCCTGGCATCAGGCAGTTCAGAAGGGGAAGGACTAGGATCAGAGTCTGGGTCGGTTCATTACCACTTGGCTCCCTCAGCCATTCTGCTGAGGTTCAATACACATGCACACTCTATGCATCTGTTTTTATACAATCCTTCTGGCCTTGTTCATTCTGTTCAAAATGTAGCCATACCGTCCCTGGAACTAATACGGAACCTCATGTTTCTTTGTCCACACAGGTGCTGTGACTATCTGCTTCCCAAATGATGAGGTCTGATTCTGGGAATGCAATGGCTTTGCAGTTCAGTGATTCATTTTTGGTTGATGGACTGTCGTTAAGAAGATGAACCTACCAGTCAAAGCTAGTGGCCTGCAATTTATGTACTTTTATTGGCAGGTCAATTATTAAAAATTTTCCAAACTGCTCAACAAAACTGCTGGCCATAAAAGGAAGAGGCCAATGGGCGAGAGTGGGGTGGCTGGGCCGCACCTTCTGATATACCATACATTCACCACCGGTGTGATCACCTCCACAGGAATGGAGTGTGTTTAGATATTCACCACCAGCTATGTGATCACCTACACAGGAAGAAAGAGTGTGGCTTTGGACTTTCCTTTTTAAAAAAACAAACAAACAAACAAACAAACATATATTTTTACTGATTTCAGAGAGGAAAGGAGAGAGAAAGAGAGAAACATCAATGATGAGAAAGAATCATTAATTGGCTTCCTCTTGCACACCCCACACTAGGGATCAAGCCTGCAACCTGGGTATATGCCCTGACCAGGAATCGAACTCTAATCTCCTGGTTCTTAGGTTGACCACTGAGCAACGCCAACTGGGCTAAGACTTTCCTTTCATAACAGGAAGTTTTATCAACATAACTATCATAAAGCATATCTAGGCTTCAAGTTCAATTTTAAAGAGCACAATCTCTCATATACTTTACTGCATTTGTCATCATTCTCAGAGATGATCAATAACAACTAAAATGTTACTGTAATCTTGTGAAAATATATCAACTTAATTCATTTGGCAACAGTAGACAGACTTTAGTTGTCCCTAGCATTTGAATAAGAGCAAGGAAAGCTTACTGTTTCTTCTGGAAGAGATGTTACCACTCATCTTCCACCAAAGACCAAAAAGAAAATACAGTTGTACATTTGTATCTTTAAACGGATAGTAAAACCTGTGTCTTACTCAAACAAACAGATTTTCAATACTTTAACAGAACAGAGAGAATATACTCATTCCAAAATGAGTTAAGCTAACAGAAGTTCTATTAGGTGTTTCTTATAGTTCAATTTTAAGTATTTTATCTTTTAACTAGAGGCCCAGTGCACAAAATTCCTACACGGATAGAGTCCCTGGGCTTGGCTGCAATCAGGGCCAATCAGGGCCTTCCACCTGCCCCCTGGTGGTCAGTGCATGTCCTATCAAGTGATAGAACTCCTGGTCTCTCAGTTGAACTCCCATGGGAACTTTGCACAATAGCCTTTTATATATAGATATAGATATAGATATAGATATAGATATAGATATAGATATAGATATAGATATAGATATAGATATATAGATAGATATAGATATAGATATAGATATAGATATAGATATATAGATATCTGAGTTTGCCTCCAAGAAGAAGTCCGTGGCTTTTCTAACTCATTTTCTCTTCTCAAAGAATCTGAATGATTTTCTCAAAATGGCCACAGTGCTTTTATCCACATTTCCCTTCTTGGCCAGGAGGGATACCACAGCTCTGAAGTGGGCAAGACACTCATGAGACAGGGAGAAGTGTGACAGGGCAGGGCTGGCCACTGGTTATGAGGTACAGAGTTGAGGAGAAGCCAGAATCTGTTTGAAGTGCATGTAGGCCCAGATGGAGATCTGGGTCTTGGAAAGAGGACTGGATTCTGGATTGGAGGTCTGGGCCCTGGTTAGAGGTTTGGGTCAGAGAAGAATATCTGGGTCTTGGATGGAGGTCCAGGTCCTGGGGAGGAGTTCTGGGCCCCAGTACGGAGATCTGGGCCCAGAAAGAGGTCTGGATTCCATGTTGGGGTCTAGGCCCTGTCAAGGAGGTCTGGGACCCAGATAGAAGTCTGGGTCTGGAATGGAGTTCTTGGCCTCTGTGGATGTCTGGACCCTGAGAAGGAGGTTTGGGCCCAGGATGGAGGTCTGAGCCCAGGAATGGTGATATGAGCCCTGGTATGGAGGACTGAACCCCAGAGGGAGAACTGGGTCAGAGAAGGAGGTCTGGGTCTGGGATGGAAGTCTGGGCCCTGGAGGGAGGTCTGGATTCTGGGATGGAGTTCTAGGCCCCAGTATGGCAGTCGGGATCCCAGATGGAGATCTGGATCCTGGTTAGAAGACTAAATTCTGGGTTGGAGGTCTGGGCTCTGGCATGGAGGTCTTGGCCTTGGCATGGAAGTTTGGGAACTGGAGGGAAGTCTGGGTCCTGGATGAAGGTCTGGGTCCTGTGATGGTATGGGCCCCAGTATGGAGGTCTTGGCCCTGGATGCAGGACTAGATTCTGGGTTGGAGGTCTGGGTCCCTAATGGAGGTCTGGGCCCCAGTATGGAGGTCTTGGCCCTGGATAAAAGATTAGATTCTGGGTTGGGGGTCTGGGTCCCTAATGGAGGTCTGGGCCCCAGTATGGAGGTCTTGGCCCTGGATACAGGACTAGATTCTGGGTTGGGGGTCTGGGTCCCTAATGGAGATCTGGGCCCCAGTATGGAGGTCTTGGCCCTGGATAAAAGATTAGATTCTGGGTTGGAGGTCTGGTCTCTGGCATGGGGGTCTGGGCCTTGGCCTGGAGGTCTGGGAACTGGAGGAAGGTCTGGTCTCTGGATGGAGGTCTGGGCCCTATAATGGAGGTGTGGGCCCTAGATGGAGGTCTGGGTTTTGGAAAGGATATCTGGGTCCCAGATTGGGGTTTGGGCACTGGATGTGGAATTCGTAAAAGTCTGTTCTAAGTATATAGTCCTGAAGGGAAAAAAAATACACATCGAAGGAAATGTTATAAGGTCTCTGCAAGGCTTGGGACTCAGAGCTTGGACAGACTCCCTGAGCAATGGTAAGGAGAATTGGAGTCATTCCAGTGAATCTAACATACTTGAACAAGTCTTGTTGGTAGAATTACAGCTTATTTAGACATTATAGAATCTCAACACTTCTAAAATACAGTTAAACAGAAATTAGATGAGATTTTATGCTAATATAAGCTACTACCCTTAATACTCTTTACCGAGTAATTTTCTGTTTAATCAGAATGCTCTTGCCTCCATCCACCCCCCACCCTCCAGCCCCTGCCCCATTTCCCTCTACCCAAGAGCTCACTGCATCCTCTGGGCCTTCCCATAATGCTGACACAAAGGGCTCAGAAGTAAAAAGGTCATTAGTCAATGCTTATGTGGCATTGTAAACATAATACAGAGTGTGGGGAGTTTTGTTTCTTAAATATAACAGTTTATTTTTGCTGAAATTATTATAACTTTTCATCTCTTTCATTGTGTTCCAAAGCCTGAGCAATTCTTTTAATTAACATAATTGTTTTTGTTGTTCAATTACATGTATGTGTTTCATAAGTAACATGGTCATTTTCTCTGCACTTGGATAGGTGGAAGCACCAAATAGACAAGAATGAGTGTGCGGCTGATTCTAATGTACTTCTCTGCCTGCAGCATTGTGTGGGAACAGCTAACTGGTTCAGCCTAAGAGAACACAAAGATTCCTCAGAAAAATGAAATCCATAGAACAGAGTTGAACAGCCTGGCAGCTCACAGTTTAGTGCCTTTCCAAAGACCTCATGCTTTTAATTCTTGTACAGGAGCTTTGAAGATTCAGAAACAGAATTATGAGGCTTAAGTTTCTTACTGAGATGAGTTGGGGAAAGAGTTGTATTGGGCATCTGAAATTCTTGGATTAAAATCCATTTTCCGAAATTCCTGGCTAGGTGAACATGGACAAGTCACATTACCCCTCTGCATCTTAATTTCCCAACTAATCAATTAGGGACACCAATCCCCTCTTGTGCTCTCTCACAATATGGTTCCCCTCTATCAACGAAAATAGTATAAGGTATATTAGAAAGTACAAATCAAATATAAGGAATGCTTATTATATTTTCTCCTCTTGCTATTTTGTCAAAAATTATTAAGCCCATGGTCTTCAAGTGGCCAAAGTAGTTGGTGGGTGAGTATCAGGTTTGCTACATACAGCTATGCAGATGGTACATTGCACAACAAAACCATTAGGATGGGGTGGAGAGGGCTGCAAATCCAACCTTAGGTCTCCTGACAAACCCACGGGGCTGCGTTACTGACTTATCTTTACTAATTAACATAAAAGAACAATTTATGTTAAGAGAAGTCTGGATGGTACAAAAGAAATCAGGGCTTTCTGGAATCAGTCCTGAATATCAAATTAAATACATTTATAATGTCACCTAATTACACATATTAAAAAGTAAAGGAATTAGAATCGGGAAACTTGGATTCTAGTCCTGGCTTTGCTGGAAATCAATAATTTTAAGCATTTTAAAGCTACTTTGGGCTTCTAATCACTCATTTGTACAGTGACAAGGTAACCTTCCATTTAATCTGGACAGTTAAAGTAAATGCAAATATATTTCTTCAGTATTCTGAAAATGTAGACATGTTCATTATTCAATGAATGGTCCACCTCTTATTCAATTATTTGCATTATTTAAAAATTCCTGACAATCTGTAATTGGTCCCTAAGAATAATATGCTCAATGTTTTAAATCCAGAAAGTTCATGTAGTCAGCCACTACCTAGTACAAATAAGGTCTGGTGCTCTTCACCCATGGCCAGAGACCCACACCTACTCTCTAGCTTCCTTATTCATCATGTTTGGTCTTCAAATTCCCTTACTCATCACACACACACACACACACACACACACACACACACACACACACACACATTACTTGCTGGATATTATGTAAAAGATAATTGACTTAATTATTTTAGCCTAAACAAACATTACGCAATGGGATTAGCCCCTAGCACTTCCAGAGTCTGAAGTACTAAGGCATCCAATTTAAGTTGCACCTTCAATAGTAGGTTCATAGAATTGTGCAGAGTGTGGGGGAAGGAGCCTTATGGAGCATCAGGTCCAGTGTCTTTGTTTTGTAGAGAAGATACTGAAGCTCTAAGCAAAGCAGGGACTGGCTATGTAATAGTATAGGTCACTCCAACCTAAGTGGCAGCATCCCTCTCTGGAACCAATGACATCATCGTTTGGCTTTGCCAGTTACATCTCCTGCCATTCTCCCTCTTGCTCACTAAACTCCTGGACCTCCCAGGGTTTCATCTAGTGTCTCTGGGAAAATTAGGAACAGGCAACCGGGAGACCATACACCAGGGCGCCCAGCCTTGTGAGAGACCCTAAGCTGGCATGCCCACGTTTCCTCATCTATGCCAAACTTGTTTCCACCTCAGGGCTCTTGTACCATTTCCTCTTCTTAAAGTGTCTGCTCTCCATATATTCCCCTGGACGTTTCCTCTTCTTCCTTCAAGTGTTCCTTTTCTGAGAAGCCAATACCTGCCATTCCACCTGAAATCCTTGGTCCTGCTATTATCCTCCGTATTGTGACTGCTTGAATCTTTTCATAGATTGTACGAGTCTTCAATATTACTAGTATATGGGCATTATTTTCTTTTACACTTGATAATTATATTTTCTTCTCTACTTAAAAAACACTTCCAAGAAAATAAGAACTTCTTTCTTATAGTTTTTACTTTATCACCAGTGCCTAGAGGAGAGTCTGGATATAATAGGTCTCAATACAAATGAACAGAAGAGTTCATGAATGAGCTATTCTTAGTTTTCTCGGGGGTTTTCCTTTCCTCTCTTTTAGCAATAAGCTTGTTGATTTGGGTGCTTCTAAGAAAATGGATTAGCATAATTCAACCTCAGTTTGACACACTTTAAATGTCAACTCCCTCTTTTTCTCTTAAGCCTAAATTGTACTTTCTAAACTCTCATTTACAAGGCAGTAGAGTACATGTAGTAGTAGACTCCACGGGATTTCTTGGAATATAACAGTAGGCTCAGAGGTCAACATGCTATTTGTACATTATATCTGTTTCAAACTGCATGACCTTGAAAAGAATCCTCACCTTGTTTTCATTAAGTATTTTAGTTTTTGATAACTGGTTTACATTATTCTGCTGACAAAGATGCTCTGAAGGTAGAATTGTGCTTTTTCATGTCCAAGGAGGTCTTAGCAAATGGTGTCATGTTAATTACATTGTCTACTTTAATCCCAAAATATTGATGGTTCATGGGCTAAGGGTCCCAGTGGAAAAATACTGGCAGGGCATCTTACCTATTAGGACACTTTTATTTAGATTGGCCTTTATTTTCAAATCTTTCTTTAGTCACTTCATTTAAGGGGTTATTATTTATACCAAAAACACTTTTCCCCCTGTGGCATAGAGAAGAGTCTAAAGATTGCAGCTGATGCAAAGGCAAATTCAGAAGCAATCCAAGCCACTGTCCTGTGTAGAGCCAAATCCATCAAACAGAGGAGATGAAACAGAATGGCATAGTCTTTAATTAGTTCCTACCCACAAAGCGTGGTTTTCAAGGGGGAGGGAATACTTGGGTCCATACAAGTTTCTTCTTGTCCCTCAGGGATTTCCTGTAGCTTTGAGAGAAAACTTGTTTGCAGATGATGCCTTTCCTTATTTTAATTTGGTGTAAGTTTTACAACAGGTGCGTGTACATAGTTTTCAAAGATCCCACTTAGCCATTCACAAGGCTGGACTGCAAAGTCTTCAGAGGGGAAAATGTACTCTTAATTGATATTCAGAATTTACATATCACTTAGAGTAGATTCTGGCACACAGTAGGGGATTTCTAAGTATTTGTGAATGAATGAATAAAAAAATGAGCAAGTAAAGGAAATCAGTAAATTCACTCTTTCTCCCTGATTACTTAGATTAAGAAATGAATAAAAGAATTCCATTGGAATATTTATTTGGATTTCTCCTAGCCCCTTGCCTCAATCTGAAACAAGTTCAGAATCAATTGAGATCTCTGTGGTAATGGCACCAACCTGTCTATCCCTCTCTCATCTCTTCCTTACTGGTGTGGTTCCCATGGGCACTTCCTAGAAAACTTGCATGCAAATCTCTGTAGCAGAGTCTCTGTCTAGGAAACCATTTTGAGACTTCATTGTCTCAGTTTTTAAAATATAGAAGATTCTATTTACCCTAGAATAGGGTGTTAGAAAGATTAACAGTACAGAAAAGAAATGTCAGAGTTGGACATAAGGGAAGGCTACTTTCTTTTCCCCTGTTTGTTTGTTATTTTCTCAAACCTGGACCATGTGTCAAGTCTTCTGCTGCCGCAAGTAAGTGGTCAGCACCTGCCTGTAGCACGAATGAAAAGTGCAACTGTTCATTAAAATGGAATATCAGAATAGGTAAATCCATAGAGACAGGAAGCATATTAGTGGTTGTGAGGGAAAGGGGTGGTGGGGAATGGGGAGTGATGGCTTAATTGGTATACAGATCTCTTCTTGTGTCCTTTTTGTAACACCTATGACATGGTAACATGGGTAAAGGCTTGGATGCTCAAATATTAGACCATCTCACATGGACTCTGTAAACGAAACCTCGAAGTTCTACTTTGGTAGAGTTTGTATGTGATATGTTTGAGTTTTCCCCAACAATTATATGAGGCTCTTTTTATCTTCTACAGAGGCCTGCAAGATTTTTCTCTTTTCGGCTTCCGTAAATAGGAAGTAGGTTAGTTACCTGCACACAGAGTAGTTGTGAAGGTTCTCCTAAGGGTCAGTGGGTGCCTCTTATTTCCTATGTTCTCAAGCCTGACACTTAAACCACTTCTCAAGAAAAGCCAACACATTTCATCTTCCCCACACTGACTGTCCTTAGAGAGAAAACTAAACCCTCATTGAGCTTTCAGTGCCTGTTAGGCAATAGTTTTTACAGGTGATACTTGATCCTGTATGTCTTATATACTTCATCACCATAGTAAATCTCTATGCCTCAGTTTCCCTCCCTGGAGTGTGGAAGCAGATTCTCTTTGGTGGTGAAACAGTAGAATATTGTGTTTAAATATGGTGCAGACACATTCGCTTAAACACCCATTTCATTCTCAATGGATAATAGATGCTAAGGGAAAATTGAGCATTTTTTGAGCATCTTTCTTGTGCTAGGGTCAAATATTTAGTATTAGTTGACTATTGTAAAAATGTGAAAACCAAACCAAACAAAATACTTAGGAACAACAAGCATTAGTTTTCATAGTTTTCATGTAATTTGACTACCATTTGACGGATCTAGGCTGGGCTTGGCAAAGTGACCCCATTTTAGGCTGTGGATCTGCTGGGCTTGGCTCCCAAGCTGAACTCAGTGTATATCTTGTTTTCTGTGTGTTTGTTCTGGGGCGGGATAAAGGGGATATGGTACCTGAAACAACCCACCCCCAACAGGGAAATGAGATCCCATAATGTAATTCTCTGTAGTGTTACCTACTATTCTCCATCACAACCTCTCTGCAATTACACAGCAGTCATCTGTTTACCTGAGCTTTTGAAGAACAATAGGCCTTAATCATACCTTGAAAGTAGCTTAACACACAAAAGGCTCTCAATAAATGTTTTTTAAGTGAGCAGATGCCTAAGTGAATATAATCTGCATAAATCTATAGCAATACATTCTTAGGGTTGTGCTAAAATGATGAGTGGTTGAGTCACAATTTGTAATTAGGGCAAGCTTGACCTGCTTGGGCAGTTGCAAAAGCCTTTGAAGTTGACGCCATGGGGTACAAATGACAAATGATCCTTTTCTGTCAGCCTTAGTGCCATACACTGGGCAGAAAGGACCGCTGATCTGAGCCGGTATGTTTTCTTCTTGTATTCATTCATGAGAACATGATTAAGTAACTGAGAGATTGTAACAAATGTCCAAGCATGGCTTTGAGCTCTTTAAAACATTGCGTTTGAAATTATTAAGAAAAATTTATCTATTATCTTCAAGCTATTAAACAAGAAGCTACTCCAGTGACTCGCCCAATTACTCCCTGGAGAGTAGTTCAAACTGACTCCATAAAGGCAAGCAGAAGGCACGCATGGGGAGTCTTCCGGTCAGAGTGCCCAGAGCTGGCTTTCAAAACCTCAGCCTCAGTGGGGGGAAACTGTTTAGAAAGGGCCACAGAAGCTGTGAAGACTTAGGGTTCACTCTTTCCTACAACTTCTAGAAGTGGATGATGCTAGGCACATCATTTAAGTTCCTTAAATATCAATTTTCTCATTTGCAAAAGGGAGATAAAATATATGTGTTTGGATGATTGAAGATGAAATGGAATAAGGCACATACAGGAACCTGGTGATCTTTTCTTGATTTTTTAAAATGTAAAACCATTTTCTTTTTAAATTTTAAAATTAGCTTTTTTAATGGAATATGGATGGAACTATCATTCTCTTTATCTGAATTTTCTTTTGCTAGTATTTTGGTTTGCTATAGAAGTATAACAGTACTTTAGTATCTTTAATACACCTGTTATTGGTATGATGTGGGTAAGAGGCATTACATTGTTTATTAGGTCATCTGAATTCCAATTCATTTATGTCCAGTTTTGATGGCTCAGATATGCAGTTCTAAGCCTCAGGTTCCTCACATGAGATTACATTTTTAGTTTATTGAAGGTATGAGTCTATAAATTCTCTATCTTCCTATCTACCTACTTATACTACTTATTTTTTATTTATGCTTCCATCCATCTACCCACAATTCTATCAAAATTACCTTTCATGCCATCACAAAATGACTTGATCATTTATATTAACTTGATTTGACTTATGACTTACGATATGACTATATTGATGTTACAGGCACACAACTAAACAAACACATTAAAACTGATTGCAGGGAAGATAAGCACTGCTGCAGTGCATGAGACACGTCTACCTTTTTGTATACTAAAGTACATCATTTGACCAAACAAAATTGAATTAGCGGCAAAGGCATTCAAAACATGCGTTGAGCTAACCCAAAAGACGAAAATTCAAATTAAGTAAATAAGTTGAAAGGTTATTACTATTAATACTCTAATCAGACAGAATAAGAGTATTTCAAATAACAAGCTCTTTTGACATATTCAAATAGGATTTACTTTATGAAAATCTAATTTACATAAAGGATTTTGTCAAGAACGCCTTCAACATATAGATCAAGCCAATGTTCTTTTTCACTAGTTCCATTAATATGAGCCTGTATTTAAATGTTTGTTAATTCTACTCAGTCGTCCCTCTTGAATTCAATCATCATCCAATCTGCTGATTTTTAAAGGTATACATTTGATTGTAAAATCCCACTAAAAATTTTCTCATTTCCCTTAGACTACAGAACAAACCTTCCAGCAGAGGAGACATCACTGTCTGGCCCCATTTATTGCCATTTCTCACAAGACTACTGCCTTCACTAACGCAGTGGTGAACTGAACTTGTGCTGTTCCCTGAGCTTCCTTATGCTTCTGCGCCTTTCTGTAAGCTCTTCATTCGGTAGGAAACAGCTTTCCCCATTAACACAGTTAAATCCTATTTGATCAGTTGCTCAAATGTTCCTCCTCCAAGAGGCCACCACTGGCCTATCATGCATACCCTATGAGTCTCTGTTAATGCTTCCTTTCCTTGCTTCAAAGGCACCTTTGCTCACCTGGTTTGATGGTTAGCACACTACATTGCAATTATCTGGACAAACGTTTCCACCTTCCCCAGGACACTGTGAACAGCTGAGTGCAAAGGTCCATGAGCCTAGCACAGTGCCTGGTGCATGTTACCACTTGGTAAATGTTCGTTGAATGAACAAAGTGGAAAAAAAATACCATTCAGGATGATCTAAGTGTTTTGTTTTCCTGTCATAATTATATCAGGGATCAAAGGATAGCAATTTTTCCTCTTCACATTGAAAATAGCTTTGTTTTTACTGTGTTGTGTGTTTTTTTCACCATAAGTCAGCAAGATCAAAATCGTCTCCTAATTATCTCCTCTACCTGCTAAAATACCTGCTGCTGGAAAGGTGACAGTTGCCCCAACAATTATGCCCATGGCACATTCTCATGAGGGGGGTGGTAATGCCTGGACTTCAAAGGGCCAATGCCAACTGGTGATGTACACTGTAGTTCAATTAAAGCATAATTAAGATGGCATGCTATATTCTGACTTCTGCTGTGTCAAAGACAACTCATTCCAATAGTGCATGCTGTCACCTTTATGGAGGCTCAAAATTACAAAGAGCGTGGCAGAACATAACTCTTTAACTCCTCCAGTGCCCATCCACGTGAACATGGCATGGGGCAGTTGGTGGGGCCAGATTTAGATCAGCATCTGGGTAATGAGCACTGCTTTGTGCCTGGCCCAGAGGAAGTTTCATGTACAGTTTCACCGATTCATGTTTCAGAGGGGTTTGCCAACACTAAGTAAGTTTCTATGACATGCCTCAAACCATGAGACTTGTCCCTCACTGAGTTTGTATTGTTGAGTGAATTCCCTAACCTCTGAAGTTCAGTCTTTTCTTCTGAAAGTAAATTAATGTCTTCTTCCCTGATCAATGTGATTTGTTATCAAACATGCCCCCCACATACATGTATGTCATGTATGTGTCTATCTATGTGTCTGTCTATCTATCTATCTATCTATCTATCATCTATCATCTATCTCAATAGCTACATCATATCTAGCTATCTATGTATAGGTACTAGTATATAAATAGCTCAAGTAAAGTGATCAACATAATAGGTGCTCAGTAAATTTTTGGAATCGTCATTTTGTTTTCATTTTCCAAGACCTCTGAGCAGGTGAGTCATCCAGCTTCCCAGAGTTCTTATGCCTAACAACACATTCAACTTCAAGAACTCTTTCCCATTATAGGAAGGAGCATGTGGAAACAACACCAATATTTGGTAGGTCCCGAGTGGACCAAAGTTTTGTCACCCCGAAATATGACTTTGGGCATACTGATTTAAGCTGGTTATTACAAAACAAAAGCCTCAGAAAGAACCTTTGGCCCTCCCACCTTACCTGCCTAACGGAATTCAGATAGAGAAAGCTGCTTCAGAGAGGAATTCTTAACATGTTCACACTACATTATTCCCCTTAGCCTATTTGAATTAAGTGGCAGACGGGAGGATACAAGGAAACAGCTGTGTGCTAGATTTCCCTCTGTGTCCCATTGTTTTGGGGTTCCCAAGCAAGAATTGGTTTATCACATGCTGGCTCTTTCTCATCTATTGTAAATTACCTGCTTTCCCTTTGAAATCCCAGGTCCTGAAACCTCTTCTCCTTGGTCCAAAATGACATGTAAAACTCAACTGCCCAAGGTGTCTATGGGTCTCCTATCTTATGTCACTCTTGAATGTACATCTGTAATAAATGTTGGACATTTGCTCCTGTTCACCTGTCCCATGCTAATCTGGTTACTAGCTAGAAGAACTTAGAAGGTGGGAGGAAAGTTATTTGAGGAAAGTGTCCTCACAGTCCGTGAGGTGACTGAAAAAGACCACATGGTGACTTGGTTCCTCTATGATGTCTTATTCTCACAGCAGTAGCCTCAGGGTGATAGACTTGCATGGGTGCTTGGAGGAGGGGTGGGTCTGTCTGGAGCAGCTGGTTTTCTGGTCTCCACTGGTGGCTGGTAAAAGGCCCCACGCTGGTTTATCATGGTTAAGAATACAGAATCAGGAGTTGAAAAAGTATGAATTCATTTTCAGGCTCTGTCATTGAATAGTTGCATACATTTAATTGAACATGAAACTGAGCCTTAATTCTATCATCTATAAAATGGGAATGGCAATAATGCTTGCCACATAGGGCTATTGAGAGGATTAAATGAAATGATGCATACAAAGCTCTTGGCATTATGTCTGTAGCATTCTTAGAATATAATAAATGTATACCGTTATGACTGTTATTGTCATTTTTACTATTACAACTCTAACATCCTATCCTTTTTGCCTCCTCTGATTTCATCTCTTCTCACACATACTCACTGTCACCCATCCTCAAACTCACCTCAGATTTTTAACTTTTCATATATATTTATATACGTGTGTGTGTGTGTGTGTGTGTGTGTGTGTGTGTGTGTGTGTTTATTTCAGAGAGGAAGGGAGAGGAAGAGAGATAGAAGCATCAATGATGAGAGAGAATCATTGATTAGCTGCCTGCTGCATACCCTCTACTAAAATGAAGCCTGCAACCGGAGCATGTGCCCTTGACAGGAATTTAACCCGGGACCCTTCAGTCCCCAAGCCAAGGCTCTATCCACTGAGCCCAATGCACCTCCATGGAGTGGAACAAGTGAGTGAAAGGCTGTTTGCAAATTACCTTAGGAATTCATTCTACCCTCACCACCCCACTGTTGCATCTTTGCATTTCAATCAAAATCACATTTCAAAGGCCCAAGCTCTGCCACATCATTGTCCTGGTAATAGCAACAGTGAACACTCTGAGCCCTTTTACAGGAAAGGGTTCCTAGTTATCACCATAAACCGGGTAGGTAGACTGAGTGCTATCAGTGAGCAGTATCAGACCTCCAGCATCATCTGCATAAAATGAGGTAGAATTGGATGGGAGAGTGGTGTGAATGTGATTCTATCACTTCCGGTCTGAAAGTGAATCAAGGATGCCAGAGTGGTTTCCTAGAGCCAGGCTTGAGTGTAAACTGTATGTCAACAGACTCACAGCATAGAATTCTGTTAGTGTTTCAGCTACAAGGCAAGATGTAGTGGAGTATGAATGTACTTCAATCTTGATATGCAAATTTAAATGCAGTTAGAGCCCTGACCCGGTAGCTCAGTTATTTAGAGTGTCCTCAACATATGCTAAGGTTGTGGGCTCCATTCATCTCTGAGCAGAACACATACAAGAATCAACCAATGAACGCATAAAATAAGTGGAACAACAAACTGATCTCTTTCTCTCTCTCTCTCTCTCTCTCTCTCTCTCTCTCTCTCTCTCAAGATGATGAAAAGTTAAATAAATAAACAGGGAGCAGAAGACCAGGTATGGAAGGATAAAGAGAAATAAGAAGAAAGTAAGAGAGAAGAAGCAGACAAATACTTAGATGGTTGTTGTGCAAATATGTGGTACCACAAGGCCATTTTCTAAGTATCTGCTATCTGCTAAGAACTTTCATTTCCTCCTGATGTCTCTTATATTTTTTCAGAAAAAATATATTTAAAAAAATTCCAACACTCAATAAGTTCTCATAAATGGTATTAAAATTCAGAGAAAAAGATTATCAGTTTTTAAAGAGTTATAGTAGGCAATTAGTAATTTGAATAGATGGAAGTTTTCAAATATCCAAAACTTACTGTAAAAACCTTATTTTCTGGAAATAAGTGATTCAATGGAGCCAAATCATGCTAATAATTTTGTATCCAGTCCCTTACATGCTAAAGATAGTGTTTTACTATTGCCTGTATTATTTCCCCTAATATATCTTGCCTACTCTCTGGCCTTAAGCAGCTATAATGTAAACACCATCAAGTAAATTAAATATTCCCTTGGTGTGTGAACATGGCTCATCATCATCATCAATTAAACCAAACAGTGACTTAAGGGTCAACATAGGTCATTTATTTGTCCTACAATGGTTAGCCCCAGACTGCTGTGTGTTAAGAATTTCTCTCTCTTTTTTTAATGAATTTCTATTCCACTCCTTTCTTCAATTACACATTGCTTTCGACAATGCATCCACCTGGAAAAGAGCCTTCGACTAGCAAAAAATAACAAAACTATCAAGCCTTAATTTCTTTTCTTATAAAACAACTGTGGTTACTATCTATTCCATGCCAACTGTGTGCTAAGATGTGGAGATACAGACATGATAAACTCCAGTAGCTTGTGGGCTAATGAAAGGAACAGGCAGCTATAAAGTTAGCCGTAATGTAATAAGAACCAAGTATTCTGACAAAGGATTTCAAACTCAGATTCTAACAGAGGCTGACAAGAGAAGATGGATTAGAGAAGCTCGTAGGCTACAAATGCATAGAGGGAACAGACCAATGACCATTTAAGCTGGTTCTCAGTAACAGTCCATTTTAGTCCCAAAATGGGGAGTAAGAGGTGGATAAAGGGGTGATTGCATTCTATAGACTCAATGCCATCTGACATACTATAAATATTATCCATGTGAGTGTCTGGTGGCCCTCTCCTTCCTCCAGGGTGAGGAACTGGGAACACTCAATACATAACTGTTGAATAAATTTTCAAAACCTCAGAGAAAGACAGCATTTCATATATAATGCGGGTGTAAAAATGTATGATGTGGCGGGTATAAGTGTTTGACCTTGTTTCCTTCCTCACTTTTTCTTTTTATTTCTTCAACAAATAAGTACTAAGAGACTATTATGCACCAGATACCGTATTAGACTTAAGAAATACAGCAGTGAACCAAACCAGCAAAAACCCTGTTCTCACAGTCCTCACATTCTAGTTGGGAACATATGAGCAATAAACAAATAAGTACATTCATAATGAGTATATACTCTTAAGTATATATTAATGTTCATACTTATTTGTTAGCATTATATACATGTCTAAGGATATATGTTTATAAATATATATGCTTATATATGTAAGGGTATATATACTGAGTGTCCAGATTATACACATTATAATCTGGACACTAAGTGTATATCCTATATAATAAAAGGCTAATATGCAAATTGTCCCCCTGACCAGGAGTTCGATCAGCAGGCCGCCCGGGCAACAGCCCATGTCCCCTCCCCTTGGCCAGGTTGGCCAGACCCCCACCCCTCATGCACAAATTCATACACACACACACACATACACTGAGTGGCCAGATTATTATGCATTCAGAGATCATAATAATCTGGCCACTGAGTGTATATAAAAATAAGTGCATTAATTCATTGATCCAATAATTATTTTTGAATTTCAATCTCATTGTAGGAAAAGGAAATGTGGAGGTGAAAAGACCATTTAAGAGGAAGTAACCCAAGTTGGAATCCATAATGTCTAAATAAAGTGATGAAAAATCTACATGGAGAAAAAGATTTGGGATTGAAAATAAATATAAAATCACAACTGTAACTGTATGCTACTAAGAGAGTTATGAGCTGTCGAGAGAACATGAATGCATTCATTCATTCATTCATTCATTCATGTGCTGGGCTCTGCTGTGTATTGTGTACTCTCTTCTAGGCAAGAGGGATGTAGCAGTGAGCAAATTAGCCAAAGCTTCCGGCCATCATGGAAATGACATTCTCCTGGGAGGAGATAAATAATAAAGAAGATAATTAACTGATAATTAATTAATTGATAAGCAGGGAAAGACACATGAGTGTAAAAAAGGCCATGTTTTTAGATAAGGTTGCCTGGAAAAAGACTCATTGGGAAGGTGACGTTTGAATAAGGACGTGAAAGAAGCGATCAATTCAACATTTCGGCCTCCTCCATCTAAAAAATGAGCATAATATTGTACAGAAACCAGGGATAGTGTGACAATTAAATGAGATCACATGAATGAGAGCTTCTGAGGTAGCACCTAGAGCTCAGTAAACGTGGTTCCTAACTGGCTGAATCTATTCCTGGTAGTCAATGAGGTCCCGCAATCTGGTGCCCATGTGTGTACACTTTCCCTGGAATGTTCCACCCAGCTTTTAAAACAAATAAATCAACCTCCACCACTCCCCCTTAACGTGATAAGTAATATTTGCTTGCAACTAATACGTTTGACACATAGATGTGTTTCTAGTCATTCACCTCTGCTAGCTTCACAGTCCTCAAGAAGCAACATAGTCTTGTTTTGCTTGTTCCAGAGCTTGCGTAAGCTGGATAGACAGGTAACCCAAGTGAAATGTGGTGGCAGTTCCAGGCCAGCATGGAAAACATCCTGGACAAATTTCCCTGTGTGGGTTTCAGGAGTGCCGGGAGCTGGGAACAGTGAATTGGGCAGCACATGTGCCTGTGGGGTGACCTTGGTAGGACACATAACCTTCTCAGATCCCAGTTTTCTCACTCATAAAACAAAGGGAGTGCCACCCTTCTCTGACCCCTTAGCGGTGTCAGGAGGGGGAAATAAGTTAATGTTTGGAAAGGTCTGTGTGAACCCTTTGAGCCAGGACATTATCAAAGTACAAAGTAAATTACAGGAACTGTTTGCTATCCCATTAGTAACTCAAATAGTAGAAAGGTTCCTCCTGTCAAATCCTTGCAAGTCAAGTTTGTAACACACACTTGCCTTTTTGCCAGGACAAAAATGAGTTGGAAACTCTTTCTCATCAGTTTCATTTTTGAAACATCCCATCATGGAAATTCTTATGGGCTCTGACAGGTTCCTTTCCATAGGAGCACCTTGCCCAACCCCCTCAGCAAGCCCCAGGAGCCTGGAAACAAGATAAAGTTTGGAGCTTGGAAACTGGACTCAAGCCTAGAAATATAGCATCTCTGACACTGTTTCTGGATATATAAAATGAGATCACCATCACCATCATCGTCATCATACCTTCATGGTTATTGTGTTTCCTTAATATAATTAAATAGCGACTATAATTTTTACTATGTTAAGCATTCCATTTATGCTATTTCTTTAAATGCTCACAAAACCTTACTAAGTATGGTTTATTATTATCCTTAATCTTCATATGCAAAAATGAAGCTGTGAAGGTTAACTTACCCATAGCTACAAAGCTCAAAGGCAGGAAGGGTGGAATTCCCCACAGAACTGCCTGATTATGGGCTTGAAAGTTGAACCTTAGCCTTCTGTACTCTATTCACCTTCCTATACACTTGAACGTGGCACCGAGTAGGTCAGCACTCCCCAATTTTCATGTGCAGAGTGAAAATGCTCACTGATTTCCAAGGCATTATTTAAACGACTAGAGGCCCAATGAATGAAATTCATGCAAAGGGGCTTAGCCCTCACAGCCCCGGCCGGCCCTCATAGTCCGTCGCAGACCTGGCCAGTCCTTGCAGCCTTGGCCGGCCCTCATAGTCCTGTTTTCATCTGGAAGGTTGCCTGGAAGGATGTCCAGAAGGTTGTTCGGCTGTTTGGTCTAATTAGCATATTAGCTCTTTATTGTATAGGACAGTACTCAATCCAGACTCACATTTCCATAGATCCAATGTGTCCTTCAGCCCTTTGTGCAAGACAGAAAACATTGAGATATCTGACATATCTACTTACTTATCACTAGGAACTCAAAATAATAAATACTTTCTAGCTAAGCTGAGAAGAGTGAGGGTTAGCACATGGCCACTCCAGGCTGATACTTGGATCTTCAAAGGTGCATTCACTCTCTTTTCAACCTATTAGCCAATAGTGTTAAACCAAATTACAACTGTTATGATCTGCAATTTATTCCCCAGTGTCATTTTACATTAGTAAGGAATAGAAGTTTGGGCACTACACAGTGGGAGGAGTGTTGGTAAAAGGCCGGTAGAAGTGCAAACAGCAGTAGCTCCCGGATAGACCATGTTCATGAACCTTCAAATGTCTTTTAGACACTCACCCTCATGTAGCACAGAAGTGTATCTGGCACCCTAAATTACACAACAATATTTCACAAATTGGTTGGAATGGAAATCTAGTATGTCTCCCTTTCTTAGTTGCTTAGCAGAAAAGACCAAAATTGATTACATACTTTTGAGAGAAAAGGAGAGGCTCTTATTTGAACCTGGAACTGCAGTGGATTACTTAATATTGTTTTCAACTTTTATAAGACAATTGTTGAATCAGAAACCTTGTTAATGTTCCCTCTAAGGACTGTGTATGAAGAGGAGTATGAAGTGGAAACTCTAAACACCCAGATCATTAGAGATTTCAGATCCCTTAGCGGTCATGTTGCTCTTTTAACTTCAAAGCTTCTTTCAAAAATGATATACAAGCTGTGGCCCGGATAATGAAGGTAGATTCAAATCCAGTGAAAGTAATTTTCAGTTGGCTGCAGGGCCATCTCAAATACATAAAATGGGGTAAGGACTTTTCAGCATATAGAACACTGTTTGATCAAATACTGACCAACTTTCCCATCCAGTCACTCAACACTTCTCTTTAAGTGTATCCTCTAGTTTTGCTGAGTTGCTTGGAGACACTGACATGTATGCAGCAGGCTGCTCATGTCTCCATTTATTAGTCCACCCTGTTCTGCTGTCTACCAGGTACTTCTCTACTTTGTCATGTGGTGAATCGTACTCATCTTTCAAGATAAATCTTCCCTCCCATCCCTGTGGAATCACAGACAGGGAATGATTAACTGCCCAAATTATCTAGACCTCCATTGCTGTCAGAATGGGTTGTCACTTCTCTTAGAGCCTGTATTCTAATTGAGTATTTTTCTCTTTTGCTCTACCTACTTTGACCTGTCATCAAATATGGCATGTCATTTTAGGTTGTAGATTCCCTCATACATGCACTATTTCCTGTGACTAGTGCAGAAATATAGGCCAGCATTTAATAAACAAATCAATCCTTTTTCTTTGTCCATTTCCCTTCCCTTCCCTTCCCTTCCTTTCCCTTCCCTTCCCTTCCCTTCCCTTCCCTTCCCTTCCCTTCCCTTCCCTTCCCTTCCCTTCCCTTCCCTTCCCTTCCCTTCCCTTCCCTTCCTTTTCCTCCCCTTCCATTTTAACTAAATTTAGGCATAATCCTTGATATCTCCTCTTTATCTCTTGCAGCCATATTATCAGAAAATCTAAAATCATATGTTATCAGCCTCTGACCTGACAACACATGCTTCATCTATATACCATCTCCACCAGCAAACACCTGTTGTACCATCCTCCCCTCAGCAGATGTGATCCCGGCAGTCTAATCTCCTTGTTCATTCTTATGCAACAGGACTTTCACATGGTTTCCTCTTCAAACCTCACAGAGAGATGGCCTAGACCGCTCTATCGCATACAGTTCACCTCCTCATACTCATGATCATATCATTTCCTTCAGACAGTTTATCAAAATATTAGATTATCTGCTTGTTTATTAGTCTGCTGTTCATCCTCCCTTATTTTGAGGACAGGGGCCTTGCATGCTTTACTCACCACTGTGTTCCAGAAAACAGCAAAACATGTGGCACAGGTATAAGTTAAAAGAGTGAATGAATGAATGAACATGTACATGAATATCTGTGATGTGACAGGCTCTGTGATAGGTAATAGGAATTAAAAAAAATTATGGCCTCTTTCCTTCCTTATAATTCTTGCTTTTCTTCTGTTATTTTTTCTTTTTCTTTCTTTCTTTCTTTCTTCCATTCTTTCTTTCTTCCTTTCTTTCTTTCTTCTTTCTTTCTTTTCTTTTTTTTTTTTTTTTTTTTTAGAAATGTTGCTTAGTGCAGTGTGTTGGAACTCTGTGATAATGCCCTACAGCAGAGGTCATGGGTCTCGTCTTGAAGGAAACTAGTTATCGGTGTCCTTAAAAGAGCACCTAACCTCAAGTACTTATTTTGAAGTCACCTGGGTTTGCTAATAAGATGGTGTGAATAAGTTAGATCAAATATCTCCCTTAATTAGCATCCATTACAGGATATTGTGGTTAATGGCTTAAAAACCCACCTTTCCTACTAGACTCTGAGACAGTGACAAGCATTTCATCTTTTCCCCCCATCCTTCATCTAGTCCCACTGTAGGTGTACTCATCCCCCCCACCCCAGAATAACAACCACAATTATGGCACCAACGGAATTGATTTTCAGAGCATGTGGGAAGCTCTAGAGATTTTGTTGGCTAGCTCCTAATATTTCCAATGAGAAAAATGATGGACAGGATTATGTTCAAAGTAAATGGCAGAGACAGAGCTGTGATTTGGGTCTATGACTCTAGGCTTGCCTACTTTTCTGGTACAAAGTTGTATGTTTATCTGAGAGGAAAACAACATTCTTGGGAATCCCGTTGGGCTGATGAAACCCTTACTCTCACAGTGCAAGGGCAAGGCAGCATACAGATTAGAATGAGTGCTGAGTTGGCATCGGAAGCTGATGTTTCATCTATAGAAAACTCAAGCCATGTGCCAACCTGACAGCAATGAAATCCTCCATAATCTCAAACTGTCACTGACAACAAGAATCCGAGAGCTGTCACTAAATTAATCTATCAGGTAATTTTGGAGAAAGAAAATTCCCATCTGGAGGCTGGCCCACTTGCAGTGACAACAAAGGATCAGACCTGAGAGCAACTTGGAGGCAGCCAGCATAGCCATCTTTCCTCATACTTACATCCATAGGGTTAATCTTTTTCAAAGAATTAGCACATAGCATGCGATGGTTAATTTTATGTGTTGATTTGAGCCACAGAGCGCCTATATCTGGCTAAACCTTATTTCTGGGTGTGTCTGTGATGGTATTTCAGGAAGAGATTGGCATTTGAATTGAAGGACTGGGTAAAGCAGATTGTCCACCAATCTGTTGCCGGTCTGAATAGAACTAAAGGGCATAGATGGGAAGAATTCTTCCCGCCTGAAACTGCTGAGAGGAAACATGGATCTTCTCCTGCCCTCAGACTGGGATTTAGGTCTTTGATTTAGGTCTTTGGTTCTTAGGTCTTGAGACTGGAACTAGAGCAACCCCACTGGCTTTCCTGACTCTCCAAGTGCAGAAAGAAGATCATGGAATCTCTTAGCCTCCATCATTGTGTGAGACAATCCCTTACAATAAATCTCCTTATTGGTTCTTTTTCTCTGGACAACCCTAACTAATACATAGAATTTCTAATTTTTGGATAACCAATAAGACTCATCAGTGGTATATATTAACTGGAATGCTCCACTCACTGAAATACACCTATTTCCAGATTCTTGAGGAAATTCTTATTTAATGGCCTAGATTTCCTTAAGATCAAGAAGCCAAGATTAAGAGAGAGAGAGAGAGAGAGAGAGAGAGAGAGAGAGAGAGAGAGAGAAGAGAGAAGAGAGAAGAGAGAAGAGAGAGACCATCAATAGTCAGGAGCCCAGCATTTATGAAACATCTCTGTTGAAAAGAATTGCCTTCCAGCAGAGCTTGATGGCCATGGTGATCTGAATTGTTGATATAGCATTTTGGGTAATCAAGTTATCACCCAAACTTTAATATCAGTTCCCTCTAGGTCTCATTGTGTTCCATCAGTCAGATTTCCTCTATGTCTCAAGAGCCCATATTCTTGACTTTTTCTCTTCTGATGGCTGCTGGACTCCTGGGCCCTTCGTGAAACCTTTTAGATGGTTTGACTATGGTTTACACACAAAGGGCAGGCGGCAGGACTGCGAAGACTTCCACCTGGTCTAGGCAATCCTGCCTTCTTGGAAGCTGCATGTTACCTAAACATCGGGCAGCGGAACCAACATTCAGATGCAAAATACAAAAACAAATCAAATATCAACTTTGTTCTCCGTAACAGATTCTATCTTGTTCTGGTCACCATTTCTGTTGATGACAGAGGGAAGTGGGGGTTGGCACTTAAATTTATCATTTTCTTCTCATTTAAAACCGTCTCTTTTCTGTTCTCTTGCATTTCTCTTATTTGGACAAATACTCTGTAGATACAAAGCTCAAATTTCCTATTAAGCGTATATTTCTCTTTTCATAAGAAGTCTCTTTTGTCAAGAAATGTCTTTTGTCACATGCTGAGTTCTCTCTGTTACCTATAGTCATGTTTTATGCTCAATCCGCCAAGATTTACTTTTGCTATATAAAGGGAGATACTTCAATTTGAAAATCTTCTTTTCTCACACAACAAAACCTGCTTGCATGACTTTTGTCTCCCTCTAATCTTTATGTCCTATTTTGGATGTTGAAGGTTGAGTACTGGCTATTGTCCTTCTCCCTCCTATTATCTCCATCTTTCTGAGGACAAATGGATGCCTTGAATTATGCATTGAGGAAGAAAAGACCAGGAGAAGAAAACTCGCAATAAGATCTTTAAAAACTGTCAAAATAATTTATAAAATTTTCCCAAGTCAAAAGTATCTTTTATAATTTAGCCAATTCATTTGACCATATCAGTATATTACAGCCCTTTAAAGTAAAATGAATTTCCTTTATGAATCTGAACTCAGTGCAATTCAAATTGGTTCCATAGAGTTGAATTCAACAAATATTACTGAGTGCCTGTCATGTGCCAGGGTCTGCGCTAGGTTGTGGGAAGAATGACTAAGGAAGTACTTCTGTCTTCTTTGAGTAACTCATATCCTACTGAGCAAACACGACTTGAAAATCAATAAATTACTTAAAATAAATTAGTGTGATCATTTCAAAGAATACAGACAAAGCCATAGAAGAAATCTCTGACTTCTGTAAAAAAAAAACAAAACACTGTTGTGGCACAGAGAAGGGAAAATCTGCAGGGTGGAGGATAACGCTTCAGAGGAAGTGATGTCTGAGTTGGATTGCAAAGAATGACTCATTAAATGCCCAGAAAGGGGGACTCATTCCAGGCAGAGGGGGGAGCCATATATGAAAAAGGACCAATGTACACCTTGGATGAAAAAGCATTTGAGTTGACTCACCATATGTACTCACAGAAGGCAAACAATTTTTCATGCAGTGGTTAAGTGCTGAGTACTGACCACTTAAAGAGCTTAAAACTCAGTCCCTTCTCTCAGAACACCCACTCTGGGCACAGATTAGTATTTATTAACTTAATAATTAAAATTGAGACAACCAGAGGGTCTATGGGAAAATAAAGGCAGGCAGGCTAAGTTATGCATTGCATGTCCTAGGTAAACTGGAAGACTGCTCATACCTTTCCTAGACCACTGGGTTGGAATGAAGTGACTGACCTCCTTTAAAGGAAGCAGTCTAGTCAGAGACACTTCATGGAGAACAGTATAGTCAGAGACACTTAAACAGGCTCAAGTAGCCCAACAGAAGGCTGAGTGGATACAGTCCCCCATCTGTCCAGCTTTTCGAATAATCTGAGTTTTGTAAGGCATCACTTCCCATCAACATTTAATGACATGCTGGCTGTTTGTTATTGTTGTTGTTTTTTAAGAGCAAAGACAATTCAGGAAGATGAATGTGTGCTACTGAGCTAAAGAACTAATCAACCTTAGAGAGAAGAATCATTTATGAACATTTCATTCATTAGAAAGCCACGAATTTAACATCTGTGATGACTTAGGCTTTTATATCTTTACTCTCTGTAAATATAGCATTCAAAAGTGCATACATCACAGCCATGGATTTTGGAAAATATTTAACCTCGATAGAAAATTTACTACATTCAATAATAATTCAGTGATGGAGCCAGAACTAGATTCCAGATTTCCTATTTCCCAATCTAGTAGTTTTTTGTTGTTGATATTTTAAGATTGTCAAAAAATAAATAAAAAACTCCTACATTTCTGTGTAAATGTTGCAGATGGGCTACTTTTAATAGAGGAAATAAAATAATATTATTTTTATATATTGTCTATGTTACAAGTATTTATGTGAGTACTTTATATATATAAAGACATTTAATGTTCAGAACAACAGTAAAAGGTATAAACTACAATAATCTCCATTTTAAAGATGAATAAATTGAGGCCTAGAGAAATTAAGACTTTTAACTAAGGTCATATAGCTACTAAATAGTCATGCCTGGGCTACAGATTCAGGATATTCACCATCAAAGCCTTATGCTACCATTTTCATGCTCTTGTTGCAATTAAGCTTAGAAATTTAGGAAATACTCTTTAATAATGAGCTATTAGGAAGTGTCCTGGTTTATTTAGGGGTAAAAAGGACTGAGATACTAAAGTGTCTAAGAATTTGAATGAGAAGGTGCAGGCTGGAGTCCTGAGGTTCCTAAGGGATTATATAAATAAAAGCATTGCAGGTAGAAAGTGGAATCCTACTCCAAACCCTATGGAGTTCAAGGGTGTAAATCAGGCCCTGGGTCCCTGGATGAGTAAAAAGTTGGGGGTGGGGGGAGAGCAGAGGATGGACTTGGTGCCATAGGACTTTCAGAAGACTGGCTATTTGAGTGTCTTGACTTGAAACCCAATTGTGGGTTACAATAGAATGGATATTGTGGTTTCACTGAGATGGAAAAAGAACTTAGAGGGAACAAGCAAGATTGTAAGTGTATAAATGTGGAGATAGGCTTGTTTCCTGGGACAGGAGGGTAAGATCACTGTACACTTTGAGTTCATGGGGAACATGCCAAGAGAAATGGGTTTTCAACAAATACACAAATCAATATCTCAAATATCAACTGAGGGAGGCCTTGCTTTTAGAGCCAAGGCCTGACTTTGAGAGCCGGGTGAAAATCCAGAGCATTTAGGCAGGCTCATCCTTGGGCACATCTTCTAAAATACACTTGCTACTTATATGTACCAAGTTCACATTAAGAGTCGGAGCCTAGTCTTGCATACCCACTCAGCAACACGAGTGCCTGAACTTCACCGCGTCCACACTCATCACACCGCCTTTGTGAGTTGAACATGCCATCCAGGAAGTTCACAGTTCCTCCTGTGCCCCATGAAGCGAACTAAATTCTTCTTTCCAACCTAGTTTAGCATTCTCAGGGGACAATGACAATGAATACAATCTTTTCTATTCGGTAACATTTCCAATGAGGTTGAAAACCTCTTGAGATGGGAGCTCCAGGCAAGTGTTCAGCTAGTATTCTGCTAAATACAACTCATGCAAGGGCAGGTTCTAGTTGTGGCTTTTGTCCAGAAAAATCCATGTGACTTGGGCAATCTGTGTCTTCTGCACATGCCCAGCTACCTTGTCGATGAAGTGAGACCTCTGACAGAAGCCAGACACAAAGGACACATACTCTATGGCACCATTTACATGAAATATCCAGAAGGGCAAATCCATGCAAATAGAAAATAGATTTGTGCCAAAAAAGGGTGGGAGGAGCGGAGAACAAATGAGTGCTCTTGGGAACAGGCTTACTTTTGGGGTGATAGAAATGTTCTGTGGTTACTGGTGATGATTGCACAATTGTGTGAATCTATGAACAAGTGATTATATTCATGAATGTTATGGTATATACCCATTATAGTTCCGTTTAAAAATAAAGGTACGGTGGCCTTTTATAAATGTTCCCAAATGAGTTTTTAAAAGCTTTTATATTTCATTATTATTATTATGTACTGAATTCAACCTGGAACATAGCAGTGAGCTAAAACGTTTTTTGCTGCTTCAGTCTTCTCTTTGCTCCCGGGCCTGCCAACCACAATTTGTGATGCTTCATCCAATCGCTGGCTCTCCTGCCAGTGAGAACTTGATAATTGTTGGCAAATCTGCCAGATGGACAAGTTCGGGAAGACGGGAAGACATTCCCCTGGAATTGGGCCTTAAGAAATGAAAGATAAGTATACTTATCTCAGTGGGCTTTACTCCCCTTCCAGGGAGCAGTTTGAACTTGAATTGAAGTGATTTGGCTACGATACAAATAGCACACATTATATGCAAATCCCCCAAGCATATGAACACAATCACACTCACAGTTGGAAGAAAGTAAAACAAAATCTATATATAACCTCGCAGTCACTATGATGCTAAAAATACCTCCTTTCAAGACACATCTTTCTTTCCAGTGGTTGGAAAATAACTACGCACTATGCCCTCCGTGGCACTAATGATCAACTGCAAAATGATGGCATAAAATTTTAATCTATTTCTCTCCCCTCTGAGCAAGTAATTGTGGAAAGCAGAGACACAGAGGCCGTCTCCTGTTCCCAAGTCTCTGAGCAAAAAGGCTCATTTTAAACACCTGTTTTGGTCTTTAAAATTCAAGCACGTGTGTGTGTGTGTGTGTGTGTGTGTGTGTGTGTGTGTGTGTGTGTGACGCATGACTCCTGGCTGTGCGGTACTTCTAACACCTGTATCTGGGGACTCTGTCACTTCGATAGAGGATGGAGATATGATTGGTCGTTCGGAATATTATCCATAACTGGAACTGGTATAGCTCAGAGAAGAGGCAGCGTTTCCCCTCAGAGCCTGCCTCCCAGCCCCTCGCCACTATAATGTGCAGAAGGAGGAGGAAGTACATGAATGCAGGCTTTTTATCTTCCCAACACTCCCCACGCCCATTTGCCTTTATATTCTTTCTCCTGTGATGGAGGCAATCACAGCAACTTTATGGCCTATAAAGATGGTTTCCCGTGCTGTTTTTCAAGGAATGCTGGTGTATATGAGATTCTGGAGACGCGTATGTACTTGGAAAAGGATAATTTCCTTGTTCAAAAAGAAGAAAGGAAATACAGGCTGTATATGGGAGTCTGGAAGCTGGGGGGGGGGGGTCGGGGAGGAGTTGTGTAGGTAGTGGCAGGTGGGCTGGCTATGGTGGAGGGTTGGGGATTACTGGCGTACATTAGCATATTCAAGATCCTAAGAAGCCTGCTGGACACTGGTTTTCCAGGAAATCCTCTTTGGGAAAGTGACCTGGAAGCGAAGAATCTTAAGTCTTATCCTGGCATTTAATGCCTAAAAAGATGCTAAAACTTAGCTTTCTTACTTTATCACACACTTATGCACAAGACCCTGTATTCATCTCTTCAATAGGATATTTTCCTTGAAAAAGGTATTTCAATAGGATATTTTCCTTGGAATTGCAAAGGTTTTGTCTTTTATCCCTTCTGTGTATTACGGGGTACCTTCTTAACTTCAGGACCACATACAAAGCCAGGTTTTCTGCACAATTTGGGTGAATTACTCCCACCTCTAACTCAGAAATACCCACCACCCCAGTGATTGAATTTCTTTCTCACATTACAACCAGTTGGGTTGGGTGCCTCGCCTCCAAAATGTAACTTAGGAATTCAAGCTCCTTTAGCATCTGGCTCCATCAACTTGGGGGTCTTCCACTCCACGACCAGGGAATGAGGAGCAGATGGAGGTTCTTATGGGAGACTTTTCAGGACAGAGAGTGCAAATTTCTCCTAGTCCTGTGACCAGCAAATGGCAGCTCACAAGCCACATGCAGCTCTTTGGCCCTTGAGTGTGGCTCTTCCACAAAATACCACGGCCTGGGCGAGTCTATTTTGAAGAAGTGGCGTCAGAAGAAGTTTAAGTTTAAAAAAGTTGGCTCTCAAAAGAAATTCCAATCGTTGTCCTGTTGATATTTGGTTCTGTTGACGAATGAGTCTGCGGACCAGTGTCCTAGTCCAAGTAGATGCAGAGAATTCCTTTTTAGGCTCTAATTTGTTCTCTGCTGAAGGAACACCCCTGTTCTTTGTGACCTGCTACCTGGATCTCTACCCTTGGGGGTCTTCTCTTTGCCCAAGAGCATCTCTGGGGACATGTGAAGTGGGTATTAGCATGTACTATTCTTAGGGGCTTTGAGAATTGCCTCCTGCTTATGACTGGGTCCCAAAGGTTGCCTCAAGTCTTAAAGTCAAAACACTTTATGAATGTGTTTACAAATCCACAACACAATTCTTTCAACAGCTTAATAGGTCCTAAACTCTAACTTCCCAGTCACTTCCATGTCCAGTAATCACATCCTAAATCCATTCCTGGACTAATTCTCAGGCCTGCTCATTTCTTTCCCTTTTCACTTCCTCCTTTCTCTTAAATAAAACTGCTTGAGGCTATCCGGATTCAATGGGCTTGACTGAATCAGGATTTATCACTATGGCCCCTGAACCACTTCCTCCACATGAGCAGTTTTCCCGAGACTTGGCATTTCCAAGTATTTTTAAATGTCCTATCTTACTTCCCTGGGACTAGAACCCGTTAACTTTTCCAACTCTGTTAAAGGCCTCGAATTTCTGCCCCTATTTTATTCTCATTTATTTCTGTCTTCAAAGTGTCTAATTCTCCAGTGAGCTCATATTTTATAATATCTTGCCAAGGGCAGCCTTCAGTAGTCAACACTCACTACTAAGGTTCTGCTTTCCAAGCTTTTCTGGTAGGGCTGCTGGTTGACTGGGCATGTGATCTGAATCCCAAGTAACCACTGGCAGGAATGAAACCAATCTTTTTGTAACCTCAGAATCTGGAGGGCTACCCTTCCAGCCTTCTGCATTCACTTTCCTGATGCCTATCTCCCAGTGCTTAACCAGCGCCAACTTATTTTAGTTTTTCCTTACAGCCGTGTCCCACTTCAAAGCAGAGATTTCTTATGAAGTTACATAACCAACAATCACTTCTGGAATCTCATGACGTAGCACACACACACAAGTTGAATTCTAGCTAATGTCAGAATTCATTGTCAGAACTTGTTACAGACTGGATGGTTTTCCTAGGCTTTCCTCAAAGAGAGGAACCCAGGATTCTTTTGCCACGTGACTGCCATATCCAGATCTTTTTGTTTTGGCCATGTGGACAGAGAGAGGGCTTGTGTTGAGACCTTGAGATGAATTTAAGGCCTAGGCTTGGAGGAGGTGTCTATCACTTCTGTTCACATCCCTCGGGCCAAAAAGGATTCTAGAAAATGTATTCATCTTCTAGTTTGGGGAAAAGGAAGAGGTTAGGGAGCATTGAGGTACTTGCTTTTACACTCCCAAATTCATGTCTCTCTCATATTTTCCCTGAATTAAAAATATATTAAGTAATAGCTAAGATTTGCATGACATTTCAGTTTACCAAATGCTCTCCTGTGCATTCTGTTATTTGATCCTCAAAGCATCGTTATGTGATTTGTATTTGTATTTCTCCACTGAAGCTCACAAGACTAACCTTTTAACATTTATCAAACTTCCACTATATGCTAAATGCTCCGTTAGGCATTAGTGACAAAAAGGTGACCCAGAAACAGTCTGTGTTGTCTTGATGAAGTTCTAATGTAAGAAACAGGTATTCATAGAATAATAATCATATTTATAAATGAGATCAGTGTCCTATAAGAAAGAAACATTACTGTTTAAGAAAAAAATATTTTTAAAAACATAGCCCACAAGGACTATGGGAATGAGAGGCATATGGAGGTTCTTGTGGGAGACTTTTCAGGACAGAGATTGCAAATTTCTCCTAATCCCGTGGTCAGCAAACTGCGGCTCATGAGCCACATGCAGCTCTTTGGCCCCTTGAGTGTGGCTCTTCCACAAAATACCATGGCCTGGGTGATGACAAAAACATTAAAAAACTAGATTGGGGTGATGATTATAAAACTGTGTAAATAGACTAAAAACTATTAAAATTTTTACTTTAGATGAGTGGATTTACAGCATGTAAATTATATCTTAGAACAGCTGTCAGAAAAGACATGCAGGAAAAAGCAAGACCAATCCACCATGCTAGTGAGTCATACAGACTGCAAACACTTTAGACAATCACAAGAGCAAAAAAGTACCAGGCTTTCAAAAGGTCTCTGTTTCCCTAGACCTGTTTTTCTTTATATAAACATGTAAAGGAATGATTTTTTAAAAGGAAAATGCATGACAACTCATTGACTTTTTATTTTTGTTTTATCTTATTCTTGGGGAAAACTATGTCAATGATAAAGTAGAAGCCACATTTTCCCCTTGATGACTTCTTCTGAAGTAAAAACAAATATTGGTACAATATAATGTCTATTATGTTTCTCTTAGTGATACAATAGACGCTGAAAATCAAAATAAAACCTAATATATGAAAACATAATCTATCTAAGGGGTACAAGGAAAATGTCCTAGGAGAATTATAAACCCAGTATTTGAAAATGAATGGTAAAGGAATAAGGAAGAAAGGCATTCTAAAGGAGTGTGTGTGTGTGTGTTTGTGTGTGTGTGTGTGTGTGTGTGTGCCTCGCAAATGTGTAAAGAGGATGCCAACAGGGGCTTGGGAGGCAGGAGAACAGAGCATAAAAAAAATCAGCTGGAGGGACCAGGAAGGCCTAGACTGTGTCAATCCATAGGTTGGGTAAAAAATGTTCATTTCCTCAACTTCTCCCCTACAAAACAATAGGAAGCTATTGCAGATTTCTTAAAAAGAGGCAAGGTTAATTTTGAAGAATATAGCTAGATAATAAAGAGATAGGTGAATAGATAGATAATTTGTTTTGTTTTTCCTTTACAGTCCATCTCTATAATTTAAATGACTTGCTAAGTTCAGATCCACATGGTTGAGTTGGCAGGTTGAACGTAAGTCACCTGACTATAGATAGAGGCCACCAGATAATAGAGAGCAGATGGGACAAACTGAGTCTGCTAAGCGGCACTCATGGAAGGCCTTGGCCAGATCTCTCCTACCAGGATGCTGGATATTCCTGGTAATGCAAGAACTATATTCAAAAGTAGATACCCATAAAGCAAGTCAGGTTTTCTGATTGTATCAATAGTGAGGATCTTTGAGAATTGAGACTAATTCCAGCAGAGGTCTGGAGGGAAGGTTCTGAGACGCACTAATGAATGATCCCTCCCTCAGCGGGTTGTTACGTCATGAACTTGCGGCACATCTCTGAGGAATCAGGGTAGCCTTGGAAACTGTGGGTCTGCCCACTGAGGTCTTCATTTCCAGTATGTCCCATTCACTGCCTGTTTGCCAGTTCAATCTGAAACCAAAGTGCAGGTTAAATTTCCAAATCTACATCTCTGTTCTGATCATGAGAGGTAGATCACCTCTTCAAAGTGGCATGTTTTCATTTTCAGCTGGTACCAACCTGACTAATCCATGGCCGTGCCATATCCATTCCACCCTGACCCTGGCCAGGTTTCTTCGACCTGTGTGAATCAGCCTAGCCCAGCCTGGCTGCGAAGCTGGAGCACAGACTTGTCAGTCAATATCGATCCTGACTTCTTTCCCTCCAAAGACCCAAGCGTGGATGGGCAGAGGTCTCTGACATAGCTGGCGGGATGAGTGGAATAACTGAAGATGCGCGCAAGGAAATAATGAAAATACCATATTGGCCCAAAGCCCTGGGGAACTTCTCTGACTTGAGATCTGTGCTCAGACATGCAGCAGGGGGGTTTCCCATGTCAATCCCGGGAAATTTTCCAAAGCTGCCCAGTGGCTTCATGTCTGCTTCGTGACTGAGGTCTGTGAGTGTGGGAACCATTTTTCCTTCAGAACAGTCCAGGAAAGATGAAAAGTAGAGATGCCTTTTACTTATAAAGATCCTATAGTAGATACTGAGGTTAGAACATTAAGAAGTGATCATATTTAGTTCTCACAACAAAGCTGTGTGATTGTCTTCATTTTATAAATGAGACACTTGGGTGCCAGGCAGTTAATTAACCTAGGGAATATTATGCAAGCAAAAAGTGGCAGAATGGGGATTTAAGCCCAGATATTTTTAATACCCCGGCATTTGCTGCTTCTTAACTATTTAACACTGCCTCTCCTTAAATATATTTTGAAGTGGAAAACCTAGAAAACAAATTGTATGTGTCTTGCCAAGAACATAGCTCTACCCTAGAGTCAGAGTCAGGCTTTAATAAATATCTATTAAGTTGTCTCTTCTTGCATAAGCTTTTTCAAGTACTTTGGGAGCGAAGAAAAAAAAAATCCAAAGGGAAAGGGTAACTTCACCATTCAAACTTGAAATGTAAACACAAAAGAACAGGGATAGTCTGTGAGCAAATGAATCAGAACTTAATAACATCAATGAACCAATTCTCATCAAACCATTGCCCTTGGAAAGACATTCACTTATCCCAGAGGTGCCAACAAAGTGTCCATAGAGAATAAGCATGGACATCAAAACTGAATGACCAATGTGGAACCTCAGGCTTACTGCTGTCCAACTGGTCTACCTTAGGCTAACAATATGCGAACCTCAGTCTAGAGAAAGATATGAATGCCATACTCACAGATGTACTTTGTATTAAAATACACTTTCCCTGCCACATCTCCTCTGCTATGTTCTGTCTTGACAAACTGATTCCTTCCTAGCATCATGGGTATTCTCACTTCTATGCCTCTTTGGCTTCCTTTGTATGGAAGTCCTGTCTGGCTTTTACTTCTTATTGCCTTCATAAGACTTTACTCATCCTTCAAGATATAATAAAAGTAACACTTCTCCATTTCCATCTTCCCTATTTCTCCTTTCCTTCTTCCCCAAATAGAATTGATTGCCTCCCTCTTTTATTTCTTTTTCTCAACCATATTCTGTATTTATTTATCTCCAGATTCAAACTACTCTGTGCCTACATTTAGTATTTTCCATCTGATCATGTCTGCTTCATTTATGGGGCAGAACTGTCTGAGACATTCTATATGGAAGGTTGAGGCATCTCATGCAAGATCATTCATGCTAGTAAGTAAGCCAGGAAAATATTTTTGTTCCAGCCTTTAAAAACAAGATGGCATGGCGTGTACCACTAGACTTTACTCCACCCTTTTCCTATAGCCCTCTCCCAGCCATTCTTTGAATTTTTGGATTGAATTTAATCAAAACTAGATTTCATCTTCTTTGTAAGATGATATGGCCTGGTTTTGCCTGACTGGAATAAAGGGTTAAGAAAGTGTTTTGCATCTGTAGCTAGGTTTAGGGAAAATGAGCTTCTTGATTGATTAATGGTATCTGCCAGGATTTTAGAAAATGAGGGTGGCCACATGCATATGCCCATTTGCCACCCAAGGACCAGGCTATTTCCAAGTCCATGTCTAGCCCTAAAAGTTTATGAATAAGATATAATCAAATCTGACTTCTTTTTAATGCTTCACACATTATTCTTTGGTCTACCTTATGAAGATCAGTGCCAATGAAGTATTGATTAATGGAGATAGCTGGGTGGTGGACGCTGTATAAACCAGCTTTGTCTGTTCTTATTCTTATGCTGTATCCACATTCAGCACTTCACGGAACAGGCTTATTAACTAGTTATCTAATGTCATCATTTCTTACGATGCATAATGAAATCCTATCTGCTTCATTTTGAGAGACACTAAGTTCTGTTCGGTATGCAAAGTGCTAAGGACACCCTGATGAATAGCACTGGTGCCTTTATTAAATGTGTTCTCCAGCATTTGCAGTAACACAGACATTGAAACTGATGAATAAAATATATAGGCTGAGATGTGCAATCACAGAAGTTTCCACCACTGTCTCTCAAACTTTTCCACCAAAATTTAAGAAAAATTATTACCTCTGTCAAAGAATCTGAAACCAGGATCCACAACAATTTTAAGAGTAAATATGTGTTAAGGACTCTTAATTGATATTTTAGGGGAAATTCTGAAAACATTCTAAATAGGTATACCTATTTGTTTTGACTTATACCTCTCCTCCCCCCCCCCCCCCCCCCCGCTCCCTAGAGTCATCAAGAATAACTGTGAACAAAACACTGCCAGTGTTCCCACATGGATTCCTGGGACATTCTTATGCCCACAGGGGTACAGAGACGTAGCTGAAGGAACAAAGATGAGTCTGGAGGAGAGGGATTATAGTGCAAAAGAAAGACATTTTTAGTTTGGTCTTGCAAGACAATGAGAAAAAGCTTTATAGCTGAAATCAGACCTGAATGGACAGCAGAAAAGGTCATTCATTCAGAAAAAAGAAAAGTTTGCTAAAGGCACAGAGGTATTAAACAGCTCACCCAGGAAACTGCCAAGAGTTTTATTCCATTGGATATGAAGTGTCTAGATTGAGCGTGGCATAATAACCGGAGACAGGGAGGGAGGGCACAATAAGCAATTGTTAGAAGTATTATATTCTTATTAAATATGCATTTTTCATCGACTTTATAATTGCTCTCTTTTGCTTCTTGCTTAACTTGCCACTCACAGGCCAGAAAGGCAGATCAGGTGGAAGCATTTTTTTACGGCACTTCAGAACTAAGTCACCCATGGCAAAGCTCTGCGTGGCCTTGGCCACCTATCAAAGGCCTCCTCTCACCGGCCATCAATGGTTCTTCTGGCACCGGCACTGAGCCAGAAGGAAAGGCGGCTGCTGAAAGACCAGGCAGCCAGGCTGTGAGACCGAAACGTCCCAACCAGAGCACGGGCTGAGTGAGTGCTTCCTCTTAACAACATGCCTTCTGCAAGTGGAGGGGTCACTCAATGTCCTCCCAAAGTCATTCACAACCCGCCTTCTCTACTGAACTCCCGGATCCCTTTGAGGAAATATTTACAATGGAAAGCTAGACTATGCTGCAGAAAACGAGCTCTGCTTTGAGGGTGTGAGGACCAATGGACTGTGAACATGACCTCTCAGCCTCCTGTGGCAACCTGCCATAAGAGTGCTTTTCTCATCACTGCTCAGGTTCTCAGCAAAGGAACTTGCAGAGGTCTTCCCCTGCACAGGATTAGAAGCAACATGATTTCTCTGAGACCCAAAGAGATTCTAAATAGTATTTATGATATGCATTATTATTGAAGTCTTCTGTGAATTTTACTCAGATGAAAAACTGTGCTATATTCCCAAGTCCTTTTGCATTGGCTTGTATCTTCTAGGATCTTGAGGTTGTTGTAGTGAAGATGGTGCTAGGAGTAGTGGAAATTGTTGGAGAGAGTGTTTCCACAGTAGTGAGGTCTCAAAATACATTTCAGTAAGTGAGAGCTGCTATGGAGATGGTTCCTTGACCTCTGCCTCTAGCCTCCAGAAGGCAATGGATTTTTGTAAGAAAATACATTTTTGTTCAAAGCATCCAATCTGTGATATTTTGTTATGGCCGCCCTAGAAAACTAATACAGATGTTGGTACTGGAAGTGGGGTGCTGCTATAAAAATACCCCCATATGTGGACATGGCTTTGGTACTGGGAAGGGATAAAGGCTAAAAGAGTTTTGGGGTGCATGTTGCTAGACACTGGAGCAAAGGTGATTCTTGTTATAAAATGACAGAAATGAGAAGGCATGTTTCTGAGGAGAGAGAGTTCCAAGGGCAAGGTGCTCTCAATTGATAAAGAGATTATGGGACCCTATGAGGCATCTCAGAAGAAATATGGAATAATGTTGGGGTTATACCAGCAGAAATGCTGCCAATTTTGCCTAAATGAGAGAGAGAGAACAGAGAAAATGAAGGAAGCCTGCCAGATTCCTGAAATTCTATAGGACAGAAGTATCCCCACCAATTTAAAGGATGAATCTGAGACATAGACATAGCTATATCTCCAAACCTTTTATTCCTGTACTTAAATAACTAAGGCAGTGAAAAGCCTTCACACATTTTAGTTTGATTTTAGCAATGAGGAAAAAATAATTTGTATGATGAAACTAATTAGGAAGCTAACCAAATCCTATGCCCATGATTTGATCCATATGATGGCACATGCTCCACCTATAATTACCAGGGGGGGAGATTTCCCTGTAGCTCAGTCAAGTTCCAAATGGAGGTCTGGTCAGAAGTGCAAGGTGGGTGAAGCCTGGGGAAAGTGAGGGATACCCTGGCCTTTTAGGAAAGTGAAATAAGCCATGAGAGTCCAAAGGAGCTTGTATTCTCTTTCTAAAGATGCTACCTGGAGAACACATCCCTCAGCCCTGTGTGCATACGTGTGTGTGTGTGTGTGTGTGTGTGTGTGTGTGTGTGTGTGTTTGTGTGGACACTTTAATATTTTTAAAGCAATAAA
The DNA here is from genome assembly GCA_963924515.1 of Vespertilio murinus. NCBI lineage: Eukaryota > Metazoa > Chordata > Mammalia > Chiroptera > Vespertilionidae > Vespertilio > Vespertilio murinus. The sequence goes on along the minus strand of OZ004717.1, from coordinate 4,792,967 downwards.
CCATACTATGTTTGCATCTAGACATTTTATTGCTGTGCTTTTAAATTATAATGGACCAATCACTTATTCACAAGAGCAAAAATTATGATGACTTATTTATGTATCAGAAACTCCATGGGGATGAACAATAAATGAAGCAGACACTATCCTTGAACTCTGGGGGACTTTACTCATTGTAAAACATTTTATAAAGGTATTGTTTTATGTATTCTTCAAAATACCCAGTAAACAGATGTTGAAACTGAAGCTAAGACAATGCAAGTTAATTGCTCAGCCTCTTGTGATATGTGATTGAAGGAGTTAGGCATCACATCAAGTTCTTCTGACCCAGCTCCTGTGTTCTTCCCACCGCCCGGTGCCTCCATGTAAGTGAACTTGACACCTCCAAGGGATGCAGTGATTCCTATCTGTTCTGACAACCAGGGGAGAGGAACAATCTGACTAAAGATTATTGAGGATGAATTTCAGTCAGGCATTTAATGAGAGAGAGATAACTAGATGAGATAACTAGAGCTGGTGTATCCAATTTTCTTTTAATTCCTGGAAACTTGAGAAAAATTTCTAGCCATTAGGTTTGGACCAGAAGAATAGTTTTGTTCAATGGTTATAAGAGAAAGTGAAAAGATATATGAGTAGTGACTTTAAGAAGAACCATTAAGGAAGAACTACTTTGAAACCAGAGTCATCAGAGTATCAGCTATTATCAGACAAGAAAAAAATGATGGGATCACCAAATCTGTGAAGAACTTAAAATCAGCAACACATAACTGAGTTTAGGATCCAGGCTCTTGAAATGTTCTATTCAAGTAATCATGGTGGGCTGACTTAATGCCCAGGGAGGTTGTGACTATAGTGGAAATATTTCCAGTTTCTTAAAACTTGCTTATTTAAATGCATGCTTTCCTTATAATTCCAAGTATAGAATCAAAACAGAGAATTTGGAAGGACCATAGTTACACAGAACAACTGGGAAACACGTCTTCGAGGAAGGATTTAGTAAGTACTCTTATCTGTGGGTCCCTACTGATTCTGTGATCACACTATGCTCTGCCTTGTTCTCTCCTCTTCCTTCTCTTCTCCATTTTCCAAGTCTGTTCTTTATTTTGCATTTTACATTTGCTCTCTGCAATCCAGCTCTAACTTTACTTAAATGACTCATTTTATTTAAATGCCCATTTTATAGCAAACATAAGGCAGAGACTGTGCTAGCTCTTCTTCTTTGCCGCAATATGTGCGTGACTGAGTTGTTACTTGGGAGGACACAATCTAAATACCTTTGTTTGCAGTCACATGGCATTTTCCAGAATCCCAAAGTAATTCTGCAGAAGCTTTCAGCAATTTTTTTTTTTGACACACTAGAAAAAGAATGGATTTTAGATTTATACTGAGCTGGGTTTGAATTCTGAAAAAAACAAAAAACTAAGTTATGTAATGGGGGCAAATTATTTAACTTCTCTGATTAGATTTCTTTTCAATCAATATGATAGTCAATGAGAGGATGTTTGCAAATCATTAAATTCAATTCCTGGTACATAGCTGGTGGTGCGTAAATATTAATTAAGTCTAGAGTTATTAGTTCTTAGTGCTCTTCAGTCTCTGTGGGACACTTTATCCAGTTTGGCGATCAGCTTTATTTCTGTAGAGTTAGGACCTATCTATCATTACTTTTTGTAGTTGTTGTGATTTTATTATTACTAGATAGCCTTCCTTGTCTGTATGCTGAATGAAGAGTTTTTTGAAACCATTGAAAGAATTAATTGGCCATGGTTATAGTCATCATCTTCTCCCAACTCAAGCTCCCACTGGATCACAAATAAGTCCCTCAATAAATATTTGCTTGACTAATAAAGGGATACTTCCTGAGCACAGTGCTTACACCCTCATTTATGATGATGTGACTCTCATTTGATCCAGTGTCAAATACATATTTTTGTTCTCATGGCTGCTTTGCTCTGCATTTGCTTATGATGGAAAGACTGCTCACAGAAAGTCTAGACAATGATTGGTAATGGTTGATTTGAGACAAAATCACTTAGACCATTATCATTTCATTAGAAAAGCAACTCAACTAGGGATTATTTCAGAAAATTAGCTCCTGTGGTTGTTTGACTGTGATATCGGTTTATTCTGTATTTGATGAGTAAAGTGCAAAACAAAAGCAGACAAAGGTCATTTTCAAATTGAAAATACACAGAGGAAAGGTTTCATTATTTAAAATTGAGTCTCAGTCAGCAAGAACTAAACTCAAATCAGTTAGGAAAGTTCTCAGCTCTCTTTCACAATGTTTTCATAAATTACTTTTATATTTGTATTTATCTAAAACATTATGCATGTTTTTAAAAATGTAACCACGGTGTAAGGTTATAATTTTAAAAATATTTTTATCTGTCTTATCCCTTCTCTGATAAGTCCCTGTAACCAAAAGCAACTATTTCAATTTTTTTCTACTAGTTTAACTTAAATAGTCTGCATACAAACCATTTCTTGATTTTGTATATTAGTGATAAAGATTTATTACACTTATCTAACTTTTATGGCTACATCACAATATCATAATGTAATAGTTTATAATTAAATTATTATATATTATTTTATTTTTCTGAACATATAGTATTATTCATTACTAGTTCAAAATTATGAGCACTTTTTAAATTGTAAGTAAGTTTTCCCTTGTAGTTATTTTTTGATTGCTTATTTTTTAAAATATATTTTTATTGATTTCAGAGAGGGAGAGAGTGATAGAAACATCAATGATGAGAGAGAATCATTGATCTGCTGCCTTCTCCATGCCCATATTAGGGAGCAAACCTGCAACTCAGGCATGTGACCAGGAATCAAACTGTGACCTCCTGGTTTACAGGTCAATGCTCAAACACTGAGCCACACTGGCCGAGCCTGATTGCTTGGTTTTTATGTGTGTGCTTTTCTATTTGTACTTCTTCTCAAACACTTTAAAGTAATGTAAAGCCTTTCTGTTTACTATTTTCTTCATGATCAATCATATCATATATTCCATCATTCCCATTTTATTTAGACAGATATTTTCCAGAACACAACCTTTTACTACTTAACTTGGAATAGTTGTTTTCAGGTGATCCTGGGATTTCTCTAAATCTTTATTCTAGATTATGTCTTCCACTTTTGGATAATTTTATGAACTTGCATGTAGTACAAATAGTTTTGTAAATGTGTGTTTTACTCATTGCTCATATTTTGATTTATCCTTTTACTAAGTAAATAAATACAAATAAAATTATTTTTAAATAGTTTTTGAAGACATTCATTTATGAAGTTCTGGCTGCTAAGGTTACTTTTGAGATGCTAATGCCATCCTATTTCTCATCTAAATATGGAGCTTTTTATATTCTCCTGAAAATGTTAAATTTTTCTTCTCTCACTATTATTTTGAACATTCATAATGGTATGGCTTTGGTATTCATATCTCCTCATTTATTATTCTTGACACTCGAGAGACATTCATTCTTCAATTTTAACATATTTTCTTGGTTTATTTTTTTCTATAATTTCCTTTCTTCTGATTTGTTTCTTTTCTTCTGAAATTCCAGTTACTTGATATTGGATAGTTTGAATTTATTAACCAACTTTAATGTTCCCATTTTTTACCTTGTTGTTTACTTTTTTGGGAGAATGAACCAAGTTTAATTTCTAAATATAATAGATTATTTTTAGTCATCAAAATTTTAATAGAAAGGAGTCCTTATTAGCTGATTGTTCCTTTTATATAGCTTCCTGTTCTTATTCCATGGTTACATTTTCTTGATTCACCTACCTGAGAATAATAATTATAATATTTATGTTTCCTCAAGTTTCTTTTTTCCTATTTCTTTTTATCTTTGTTTCAAATGGAAAGGTTTTCCTCATTTATTGATAATCCTTGCTTGTCCATTGGTATTTGATAATGAAGTGCTATAAAGCTTATGAGATGCTCTGGGGGAGGGAGGAGAGGCGTTGGATTTACCAACTGGTGCATTTTAGAATGAGGTGGCATGTAGGGGCAATTATTTGACTGAGATATACCCAACTAATTGTAGTTTCAAGTCCATTGTCAGGAGCTGTTTAATTTTTCCAGAGAACACTAAAAAGCCCGTACTTGAGAAAGACATTGTTGAGAGTGTAAAGAAAGGGGTGGGTGGTGGTAAATTTCACCCATGTTCCTGGAATCTAGAAAAGGGAAGGTTTGTAGAGTTTCTTCATTATACTTAATCTTCTTGATTTCCTCTTAGCCTAGCATCCTTGAGTCTAAGGTCTCTCTGGCTCAATCAATCCACAGAACAAATTTCTTACCAGAGTAGGTAGAAATTTTGCCTGATGTTGGGAGTAAGAACATGGTTATATTGGTGTTTAATAGCCCCAGTTCAGGTTCTAAGAATCCCCTTATGTTGGGCCTCTTATTTACTCTCACATTTAGTGTCACATGTTACTACCAAGTTGTGAGACTTGCTGTATTCTGTAACATAAATTATAAGGTTATGATCTACTCCTCAATGAGGTTCCCCTTTATAAGCACTTCCTGTTCAATTTCTTAACAGTGTTATTTCCTTCATTTATTTTCTATCTTTCTCACATTTGTTGATAGTTCTTTTCTTCAGTTCTCTTCTCTTATATTTTTCATTGTCTTTACAGTTCATAGGTTTGATTCAACAAAAGAGCAGATAACTACATGCATTCATTCAGATGTGTGTAGCTAGACTTTCTAAATTGTTAGAACAGAATCACTTTTAATTTTATTCTAATTTTAATATTACCAGGTTAGATATTTGGGTAAAAGGAATAAACATGTATGTTCTCTACAGAGATTTAGCAAAGTTCATTGATATTTTGAGAAATTCTTCAGATTAGATAGACTAGTTGAAAATTTCTGGATTAGAATCCTTTAGTGTGATATCCTCTTTTAAATGACCTGAAACCTGAAAAAAAAATTTGAATTTAAATTAAAAAAATCATCAAATATTCTGATATCTTCTAGATTTTTATGTCAGAATCCTGACATCACGGTTGATATCCTCAATTCACCCCATCGAATCAATTAGCACATCATATTAATTTTTCTTATGTCTTGACTCTGCCTGCTTTTTACTTCTTTCTCCACATCCAATAGTGAAGTCCAAATCACTATAATTTTTGTTTAGATCTCTGTCAAAGCCATTTAACTAAATGACTTTACCTCTTTTTAGCCATTCCCCATTTGGTAGTCAGAGACATCATCTTAAATCATGGACAAGCTCTTGTAATAATTTTAGAGAAAACGATGATAGCTGACCAGATCTCTTAGTATAAAGATCAATACCCTTACCGCTGTCCATAGGGTCTTGTGTGGCCTGAAATCAGTGGAATTCTTGACTCCATCTGTCCCCTCTGCCTTGGTGACCTGCTTTTAGTAACTCCTATGTTGCAAGCTTCTCCCAGGTCAGGATATTCACTCAATTATTTCGCCTAGAACCACTGAATTCTCAGAAACTCTGTCCCTTGCATACTTAGCATTCAGGGTCATTACTTGGTAGAACAAGAGGTCAGGTCCAGGGAAAATCTTGAAATATTTTCAAAAGTTGGTCAAATCTCATCTTTATCTTTTTTCAAGCTATGTGTCACTTACAAGCTCTTGGAGATGGGTGTACATTTGCTCATCATGAGTAGTTTAATCAAATAATGCTTGTACATTTTTATCACAATCCCTTGCAAATAATATATTTAATACATATTATTTCCTTTTTTTTCCCTGTTAAGTTATCAATAACTGTTTGGTGAACCCAAGAAAGGTTGAAGAAAGTTTTATACATAATCAGAAATATCATCTTAATACAAATTGAATAGCAAATCTTTTTGTCAAAGTTTAAAATGAAAAAAAAAAAGACAAAAACTAAAAATAATTTAAATGAAAGCAATAAGCTCTGAGATAAGTTGCAAAGATATATTTCTGAAATTCTTTCGGGGATTTTTCTTACATATTTTTTCTCCATATAAATTCCTAACCAAATGTAATTTGTTAACAACAAACCCTTAAGATTTTTGAAGGGAAGTTACCATGAATATGAGGTCTTACATGTAAAAGGCGAACTGAAAAATGTTAATGATGATGGCAATGCTAGTGTTGGCTTTTACACTTATAGAGCACATTGATTTTCAAAGCACTACCCAGCCTTTCTGTGGAGGCAAGAAAAAATTAATGTAAAGATTTCTCAGATAAGGTTGACTGCAAATTTATATCATAGAGAAATAATGCCCAAATATGGATTGCTCAGGGTGGGGAGTCCATTATTTCAGGGAGGCTTTTGTTGTACTCATTTATCCTGAGCCTATCTCAGGGAGAAGATCACCGAGGACTTTCTTCCCGCAACCCCAAAGCTGGTGGCAACTCATCAAACATTCACATGAGGTTGTATGCACAGAATTCTCGGCCAAATAATAATTCCTGCCCAGAAAAATCTTTCATTTCCCCAAATCACATTATATCATATTCCCAGCTGCAAATATTCACAAAGGTTTTATCTTTCCTCTACTTCCCTTTCAAGGGTGTCATGGTACCATCTGTTTCCCCAAACACTATGCTGACCCCAGCTGTCAATCAATGGAACCCAATATGGACATGGATCATTACTTCAGTTGCGGTTTACCAATTTCCAAGCTTCACGACAATCTTTACTTGATTGTACAATCCAAGTACAAAAACACTAATCCATTGTGGCACATATATAAAGAGTGGGATATTACTCAGCCACAAAAAATAACAATATCTTACTATTGTGACAGCATGGAGGGACCTAGAGGGTATTATGTTAAGTGAAATCAATTAGTCAGTGAAAGATAAATACCATATTATCTGACATACGTAGACTCCAAAGAACAAAATAAACCAACAAACAAAATGGAAACAGACTCATAGATACAAAGAACAGACTGATGTTTAACAGAAAGGAGAGGGGTGAGGGCTGGATGAAAAGGGTGAAGGGATTAAGAACTACAAACGGTAGTTACAAAACAGTCACAGGGATGTAAGGCACAGCAAAGAAAATATAGTCAATAATATTGTAATAACCATGCCGGGTACGAGGTGGGTATTGAAAATATTGAGGGGAATACTATGATTATCCAACCGCTATGCTGTATACCTGAAACTAATAAAAATAACACTGAATGAAAAGTGTAATGATGCATGAAATAGGAAAACAATGCTGATCCCAGAAATTTTCTTTTCACTCCTCACCCGAGGACATATTTTTATTTATTTTAGAGAGAGAAAGGGGAAAGGACAAAGAGAGAGAGAGAGAGAGAGAGAGAGAGAGAGAGAGAGAGAGAGAGAGAGAGAGAAACATTGATGTGGGAAACATTTTTGGTTGCCTCCAGTATGCAACCCTACTGCACCTTGAAGGAATCAAACCCACAATGTGGGTATGTGCCCTGACTGAGAATCGAACACTCAGTCTTTCAGAACAATGCTCCAACCCATTGAGCCACATTAGGCAGGGTCTGATCCCATAATTTTATTCTAGCTCTTTTTCAAAACACCTATGATGTATAAATGCATACTTCATTATATTATTTTCCAAATCCTCACTCTCTAGTTATCTCTCTTTAGAGCATATGTTTCCAGGTTTTTTTTGCAAGCTCTGAAATGACACAGGTATACCATACATATTAAACTGTTTTTAGCAGAAACCAGATATAGACTTTATTAGTAAATACATTTTTGCTTTTTTTGTTTTTTATTTTAAGTACACTGTACTATTTTCAATAGCATTTATTTACATTACATATACTTTTGTCTAAGTTTGAATTTAATATTTTCAACACTACTTGCCGCCAGGAAAAAATGGAATTTCCCAGAAAAGTTTAAGAATTTTGTTCCATTAGTATCTTGGGTAATTTCCCATCACTGGTCGTTGAGTATGCAGAAAACATAAACTAATTTTCAAACTGGCTTTAAATCCAGTGCAAGAAAGGCATCAGTCGCAAAAGAATAAGATATATTCCAAGTTCAAATTGTGCTTTATTGTTGATCTTTTAAAAAATATTTACTGTCTTCTCCATTTGTATTTTAAAAGTTTAAAACCCCAATTATGCGAAACTGGCAGGAGAGGGAAAGGGAAGTGCACAGAGATGAAAGATACAGAATGCCCTCAGGACCCCCTGGGAGGGCCTCACACCTCCCTCCCCCCTCAGCAGAGAGAGGAAGACCTGGAGACCAGAGAGAGGCCACTTGCCTATTTAAGGTCTAGAGTTCTCTTAGCTTAGGGCTCCATACATTTTTCTCTTCTGACTACACATTTTTCTCCCAGAGCCTCTTACAAGTCATATGACCGTTATTGTGTTCAACTTTTAAAAAATTCTACTACAAGCAACAAAGATGGGAAGGAACCCGATCACAGTGTTCTTATTTCTCATGCTTGCTTTAGAACAGGCCTGAAGATGCAATTCAGCAGAACAGAGAGACTGGGGAAAAACCCTCCCCGAAGTTAGAGCGGTATAAAGCTGTGGGCTAAATTCAACTGAAATGAACACATTCAGAGAGACAGAAAATACTACACACACTGGGAAGATTTCCCACCGTTAACTGGAGTTAGATTCCATTGAGCATCCTAATTGCATTCCATGATATTTTACAGACCATGGGTCCAACCAGGCAGACAGCCCGTTACAGTGCTGGTCTATAGACAGTGAGGCGCGGTTAACAGATGTGTTCTATCTAAGCACCAGGATCCTGCATTCCCAGAGGTTCCAACCGGCTCTCATCTCACATATTTCTTTTGAAATATGCTTTACTGATTTTTTACACAGAGTGAGGGAGAGGGATAGAGAGTTAGAAGCATCGATCAGCTGCCTCCTGCACACCCCCTACTGGAGATGTGCAGGCAACCAAGCTACATGCCCTTGACCAGAATCGAACCTGGGACCCTTCTGTCCACAGGCCAGTGCTCTATCCATTGAACCAAACCAGTTAGCACTCCCATGTCACATCTTAAAGTAGATTTCTTAACCCAGGTTTTAATAAAGAAGCAGAAATAAATAATTTGTTGGTAATGATAACCAATAACATCTGGTAAACATTTTGGTGGGCAAACATTTTTCTAGGCACATTTCTAGGCATAGTTCTAGAAATTTAGAGCTAGTTGTAATGACATAGTTAGAAAAAAAGAACTTCCTGGAGAAGTTAATCATTTGTCTTATGATTCTAAAGCCACATTCCCAAGGCTGTGCCTGCACCCACACAGCCCACATTTGCATACACACAGCAGGGGTGCCCAGGTCCACCTAGCAGAGGGTCCGAATCACTAGGGAACACCAGGAACCAGCAGCTTTGCTTCAGTTTAATTCACTCAGTACATTCTGACCTTAGAACGGGAGGGGGGGGGGAGAGAAGAAATGGGTTACAGAAGACCTTGATGTTGAGTTGTTCATACGGTCATCTTAAAGATGGATGTGAGCATGTCCAATGTCATTCCCATGAGAGATTGCCTGGCTTTCTTCATCATGATTCCTGGGCCATCAATCTTGGCCGTTTCTGTGTTGCAGGGTTCTAATCCTGCAGGTTGTTAGTCAATTGAGTACCTCTGCTGAGTGAGTGATGGTGGGAGGCATGAGAGGGACAGAAACAACCCAGCTGTAGACAGTCTGGAGCTCAGCGTCTAGAGACTGGAAGATCTTACTAGACTTAGGGGATCCACACCAGACTGGTTATTTCCTTCATAGGGATTTTTAGGTCCCAATATGTTCAATTAGCTTAGTTTACTCCACTGTTAAAGTTGGTTCCATGCATTATTTCCATAGTTGCTTTGATTCCTTTTTTGCTATTAAAATGCTGAAAATCCATAAAAATACTGGAGGTGGGTACTTTCCTTGGCTCCACCCCCATTCTGAGGACCACCTGCTACAGCACATGTGTCTGTCTTCTACATGGGGAGTGTTCTGCACACTTCTTTGCTTGCTGCCAGAGAGGATCCCTTTTACCTGAAACAGGCTTCCTCCATTCTCTCAGAAGCCCCGCCTGCTACCAAATGCCTCTCGGGGCAGTAGCTCAAGTGAAGAATGATGTTCCTGCAGCTTCTCTGAGATCTTGCTAATTTATGGGTTCAGGCAAATTTATCTCTGAAATGTAGGAGCAGGGCTGTGCTTTTTGCTTTATTGTCTTCGCCAAACATGGTTCATCTGGTTACAAAAAGGCAAGTGTGCTCCCTAATTACTAGGCAAACAGAGCGTGGGAGAAGAGGCCATTCATATTCATTGCAGTGTTCTTTTTAAAAAGGGGCTTTCCTCCGAATGCTCCCCAAAGAGGTTGTGTATGTATCTGATCTCTCATTTGAGATGCTGAGCTCTGACTGGCTGACAATTTGTTATGGGGTCCCAGGAAGGTCACTGAACTCTCCCAGCTTCCTTTTTAGCCTGCACAGTTTTACAGAAACGGTTCAATGAGGGTGCTCTAAGTTCTCTTCCACCTGGAGCATTTGGTTACTCTATTGTTTGACACCAAGGATCGCTTCTTAGCAAGTTTTCTGAGAGCTCAGCCCTGCACCCGCTCACAGCCTGCACAGACTAGATACAGACAAGTATGAATGTGTAGGCTTACAAAATCTCAGAGTTCAAAGACTGTCAAGGTGATGAAACCCAACCCCTCTGGCTTTACCTGCATACCTTCTACAACATCTCCACCCTGTGGCCAACACCCACCTACGGGTGAGCACTTCTACCAGCCCTCACTACCTCCCAAATCAACCCCCTTTTCCTGTGGGTTTTTATGAAGTTTTCTCCAGTTGTTCCAATATATGTGGACCTGCATTCATACTAGTGGGTATGAATTCTACCACTTACAGCTTCCTTAAAAAGTGTAATTCTTTTTTCACGTAACAATCCTTTTGATATCGGAAAATGATGACACGAACATCCTTGTTTCTAGGGAAAACAATCCAGGTTTTAAAAACATTCCTGCTGTTGTATGGTTCCAAGTGTGTTCCTGATTTTGACCACTTTCCTCTAAATTTGACCCAGGTTGTCAATGGGCTTGCAGAACCTGATCAAATGTCCAAAGTAATCTTTGATGACAAAATCTGAAAATTGACTTTTAGAGTGAAAGAAAAGATTAACTGGGAAAGATACTATCACAGTAATCTGAGCAAAAATAAAATGTGACAGGACCTCTGCAAAGAGGAAAGGAGCTTACCACTATATTATGGATATTTTGTGTTTTATGTTAAATGCATAATCGCACATTACATACTCACCACGCCCTTCCCATTTTAGAGTTTAAGTACCTTGTACAAGTCTATTATGTAATAGACCTGGAATTCAAAATATTTTCTATGGCTCAAATACTAGCAGCATCTCCCAAGTGAGAGGAAGACTTCAAACATATTGTCTGAGAAGCAATCACTTGCGCAGGTCAAGGAATAGGATAGACAAACTTACTTCCTGGTTGGTTTTTAAGAGTTCTATGGGGAAATTATGCCTAGATTAGGACCATCACACAGAAATGCCAACAAAGTAACAGAGGGTTTCACTCCCGTCCCCTTGCAGATATGGAATGAGTTCTGGGTGTCTGTGTGTGTCCATATTACTTCTAGAACAGTCTGCCCTTGTGCAGAGGCCTAAAAAGGAAGACTGTCTTCAGCCCCCGGAGCAGTGCACACTGGCTGCCGGAGGTGCTAGGAATGTCCACAGCAGCTCGTTTCAGATTAAACAGACTTTGCATGTATCTTTTCAGTTAGCAGACATCCGTACCTGGACCCAGACCTCCGTCCCAGGACCCTGACCTCCCTCCGGGGCTCAGATCTACATCCGGGTCCCAGACCTCCATACTGTGGCACAGATATCCATCCCAGGCCCCAGACCTCACTCTGGGGTCCAGAACTCCATCCCGTACACAGATCTCCTCCCCAGATCCAGACCTCCTTTCCCAACCCAGACCTCCTTCTCTGACCCAAACCTCCATCCCAGGCCAGACCTCCATGCTAGGGCCCAGACCTCCAACCCAGAATCCAGTCCTCTATCCAGGACCAAGATCTCCATCTGAGGCCCATACCTCCATCTTGGGACCAAGATCCCACCCAGGTTTCAGACCTCCATCTGGGTCCTAACCCTCCATGCCAGGTACTAGACCTCCATCCCAGGGCCCAGACTTCCAACCCAGAATCCAGTCCTCTATCCGGGGCCCATACCTCTATCCCAGGGACCAGCCCTCCATTAGGGTCACAGACCAACATTAGGGGCCCAAACCTTCATCTCAGAATCCTGTCCTCTATCTGGGGTTCAGAGATCTATCCTAGGGGCCAGACCTCCATCCGGGGCCTAGACCTCCATCCCAGGATGCAGTCCCCCCTCCGGGGCCCAGACCTCCATTCTAGAACCCAGAACTCTCTCTAAGGCCCAGACCTCCATCCCAGAATTGTCTATTATGCTGCAATCAACCTTCAAAAGAATAAGGCAGATTGTCAGAAAGATATTCTTGAGTTGAGAAGCAAAAAGAACAGGGCATAAAATGCCTATATGATAAATGCCTATATGATGTCATCCAGCACAAGGTAGAAACATGCTTCTAAACATAGCAGAAGTAGAATTTGTGACAGGAATGAACCATATCTGTGAGTGGCTTAAGGGGTATTAACAACTGGGTATGTGTAAAGAACTAAGAGAGTTTATTAAAGCAGAGTAAATGTTCAATAAATGGTAGTGATCCCCTAAATTATGGCTTGTTCATAAATTTTTATTTGTTAAAAAAAATAAAACTATCTTTGTTATTTGTCAGAGTGGTGTAGGTTTGTTGTTGCCTCTTGCACTTTCTAAACCAGGGATGAGCAAACTTTTTGACTTGAGGGACACAATGGGTTCTTAAACTGGACCGGAGGGCCGGAACAAAAGCAACCTGACCATGCTGGCACTCTCCTCTTGGGCTGCTGGTGAAGGAGAGAGGGGAGAGCAAGAGAACCCTCTGCTCTTTCGGCTCCGCGGACCGGATAGACCAGACGAACGGGGTGGGTTCCGCCCGCGGGCCATAGTTTGCCCACAGCTATTCTAGACCTTGTCCAGTGTTGAAATTTGAGGTCTGACACAGTGATAAACCCTGAGACTCACTTGATCCTTTGCAGTAAAGAACAAGTAAAAGAAATAGGATCGTTCCTTTGTTTTAAACCTTCATGGGCTCTTCCTCTTCTGTGGAATACAGTCTAACTTCCCTGTGAGGGCGAACACACAGCACAACGTGTTGCTGCCTCTTCCCTTACTTTCAGCTGCTCCCGCTTCTCACTTTTTGCCCCAGGAATATGGCCTTGGACACTGAGCTCCTTTGCTACTCTGTGTTCCTCCCTCCTGGAAAGCACATTATACACCACAGGGAAGAGCTGATTTAGGCCACTTAATTCTCTGTTACTTGGAACTGACTCACTGATGGCTTGTGAGGTAACCAATGATTTTTGTCGGCTCGATAGATGGCCACATTATTTATTCCAGAACCGGTTATTAATTGCCTTCTATGTGCCCAGTAGCTTGCTGAGCTGGAGAGGTAAGACAGCTCGCTGTCTGCAGGCAGCTTGTGGGAAGAGACTAAATAAACTCAGTGTTCAACAGCAAGGTCAGGAGGGAAGGAAAGGCCAGCTGGGCAGTTGGGTTAGACCTGGATGTGTCAGGGGGATGGAAGGGGCTGGCCTTTGCAGAAAGAGCAGCTCGCCCTGCCAACGAATGACTGGGTGAAAGGCCCAACACGCAGAGAGAAGTGTGCGTGGGCGTGGTCTGTGACAGGGCTCCAGTTTTGAAAGCACCAAGCTTGCCCGGGAGAAGGTGTGCTCGGTACCCTCAATGATGTGGCCACACTTTGTCACGATCACTTGAAACACTTCAAAGGAGGGAAGTGGCCGTGGCAAGCCCTTCCAGGCCGTCTTCAGAGCAAGTTGTGAGGAGGCTAAGAGGAAGGAGAGGGCAGCTGAGCTGAGAGTGCTTTGTTGACTGTACGCTCCTGCAAGTGAGCACAGGATGGCACGGGAAGGGTCTGCTGCTTCTTTAAGCATTCCTCTGCACCTGATGTGGCCATAAATGACAAGCTCCCATCACAGCGCAGAACGCACTTCACTCCGAGGTCTAGTTGGGATTTGAATGCCTAAGTGCCTCCCGCTGTTACAGGTGGCACACTTATGCCTAGGACAGGCACAAAACAAAGGAGCACGCTGCTGGCCGGGCAGCCATGGCTGTGATCAGTCTTTTCAAACACCTTGGGACCCAAAGGGAAGTAACAAACCCTAAAGGGACACCCTGCAAAGGCTTCCTGGCAGTGACCCCTTTCTGGGCATTCTCCGCCCTCCCTGTGTTCCCATCCCTAGTCCCAAACCATCTGCCACACAGAGCCCTGCGATCATGGCCACCATTAGGGAATCGCAGAGGGGGGCTTCGGAGTAAGGCGGCACTGGATTCAAAGCCAGTCCTGAGCCTTAGAATGTTATTCAACTTCTCTGAGTTTGGCTTTCTTCCCAATAACACCTACCTTGAAGGGGTGCTGAGGTTTATATATTACCTGCGCATAGCAACCAATCAACAGACAAATGATAGCTCTGATGACCATTACTTCCATGATTATTATTTCTATTTCTGTGGCAGGAGCAGGCAATGTGGTCGAGACTTCAGGCACAATTGGGAAGTATTCTAGAGTCTCTGGTTCAGACAATATTTGTTTCATTAACAATTATTTCACCTATCAACACACTCAAGGTCACAGGCCTCATCGGTTTGCATCATGCCCAGTAGCATGATCTTCTCCCCACTCCAGTCCCCATGTAACCTGGAATGCCACCTGTTCACATCTGCCCTTCTGGCCTCAAGACTTATAATCACTCTTTTGGTTAAATACAGCGACCTTTAAAAATCCCTCTAAAAATGCATACAGATCATGTTAGCATCCACCCTCACATCAGTACAAAAGAATTGGTGTGAGCAGAATGAGGCCGTTTTGTCAGAATGTGGAGATGGGGGAGGAGGAGGGGAAGACCCAAGGGAGGTGCAAGTGACAAGGAGGAAGATGCGGTCACCGACTGTCAGGGTAGTTTTCATCAAGAAGGGCATCAAGAAAGGGGTACAGGTACTCCTTCCTGAGGAAACAGCTTAGTTCTCTGCAGTGAGTCACCGGTCTGGGGTTCCCCTGATTCATAAACACCCCGTGAAGCCTCCAAGCTCTTCAACTCAGAAGCTGGGCGGGAATGCGGACCGGAAGACTTGACACCTGGTCCTCCTCTGGCTGCTGTCACTTGCTCACCTGCTGTGGGATCCCAGGCTCGGGGCATTCCCTCTTGGAGCCCATTTCCTCATTGGAGAGGATGTGTTCAGGGGGTAGTGTGATTTACATCCACGATTGTGTTCTAATGTGAATCTGAACTGAAGAAGAGGAACAGAAAGTGAGACGGACACAGGTGGTAAGGAGGAGGGCCTGACCGAGCTCCTTCCTTCTGCAGCGCAGGGCCTGAGCTTGGGCTGAGGAACACGGGCTGAGAACATGCTGCCCCTTCCAGAGGTGCCTGTGTACTCATCAGGGGGGCAGCGCAGAAAACAGGCCCCAGCAGTAGAGCATGCAACGGACACTGCGTGGTCGGTGCCAAGACAGAGGGGACCCCAAGTGCTGGACACGCTACATGGGGCCCAGGGCCGAGGGGAACCGAGAGTCTCCCCTGCTGTTTGCTTCAGGTCCTCACCTCACTCAGCTGCGCCAGGTGTTGGGGGTGAAAGCAAGCACAGGCCTTTTCCTTCTCCTGACCGCTTCCTCCATGTAAATTTGCATCCTCTCTTGACAAAAAAAATAAAAATAAATACAAAAAAGCATCTCTAGTAAGGGGAAATGGGGACCAGAATGTATTCCCAAAGAAAAATCACAGTGAGGAGTCAGTAAGATTCTCAAATCAGTAGACATTTTCAAACCCATGCTTTCTATGTCTGATCTAATTCTTCACACTGATTAAAGGAGGCAGGGATGATGAAGGCGAGGATGGCAGCAAGAGCAACTACCATGATGATGGTACCAACTAATACCTAAGGTTTCTTAAGTTCTCACTCTGGGTGGAGAACTTTGCATGCATTATGTGGGACATGAATCATGTTACATATTATCTGCCAGTTCTTGAGATGAGGAAACTGATGCACAGGCTTGGCTAGCATCACCCAACTTTGTAACAAGAGGGACCCTTCCGAAAGGCAGGTGTGTCTGACTTTGGAGCCTGCCCTGGTGCTGCTCCCCTCCCCCCCCCCCCCCCCGCCCGGTCTTGCATTCTTATCTTCAAAGGAAAGAGGAAAGGACAGGATCTACTCTCACAAATGGATGCCCAAATGGAGAAATTGGGAGTGACAGCTATAACATAAACAAACAAACAAACAAATAAAAATAAGAGCAAAACAGGCCACCTTTCCAGGGTCAGCTAGGATAAAGGAATGCATCCCTTGAGAAGAGAGCTGTGACAAAGTGGCCCATGCAGTGGATTTAGCTCGCTGCTGCCAGACAGAGCATGTGACAGCTGCTAATAAAAGGAAAGTGATCTGGATAGCTTAGCCCTTTGCAGCAGCTCGCCCATTCCCCCACCCTGGGGCCAAGAGGGAGAAGGAAGGCGCTGTGCAAGGGTCCCTGTAGTGATGCAGTCTACTGTTTAAGGAGCCCACTCTCTCTCCAGCGCTTGCGGTTCCTCTTTGGAGGAATCTTCTAGCCCCTCCAGCCTTTGTAGAACTCAGATGGCTACTTCCCCAAAAGTCAATTAGTTCCTTTGGCCCTCTTGGTGGCTGCACATGTTGAAAATAGCAAAGCACCTTTCCCTTCTCGAGGGCTTTACTGTAGCGGTGAGTTTGCAAGGTGGAAGAAGCAGAGAGTCTTCTGCCCAGCTCAGGAGAGAAGGCGGACAACTCTGCAGCCTCCTTCCCTCGGCCTGATCCTGTTCCACATCTCTCAGATTCCATGGGCAATATGACATCCATCCGGCATCTCTTCCACACGTCTGTTCATGAGATTCCCACCCATAGATGAGGTTTATCAAGAACTTGAAGATGATTGAAACTGAGAGTTTGAGCTCTTGGGAGGGTTTAGGGGTTTTCTAAGCTGGAGTGCTCTACAGAGTTGCTGCCTTTAAATTCCTGTCTACCAGGAAACACGGGGCTGCCTGCTTTCTCTAAAAGGGTGCTTGAGTCACCAGTGGGGGGGCTCAGCCACTCACACATACCTACATCCAGAGCAGCCTGGGTTGCTTTGTAAGCCACAGAGCACCGTTGGTCTCCAGTGGAGGAAAATGGAGCCTTTTCGCTTCCCTCACCTGCCCTCACACCCACCTCACCTCCACAGCTTTCTTCTGCATCCTTTCTCTGATTACTACTTTAATGAGGGAGTCACAGAGTGCCATCTGGTAGTATGAAAACTGAATTAGCATCCGGCCTTCCCTATAGCTCCTACCGAGCCCTCTCCTAATGGTGAATGCCCACCTGTTTCCTGGTTGTGTGTACGTATGTGCAGAGGGAAGAACACAACCTTGCAAGGACACAAACGCACACTCACACTGCTTGAGCTTTGTGACTATGGCCAAGTTACTATTGTTTCCTCTTTTGTACATGAGGTCATCGGAAGATTAAAAAAAGATTTGTGGGTGTGTTGATGGTAACCTATTATTAAAGACTTGGAATTCATTGAATATTACTAACATTATTCCAGATCTTATGCACTGGGTGGTAAGTAAATACTGCAACAAGTGCCAACATCACTTTTAAAAATCAGAATGTATAATTTTCATGGGTGGCAAATCAGTTCTCAAAAATAGCTGAGTCTTTTATTGAAGTATCTCTTAAAAAACCAGCTATTGGCAATGTCAACTTTGATCACTTGATTAAGGTGCATTTGGCAGGTTTATCTATGGTAGAGTTACTATCTTTCCATTTGCAAATATTATGTAGTTGGTGAAGAATACATCCTCAAAAATGGATGAACTGACACCAGGAGACTCCTAATAATATGCATTGACATCCTGCCCAAAATGTTTAAAGTGAATCAAATCATTAGAAATTATGAGACAAACCCAAAGAGCTGTCTGCATAATCAGTGGCTGGTCTTCTTCAAAAGCTTCAAAGTTATGCAAGACAGTAAGGCTGACAAACCATCCTTGAATAAGGAGGCCAAGGTACATGGAATCTACATGCAATATGTGGTCCCGAATTAGATGCTGGACCAGGAATAGCTGCTATAAAAGCGATCACTGGTGAAATTTCACTGTCATCCGCAGCCTAATTTATAATACTGTGTCTATGTTAAATTTCCCGATTTTCATAATTATGCCATGGTTATGGAGATGAATGTCGTTGCTCTGAGGAACTATGTACTGAAGTATTTACCAATAAAAGGGCAAGATGTCTGCAGCTCACTATCACTCTTTTAAGGGAAAACTATGTATGTGAGAGAAAGGGAAAATGATCAAACAAATGTGTCACATTTTAGCAACTGCTGAGTCTCAATGAGGTCGAGACTTCAGGCACAATTGGGGAGTTGCTAAAATGTGGAGGGAGGGACATCAATCTGTTGCCTCCCATATACACCCCCACCTGGGACTAAACCCACAACCTAGGGATGTGCCCTGACCAGGAATCAAACCAGCAACCGTTTTGGTGTACAGAACAGTATTCCAACCAACCGAGCCATCCAGCTAGGGCTCCTTTGACATTAAAATAAATAAGATCAAGTTGCTAGTTACATGCACCAAAAATAAATCCCAGCAGTAGCACACCCTCCTATTAACTCTGCTTGGACTCCTGTTGGGGAGGATCACACATCTGCCCTAGTCTTCCCTGGACACGTGATCTCATTAATGTCTTGTGATTGGTGTCTCCTCTGTTTCCAGCTTGAATCAACTCAAATGTGGAACCTAGTCTTCTTTTCTTGTTTTGTTTGATTCAAGATTTAGAGAGAAAAAAACAACGTTCTTTTTGGTGGTACTATAGAGAAGACCGAGGAAAATTCCTAGTAAGTTCTCAACTTCCCACAGTGCTAGACTCATTCCTTACAGGGTTCCTCACTGGCTAGAGTTTTCTTTATGGATTTCCTGGCTTCCATATTAGCCAGCCCCTCGCTTTCTTCAGATTTGCTCTCCTCTCTCCCATTTCTTAGACGTCTTTCTGCCTCCAATTCTGAGTTTTCCATTTAATACACAGAATAAATTATTTTTGCCTAAACTCCCAGGTCTGCCAATCTTTGAAAATATGAAAAAGTTATTATGGTTTTCTCCTAAACAAAGGGCCATCTATCTGGGGTTTTCACCTTCTGACAGCCAAAGAATTGGTGGAAGCTTTGACTTTACAATTGTTCCTTTTATATGATTCAATATGTGGATGTGTTTATAAGGATGGGAGCAGTATAAAACTATTCCCTCCCACCACTGTGTATTATTTTACCCCATGGAAAACAAATGTGGTTATAATTAATTACTTTCAAAAGGAGAGATTATTTTTATTTTACCGTATTTTCTTTCTGGAGCGCAGGTCTTCTGTGAGAGAAAGGACATGGGGCTTGGAGGCAGACAAATCTGAGTTGTTATCCTGACCTGTTCTAATGAGTTGTTTGACCTCATGCCAAATATTCATCCACTCAAGGGCCCACTTTTGTTATCTTTAAAGTAGGAACAGAAATATCTAGAAGAGTGACATCTGCAAAATAACTGTTTATAAATTTCTAATGCTTGCCTTCTCTCAGAAACATCAAATGAAATAACTATCTGTGCATAAAAAAAAATACCTTCGCAAGAACCTAAAATTCCAGGTGAGGGATCATAAGCACAGAAATAACGAAAGATACATTGAAGACGGAAGGAGAGACATTTGCACTACCGGCTCGCCCCTTCCCCAATCCCGGGCAGCTCATCAGAGAGAGACTCTTTCTGTGTGGGAATAGGGGAGGAAAGCAAGTGCCAGACTTCACTGTGAGCCGCAGCTCCAGGACTACTCCCACAGTCCTAGGTAGCCCCTGGCAGGCTCCCATCAACCCAGGGCTCCAGCCCACTCCGGTGTTTGTCAGTTGACAAGGCCCCAGTAAGTTCCCGGCTCCCAGTCAACACTCACAAACCAGACAGACATCCATAACCCAGCCTCCCAGTTGGGCTGAGTGCCAGGCCAATTACTAGGAACCAAGGTTTTTGACCCACCCCAGCACTGGGCCAACCCTGTGACCCCAGCCAAATTCTATGGATGCAGGCCCTGAGCCCACCCCAACATCAGACTGTCCCTACAGGTTCAAACATCAGGTTGGCCTCAGAAACCTCAGGCTAAATAAAGGCTTACCCAGGTACCAGGCCAGCTCCCATGGGGAAAATGGACAGAATGCTTATTTTAAAAATAATGATTGAGAAACTCCTAAATCTATGGAGAGATTTAGACATCCAAGGTCATGAAGCTAGTATGTCAACACAAAATTTCAACTCAAAATGATCTTCTCTGAGACATGATAATAAAACTGTCTACAACTCAAACCAAAGAGAAAACTTTAAAAGCAGCAAGTATAAAAGTCCTCATATATAGGGGAACCCCATAAGTGTATTAGTGGATTTCTCAGCAGAAACATTGCAGTCCAGGAAAGAGTGGGATGATGTATTCAAAGTGCTAAATGAAAAAAAACAATGCTAACCAAGAATACTTGGCAAAGTTTTCTTTCAGAAATAAAGGCGAGATGGATTTTCCAAACAAAAGCTGAAGAAGTTTTCCACCACTCCTCCTACCTTACAAGAAATGCAGAAATACGTTTTTCAAGCTGAAATAAAGGGATATTAATCAATAAAATGAAAATATAAAATATATAAGACATATTGGTAGAGGTAAATAGTTAAATTCAGAATACTCTAATACTGTAATATAATTTTGTGTTAATCAGTTGTAGAACAAAAAGTGTTAAAATAACCATAGCTATAATAATTTGTCATAAATATAAAAAGAGATAAATTGTGACATACACAAAAAGGTATAGAGGGCAGGGAGTAGAAAAATAAGGTTTTGTATGTGATCAAAGTTAAGTTGTCCTCAGCTTAAAATAGGCCATTATTTCTATAAGGAGTTTTATGTAAACCTTCTAATAATAAAAAGGCAAAAACCTACATTACATACACAAAAGATAAAAAGAAGGGAATCAAAGCATACACTATGAAAAAT
The DNA here is from genome assembly GCA_963924515.1 of Vespertilio murinus. NCBI lineage: Eukaryota > Metazoa > Chordata > Mammalia > Chiroptera > Vespertilionidae > Vespertilio > Vespertilio murinus. The sequence goes on along the minus strand of OZ004717.1, from coordinate 4,771,835 downwards.
CCAAATTTCACAGAGAAAGTCAGGAAAAGGGGGAAGGGGAGAAGAAAGAAAAAACAAAGAAGAAACAAGGTTACTGGAAAATAGCTAGATCAATTAATAAGATGGTATTAGAAAGTCCTTACTTGTCAATAATTACATTAAATATAAATGGACTAAATTCTCCAATTAAAATGTATAATGGATCAAAAATGAAGACCCAACAACTTGCTGCTTAAAAGAGACTCATTTTAGTTTTGAGGATACACATAAGCTCAGAATAAAGGCTATTTATTTTGTGGTCAGTTTTTAATTCTGTAAAATGGAGATTATTTTGAGGATTTGATAATATAATATATGTTCAGTGTTTGGCATATATTAAGCACCAAATAAATGTTAAATTTATTATTATTATTATTATTATGGAAATTGTATACTAGGCAGGAGGGAAAAGCAAATTTAGGAAACAGTGAACAGAGCTACATATTAGCTATTATTGTTAAAACTTGTTTAGAGTGTAGGTCTTCTAGTGTTGGTGTCAAACACACTAGGCTGAGTGACTTTGCATATTTCTAAATATTAAGCATCAGCTTAAGAACATTCTCATGCTTTTCTCAAATCAGATTTTAAAAGCAGTAACCAGGCGGTTGTTGATAATTGATCAAGCTGATGTATTTTGAGAAACCCAAGAAGGAAGGCACTTTTATCTTTACTCTGGCTTTAATCTGACACTAATTTCACAGCATTCAAGTGTGAGAAAGAACATTCCAATACCAACTGTTAAAAAAAAGCCTACAGGGGCTTCTGGCTGCTGGGCCATTATACTTTCTAAATTAGTAATTTCCAGTGTGTATATATCTGCTTTGGTGGTTTCATTGGCTAATAAGTGTGTATTCACTTAGCAGGAGCTCTGTAGCCTTCTGCTCACTTAGTCATTCTGCTCACAATGATACCACATTTGGGGTTTTTCAAAAAGATCTAGGCCTTTATTCTGATTAGACCTCTTAAGTCAAACAGTTCTTTCATTTCCTTGTGGGTATCTTATGTGCTCTGACAGGTTATCCACCAGCAACAACTTTGATCTTTCAACTAGTATTGAGTATTTGAGTAGTATCTACAATGTGATAGGCATTGTGTCATGAGTTGAGAAGGCATAACATTAAGAAAAACAATTTTAAATACTTGCCTTGACTACTGGGGGAATAGCCAACTGTGACTACTGGTGGATTTAGAAGTTGACAGAGTCCTTGGAGGTCCTTGGTGGAAAAAGATATCCCCCATCCAGTTGCTGTTCCAGTTTTCTTTCTCACCACACTGAAAGAACTTCCTATGCATATATGTTTCTCTATTTTTCTACTACCCACTTAACTCTGGCTTTTGCTCCCAGCACTTCTTAGCAGTTATTGTCCAAAAGACCTCAGTGATATCCAAATCTCTAATCCCGCGCAATCTTTGCACTCACTGCCTTCACTTGACTTTGAGCAATGTTGACCACGAGGCTCTTAAGACAGTCCTCCTTCAATTTGCCTGTTCCAATATTCTGTTTTCATCGGCACCTTTCGACACTCCTAAAAGCCTTTTCTAATTATTGTTCTTTAACTAAACAGTTATCAAGCCCAGCTGTGTGACTCAATGGTTGAGCGTTGACCTATAAACTAGGATGTCATGGTTTGATTCCCTGTCAGGGCACATGCCCAGGTGTAGGCTCCATCTCTAGCAGAGGGTGTGAGGGAGGCAGCTAATCAATGATTCTTTCTCATCTTTGATGTTTATCTCTCTTTCCCTCTTCCTTCCTCTATGAAATCAATAAAAATATAATAAAATTTTAAAAACCTCAGGGTTTCCCTTTTCTATCTGTTGTCCCAACCTAGATCTTCTCCCTATCTTATATTTTCATTGCCCATGGCTTCATTAGCATACCAGGGCTATGACTTTCAAATCAATAATTACAAGGTGAATATTTTTTCCAGGCTCTAGTTTTCTATCTTTTAGCCAATCTCCAATTTGACATTTCTGCCTAGACGTTTTATAGGAAAAGCAACCCCACATATCTCAAAGTGACCTCATAATCTTTCCCCAGAAAATATGCCTTATCTCTAGTGTTTTCTATCTCAGTGATTGTAACCTCCAACTTCCAATTTGCTTCTGGCTGTTACCTCAGTCATCTTGGACATCTTACCTTCAGATGTGTATCTAATAATCTTCAAATCCACGGAAGACCCCTTCTAAGAAAATAATATTTTTAATTCAAGCACTTATTTATATCTTCACTAGCATCCTGATGCATGAAATTCGTGTATTTGGGGGGGTCCCTCAGCCCAACCTGTGCCCTCTCACAGTCCAGGAGCCCTCCGGGGATGTACAACTTATGGCTTAGGCCCACTCCCCAGGGGAAGCTGGACTAAGCTGGCAGTCAGACATCCTCAGTGCTTCTATGGAGGCGGAAGAGGCTCCTACCACCGCTGCTGCATTCACCAGCTGTGAGCCCGGCTTCTGGCTGAGCGATGTTTCCCCCATGGGAGCACATTGACCACTTGGGGCAGTTCCTTCATTAAGCATCTGCCCCCTGGTGATCAGCGCATGTCATAGTGACCAGTTGTTCTGCCATCAGGTGGAAACATGCTCTCCAACATACCCTGAGGGGTTCCAGATTCCGAGAGGGCACAAACCAGGCCGAGGGACCAGCATGATCAGGAGGGATGTGGGAAGTTGGCCAGTCGGGGAGGGGCTGCGGGACTTGTCCAGTCTGATTGGCTGGACCGCAGCAGCAAGGTAACCTACTGGTTGAAATGTCTGCCCCCTGGTGGTCAGTGCATATCATAGCGAGCAGTTGAGCAGTCTTAGCATATCATTAGCATTTTATGCTTTGATTGGTTGAATGACTAACCGGATGACCAGACACTTAGCATATTAGGCTTTTATTATATAGGATGGTCATATTACTAATTCAAGCTACCAAATTTTTCCCACTGAAACTTTCCAGAAACTTCTAAGAGGTCTTTACCTTTCTCTTGTCCCTCTTCTTCCTACTCTCCTGATAAGAGTGATCTTTCAAATGCCTTTCTGAACCTATAACTATAATCCTTAAATAATGCTGTTCAAAGACTTCCTGTTATTCCTAGAATATAGATCAGCTATAGTATGACTTGGTAGTAGTTGCATGTTCTGGTTCCTCCCTAATTCCACAGCCTCATTTCACCTTTGTTCTCCATTGTGTCCTCTCAATCATTTGGATCCTCTGTCACTCACAACATATGAGATTCTTTCCCATCTGATTATTTCATCTGCCATTTCTCCTTTCTAGCTAACTGTTACACAACTGTCAAGTCTCAGGTTAAATATATCTTCTTATGGAGGCTTCTCCAAATACTCAGGTCAGATTGCGTCTCTCATTTATATGCTCTCATTTCACAATTTACTTATTGCATTTATATTAATTTGTATGATAAAATGTTTTATTCTGTTTCATCGGCAGATTATAAAAACTATGAAAGTAAGAAGAAGCTATCTGTATTAGAAATATGTACATCTTTATCCCCAGCACAATCTAGTTATTTGTTGAATGAATGAACGAACGAGTTAGCCATACAGTACATTGTTGCTCACTAATGTAAGAGTGAAGAATGCCTAACTGATAGCTTTGTTGTAATGAGTAAATGTACTTCACTTCTATTAAGATGTGAACATTTCCAGGAGCAGGTATTTGGGGTATGTCAGACAAATGAATGGAATAGGCAAATTGGCATGAGGAAAACTTAGTTCTGGCACTTCAGAATCCCCCACATGTCATTTTCTAAAAGGGAAATCATGGTTACAAAGTGGGTAACCGCTACATCAAGACTGGAAAAAAAAATGGGGAGAGAACTCATTAATTTCAACATGTCTGTACTTGGAGAGCAGGCCATTTGCTAGTGATGTGCTCCAAGGAGAAGCATGCCTGCTTTCTGAACCCTCTCATTTGAGTTGGTTGAGCCAACTCAAATGAGAACCAACTCAAATGAGAACCATTCTCCCAGAACCATTTTTCTGAAGTCCAGAAACCGAATGGACTATTGGGCCTGTGAGGTAACTAACCACCCAGATGCTCAGCACGTCTGTTGACTGTCACAGCATGAGAGACAAATACCCAACTTCAACACCACCTTCGTTAAATTAATTCGCCCAAAATGATTTCCTTTTTAGGAACTGTGGTGAGTACCCACGGAAGAATGCTAAATCAGGCAAACCTCAGCACATCTGGTGCTCTTCCTCACTCCCCCGCAGAAGGGAGGGCCAGGTGCCTTTCTAGGAAATAGAATTTTCTGAATCGTTCTCTTGTTGTGTATCACTAATGGTGGCAAGAGACAAAAGTGACCTGAAGAAGGCAGGTTATAAATAGCCACCCACCCACACACCTGCCTAAAGCATGTCCTGGTAAGAATTCTCTGTCCCTTCTACCAATTCTCTTCCCTTTTCCCTCCTTTTCTCTTTAAAATGCTTTAGTTTGCTGAAGCCAGTTTGGCTCAGTGATAGAGCGTCGGCCTGCCGACTGAAGGGTCCCGAGTTCAATTCCGGTCAAGGGCATGTATCTTGGTTGCGGGCACATCCCCAGTAGGGGGTGTGCAAGAGGCAGCTGGTTGATGTTTCTCTCTCATCAACGTTTCTATCTCTCTATCTCTCTCCCTTCCTCTCTGTAATATATCAATAAAATATTAAAAATAAAATAAAATAAAATAAAATGCTTTAGTTTTATACATGGATGCAAGAACAAACCTCATCCTCACCACTCTCCGCCCTCCCTCTGAGTCACTAAGCAGATGATTTCTTTTGGATTTTATTGTGAAGAAAAGTAAGAGTTGAGAAAAGCCAGAGCAGGACAGGACTTGTGAGAAGAGACTTTCCCACTAGAAGGGCCTCTTTTGCGGTGTCCTGCACGCAGTGTGATCTTGGGCAAGTCACGTGAGGGCTTCAGAACTCAGTTCCCCTTTCTACAATGGGTATGCACGGTAACACTTCCACAATGATGAGCTGTTTGCATACAATCATATAAACCACTTAGTACAGAATCTGACACATAATAAGTGCTCAGCAAATATTACCTATTTACTTTCTAAAGACTTTTGCTTTTGATAGTTCAACAATTGTCATATATAATATCCTAGAGAGCAAAGGGGTTCAATTTCTTTAAGCAATCATTTATTATTCTAGGATCCTCTTTCCTCAGCTTTTGCCAGCCTTCCCACAGTCATAGAACTTTGGAGATGAACCAATGACACAAATTCTATCACTTATAGGCATCAATGGTAGAATCTAAAGAAAGCCCGCAGACAGAGGGTATCCAGGTGTAGGAGAGATGGAACTCATTCCATCAATTTATTTCTAATTCTGAGGCTTGGTCACTCTGATTTCAGCTCCACTTGCACAGAAAACACCACTAAGCACATACCACATGTAAGGTCCTGTTGGGGGTTGTGTCCCTTCAGAATTCACAGGTAAAAGTCCTAACCCCAGCACCTCAGAAAGTGACGGTATTTGGAAATGGGGTCACTGCACAGATAATTAACCGAGGTCATTAGGTTGGGCCCTATACCAATATAACGGCATGCTTAGAGAAAGGGGCATTTACACCCAGATACACACAGTGGAAGAACATGCAGGAAGATGAACGCAGAGGGCAAGGTGACGCTTCTACAGGGCAAAGCATGCCCCACACGGTCAGCCATGCAACAGCACCTAAGGGATAAGCATGGCGCACGTTCTCTCTCCCAGGATCCCCTAGGGCACCAACCCCGCAAACACCTTGATTTTGAACTTCAAGCCTCTGAACTTACTGAAGCAATACATTTTTGTGGTTTAAGCCACCAAACTTGTGATACTCATTACAGCAGCCCTAGCAAACGACAGAGGCCAAATGCACAGCATATAAAAAATATTGCCTATGCGATAAAGATGCTAAAGTTACTCTTTCTGCTTCAGGGGGAGGGAAGCCTAGTAAGTGATACTCACATTACACTTCCCCAGGAGGGGGATGCTTTTTGTTTTTTTTCCTGGATGGCTAGTGGCAGATTTTCATTCTCTCTCCTGCTCACTAACTTCCCCAACACACTTTCTGAATATTTTATACAGCACTGACTTGTAACATAATGCCTCTTTAGCATAAGGAGTTGTATTAATCACTTGATCCTTACACAATTCACTTGGAACAAGAAATAACCAGAAAGATAAAAGAAAGGCAGGCAGAATCAAAGGCTAGAGGTGAAAGGGCGCCTTTCTTAACGTTCAAAGAGATGGTGCCTCAATCTCTTCCCAGGAGTCTTGGGTGTAGAACGTCACTCCAGATTTCCCCATCTCTTAAGTGCTCTGGGTTTAAGAAAGTTGCTTCTAATTTGAACTAAAATGTATTATCCTGCAACTGCTAGAACTTTGGTCTTATTCCTTCCCTCTAGAATAAAACACAATAACGTCCAATCCCTTCTCTCCTTCTAGTCCTTTGGATAATTGAAGATGGATAACAAGAGGCATCAGAGATGTCTTCTGGAGATTAAACCAAGCCCCAGGCTGTGGTGGCTTCTGGAGCAATTCATAGCCACTGAGGGTCCAATGCATGCCAGACTCTGTCATACACACTCATGCCATCTTCCCAACACAATCCCGGCACAGGTGCTATGCCACTGCAGTGCGGGGACCTGTAGGGTAAGTTAGGTGAGGCGAAGTGATCTGTCTGAGGTCACACAGTTGAGCAGGGGTAAATGGGGGTTCGCACACTTCTCCGTCTCACACTAACCCAGGCCCTCGTCCCACAAAACTGGAAGCAATGTTTTTTCAAAGGTGAGTCTGATTCACTCTCTGGCTCTGACCTTCACTCTTGCATTGGGAAGGGAACTGAGGCTCGTGGCTGTACTAATAGCAACTGGGGCTTTCGCCTACCCAAACAAGGCCTATTCAGCCAGAGCCAGCACCAGCTGGCATGTGGTGTGGGATGCCAATAGATCTGATAGCGCCAGGCAAAACAGCCTTGACTGGCAGCTGCTCCCTTGCCCAGCTGTCCAACAGATGGGAGACGAGCAGCAAAGTGGCCTTGCTGGCACCCACATCTTTGCTTTCTTAAGGCTATTTGTACGCCAGGGCAATGACACCGGCGGCGAGTGATGTTGTCTCCATGACAGGGGCAGGCCTACGCCACTCTCCAAAATCCCCCCGGGTTCCACAGTAAGAAAAGGACTGGTTTCAGGGCGAGGTGTCTGGGTTTCACTCTAGACCCGTCATTGTCATTTGCATGCCGCGTAAATGGGGACCACTCATTTGGATCCTAAGCGCTCGGTTTTCTTCTTTATAAAAACCTTTCACCCTTGTGCTTGATGATCGTATTTGAGAGTATGGAGGAAAGTTATTTAAAATGTAAAAAGTGCAAGAAAGCATAAGCACATGAGAACTTTTAGATACTTGGATGATGAGAACAATGGTCTGAGTAATAGAAGGGAAGTAGAGCATTTGGGTAAACTTTACGAAAGAAGACCCCCCACCAAGTTTAACAGAGCAGGGCCCTCTATAGAGATCTGTACTAAGAGATCTCTACAACTCATCAACCTTAAACAGCAGAGCACTGTCCTTCTATGAAATTGACTTATTATTTGTTCTGCTGGTATGCTTAGAACTCCAAAAAAATTTTTTTTTTCCATTTTGACTGTGGTTTGTTTTCCCCATTTTGCATCCCTTGACCTAACTGTAAGGTTAGAACCCCTCTTTATAAACTTTACTGGGGGGAGGGGGCATGTTGTGTCCTTATTAAGGAATAGATAAGATGTACATTATTGTAATTTGGCAACTATTTTTCATGGAACTGTGGATTATTTCTGAATGAATACGGGGCATCGCTTTGACTCACTAGTAGTAGACATTGTTATGCCAATTCGATGCCTATGCTGTAAGCGTAAAATGTTAGACTTTGAAGGGACCCAGAAAATGACATAATCCAAAACTCTCATTAAGAGGAGAAACTCATATTCAGAGATGGAAAAAGAGAACAGACATTTATGAAGCAACTCAGAACCTCTCTTTCTTCCTACACCTAAATGTGATTTGTTCATTTTTTAATTTTCCATTGAAATGGTTCATTTCCCTTTTATAGTTGTACATGTGTGTGCACATGCATGTGTCTCTATTTGGACACAGTAGAACATATTTATATTTAAAGAGTGAATTTGGTGCTCTTCAGGCTGGAACTAATAGCTTTCTCATTAAGCCATCAGAGGCCACACAGACTGGTCTCCCATGGGCCAATGGAGCCAGAACAGCTGGGTATCTCACAGGACGGCTCTCTCCTGCGATACTTACTCTCGTGTGTGTGTCAATCTCTTCCCTTAGGTGGAAATTTCTTTGGAAGTAGCCATAGTGTTAGCTCTGCATTGCCAGACTTAATTCTCATATCACTCCTATGGATATGATTAATACTGTCTGATCTTATCATGCAACATTTAACCAGAAGTTTCACTTCTTACAAAAAAATGAGACATATGAAAATAAACCCTCTCACTGTGGAGGCACAACATTTTTTTTTTTCTGGGGGGAGGGGCATTAATGAGGAGATAATTTAGAATTTACCCTCTTTGTTGGAGAAGAGTCATTACCATCTGAAGTTTATGCATGGCACAGATTGGGGAGATAATGGACAAAGAAATAGTCCAAGTAGAGGATATTTGACAAATGAGTCTTTATGTTTTCAAAATTTCTACAGTTAAAGACTGAATTTTGTGTAAGGCAAACTGAGACTTTAGAATGTTCTTGTTTTGTAGTGACCAATTTAGCTAGTTGAGTATTGACTGGTCTAAAATAAACCATTATGAGGCATACAGGGTCAAGTTTGTCAAAGGACAACGAAGCAAGATTTCAAAAAATACAGAAAGAGGGAGAGAGGCAAGGGGGGAAGGAGTAGCAGAAGGAGAGAGCGAGAGAGAGCAAATAGTGTCAACATTTGGTACAGAGTTTGCAAACATGGCCTTGATAATTCCTCACATCCTGGTACCTGCTTCCCATTGCAGGTGACTTTGCTACTTCCATCGCATTGTGGAACTATCTTTGCCTCCCCAGGAATCTGGGCTGGCCCTATAACTTGCTTCTGCCAATCGAATGTACCAGAAGTGACAATGTGCAACTAGCAAACTTCAATTTCAAGAGGCTTTCCTTTTGAACTCTTGTTCTTTTGGAATGCTTTCACCATTGTGTAAAGAAGCCGGGTCTAGCAGTTTGGAAGTGAAGATGCTACATGGACTAGAGATGAATCCTCCAGCCCCTGGACCAATGAGACAACACATAGCATCATTTGCTAGCAATGTGAGCAAGGCCATCTTGGACCACTCAGCCTCTGTTGGACCATCAAACACACGAATGACCTCAGGTGAGACCAGCAGAAAAAGCACTCAACTGAGACCAGTCCAGGTTGTTAGATAATAGAATTAACTAGATATTCAAGAAATTGTAGCTATTTTTATGTGCAGCACCAACAGTGCTGACTTTCAAGCCATGGAGCTCAGCAAATTTCTAATCCACTCTAAAAGTATTTGAGACATTGATATGCCAGCATTAATCTTTACCAACTCAAGACAATTTTAATAAAATATTTGTTTGACTCTATTCTTTAAGTATCGGCTTTCAGAAAGACATTATCTAGGATTCATAAAACACATCACATAACTCACAAGGCACATCTGAAATCATGCACAACAGGTATCTCTACTGATTTGTTCCAATTAGTTGCCAACCTCAAATTAATATTCCCCCCCCTCCCGGAAGGGAATCCTGCATAGAAAGAAATCACCAGGATGAAGATTATACAGTTTGTTTCTCCAGAGATTATCGCTACTGTTTGTTCCCAAGTCTCTCTTCTCTATTCCTGCCTTCACAAACTTCCTGCCAAGGATCCTGGGTATGACTCTGGGAACGGTCATCATGTTTGGAGTCCCGATATTTCACCATCATGCTCTAACCCAGTGGACTTTTCTATATCCATCTGCTCTAATTGCTCTGCTCACATCTGAGGAGATATCATCTCTTTCCCTCTCGCCCATGGCTGGGAACACAGTGCTGCTCTACCAAGACGAATGAGCCTCTCCTGCAAAGCTTGATGATGCCTCTCTGCATGAGGACCGGAGTGGAGTCCACAGACAGGAATCCATTTTCCTTTAATTTATGTAATATTTAGATTTGAGGGAAGCTAGCAGAGCATCCCCACCCCCTCTCTCAGGGTTACCACTGAATACTGAAAATTGGAACCTAACCAAGCCAATATGAGTTTGAGGGGGCATCAAACCCTGGGAAAGGAAGGATGCGATCTGTCAGTGAAACTGGTGGGATGAAACGTGTGAAGCCTTTGTGGCTTCATGACTTGGTTATTAAAGAGTGGTTTTAACATCAAAAGGTGGCTTTTAACTCACATTTGGCAAAATGCCTTTACCACAAGTGTTAGTGGCAATTAAAGAGCTCAGAGCCCATTGTAAATTCTTCCAGGAAAGGAAAAGACACTTTATTACCAAGGACAATTTATTTATTTAACAAATATTTGAGAGGCCCGTACCCTGTGCTAAGTACTAGAGTTACATATATGAATACCTACAGAGTAGTTTCTTCTTAAGAAATTTATAAGCTAGTGGGGACATGGACATGTATACCACCAACTGAAAAGTAGAATAAAAAGGGAAATTCATTCAGATAGTTTCCTTCTTCTAGATCTAATAACAAATAAATATATAGGGGGAAAATGACAGCGTCAGGGAGACAAGTTGGCAAGGATCATTTCAGGTACCTGGCAAACAATAAATATTACCTATTATTATTATTGGGAGTGGGTCTATGATTAGTTTTGAAGGTTAAACTAAGACCAGGGAGGGAGAAGAAAGTAATTACAGGCAGGAGAATTATAGGCAGGAACTACACTCCATAATTCCATCTATACTAATAAAAGGGTAATATGCTAATTAGACTGAATGTCCTCAGGGGACGTCCTTCTGGACAAAGTCCCAGTGGCTGTGGGGGCAGAGGGCCAGCACAGGAGAGGTGGCAGCACAGGCCGGTCCAGTGGCCCAGCTTCTTTCACAGAGTCAGCTTGGGAAAGGCCTAGGTGCTGGACTAGTCTGGTCCCACCAGCGCTGTGCCCTTCCTTCCCAGACGCGGTAGCAGGAGAGGCCTCGGAGCCTCTGTCACAAAGCCTCCACAGAGGGTGGACAGGGTGTAACCACCGTGCCTCAACCTCCCACAGCCTCTACCTGTGCTGGCCTGGCCCCAGATTGTGCTTCCCTCCCCACAACCAGTGGGCAGGGGGGCAGGGCCAGCACTAAGAAGGGAGGGGCAAGAGCCAAGGGCCAGCAGCCATGGAGGCCGGCAGAGGCAGCAGGAGCAGCAGGGTGATGGGGGCGGCACCTTTCCCTGATTGGTCCGGTCGCCTCCTGAGGGACCTGCCACCACTCAGTGCATGAATTTTTGTGCACCAGGCCTCTAGTTACAAAATAAGAAGTAATTCAATAATGCTGAGAGATCAAATATGTGTGAGATAAGCCCGGATGGGTCGGCAGGACATGTCATAAAGGATCTTGTTGGTCTAAGGAGTTGATAGCATATGCTACTGAGTATGGGAAGTCACTAATAGATTTAAATATGTTAGGGGCATGATCAAGCTTACATTTTAGCATCATTTCTTGGGTAAAAGGAAACAAGAAGAAGTAGTGAAAGAGAGGTAAGAGGCAGAGAAAGTACAGGACTATCTGGAAAGTGAAAATAACCAGGACCCTAACAATTTTGCTTTTAAGTTTATACTCTAGGGCAGTGTTTCCCAAAGTGTGGTACATATATCCCCAGGGGTACGGGAAGAGTTTGGTTGGGATATGCGTTGCACCGGAGTTTGGCGGGGATATGCACTGCACCGTGCTTAGCTGTGCCTAATTCTACGTTCTCATGAGTCAAGTCAATTTCATCCTTCTCATTGATCCAAATAAATGTTATTTATAATATAACCTTTATTTATATTTTATTATGAATAAATTTATTTTTTGTTTATTATTATTTTGTGTATGTACCAAAAAAAGAAAAAATAAATATATTTTGATTGTTATTAAAATACATCCCTTTTTTTTGACTAGGGGTCCTCAGCATTACAAAAATTATAGAAGGGGTACACATATGTCAAAAGTTTGGGAAACACTGCTCTACGGAAACCCAAACAGAGTACAGTATTTGTTCATTTGTTGCAACAGTGAAAAAGCTGGCCCAATCCAAATATCTATCAGTAAAAGTAAACACATGAATGATATAGTCTAGTAAAAGAATTATTAGAATATTATGGACTAACATAAATCTGTTAAATCTACTTGTAATTAACACAAGTTGAAGAATGTTAAATTTAATCTGATGCCTTTACAAACACTTAAGGAATAATATGTTTATGGACACATATATACAGTGTATAGACAAGGACTCAAATGAAATTAACTAAGTTCCTTACAGTTACATCATGGGAGAGAGGACAGGCATGAGATTGGAGAGAAAATTAAGATTTGAACTTTATCTTAGAAGTTCTGTTTTATGATAAGTAAAATGTTAAAGCAAACAGGACAATATACTAACATGATTTTCAGTGTGTGAGGGCATGACTTTTATTTTTAATAGCTTCTGTGCTTGGAACATTTTAAAAATAAGGTATGCATTTAATTTTGTTTAGTGTGTGTGTGTATGTGTGTGCATATGTGTGGGCGCGCGTGCGCGCCCACACACATACACACACACACACACACACAAAACAATCCAAGGTGTCAAACTGTTATGGAGAATGTCTGAGTGTATTGAGGCTCACCCTCTATCAACTCTCAAAGGCAGGAAATGGCTGAGAGTAAGAACAATAACTTAACTTCAACTTGAGCCCAAGAACAGAGTGGGGAGAGAGGGGCATACTGGAGTTGCCAAGTCTTTGAACTAACACTGAGGCACCTCATTGTTTTCAAATAAGGAAATCAATGAACACCAAGTATTCTCTTAGTTCAGGAGACAGAGGAGAGTTTCCAAGAGAGGTTAATGGCTGGGGGGCTGGTACGGGGGTGGGAGAGGTGGGGTACACTGCCCAAAGATCTGGAATAGGAGTGAGTCAGGCCTGTGGTTTCTGGGAAATGGGACAGCACCTTTGTCACTCTGGGCAGACAGTTTAGCTTCACCTCCTACCTTCTCTCACAAATGGCCTTGAGGCTGTTTTTGAGAGAGGGATGGAAAATGCGACCTTCATAGTCATAGTTTTTGTTGTTATTAAAAATAGAAAGACCCTTATGGAGCCAGAAAGCAGGGTAAACAAGATTGGTTTCAAAAACATGAAAATCCCCGTGTGGATAATTTGAATTTTCAATTCAAGTCAGCAAATAGCAAACATATTTTTCCTTTGCCAAGTGTGTTTTGAACACTCTTCTTGGTACTAAAGGTGCAAAATAAAAGGAAACACAACCGTTGCATTTAAGAGAGCTTATAGTCTAACTATTGTGCAGGAAGTATATTCGCAGAGCTATATGGTTAGTGTAAAGCATGCCATAAACCTCCAAAGAGAAAGCCACACCAGCATTACAAAACAAGCTAAAAGAATGTGCATGGAATTTGTATTTTGGCTGTGTCTTAAAAAGGTGGCAAACTTTTAGCAAGAGGAGATGTCAAAGGAAAGAATATTAGGATAGAGGGAACAGCGCTGAGAGAACCCAAAGGGACAGGAGATTAACTGTTAGTAAACAAATAGTGTAATTCAGCTACATAATGTCTAAATCAGAAAGTGAGAGGGGCAGTCATGGAAAATATGAAGAGTAAGTAGAACTCATACAGTGTCAGGCAATGAATGTCAAGGTCAGGAACATGGGCTGTACACTACATGCAATGGGAAGTGCTTCAGAAAAGCATTTGAATGTGCTGCCTGGAGCACTCCTTTAGTATCCTGAATTCTCTACAAGCATCACGTGCAGCTTCCTCTCTTTTGTTATTAGAAATCTCTACTATGAGAATAAAGTAGCTTGCTGAATGATGAGGGACATAGGCTCAGTGACTCCTGTTGCTCTAGGCGACAGGCTGCCAACTGCCAGGCATATGAGGGAGGTCATTCTAGATCACACGGTGACCCACAAGCCAACTGCAAATACTTGATAAAGCCCAAAGGAGGATTATTAAGATCAACACAAGCAAGAAGAACCATACCACTAACCTACAGAACCATGCAATAAGTAAATGGTTGTTGTTTTAAGCCACTAAGTTTTGGTGTGTTTAGTTACACAGCAATATGAATCTGCCTCAACATAGTAAATTCTCTTTCATTCAGGAGCTCCTTAAAGTTAGGGCATGTTTTAGAATTAAGAGTCATGAATTCTGTGTAATAATGGCTGTTAGTCTCACAGATGAGAGAGCTACACAGATGACAGACACAGAATTCCTGACTCTTAGTTATCAATTTACTAGAGGCCCAGTGCATAAAATGCGTGCACTGGGTATGGGGGAGGTGTCCCTTAGCCCAGCTTGCACACTCTCCAATCTGGCACCCCTCAGGATCAGACCTAAACCAGCAATAGGACATCCCTCTCATAATCCAGGACTGCTGGCTTACAACTGATCATCTGACTACCTTCCTGATTGCCCCTAACTGCTTCTGCCTGCCAGCCTGATCACCCCTAACCACTCCCCTGCCAGTCTGATAGACGTCTAACTGCTCCCTTGCTGGCCCAATTGTCCCCAACTTCCCTCCCCTGTTGGCCTGGTTGCCTCCAGCTGCCCTCCCCAGCTGGCCATCTTGTGGCAGCCATATTTGACCACATGGGGGTGACCATCTTGTGCAAGGGCATGAGAGTCCATTTGTATATTACCTCTTTATTATATAGGATTTTTGATGCTGCTTTCCCAAAGTTATTGGAAAGCAGAACCTATACTATTTTCTTCTTTTCCTTTCTAATGATGTAATTCTCACCCATGGTAAGTCATGCTCCCTAGCCAGTAGTGAGAGGATGGATGAGACCAAGAATGCAGTGATTCTTCCATTCTGGTCCTCACATTTTATAACTATAACATAAAAAATATCTACACCATTGATTGCTCATAAAAGACTAGAAAAGTTCATTATCAAAACTGGAAGTTGATGGTAAGACAAAGACTTACTAAGGTCTATGTGGTCTCCCCTGTTCCCCCTAAAAAAGTTAAAAAGCATTAATCTCAGATGGAAAAATAGTTTAGTGGAGACATAATGTGTTTTTTTAAATGTATGAACTTGTTAATTTTTTTTTTTTAGGATTAAAAACTATAAAACTTGAAACCAAGCCAGACTTTGCATTTCTCATTATGAGAAAAAAATTTCCTGCAGTTGAACTATATGATATTTAATGACACATGATGAGAATTTTAGACCCATACTCTTCAGAGTGACTCATAATGTGTTTTCTAGGAGAAAAAGAGAGAAAAAACTGTCCTATAAACCAAGATAGGCCTTCTCAGAAAATGCAAAAACAGAGTTCTGATACTGCTCTGCATATTTGAAAGCCTGATCAAAATTAGTCAAAATTAGTTGACTAAGAATAATGGTTTTAAGTTATACTCACCATCTTGAGCCTCCACACACCTCATACTTACTGAACCTTAGTAGTGTTTTAATTAAGAAACAATGGACATGTCCTACAACCTAAAGAGGAGTCCAGGAAGATTTTTGGCAACTACCCAAGTAAACACATATAATATAAAACTATTTAGACTATTATAGTATTTACTTTAGATTTTTATTGGTTTCTGAACCAGAATTTGACAGATGCAGTTCAAGTCTCACTAATATTCACCTAGTGTCCATCATCCTTCTACTCAGTCTAGGGTCAATTGTTATCCTGAAGTCAGTGTCTCTCCATCCACATGGTGAAGAATGCTTTTACTATTCTATATAATAAATAGGTAATATGCAAATTGACATCACTCCAACACACAAGATGGCTACCCCCAAATATGGCTGCCACAAGATAGCTGGCAGGGGAGAGAGCAGTTGATGGTAATCAGGCCAGCAGGGGAGGGAAGTTAGGAGGGACCAGGCCTGAAGGGGAGAGCAGTTAGAGGCAATTTGGCCTGCAGGGGAGCAGTTAGGTGTCAATCAGACTGGCAGGAGAGAGGTTAGGGGGTGATCAGGCTAGAAGGCAGAAGTGGTGGTTAGTGGCAATCAGGCAGGCAGGTAGGCAAGCAGTTGGGAGCCAGCAGTCCTGGATTGTGAGAGGGATGTCTGACTGCTGTTTAGGTCCAATCCCACTGGCAGTCAGATACCCCTTAATAGGTCCCAGATTGGAGAGGGTGCAGACTGGGCTAAAGGATACACCCCCCAAATCCCTTTGCATGAATTTCATGCACTGGGCCTCTAGTACTAGGTAATATGTTTTAATTGTGCTAATTTTTCTCTACTTCTTTACAAATGTTTGGACTTTTAGGTATTAATTTCTGAGTTAAGTGAATCAAAATCTACTATTTCAATTAATAGTCATATTGGTCAATTGATAATTGAAATTTTGTCATGTGTATTTTGAGACTACATTTTTATATATGAATTCATGATTGTTGTATCTTTTTGGTATTTTATTTTTCTACTGTCACCAAGCCATATCCTTATTACTTCTATCTTAAAAACTACTATATTTTATACTACATTACTATATTCAATTAATATACATTACTATATCACTACAAAGTTCATCTTTTTCATTTGTTGGTTGAGATAACTTCATGCTTTTCTTCAACTTTCTCTTACTGTTTCAGTGTTCTTTTCTGTCAACAACTCAGAGCTGATTTTAGGTTTAAAGTTTTATTTAGAACTCTGCTTTTTTATAGGTGTTTGTTATGGACTGAATTGTGTTCTCCCAAATTCATATGTTGAAGCTCTGACTCCACAAGTGACTATATTTGGGTATGGGGCCTTTAATGAGATAATGAAGGCTAAGCAAGATCAGAAGGATGGGGGCTAATGCCTGGTGTCCTCATAAAAAGAGAAAGCGACGTGTGGGATGTACCAGTATGAGCACAGAAGAAAGACCACACAAAGACCCAGAGAGAGGGCCAGCCGAGGAGAGAGTCCTCTGGAGAAACCAAACTTGCCAGCATCTTGACCTTGGACTTTCAGCCTCCAGAACTCAGATAAATTAATTTCTGTTGTTTAAGCCACCCAATTTGTGGTATTTTGTTATAGCCAACTTTCTAGAGTTAGTACGGTAATATAAGCTTATTTTACATACTCAGTGACTAAATAAACCCCAGCAAACAGCACCTCTCTTTGTTATCTATGTTCTGAATAAATTGAGAAATATATCGAATGGCAGAAGGGGTTTAAAAAAGCATCATTGTTACTGATCAAGGACAATGTGGTGATCGTGTTTTGAAAATAAAGAGCAAGAAGGTTTGATAATGTGGGACGCTATAATTAGGCAAACTCACTTGCAAGTGTTACCAGTATAGATGGGAGCAATCTTTCCTGAACGGGGATATCCGGGGGCTGGGGAACAACTGGAACGTGCTGAGGACAGCAAACAGAAGAAGAAACTCTCATTCCTGAGCCCAGAATGCCTAGTTATTTGTACTAAATTTTTCAACCAGATCAGTCACTCCACATTAGGAGAGAAAGAATAAGAGGATAGATTGAGAAATGTCAAGAGTGCAAGTAAAGGGAATGGCCTCTCATGAAAATATTGGACATAGAGAAAACACATCCATCTTTCCCTGATCTTCTGTTTTCTTACCTCACTGGGATTAACCATCATTTCTTTATTTAAAAGAGGTGTAGCTATCTCACAAGGAAGATGGGACAAGAGTCCACTGGGACATTTCTACTCAAGTTCTTAGAGGACCATTCTACCAACCAACCACTGTTCCTTTGGGGATGCTTCAGGGACCACTCTTGTTGTATATCAATCAAAATGATCATGCTTTTTGATGAAGAAGGGCTGTCGATAAGGCCTCTCAAAAATACAGTAATATAAACCCACTCAAATTCTCATACATTAACTTAAAGGGAGTATGGACAACAGACCAGGGAACGTGGCATTAAGAACTTTATAAATGTAATAATTTCCTAATATTTTTAACTTCTGAAAAGCCTTCTCCAACTGGCTTTCCATTAGTGATCAGTGGTAAAACACAAACTATAAGGAGTCTATACTAACTGATAAAAACAAAACAACACAAACACACACACACACACACACACACACACACACACACACACAATCTTTTCTATGTTCCAAGACAATGGCAGGGGCTCCAAATCAATTCCCACAGGGTTTTCACTGAACCTGGCTCCTTATACAGCACTCCCCACTGTCACTGATATTCTGAGCTGTAGAAGGTGGACATACTTGCTGGACATTCTTCACCGAGAGGCTTGCCTTAGAGAACAGAAATGATGAGCCAGGGTGAGTGGTGGAATGAGGAGGGAATGGGAGAAGCGGTTCACTATTACTCTGCGAGGCACAGACATTCCTTAGGGGTAAAGTACATGGCAGCAGTTGCCAAAAGGGGAGGAAAGCAGACCAAGTGTCTGGAGGACTTGACGAATAAAGGAAGAAAGAATAACGTAAGAAGCTATATGTCTGGGTCTGAGAAAAGACATGAGCAGAGAAAAGGCCAATTGCATCTGTATATTGGACTCAGATTTTAACTCCCCTCCTACATGATGCCATTCTCCTACCCTGTCTCGGGCTGAAAACTCTAGCTTTGCTTTCAGACTGGAGAGGACCTAACAAGGGCGAATTCCTTTCTGTGCTCCCAGATCCATGTTGCTATGGCTGCAAATTGAGTAGCCCCATGTCCAGCTCTGACTTACAAAGAAAGGTCGTCTTGTCTACACACTGGCTAGAAGTATCCTATGGGGCTCTAGCTCCACAGAGCAATTGAGAAGTACAGCTAATGCCCCAGAAGTAGACTCTAGCCTGGGACATCAATAAGAAATTAAGGACAGGGAGGAGCCAGAAGACACAGTATCTTTCTGCCTTCCCATTGTATGGGCAGAATGGGAAGAATGCTAAGGCAAGTTTGGGGCTATGTGGCCATTATTTTGGATAGCCACAGTGTTTTGTGTAGCCTCTTTGGAAATGTACTGTAACACCAAGGAATCAGTGCACTGAGTACCCTGATTGCACACCCAGAAATCTGTCTCCCCCACCCACCCTACCTCCTTTTTCCTTCCTTCTTTCTTGAGATTGCAACCCCCAGTAAGCTTTTGTTTCAAGCCTTCCCTTTTTATTTTTTTATGGAAATTTGGATCAGTCGAGTTACAACACACCCCATTCACTTATCCAACAAATATATGTTAAGCATTCACTACATGGAGACACCAGGTACAACCTCTATAACCTTAATTCTTAAGGAATCAAATATGTCAACCTATGAAATACGTCCAGTACCGTATCTAATTCCAAGCAATTTTTAAAGGAATGTGAAGCCATTTACTTTGCCTTTCCCCATCTTCTCTGTGAATACAGGAAAAACAAACAAAGCCTATCATTATTATTTGGAAATTGTGATCCGTGGCCACGTTTTGAGAAGACTTGACTTTAGGTGCTGAGCACACAATGCAATATGTATCACAGAACTGTGTACACTTGAAACCTATAAGATCTTATTAACCAATGTCACCCCAATAAATTTAATTTAAAAAAAAAGGAATTTAGGAAATAAATCGACATTGTATATAAAAAGAGAGAACAGAGGCTAAAAGGTGGCTATTAAAGGAAGCATCATGTATGGGTTGGCCTCTGGGTCAGACTGTCCTGATCATCTATCTATTCCCGGCCAGCTGTCCTTTGGCACAGATGAGCAACTCTATTTTAAAGAGACTGGAGCGACCCTTCCCTGTGATTGCTACGGACATTTATTTTAAGTACCGCTTCTGAAGGAAATGAGAATCTGCGGTGGTGACACAGCCAGTCATCAAATGTCTGGGAGCTGCAGTGAGTGTCCGAAGGCCCTGGCTCCAGGCCCATGTAGAGTTGCTTCAAGCAAATCCCAGATCTCAGAACTGGCTGAGGAACCCTGACATGAACTCAGGCCTCCACTCCCGGACTTGCCTTTGAAAGACCTCTTTTGCATTCCTGCTTTGAGCCAGACAACCTGCTAGCCCCTGGACATAAACAATGACAAGATAAGCGACGGCACATATTCTGACTTGCTTATGTGGACATGAATTCAAAACCCAGATTTTTCTTTAGCATCATTTGACCTACAAGAATTACACATCTCTTATGAGGTTCAATTTCTTTATGGGAGATAGCACATGTTAAAGCACTTGAAATGTGAGCTGTTTGATAAATATTGCTCTCCTGCTATGAGTCTTCCATGAAATAATTTATCCAGATTTATTTTGAAATCATGTACCCTTAAGCCATATTATGCCCACACCCTCCCTTTTTTTTTTTTGTCCTTCAAGATTTCTCAGTCCTGCTTCCTTGTGAGTAGAGAACATCAGAGGATCCCACCTTGATCTCAGTGGGGTTCTGTCTAGAAGTTGACTCTTGTCCACTGGGAATCAATGTGAAGGAACCAGTAACAGTCTTGGAGGGGGGGGCTACCTAGTGTTGCAATGAAGATTACCTTTCCTCTCTTCTTTCTGAAGAAAGAAGATACTCATGAACTTGAAGATAGTTTCAACAATTGTTTTCTAAAGAACCTAAGTAGCTGCTTTAAAGTTAAAGAAAATGGGCATAATTCTCTCTGTGCATGATTTGTATGGAGTGATGGAGATAGAAAGAAATACAGAAACAGGACTCCGTTCCCCTGATCTGCCTTCTCAGCTGTCCTTCAGTACAATGGTTTATAGAATTCTGTTTCTGACTTGCTGAGTGAGCTTGAACAAGTCACTTCTCTTCTCAGTCCTCTATGTCTCATTTGTAAAGTGAAATTTTTGGGGTAGAGCAATACATTCCTTTCTGGACAGTGAAATGAGAGTTTGCAGGGTAGAGAAAATTAAGCTCATAGTAGTAAAATTATCAATAGGAAAAATGATAATTCGGGGAAACAATCAACTTCAGTGAAACAGTGGATTCAGCACACCCCACACAAGTTCATATAAATGGCTTGTACATTTATACTTGCTCTGACACTAATTTATGACATAACAGAAAGAGAGCATCTGTAGAAGTTTTGAGGAAAATCAAAATTGGTACTAATTTTCAATGGCAGGAAAATATGATCATGGTAATTATAGCATAATTATGATGCCCTAAATCTAATTCTAGCATCTGGGTATAAGAAAGAATGGGAAGCCAATATAAAGGAAGAGAAAAATATGCCGACTTTCCAAAGATAATGGAGCCATAAGAAATAAAATTGGGTTATAAAAACACACAAAGCTGATTACAGACCCCCAAATTTTCTTTTGTGAGAAATATCTAATTTTCAGACCAAAAAAAAAAAGATGACTAAAAAAGAAAAGAAAAGCTCAATTAGAAGAGAGGCCCGCTGCTGTTGGCGGGAGATGCTGTTTAGCCAAGTTGGGCCCAGGAGACGTCTCTCTCCATATTTTTATTGAATGGGGCCTGGTTTGCATGCTGATGCCCAGACCTTGTTCAATCTAAAATGAATTTATGAGCCAAAGAATACATCACTGCACTTTTGTCCCCGAATCATAATTTAACCACCTGCTTCTTGCAAATGGGAATGCCTTTTCAAACAGAGAATCTCACCTAATTTTTCTTGGCCTCTGAACTTTCACAGGTAGCTGACATAATAGATGTATTTTTAAAGTATTTTTTTAGGATAAAAATGTTTTTAAACCTTCACCTGAGGATATTTTTCCATTGATTTTTAGAGAGAGTGGAAGAGAGAAGACAGAGAGAAACAACAATGTAAGAGAAACATATTGATTGGTTGCTTCCTGTACTGTGGGAGGAGCCTGAAACCTAGGTAGTTGCCCTTAACTAGGATCGAATCAGAGACCCTTTGGTCTGCAGGCTGATGCTCTATCCACTGAGCCAAACCACCTTGGGCTAGGATTAAAATTAATGCTGTTATCACTAGCATTGAAATGTCGCTAGCATTTTCCAGTCATTCTGTTGTCTACATTCATTATTCATACAGATGTGGGCGACCAGAAGCATAGATAACCCCCCACTCCACAGTTAGCATGGGAAGATATTTTCATACTTAGTCACCCAGAGTAGAGCTCAAATGGGTTCTGAGAATTCAGTTTGTCAGGCAAAATGATAAAATTAGGTTTAAAGGTCAAATGAAGAGAGACTCTGGATAGTTGTTCATTTTTTTTCCCACTCTTATTGCCAGCCCAGTGGTCTCAATGCTTGGGATCCTTAGCGCCATTATTTTTATTATAAATTCTTGTGAAAAGAAAACTAATATTTTACAAGACCAATAAAAACATGTATAAATTCAAATACCCATTAGATACACACAAAAAGCAATTGCCTTTATGCAAACTAATTCATAAAAGTAACTCTGGCCTCTTACCAATACTTATAATTTTGTGTTGTTTTTTTGTCTTGAGCAAGAGATTCCACTTTGAACAGAAATGTTTTTAAAAAGTCTTGTTTTCTTCTCCTCCACCCACCCTTCGGTTGGCTTTGTGGGTTTTCCTTTCTTTCATTCATCCTAAGACGACCTGGTACAACTGAGAGAGATGTAAAACCGGTGCTCTTTTAAATCTTACAAGTTTTTTCCACATCTGCTGTTTCCCCATTTCGGGCTTATATCTTTACCCTCACACAGGAGTACTGTGACGTCAGACATTGTAAAGAGAATGCAAAAAAGTTTGGTTATTTGGGGACAAAAGTGATTCTCTTTAAAAAATGTATTTTTATTGATTTCAAAGAGAAAGAGAGAAGGACAGAGAGAGAGAAACATCAAAGATGAGAATCATTAGCTGGCTGCCTCTTGCACACTCTCTACTCGAAATTGAGCCCACAATCCTGGCATGTGCCCTGACTGGGAACTGAACCATGACCTTCTGGTTTATGGGTCGATGCTCAACCACTGAGCCACACTGTCAAGGCAAAAGTGATTCTTGATATTTAAGAACTTTGTAAAATACACAAGTGTCCAAAAGGAACAAGAAATGTCGTGAGCTCTAAACTCTCCTAAAATTGGCTAATATGTTTTTCTCTGTGAAGTAACCTCCTTAACTTCAGTGATAAAATTTGACTTCTGGAAGTGCCCATCTGATTTGAATACATAGAAGTCTGAACTAAGGTAAATCTTTGGCCGTGGGTTCCATCCACAATAGATTGAATTAAGGAGGGTGTTGGATTCCTTCCTTTCTTCTCTGGAAGGTCAGTGGCTGACTCCAACTGACTAACAATTTGGCTTTTCTCTCAGTGCCAAAGTATTTAAAGGTTTCTTTTAGAAGAAGAAAAAATTTCCCGATTCTACCCATGGCCCCTGGCCCAAACTTTACATTTTACTGTCAGAAAACTACACACAAAGGAGAACTTCAAAGTTACTCATTGTCAACCCATTGTTTGTCTGGAACTGTTTATAAAAGATGAAACTTCAAGGCCCTGCATAATCTAAGTTCCTGCTTTGTTTCTATTATATCTTATCTCACTCATTTGTTTCATCATTCCTTCATTCAGCAAATATTCACCTTACAAGACACAGTGTGAGATCTAAGGATGTTCATGATGATGAAGTAATGACACTTGATGATGATGATGACGTGTATCAATGATGAGCATTTGGATATCATTTCAGTTGATAGTGTACTTTACATAGTTTCATTTAATCTTCACCATGCTCATGTGATTTTTGTTTGTTTAGACTCATCATCTCTATTTCACAGATAAGAAAACTCTTCTAGTCACTGTCTACTGGGTATAGTAAAGAATTCAACTCTTACTTGAAGTACTATATACTTTCATTACATGAAAAGGGTATATACTAAGGAAAAGGGGATTTGTCTCTGGTTCAAAAACCTGATAGTCAAATAGGATAGCAGGAAACATGCAATACATTGAAAAAAGACAGTGACAAAATCAGATATATTTCAAGAGTAAAGAAATGTTCATTCTATTCTATGTTATTTTTAATGCCTAGTTTTTCATCTCATGCAGGTAACCTTTTCTTGGTATTTTAGGAAATATTCTTCTTCTTCTTACTCTGCAATCTTCATACTTTTTCCAATTTTATGTTCTAATTCATGACTAAAGTCACTGCTTTATATAAACCCATTTCTTGCTTCAATATCTCAACCCTCAATACCTTCCTTTTGAACGGCTCTTCTATTCTATTCTATTCTATATTATGCTATTGAACCCCTATATTGTGTGTGTGTTTTTTTGTGGGGTTTTTTTTTTTGTGTGTGTGTTTTCTTGTTTGTTTGTTTGTTTTTTGTGTGTGTTAGATTATAACATATGGTGGCCTGGAAATAATAATAGCATATTAATTTTTAGGTTATAGATTGTGTTCACATACATTATATGACAAAAGCCTTGAGTTAGCCCATGAGCTAGCTTGCGGGATCCATGCCCTACAAGCTAGGGAATCAGGCTGTAAGTTTAGGTGACTTCCCAAGATCATAAATTACAACATACTGACAAAACTGTCAAAAGTAAATAAGTTAATGCAGGTTCATCTCTAGTATATTGTCAGAGATGCAGTAACCACTCATTAAATCTTAGGTATACAAATAGAAATTCACAAACCTGAACACAGAGTTTCTGGAAGTTTTATTTTGCCTATAACATAACTATGTTTAAGTTCTAAGCTTGCCCCAAACTTAATTCTTGTCTTCAAATTTTATTTCTTAAATCATTGTATTGTCTTTATATGATGCAAGTAGATTTTTCTTTGAGAGTACAAATATGTGGATATATCATGCTATACTCATGACCTACATACAGAAAACACACAGAAGAAAACATTCCAGAACTTCACCGCTGAATTCTTTCTTCTGGTGCTCTATGTAGGTCTCTGCCCAAAGTAGTCTAGGAAAACACTACCAAACTATTGTTACCATCATGTGAGTGAAAATAACACCTAAGCTCTGTGATTTCGATCATTTATTGATTTTAGTAGACATGGGTGATGTTACCAATATCTTCAATCATAAGAAGCTTTAATTTAAGGATATAAAGTACTTTAGGACAAACATATATCTTACGTGTCTTTGTACCTGTGGGACAGTCTGAATGTTTGTGTTTCCCCCCAAATTCACATGTGAATCCTAATGCTCAGTGCAATGGTTTAGGGGATGAGGCCTTGGGAGGTGGTTAGGTCATGGTTAGGTAGAGCCCTCGTGGATGAAATTAGTGCCCTCAGGAGAGAGACCACAGTGAGTTACCTAGTCGCTTCCATGATGTGATGACACAGTGAGAAGTGTGCAACCTAGAAGAGGGCCCTCATGTGAATATGCTGGACTCTGAACTTGGACTTCTAGCCTTGTTTACCAGCTAATTAGCAGTCTGAATGGATCAAGAAAACCTCCCAAGGGTTTAGTTATGACTGAGCATATACTAACTGTTCAAAGAGCTCTTGATGAAAAATAAAATAAAAATAGACCCCCTCCAAATCAACAAATAGTTACTGTGTGCCCGTGTTTGACAAGCACTGGCTGGAGTTCTGGAATTATGAGGGGATGCTCCTTACCCACATGCAGTTTATCTGAAAGCCAACATTGATTAAATAAAACTGTGCAGAACATGTTCACAAATCACAATGGAATTAAGCTGTAAATGAATAACAAGAAGATAACTATAAAGTGGCTCAGTGATTCTGGAGAGGGTAACAATCACGATATAGATATGAATCTCTTAGAATCTCCAAATAAGAGAGACACAATGAGATAATAAAACAAAGCCAATGGATGACATTTACCATAAGACCAGATAACAAATATCCTTACACACCTCAAAACACAGGGGAGGAAAGTCAACATCCAGCCTAGCAGTCATCAGGGTACTGAACCTACCTCCCTAGCCCAGGAGAAGCAGAGGGAAACGGGGGGTCTGCCAGCCCAGAAACCTGGAGAATACAAAAGACCCCATAGGTATCCATAGAAAAGCATGGTGGGGCCTTTTGAAAGCAGCAGCTGAGACTCAGAGTGGTCTCTCCCATCTCAGAAATAAGTGAGACCAGATGCCTGCTTTAAGGAGCTGCATCATTCTAGGTCTTCAGAACTCTCGGCACTCACCAGCCAGGATTCCTTTCCTGAACAGAGCTCCACACTGAGGAGAGACATTTAGAAGCTGTGCTACTACAGGGGTATCTCTTGAACTCTCACGCATCTTCTATACCCTAAGTTCCCTAAGAAGAGCAGAGTGGAGTATGTACATTCAGTTGTTAAGGAAACTATCCAAATAGGGAGTAGACCACCCAAAACTAAGCCTGGGAGAGGAAGGAGAATATGGGAGACGAGAAGTCCTTGGAAGCATAAGAAAGAGGCCTTTTGGATGTCAGCAGGATTTCTCCGGAACTGGAACCCTTCCTCTGCTTTGTACAGCCTTGCAGAATGCACTGAGTTTCACCATCGCTGCGTGGTTTGCTCTGAAGTCACTGGTGGCCTCTTTTCTCCCCAAATCACTTCCCAGTGAGCACTTTGATCTTCTATGATATCAGCCTCTGGAGCCACTAATTGCTTCCAAGTGAACTGTGGCTTGCCAAGAATCTGGGTGGTGACTCATATATGATACCGTTCTTTGCACTTGTATGTTTGTTTGCCTCCAGCTTCATCTGAATAGTTTACTAACATAAATTCTCTCAATCTGAGAAAGCTAAAAGATAGTAAAATTGTCTTGAAAAGTGGGTACCTAGGGTCTTCCCTGGCACAGGAGTTGATTCCCAAGAGGATACTCTAAAGTCACAAGTCTCTAAAAAAAGTTGTTTTGCATTTTAAGGAAAATGCATATGGATTTCAAGTTAATAGTATACGAAGAAACATGAGAGATTTTTAAACCACTCAAAGAAGGACTTCATATAAGTCCCAGGCTTTTTAAGGCTCTAGAGAGTTTGAATTCACTATTGGCTATCCCTCTACATCCACCATTCAATGATTATTCCCTTAGCTATGCTTTCTGACTACTTCTGCAGTACATTGCATCCTTCTTCCACTCCTTACCCACCCTCCCCAATTCCACTGTTATAGCAGTGACCCACTTTGGGTCGCCCCTAGAATATTAAGTAATTTCTAATCACTCTTCTATTCCCAATTTCATGTATCAGACTTCTCACCTATTAAATGAGCACACCAATGCTGAGCTCTTGTGGCTATTCTAAGTCTTAAATGAGGCACACGTCAATAACATCTCTGAAAGTCTCTGGTGGATTTCTGGGCACATGGTCACCACTCAATAAATGTTTCCTTCCTGCCTGGATGGCCAGGCTCACTTTCCGCACCTTAGTCAGAGCTGTCTTTCTAAGACAAAAGTTTGATTATATCACTGCCCTCCTTAAAGAAAATCAATGGCTTATCAATTGGCCAAGTTCAAACTACGTGGCTTGGTAGAGGTTCATAATCTAAACCCAATCTAACTTGCTACTCCCTTAGTTGGTGACTCTCTATAACACACCTCCACTTCAGCCACCTCAAATTATTCTTAACTGCTGGACATCCTCATTTCTCTGTGCCTTTGCAAAGGTTGTTCTTTCTGTCTATAACAAGCTCTATTTCACCACTACTATTTTGCATTAATAACCTTCTGTTGAACTATCTTCCTAACTTCTCAATTTGGCAAACTCTTATTCATGCTTTAGGTCCCGCTTCAAGTTCACCTCTCTTCCCAATTCTTTGCAGAACGTGTGGGCCTTACCAATTGCTCATAAAGCTTTCAATGTTTATCAATATCAGGATGCCTAGCACACTACATTTTTATGACTGGTTTGCATTCTGAGTCCCCAGGCTGGGAGCTTCGTCATGAAGGACCTGGAGTTAGTTTTATTTGTCGTTATGTCTCCGTTGCTTAGCATTGTGCATGCCCCATAGTGATGGTCCCCCTATCCCGAGTGAGCGATTACACATTTTTATTTTATACTTGTTTGTTTATTCACTCAAAATAAGTGAGTATCTGAAGATGTCAGACACTATCAGAGGCTCTGTGGAAGACACATAATAAATAAAAGATAGATCATACTCTCAGGAAATTTAGAGACTGTTTGGGAACATAACAAATATTTAATATCTCTAGAACAGAAAAGGTATAGTGTCAAACTACTTCCAGAATAAGGATAAAGCTCTCCAGTTAATGAAACAGACAACACTGAGTAAAGCTTATAGATTGATTCAGTTGACCTGAGTCCCAACAAATCCCAACACACTTTCCATTCAATCTATTATTGGACTTTAAACTGATTATAATATACTGACTTGGAGGTTATGTGCCTATTCTTAGGATATTTGGGCAATAGTTCAAAAGATAGTGTTCTTAGAAAAGGTACAATATCTTATTCAACTTGTTTTCCTTTTAGACTCATTATAAGTTCTTGCCCATCATTGTTACTTAAGGTGTTTGTTAAAATACCTTAGATTGCTAACTTACTGAGATCAAAGTAGAGTTCCAATACAAATTCTTTAAAAGTGATTTAATCTGTTTGAATCAGTTACCTTGTCTGACTTTTAAAGCACAAGAATTAAAGCTCAAGCTTTCATTCATTCGTTTATGTAATCACTTCTATTCAGTCAATCATTGTCTTAGAGTTGCTGTAACCGATAGTGTAGACTGGGTGGCCTAAGCAACATACATTTATTGTTCACATTTCTGTGGGCTGGAAGTCCAAGAAGAAGATGGCAACATGACTGAATGCTGGTGAGGGCTGGCCTTTTGCCTGGGTGGCTATGTGCCTGCTGTCTTCTCACCCTGGAGGAAGAGGTGTGGGGAGGGAGAGGAGACACTGCTCTTACAAGGACACTAATTCCATCATGAAGGTTCCACTCTCAGACTTAATTACCTCCCAAAGGCCCCGTTTACAAATACAATCACACTGGAGATCAGCATGTGAATTCGGTGGCGGGGGACACACACATTCAGTCCACAGCAATCCTGTATTTATTTATTCATGCAGGAAGTCAATAAATATTCACTCAACGAGCTCTTCCTATTCCTAGCCTTTAATTACCCCTCTTTCTTGTGGATTACTTTCCATTCTCAGCTGAGTTTTAAGCCCCTGCTAGGCAAGGACCTGCTCTCTCTCTCATATCGAACTGAGTAGATAGTAGATGTTAGAAATTTCCCCAATATGTTCCCACTCTCCTCTTCACTGTGACAAGCAGCTCAAGCAACAAACGCGGACTGAAAATGCATTCCTATTTATACAAATCAGAATTGATCAGACAGACTTGTTTCTGTTTCATCTCCATGGAGACTTTTCTTTTTCCTGGCTGCGCATGAGAAGGCAGCGTGGCGGGGGATGACATAACCTTGGAACAGCCCTCCTCTCAGGTTGGAGCCCTCGCTCCAGAAAGCTCCGGTGGCCTGTGCGCTGAAGTCCCAGCACTGGGAACATTAGGAGGCTCATAAATACAGATCTGGAGGAGCCAGCGGATTAAACAAACGCCAGCTTCTCAAGGCCATGCTCTCTCAGCAGAAGAGAGACACAATGCAAGCACAAGGCTTGAAGGTGAAAATGAAATTTGCAAACAGAAAAGGGACACAAAAGAAGGCTTCGGAGCAGACAGGGTGGGGGAGGAGGGGAGAAGGGAGGAGGCAGGGCACCACACAAGTGAAAGGCTTTGGGGAGAGAAGTCAATAGATCATTGAAAAACTGTGAGTCATGTACTTCCTGATTCCAGGAGGCTGGTGACAGAGGACTCAATCCAATTTAACAAACGCTAATTAATGGAGGGATGGCAGGAGGAAGAGTGGGTGGGAGAGGAAGTTGGAATGGAAGTTGATTCTGGCTTGTGAGAATGAAAGGGGAATAAAGAGGAATTGTTTACTCTATGTTGTGCTAATCTTTCTATGTGTTTAATACCCAATGAGTTTTTATGGTAAATCACTGAGACAGGCAATGCTATTCGAATTTGACAGATGAGGAAACCAAGACTTGGGGCCCAAGTAACTTTTCCAATCACATAGTTTGTAAAAATGTCAAATTCTGATGTGTCTGATGCCAAAATCTATGTCCTATCCTCATAGGACTGAGGTTGCTCAGTACATGGTGACAGACTCTGACAACGTGAACAAAACAAAGAATATAAAGCATGTTTTCACTTCTTAAAAAGTGTTCTGGGTGTCTAAGGATAGAAAGGCTGGTAAATGCTGAGCCAAATCACATCACAGAATGAGATACATGCTTGTCCCGATATAAACAATGTACTGAGAGTCATGGATTAAAAAGAGCATTTCATTGAGATTCTTAAAGGAACAGGAAGTGCTATCTAGGGATGCGATGTTACTGGATCTTGGATCAAGTTTAATAAGTGAAGAGTTAAGGGAAGATTATAATACACGAGGAAAGGGGAGAGATGATCATACACAGGACATGGAAATATAGTTGGGAAAATTGCCTGCAATCAGACTACAGAAACTCTTGAGTAACAGCGGGCAATTTGGTCTGTATCCTGAATGCAATGGGGATCGAGAGAAGAAATTCACCTTAAAGACTGAGGTTCTCCAAACAAGATGGAGTTTTCTTCAAGACAGCAACCAAGAAAACGTGCTTAAGTTTGCAGCCGTTACCCTGGGAAACTTGCATTCAAGACTGCAACTCTTTCATGAATTGCAGCCTGCCAGATTCTAAACTTGCCAGCCCTCATAACTGTGTGACACAATTCCTTAAAATAAATCTCCCTCTCCTCCCACCCCACCTCTCTCTAAGTGTGAGAGGCCTTGAAGCAAGAGACCCACCTAAGTCATGTCTGTGTTCCTGACCCTCACAGATGATGAAATAATAAAAATGAGCTGTTTTAAACCTCTACATTGGGGGCAATTTGTTATGCAGAAACTGTTCAGTAAAATATTTTTAAACCTTGATTCACAATACATATCCCATGTCTGGTGGATACGTTAGCAAAATCTAATCAAAATAAATGTCAGAGTAAGGATCTCAAGCTTTGTCCTCTGAACTGTGGGAGCTGTTGAAAAGCTTTCATTGGAAGAAGCACACAATCAGACATGTGCTTTGGAGAAACCTTTCTGGTGACAGAGCGGAGGGTGCATTGATGTGTCTTAAGGCCTCTGAAGAGCTAGATAGATGTCCCGGCTACAGAGGAAGTGAAGGTAGAATAGAGAGATATTTTGAAGGAACATTTGGCACAAATAATCCTCCTTGAAGGAAGGAGGGAAGACAGATTGAAAGAAACCTTTGAAAGTGTAGGTCAGGATTCTAGGTCATGACCCCCTGACTCTACTCTCCATCAAATTGCCATAACTCTTTCTTTAATTGCTTCTCTAGCCTCCTAACCAGACTCCCTGCCTTTACCCCTAACTCTCCTCAACAGACATGAGATTGTATACTCCAGACATAAGATTTATTTTAAAATGTAATTCTGATTACATTGCTATTTTACTTAAAAATCCCTCAATGTTTTCCACCATCTTCAGGAAATAGAACAACACATTTACATGGCCTACAAGGGCCTACAGCAACGTCTGTTTATTTCTCTAGCCTAACTGTAGCTACATTTCCTCATCAAATATTAAATTGCTCTAAAATATTTTTAAAAACTGATGCCAGGCCTTTCTAACTGATTGAATATCCCCATTAATCTCTACTGCTTCTCCAAACTCTATTTTAAAAGGCAGCAAGAGGATATTTTTAAAAGGCAGAAGTCCACAAAGACAAAAAGGAAAAGAGCAACAACAACCTTAGCAACAATACAGTGCTATTCTGGAACTCAAGGTAGAAGAACTACAGGGATCCTGAAAGCAAGCTGTATGTACCATGGACTCCAGAAGTTTCAGGATTTCAAGAGATCCCATACCTTTGAAAGTGCTCTCAGAATGATTGCCAAAGGAGTGTGTCAAAGGCAGCCATGCCTGCTGATGCCATCTCCTCTCACACAACAGCATCATCTCCTCTTCTAGGTCATAGAAGAATGGAGTTTAGTCTTGAGAGAAACCGACCCAGAAAGACAGCAAACAAAGCTGATGTAAGAAAACTGTAAGGAATCCTACAAAGGTATTCTCTTTCATCAAAAAATAACAAATTAGTAGGAAATAGGCTTTACCCTTCAGAGAAGAGTTGGTGGATTCCTTTGTGGGGTATCTGACCAGCCAAAGGGAAAAGCAATGTAAATACTGACATGTGGATAAAACCCAACACAATGCACAACCAAATCTCCTTATAAAAATCCCATCAACTGGCAAGGCTGACCCATGAACAGTGAATTTCAGCAGCTTTTAAGTTTTGATGCCTTGCTCTTATCTATAAATACAAAGTTAATGACAGCAGCAATCAATGTAATCCACCACATTCACAAAATAAATAAAATAAAAACCCACAATATTATAAGGAAATACTTTTTTTAAAAAAAGCATTCATGAGCAAATTTTCAGCAAACACCTACAAAAAAATCCTACAGGGAACATTACATATTATGGCTTGTAAGTGAATGCTTTCTCTGAAAATAAGAATAAGAGAAGGATGTCCCCACCCATCAGTTCTATTCAACAGCAAACAGAAGATCCTCGTCATAGTAAAAATAAGTATAAGATTGGAAAGAAAAATAATAAAGCCATTTGCATTCACAGACAACAGTATTATGGACATAAAAAATTCTGAAGACTCTACAAAAAGCTCTCTGAACTAATAACTGAGTTTTAAGTTTACACAATAAAAGGTCAATATACAAAAGTTAACTTAATATTTATGCACTAGTAACAAATAATTGGGAAATTTAAAAAATATGTATTTTACAATAGTTACAAAAACAATAAAATACTTAGAGATAGGTTTTACAAAATATATTCAATACCTATATACCAAAAGCTAAAAATAGTGCTGGGAGAACAAAAAAGAATATGTAAGTAAATAAAGAGCTATACTATGCTCATGGATTGAAATACTTAATATTACTGTTAAGATGTCAATTCTTTTCAGGTTCACATAAATTCAATGTAACATCTAAATAAATAAATAAATAAATAAAGCTGGCTATTCATAATAGGACTTGCCAAGCTGATTTAAAAATTACTATTTAAAATCAAAGCACCTAAAATATCTAAAACACTTTTGAAAAAAAGCAATGTCAGAGGACTTTCTTGTTTGACTCACTCTAAGGTGCAGTAATGAAGAGTAGCATTAAATTATTATAAGCATAGATGTATAGATCAGTAGAACAGAATAGAGATTATATGGTCAACTGGCTTCCTAAAACTACAACCAGGTAATTCAATATGAAAAAAAAAATATTTTTAACAAATTGTATTACAAAAACTGATATTTATAGAGAAAATGTAATACTTGACTTGTACCTCATACTACACACAAAAATGAACTCAAAATGTGTCATAGATTTAACATGTAAAAACTAAAATTATAAAACTTTATAGAATAAAACATAGGAAAAATATTCACAACTTTGGAATGGGCCAAGGTTTCTTGGACCTGACCCCAAAATAACTAACCACAAAGGAAAAATAAGTAATAAATCGAACTTCATTAAAATTACAAATGTCTGCTCTTTGAAAGAAACCATTAAGAAACTGAAAAAATAAACCACTGTCTGGGGGAAAAATCCCATTACCTATATCTCTTGAAAGACTTGCATCAAGAATATATAAATAACTCTTACAAGTCAATAATAAAAATCTAGCAACCCAAAGTATTTCAACTGACAATCAATATATGAAGATATAGGAATGACCAATAAGCATAACCAAAAATGTTCAACATTGCTAGTAATGCGAGTTAAAATAACCATGAGACCACTAAACATCCACTTGAAAGGCTAGGATTGAAAGATTGATAATGGTAAGTATTGGTAAAGATGTGGTGTGGCACGCATGTTGGGAATATAAGATTCAGAAACATGGTATCACTATTCTAAAAAGTTTGGCAGCTTCTCATAAAGTAAAACATATACACCTCAATATGACCTGCCAATTCCAATTCTAGGTATTTACCCAAGAGAAGCAAAAACATGTATTCACACAAAGGCTTGTTCATAAATGTTTATAGCACCTTCATTCAGAATAGCCCCCCATTGAAATAACCTAAATGTCTATCAATATAAAAATGGATAAACTACTTGTGGTATATCCCTACAACGAATACTGTTGAGACAATGAATAAGATAGTAAACAACATTAATAAATCTCAAAACATAATACTGAGTGAAAGAAGCCAGACCTACAAGAGAACAAGCTGTATGGTTTCCTTTGTAAGAAATTCTAGATCAGGCAAAACTAATCTGTAATGACAGTGCTTGCCTGGGGCCAAAAAGAAGGGAGTTGATTGCAAAGGGGGCCAGGGAATTTCTAGGGATGATGTATAGATGGCCCATTTTTTTATTGAAGTAGTTACAAAGGTGTATGTATGTGTCAAAGCTCATTGAATTGTATACTCAAAATGTAAATTATATCTTGATAAAATTGATTTTAATTTTTTATGATAGGAAGAATATTATAAAATGTAGGGAAATTTATCAGAAATGCAAATGTAAGTTCCCAAATATTAGTAGGCTTTAAATTAATATTTTTAGTTGATGAGTTACATAAGACATATGTAATGCTCTTAGCAAAGTTCTTGGTACATAAAAGATGCTTAATAATTATGGGGAGGGCAAAATTAGGTGTACAGTTATGAGTACAAGAAACACAGAGTGTAGACTATAAGAATGTGTAAATAATGTAAATAACCATAACCTGTATGTCTCTTTCCATAAAAATAACTGTAAACCTACTTTGCCCACCACTGTATTTACAGAACAAATGCCTGGACGGGTCCATGAATCCTCAATGTCCAACAATTCCTGCCTATCCTCAGCTTAAAGATCCACAAATTGAGAAAAGGAAATTTATAAAGAACTTCTCATAAATGTGCATGCAATCTGACTTGCTTCCAAAGAGGCATTTTTCTTAGTTGAAGCAAAGTCTGGGTAGAGACTATTGGAAATACTAATGCATTTGCCGAGACAGGAAATTAAGTTGCTCTACACAAAGGTGAAGAGCCTTTAAAGCTCAAAGAGGAGAAAGTGCGGGTAGTTAAGAAGGTGCAATCTGGCCAATAGGATGGGAGGAAAGAAGAGAAAGAGCCTACTTAATGCAACACAACTTCCTAAAAGGAAGCTTAGGCTGATTTTGGTGGTCTGAACTCCATCTATTTGAGAACTCCATCTCCATTAGAAGACTGATGGGACCTTCTAAAGCCTCTGCTCAACTCCTATTTAATAGGTGAAGACGGCCCACAGAAAGGAAATGACGTGCCCATGAATGCACAGGCATGCGGTCAGAACTACATGTGCATTACTTCCATGCCCAAAGCACCCAAGAAAAAGGCCTTCCAAATCAACCCAGTGAATCTAGATTTTGCCTACCAGTCTGTCTGCATGGTTGTATTTGCTGCTTCGATGCAAATTGAAAAGCAAACCATTTTTGAACTAGATTCAAAAACCTCTGAAACTAGGCAGTTTCTGATTGCCTCCGTTTAGGACGG
The DNA here is from genome assembly GCA_963924515.1 of Vespertilio murinus. NCBI lineage: Eukaryota > Metazoa > Chordata > Mammalia > Chiroptera > Vespertilionidae > Vespertilio > Vespertilio murinus. Next base: position 4,736,339 of record OZ004717.1, on the reverse strand, counting down.
GAAACCTGGTCTTCTGACTCTTCTCTGCTGCCAGGCGAATTGTGGCTCCCTTTCAGGAATGGGGCGGGCGTTCCTAGGGCTCAGTATCACAAGACATTATTCGGTGCCTCAAAAGATGTCAATCAGCCTGGGGCTTCCCAAGTTGTTGCAGTGACATTTTGCTCATCAAAGGGTTGTGTCTCCCGTTGCTTACGAGGCAGGACAGAATCAGCTTGGTTGTGGTTTTTAGGGTCCTGATCTACTTTAATGATTGGACTGCCTTCTTGTTTTGTGGTCTTCCTTGTCACCTGGCTGCTTATGATATTCTGGTGCAAGTAAAACCCAATTCTTGTATTTTGCTACAAATATCACACGATTATTTATAAGCTTCAAGGAACATGCTTACTTCCTACTGCATCTTAACACATCCGGTGGGTGCTATCTATGGCTGGGACCGACTCACACGGGGCAGTAATTACCCCCTGAATTGCACTAAGAGGACTGACAACCCAAGTGATGCTTTGAAGACAAATAATTGCAGCTTCTTGTTTTAAATGGGAAAACTGGATATTCCTAAAATAGATGACAGTAAAGTAAAAATAGCGGTGGAATAAAAATCAGGAGATGTCTGAGTGAGGCTGGGGCAGGAGATCCTTAGTATTAGAAGGCAAAGGGGCCAAGCAACTAGCTTAGTCTGTTCAGGTTGCTATAACAAAATACTAGAAGGGTAATTAACAACAGACATTTATTTCTCATACATCTAGAGGCTGGACGTCCGAGATCAAGAGTGCCAGGACAATCAAGTGAGGGCTCTCTTTGGGGTGGCAGACTTGTAGGCTGCACCCTCACTTTGCAGAAAGGGTGAGGGAGCTGTCCCTGGTCTCTTTTATGAGTACACTAATCTCATCATGAGGGCTCCACCCTCATGACCTAAGCATCTGACAAAATCCCCACTTCCAAAGCCATCCTATTGGGCATTTGGATTCAATGCATTTGGGATGAGGGGAGGCACAACCACTCGGACCATAGAGGGGCCCATTGCTTATTGAGCACTTGTTATATATTTGACACTTATAATGTTCAATTAAACTTTAAACAACATAAGGACAGTCATATAGCTGTCTATTTACTTTTTATACCAAAGCTCATCACAATACCCAACACATCTTAGTTCAAAAGTCAGTTTTATTTTTATTACTTATTTATTTTTTTATTTCTTACTGGTGGGGGTACTCACCACTATACTAATATTTTTAGAAAAAAGTGACTAAGCAAAGAGGTGATATTTTTACCTTTATTTTTCAGATTGAGAAATGAGGGCTTACAAAATGTTAGGTAACTCCAATTCACACAGCTGTTGTGTAGAAAAGCCTAGGATCCAATTATGAATAATCCTGGATTCCGAAAGGTATCCTCTTCAATACACTCATGGGCTTTTAGTCAACCAGTAGATAATCACTCAGACGTGTGCTATTTAAGGAGATGTTTGGTAGAATCACATCACAATGGAAGCAAGGGCATTAATCTTTTGTCTTAAGAGGGTGATTCACTCAGCCGTGTGGAGAACTCAATGGGCAAGTGGGGAAAGGAGAGTCCATTTGAGAGCCCACACAGTAGTCTAGGCAGGAGGAATAATGTCTTGGGCCAGCGTGAATATGTTAGGCATGCTGGGATGTGGATGAGTTTGAGATGAGTCAAGGAACGTGCCGATGGACGTACATGCAGGGCAGAAGGAAGAGAAGCTTTGGTTTTAAATACTGCATAGATAGTGGTACGGTTCTCTGAGTTATGAGAGTCTGAAGGAAGAACGGTTTTGCAGGGTAGGGAATCGAGAGTTTTGTTTTGAACATGTCATGTTTGATATGCATGTTAGATAAGCAGGCAGAAACGTGGAGTGGGCTGTTGAATATGTGAGGCTGGAGTTCTGGAAAGAGGCGAGGTGGAAGACATGCATTCATGACTTTGTGACATAGACATAGTATTTGAGCTCTGGGCCCTTAAGTGTAAAGACCCCTTTCAGAAAAGCGGTGCATGGTGGTTAGACAACCACAGCATACTTGGCAAGAACATGGACTATGTCCTCAACGTGACTCGAGCAGATGATTGCTCCCCAGGTTTGGCAGAAAGATTGAAAGCCCGAAGTATCCTTACAGAGAATTCCCTCTGGCACAATATTAGATTTAAAAAATAGCAGAGTAGACTCAGCTACAAACTTAGCCAGACTGAGAGTAGACTCAACCACTACAAGGCTTAGAGAAATTATAATGAGCTTTTGGGTTAGTCAAAACATAATAATGATATCAAAAGTTCAGATATGTGCAGGCGGGGTCAGTGACTTTTCTTTTCTTTTCTTTTCTATTCCACCCCAGTAAAGAAAACAAACGTCACCACGCCACACTCTGGAGATTTGATGTACTGAAATTTCTCAGTCCTAGGATTCAGTTCCCATCGGAGAACTGACTGTTCCACGTTTAATGGCTCCTCCGGTGTCTGTCTTCCCTTATATTCTGGGCTTCCTGAGGGCAGGAATGAACCTCTTCTCAACCACATCTCCAGCCTTATAAAGTCTCTGGAGCATTATGCTGATTCAGTCATTGTGGGTTGAGGAATCCAGGGAATATCTGAGAAAGTTAGTATTCAAAGTATCTAACAGGAACATATAATAAAAAAATAAAAATAATTCTTTTATAAAATTCTATTTCTATCAACAGCAATGAGTCCTCATACTGGTGACATGTAAGATATGTCAACTACTATTTTTCGTGTCACCAATTTGGGCCCAAGTTCCCAAATTTCTTCTTATAGAAAAAGACTGCATATGTACAATCTATAATCATGATATTTAGTTTCTTCAAAAGCCCAGTTCCGCAAAGTCCTTGGCCTCAGGCTAGCCACTTGGACTGGTCAGCCACTAGTTGTGACTAAACTGAGCCATTCCTCTTGACCTCCCTCTTTAGGGTCTAAGAGCAGAAGAAGACACGCTCTCTCCCAGATCCAGGAATTGACCTATTTTATGTCCAGGGTAACTCACATGTCATTCAGGGGAAACCCCAAGGAATACATTATCACCATTCACTGGACATATAAATAAGTTAGTTCAAGATGGCATAACTCTGAAATATTGTTCAACAAATGATTTCAAAAAATATTTCAAAATGTCTTACCCTTTAGTTCATATAATATATTCTAAATTTAGACCACTCTCAAGTACCTATTATCAGATTTTCTGCTGTTTGCTTATTTATTTCTCTGCTGAACCCTATTCAAATGTGAACTTTATGAGGCTAGACCTGTTTGACATATACAACAGACCTGTCCTCTACTGTATACTAACACCTCATACAGGGCCACATGCCTAAAATGTGGTCAGTAAGTAGGTGTTTTGTGTATAAATTCCTGCCAGTATGTAACAATCTTAAAAGTCTGGGTAGTATTCTCTTTTCTCTTAGGAGGGGACAACTGAGTTTGAGAGAAGCATTAAATAATGAAACTGATATCTTACTTTAACTCTTATATAATTATTTTTTATCCTGATTAAGCACATTGTACTCATCTTTCTATCAAAACTCAGTGACTATTCAATGATTGCAAAGTGTTATTTCTTTGGCTATTTTTCCATAATGATTAGCAATACAACATTGGGGGGGGGGCAATGCTTACTTTTTTAGGGTGCAAGACTTCAGGGAAAGGACAGGAAATTTAAGCAAAAGGGTAAATGGTGGGTGATACAAACAAGAAACACTGAAATAAAAAATACTGGAAGAAAAAAAAATAGAGCACAGTCAGAATATTTAGGATAAATTACTATGCATGCTTAACAAGCAGGAGGATATGGGATTTCCTGACATTTATAGCTAGTTTTCCTTGATTTGTAGTGTGGTCTCTGAAAAAAGATTCTAGGCATATATTCTCACAGCATTATAGACAAGAATGACTTTTTAAAGAAGGATGTTAAATATTAGAAGACATTTCTATGGCGATCTGTCAGGAGCACAGAATTAGGAGACATGTCTTCCATTCTAGCCTATGAAGACTACTGGTATAGCCCTGCCTTGATCAATGCAACTCTAAGCAGAAAACAGGAGTTTTCTCAAATGCATGCTGGAATAAATTCCATATGCTATGTGATTTTAGAGACACTCTTTTTGGTGCCTCGGTTGTTACATCAGCAAAAGGAAGCTAACATAATAAACACAATTTCTGAATAAGAGCAAATCATACTATTGAAATTAGGTCTATGCCTATAAAGTTATAGCCTAAAACTTCAACAAATTGAAAGCAGATTGCATATGAACCCTATAATGTAATGATGTCAAGGAGTGGAATTTTTCTGAAAAGAATAGACCAACTTTTTCTTGTAACTATAAAATTTAAAGCCAAGATGCAGATGGTAAATTTTGGTTTTATTTATTCCCAGCAGATAGGTTGGCATATTGGTTCAACATTATTAAGAAATGTTGGTATGTCTGGTTAAAGGTGGTTACTTCACTAGTTAGCTATTTTTCTGCAACAGTTAGGTTTTATGGTCTTTTGGGTCTAAAATTCTTTGATCTTGTGATTTGGGTTCTTGTAAGTTGGTGAAAAAGCTTTCCCAGAGTTCAAAAAGGAAATCAAATATGGTGGGTATTAAAACAAAATACAAGGACATGACTAATGAAACTTCTGTTCTTCTCTCTCTTCTAGCCAAGAATATCAAAGTCCTGAATTGCATCATAGATGCTGTGGCAGGAAGTATGGGTTTGAATGCTTGTGCTGTGGAACTAAGGATGAAAAATATGGCTAACCCACTTCATGGGAGATATGGCACGTGATGAGAATACATTCATACCAACAGATCATCTCCCTGAGAACATGGGCTCTCCAGAACTACATTGAATCAGGAGGCAGTTTAAACACGAACAGTGAAAGAAAAAATTCCAAGGGCCTGGACACTTAAAATAAAATTTATCTTTGTGGATATGAATGCTTAGCTGTGCTTCTATGAATCCAAGCGTGAGTCAGTCCTAATTGATTAGAATTCACTGCCATGGCTGCAAGGTAGACTTTTTCTTATCAATAAGAGGTCATGTAAAGCCTTTGGCTGTGGTAGTGCCTTCAGTCCTTACTAAAAATGTCCTTATGATTTGAATTTATTAATCCAACATTCTCTGAGGGACCACTATGAAACAAGAATTCTTCTAAGAACTGAGAAATCGCAGATTAATATAATATAGTCTCTGACCTCAAAGAACACTCGGCCTGATGGGAGAAACAGAAAGAAAACAGATGACTAAAGCGTTTGACCAATGCAATGGTGGGGGTAAAAGTGGAATGCATAGGGGCCCAGAGGAGTTAAGTCTCATATAAGCTATGAGATGAAGCTCTAGGAAGGTTGGAGGAGTCTGAGGAGAGTATAGAGGATGAGTGCACATTGGCTAAAAAAAAGAAAAGGCAGATGATCCCAAAGAAAACAATAGGTAAAGGTCCAACATGCAATAAGAGTATGGTGTGTAAACAGGAACACAAGAACACTGGATAAGAGAACACTGGGTGGTCACTGGGGAAATGACTGTCTGAGAAGAAATCAAGTCATGAATATGCCTTTATCACTTTGCCCTTGGTTCTCGGCATTTAGAAGAAGAGTTCTCAACCTCGGCTGAAGATTGGAATAACCTGGGGACACATTTAAAATATGACTGATGTCTATAACCATCTCCAGAATTTTTTACTTAATTGCACTGGAGTGATACATAGATATTCCAGAAAATAAATTCACATTACAAATTAATAGGGCAAATGGGCTTTTCAAAATTAGGGCGGGGACAGTGAGTTTACTGTATTTGAAAAAAGTAAATCACACACTTGTGCCCTATTAAAAATGTATTCCACGTGACTTGAAAATTGAAGACCCAAATAATTAACAAAAACTTTGAAAGATTTTTAAAAAAGAATATGCATATGAAGTGTGTGTGTGGGTGGGTAGGTGGGTGTACATGTATTTTATTATTAGAAGTCATTCTTAAGCAAGACACAGTGTCTTTTCTATAAAGTGAGCCTGTTCAGCAGAGGAATAATGGCATGCTTTTCTAGTTGAACAAAACCCCGGGTTTTGGACAAAGTAACAGCAATGTGCATGAGAGAGATGTAGCAAAGCTGTCCCCATCTTTTAACCAGGGGGCCTATTCCACTTCGCAGAGCAATGGATGTGATAGCCACTGGCAAATCTTAGCAGAATTGCTGAAGTGGGATAACAAGAGAAAATTTCTTTTCAAATTCCTGCAAGAGTTTGAGAGGTCTGATTTCACTGTTAGGAGCTTCTGAGTTTTTGCCTCATTATCCATCATCAGAATAATCTCAAGAGAAGTTAGAGGAAAATATGTCAAAGTCTTGTATGATGATATTATTTTAAATAAAAATTCCCCAGAATTGAGTATTAGGATGATCTGGAGATGCCCACATGAAGAAGGTACTCAGGTGGGATGAAGGCATCTGTGCCCTGTCTACCTGGAAAGGAGTATGAAGCAATGGCCCTAGATGGCGCATTGACTCTCTTGGCTAACGGATAGTATTTATTGCCTTAGATAGCGCGCAAGGTTGTTTGGGGAATCAAAATCACTTTGTAAAACACTTCTGGGGTCTAACTTATTACTTGCCAAACAAGCACCGAGCAATAGGAGAGAAACCAAGGTGCACAAGAACTACCCTCTTTCCTCAGCAGTGATCAAGGAGGGGTGCCAGACCTGATAAATGCTGAAAGGCACATCGGGTGAAGAAAAAGGGGGCAGGGACCACCAGAGATTTGGATAATGAATCTGGAAGGTCTCCTTAAACCACATCTGCTTTCCAGAATAACGGAGTCAACTCTATGTCAAGTGGCTACGACATGAATAGAACCGATAGCCACCCTCAAGAGTCTAAATTGTGGAAAGCCAGTTTCCTTGACAGGTCACCTGCTATCTTTGGACGAATCAGACCCCTCACCTAATAAAGTAGATTACTAAGACTCCATGAAGAGAAGGATGCTGAGATGCTCACATGCAGGTCTACCAATTTGTCCTCTGGAGAGATCCACTGCTGGTGACAATGATTCTACTTGACTGAAAGCAGATCTGCACATTTACAAGCCAAAACAATAATTCCTTAAAAAGCCTCAGTCATCCTATCCAAACCGCTGACACGGAAATGAAAATATCATGTCTGTGTGCTTCAGAAGTGTTTCTTCCCCCACAGTCAGCATCTCACCACCTTCCACTTGGGCCAAAGGGACAATCTGTTCCCAATGGCCTGAGAAGTCTTTTTGTCATTTTGCAAACCTGCAAAGAAAAAGGGAAAAAAAAGAAGCAACAGACACCAAGCGTTGGCATGGTGAAGAAAAAGATGATTGCCGCAAAAATTTTCACTTGTTTACGCTCCTCTGCCTGAAAATGTCAGTGTTGAGCTCCTCCTGGGTGGTGTGGGAATCGGCGTGGGATCTGGTTCTTCATTGGCCTGGTAGTTGGAGCCACGAAGGCCTCATTTGGCGCTAGCTGATAATGGACAAATGTGTCTATGAGATGCTGTTTCACGTATTATACTTTTCCCGTCTGGCTGTTAGCCTTTTAAAGGGAAAATCCTATAGTTTATGCTTATTTGTGTTCCTCTCATTGGCTTGCAAATTACCTATGTGTCCACGGCCAGTGTTTAATGAAGTCAATTGGCTGATAGACCTGTATAATGTCTAAAACAATAGGGAATACCACCTAATTTGTAAAATATAATTTTTTATTGATTTCAGAGAGGAAAGGAGAGAGAGAGAGAGAGAGAGAAAGAGAGAGAGAGAGAGAGAGACATCCGTGATGTGAGAATCATTGATCAGCTGCCTCCTGCACACCTGCTACTGGCGAGTGAGCTTGCATCCCGGGGATGTGCCCTGAACCTGGAATCAAACTGTGACCTCCTGGTTCACAGGTCAATACTCAACCACTGAGCAACACATGCTGGGCAGGAATATCATCTAATTTGATACTGAGTCTGATCCCCTCTACAATCACTTGCCTTGATAACTCCATATGGAAAATGAGAAAGATGAGGCTATATTATATCTAGAGCAGCAGTTTTCCTTTAAAATATATATATATAGTTTATTGATTTTTTTACAGAGAGGAAAGGGAGGAATAGTTAGACGCATCGATGAGAGAGAAACATTGATCAGCTGCCTCTTGCACACCCCCTACTGGGGATGTGCCCGCAACCAAGGTACATGCCCTTGACTGGTATCGAACCCGAGACCTTTCAGTCCACAGGCCCATGCTCTAGCCATTGAGCCAAACCGGTTTCGGCTAGAGCAGCAGTTTTCAAACTTCTTCATCTCATGGCACACATAAACTAATTAATAAAATTTTGTGGCACACCAAAAAGCATATTTTTATGATATGACAAAAAATAGATTTAATTTGGATTCATTCATACATGATAGCTATAGTTGTGTTGACTTTTTTTTAATTTGGCAATCTAAGGGAAAAGAGGCCAGTGCCCCTGACTGAATGTCATGTACTGCTTGTTTTAGACATGCTCACAGCACACCAGTGGAAGTTGCTGCTCTGGGTCTTATCCATAAGCAGTTGTCTAGTTTGAGGCACAGCTCTAGTTTCCTGCCTGGTCCTCTTTTTTTCTTTACTAATCCAAATCTTAAACTTCATCAAGGGCTGTTAACTCAAGACCAATCTGATTCATTTCCCTTCAGATTTTTTGATCTCCTTTGGTACATATTTTCTGTACAAATCACAACATGGTAATGACTCATGCTCTGCTTTTTAGACCTTCTCTAGCATTGCTTTGCTGTTAGTCAATCACTTCTCAAGTGTTTAGAATACATAGAAATTATGCTTTTCTTTGGGTTTATTCTATAGGATCTTGCAAAGTGCCTGGCACACAATAAATGTTCAAAAGTATTTATTGCTTGAGTCCCTTTTCCACTAATCCATGCTAAAGTTAAGTACTCAGAGTTCAGAGTGGACCTTTGAGGTGGTGTTTCAGGGGATAAAACTGAGGCCCAGAGGAATGGACTGGCTTTCCACAGCTGTCTCCACCGTGGGCAACAACAGAGAAAAGTTGGAACCTCCCGTTCCACTGTCAACCCACTGCTTTTTCTACTGCTTTCTATTGCCCTGCTGTCAATTAACTCACTAAGGGTAACGAATACTTGCAATTCTCCAGACTCATTTTCTGTACCTTCTGTATTACTCAATAAATAGGAGAGATTTTTGATCAATGGCCTTGTCATCGGGAATGTAGCTCTGACAACACCCCATCATAAAGCTGAAGAAAACTGTGTCTTAAGATGACTCTTGGTGTCTGGGTGCTGATCCCCTGGCCTGTCACAATACTTAGAGGCACTGCTGGGCTCAACCAGGGGCTCAACATTAACTCGTGACGCTGTCTGGCAAAGCCTTCTTTCTCTATTTCAGCAACTCTGGTCCCCAGAGCTGCCATACACAAGAGAGGCAAGAAGAGATGGTACAGCAGAGCTGGGGAATCGGCAGCCAGTGGGACACATGGAAATGCTTGAGGATGAGGAACGGGGCCACATGTGCTCAGCTCATTCTGGGTGAGGCATTTATCCCCCACAGCGAAGAGAAAATCACTTGCAGTGACTCACTTGGGAGGAAGCAAGCATGGCCTGAGTCAAACCAGCCCTGTCTCCATCACTTTCTGGAAGTGGCTGCTGTGACCACTCATGACCAATTAACCATGGAGCACATACCAAGTACAACCTCTTCTAATAAAGCGGCTTTAGATGGGTGGGAGAGAAGTCACCCAAAGCCAATAAAGAACAAAGCCCTTCCTTTTCTCCATCGTAATTGACCATCTACTATAGGCTAAGTGCTATGCGTGTTTATTGTATTTAATCCTTATAACAACCTTATAAGGTAGGTATTATCCTCATGTTATGGGTGATAAACCCAAGGCTCATCAAGATGAGAATCTACATGGAAGTTTAGAAACAAGGAGTGGCCAGAATGGGATCTGAACCCAGGTTAATCTTTCTCTGTTAAGGCTCATGCTCTTTCAATTCAGTTGAAAATGTATGCATTCATCAGAGAAGCAGAAATACCAGGTAGTGTAAATATCTATATCTATATCTATATCTAATATCTCTATATATAAAATAGAGAAATATGCTAATTAACCAGGACACCATAGGTGTCCACCAGACAAGAGGAGGTTGCATGCACAGCATGGGGGGCAGGGCAGCAGGGGCCTCCATGCCCCTGCACTGGGGGAGGGCCTGATCAGCAGTGGCCATGGCTACTTCAAGGGCCAGAGAGCGAGGCAGGGCTGGACCGTGACTGGAGGGTGGGCGATGGGCTGCTGGTGTGTATATAATAAGAAATTCATTAGAGGGGTTTACCCCTGCTCACTTGTGCAGCTGGTTAAGATATTGCCTTTGTGCCTCATGCTGGACCTTGGAGCTCACAAGGCAGACGATGAGGATGGAAAATTAATGTGAAGTCTGGGCAAGCAAGGGCAAGCTGGCAGCCATCAGCACCAGTTGGGACCCAAGAAAGATGGACTGAAATCCCTATCAGTCCTTGCAGCCTCTGACCTGGGTGGTGCAGGTGTCCTGCACCTTCCATCACAGAGTGAACATACACCCCTGGCCCAGGAGATAGATGAGCTCAGGAAGGAACAGGGGCACCGTGAAGCAATGGTCAGCCCAACTACTGCGTCATGCCGACAAAGTGCGCCAGCGGATGAGGGACCTCTTCAGTCTACACTACAGTGCCGGCTCCTTTGGAATCTTGCACAAGAATCTCTGTTGGGCCACATTGACCAGAAACATTCTGGAAAAAGGAATTCTGGGAAAGCTCAGTTTAGCCTAGCCAAGTGAGCACATTATAAAGCCATCGTAATGGCTTTTTGTGGTGACAGGGCTCTTGTCCTAAAAATCTTAACCAGACCACATTGAAATCTAATAAGCTTGACCTCCTGGTAGCCATTACTGAATCCTAAAATAGGTCCTGAATTCTTTTTCTTTGTGTTACAACCTTTTTTTCCCCTCTATTTTTTCCAAGCCTGTTTTCAATGTCCCCGGCTCCTGCCTACTACCTAGAAAAAAGGTCACTTAAAATATCATATTGCTCCTCTGGTGTGCTATCTCATTTCTCCGAAGTCTCCACTGGCTCTTACCTCTTGGATGACAGTTGCTTTGGGCTGTTATTATTACTGTTGTTCTGGTCATTTCTATTGTTAGAGGGCTTTGATTGTTATGGCCAGCTCTGTTTTAGGCTGTTGGGTGTCTCTTCCATGTAGAGAAGCCCTCAAGGAGCAGAATGCAATGTCGTGCCAGGGGACCAGTTGACACAGAGGAGTACAAATCCCTGTATCGCGCAGAGGAACGCGCCTAAGATACGGCTTTTATAAACAGACCCTTGGATCGCAGTGAGAGGATTTGCAAAGTCAAACACGCCGGGGCCATGACTATAAAAGTAAAATTACAGGGCGCAGGAACCTTTCCAGAGACGGGCTTATTGCAAACGCTGCTATCTTGTAGGTGTTATTCTTAGAAGAACTCGGGCTCACGTGGCCTCTCCTTTCCACATCCAGCTGGGGTGGAGTCACGCGGGAGTTGCATTAGGGCTGCTAGGAGTTTATTACAACACAATCCTGGATTTTCCTTGAGTCTTATCACAGCCTGTGGACCCATCCCTTCTTCTCTCCAAAGAGCCCTCCTTCATTTCCTTACAGATTTGTTTACTCAATTGGTAAAAATGGATCAGGCCTTTATACTGTGTCAGGTACTGGGCTGGGTCCGGAAAATACAAAGACAGATAAGACAGAGCTCCCAGCCTCCAGGACTTAGACGTGAGATAGACAGAATGTCACCTGGCACACTTAAGAACTTGCTGGGAGGCTGTAACAGAAGTCTGGACGAGGAAGCAATGGGAACAGGCAACAGGGAGAGATAAATTCGCTGGGGATGAGGAGGGTGTAGCTTAGCCTTCATCAGGAGGTGAACATTAGACAAATGCTTAAGGACTGCACAACCTTACTGAAGCAGACACAGCTCATTCTCCAAGGTCTCCTGAATTGGAACTCGGGGTCCTGTGCTCACTTCTCAGATCTGGAGAGCTGTTCCACACCCAGACATTCCCATTAGCCTTTTCTCATTATCTTCTACTATTCCTCTGCTGGGACTTAATAACGTTATTTGAGAGGCGGCACAGTAAAATGCCTGTGTTCAAATCCCAACTCCCCATTTACTACTCTGTCACTCTGAAAAAGGTAGTTAAGCTATCTGTGCTTTGATTGATGAGAAGTTGAATGGAATGTAAACGTAAAGCACTTAGAATGCTTTTGGCATCTGGTAGGCACCGCAGGAATGTTTATCATTAATAAGACATTTTCTTCTTTAATTTGATATGGTTACAAAAGACTGTTTTAGAATTAAACTTTCTACCATTCTCTCACTTTCAAGATATCCAAATAGCAGTGTGACTTTGCACAAGTCCCTTAATCATTTGAGCCTCCATTTGCCCTTGTATAGAAATCTTAAACTTAAAGAATACCTACTATGTGTCAGGTATTCTTTTATCTCTTCATAGGCATCTCATTTTATCCTCACAATAACCCAATGTGGTAAGTTTTGTGTTTTACCCAATATTTTTGCAAATTAAGAAAATGAGATACAGGCATCTGGCTCCCCAAGTATACTATCTCTGTGAGGATGAGACCTTCTTACTCTACTTGTGGGCTCTGGGCATCTATCATGGGATAGATTTATGTCTATCAACTCATTCAGTGCTCAGAACAATAGCCTCCAACATATTGGCATTATTTTTATCCCACCCTATAGATGTGTCCACTGAAAGTGGGCAAACAGCATGTTCTATGAGGCAGAGTTAATAACTAGAAGATCCATATGTACACGACAGTATATCTGAGTCCAACCCTGGTGTCTTCATTCATAACTGAATTCATAACTGAATTATGTTGTTTCTCTTCAGGTGGGACCAAGGTGGAGGAGTGATCACATACACAAACATCTCCAAAAATTTCTGCAAGTAATCCCAGGAGACCTTCAGGTTTTCTGAAGGTCACTCATATAACCATGGAGGCCCTCCACAATGTGCTTTCATTCCAACCTTTACTTAACTCTTTAACCAAGGACATTCCTTCGTTTTATTTTATTGCTATTTCTAGGAAAGCAGACTTTTTCAAAGTTCACCCATTTTCTCTAAGACAGTGGTCGGCAAACTCATTAGTCAACAGAGCCAAATATCAACAGTACAACGATTGAAATTTCTTTTGGGAGCCAACATTTTTAAACTTAAACTTCTTCTAACACCACTTCTTCAAAATAGACTTGCCCAGGCTGTGGTATTTTGTAGAAGAGCCACACTCAAGGGGCCAAAGAGCTGCATGTAGCTCGTGAGCCAGTTTGCCAGCCACTGCTCTAAGAGATGCTGACATAAGCCCAGTAGTCACATCACCCTCAGTCCTTCTTGATTATTTCTCATCTTTGGTCCAACAAGAGCTCTCAGAATAGATTAATTCTAATATTTTTTTCCTAGATCTAAATTTTTGTCTCTTAGGTGATAAGATCCCTCCCAGTTCAATTCAGTAACTCATCACCTTAGCTGTCTCATTTTTATGTCCAATGAGCTCCTTCCTATACTTTTTATTTTAGATCTGGGGTTGGCAGACTATAGTTCACAGAGCAGATCTGGTCTGTTGCCTATTTTTTCTTAAATAAAGTTTTATTGGAACACATCCATACTCATTTGTTTACATATTGTCTGTGGGTGCTTTCACACTCCCTTGGTAGAGTGTCAGGGACACACACTGCCTAGCACACAAAGCCCAAAATATTTACTATCTGGCTTGTCATAGGAAAGGTTTGCTAACCAACCCCACCTTAGATTATGATCTTCGTGTTACCTATGAATCTCATTCTACTTTGCATAGAATTTTGGAGACAGTGTGATAAAATATTTAAGACCAAACGGTCTGGAATCAGACTACTATGAATTTAAACTACAACACCATATGTTGCCAATCCTATCAGCTGTGCAATCACAGAAACATCCCCGAGTTGATGTTCTCTTCTGTGGAGTGGGACCTGATGCTGGAGGTGATGTGGGGATGATGACAATGACTGTGACTGAGGTAGATGTGTCCTAGAGGACACACATGGGACAACCATCATGGAGCCCGGTGTATCAAAGGCCTCCCATTTGGGTTAGCTGTTGTTATGGCGACAGCGAATAATTGCTGAGAAGGTCTTGAGTCTTCTTCATTAAGACGACTAGTAAGTAGCCTTTCCATATCCTCCTCTCTTCTCCCATGGGTGCAATCCATTCTGTGAGACAAGGAGTTTCACTGGTCATTTTACTTCTGGCCTAAGAACATCACTCCACCACCTAGAGAGCAGGTTCCTAAGTGTGAATTCCTCAATGCATATGCCTTCCATACATAGAAACCCCCAGCCAGCTTCCTCACCCTTCTCCCATCCATAGCTCCCACACTCCAGCTCTGTAAAGCCCTCACCAATCCTCACCTCAGTCCTGCCTGGGTCCCTGGGGAAACCCACCTTCTCTGCTCACCAACCTTGCCTAGCCTTCTGAAATCTTACCCACCCTGGGTAGTCCCAGCATTGGTTATACATGGAAGACAGCAGGGAATTGATGCTTGCAATTCAGTAAAAACTAACTTTGCACACAGTTGGTGTCTAATACATGTTTTATGTATACAATGGAAGGTGAAAAGGCCATGCTAAAGTCCAGGGACCCAGAATTCCCTGGGAATGCCTATAGGTGCACACCATCCTTCCCCTGCCTTTCCAAATAAGTTTCCATGATTCCATCAAAGTGCACACTGCCTTTTTATACTCGTAAAAATTCTTTCCATTGCCAGGACCCCTCGCTTCCCCAAAGCTTTGCACTGCAGTGTGGAAGGTGCTGGCCCTGCCGTAAAGATAAGAATTAAGTTGTTCATGTGTCTCCTCAAAAAAAGATAATGCAAGGAGAAGACGAGGTAAAACGGGGCTATGTGCTTAGCAGAGGGATGCCTGGACAAATGAAGGAGAATAATCATCTTATTCGAAAAATAAAAAAAGGGGGAATGGGTCAAAAATGCAGAGACCCTTCTCTCCTCCTCTGAGCCTCAAACCTCTCCCCTCTTTCACTTATCAGCACTAGGAAATCTGCTTGGCAGGTAATCACTACCCATCCACCAGCTGCTGCCTTGGCAAAAGGTGCATGGCCATTGCCATGGCAACACACAGGCAGGCAAACAGCGGGCAGTCCTGGCTCCAGGCCAAGGTAATCCGATGGTACTGGGCTTTGTTAATAGAAAGAGAAAAGCAGGCCAGAGCCGCTTGCTCCGCCTTGGCCAGTGCAGGCTGGGGGGGCACAGAGTGCAGGGCTAATTAGCCTGGCCAGACCAGCTGTTGGCTGTCGCTTGCCAAATCCGACAAGTGGCCCGGGCTTTCTCCATCCCAAACCCTTGTCATCTTCCAGGGAGGCTGGGCTCTGGGGGAATGGGCCTTTTCTGGGTGATGTCATCCGGGTATTTGTAGAATTTCCTCTGTGTGGGAAAGTTCTCTGGCGAAGCAGAGAGGGATTTGACTTTCTTCAGAATTCCCTTTGGCCTTTTAAATTTTAAAGGGAGATTTTTCTAGATGAGAAAGGAGTCTGAGGTTAGGGAGGACGTAGGATGGTGGGGAGGATAGGCCAGTCATATTTTAGGTCATGCATTGGTGTTTAATCAAAGCAGCTTGCAGGGAGGAACATTAACATGCTCAAGCTCTCATCAAATAAGACAAGGCATGAGTTATCTTCAATTAAGGAATATGGATGATTTTAGAGGGACCGGTTATGAAGGCAAAGGAGCTAACATATTGAGTAACTGGTACCTGACAGATGGCGCATGTATACAAAATGCCTACAAGGTGGGTTCTACTATCAGCGTTGTCCAGATGAGGAAATTAAAGGTGCAAAAGCTTGCCAAGGTCATGCAGCTGACCTTGAAACAACGTACTCCTAGATGACTGAGCTGGGCTTAAAGCCTACACTGGTCCAAAGTGCACACCCTTTTATTTCAGTGCACACTACAGTGACCACAACTACCCTCCTGGTGTTACTGATACCTGAAGAATATTTGGGTCTGTAGAAATAAATAACCTGACAAAGGATTCTTAAAAATCTATCAATATTTGCATAGCAAACCCTTTACAAAGATAAACAACAAGGTAGCTCTGCATGAGATTATTTAAGATAATCATACTTCCTATTTCCTCCCTTGAGTGTCTGTGTACTAGGCATTTTATGTACATTATCATTATGTTCCAACATAGGGATACTAACCTCATTTTAGAAATGAAGAAACTAAGGCTTAGAGAGCCCCGAGGAGCAAGGGATAAATATTGCATGATAATGGGATTGATCAAACTGGAGAGACTGGGAAACTTGGTGGCTATAGATGTCTGGAGCCTTGAGATCTCAACAAGCAGGCACCTGGAGTAGAGTTAAAGGGAAGGGCAAGGTTCTTGTGATTGACGGATGGAGGCGGGGCATAAGGGAGGTCTGGCTTTTTGGCCTAGAATCACCACCTACCTCCAGAAAACTTCCAGAACTGATCTCTCTGATTTTGGCCAATTTCCCCCCAAATATAAATAGCACTTTCAGGGAAAGGCAGGCAAGATTGGGGAAAGAGGCCATGACCAAGAGGAAATGGTATTCCAGACCTTTTCAAGGCCTCTTCTTGAAATATTTACAGCCAGAAGCAGGCAATGCCAGGGCTGAAGAATGGAAAGAAAAGATTAGCATTCACCAGGCACTGTCATGCCAGTCACTCTGTCTTTGCCTTTTCACTTAATGCTTATGCTTGTATTAGTTATCATACATATTATATTTATAATAGAGGCCCTTTGTGCACCAGTGGGGTTCCTAGGCCTGGCCTGTGCCCTCTCGAAATCCAGGACCCCCCGGGGGATGTTGGAGAGCCTGTTTCAGCCTGATTCCTGCAGGCCAGGCTGAGGGGCCCCACTGGATCCCCAAAGGCCAGGCCAAGGGACCCACAGGTGCACAAATCCATGCACCAGGCCTCTAGTATGCATATAAGATCATTGGTTAATCTCTTCCCACCCTGCCTCCTCTCCCCTTCCCTGTGAGATTCATCAGTCTGTTTCTATTTCCATGCCTGTGTACTGAGCATCTGCTCCCTGGTGGTCAGTGCGCATCATAGTTAATAGTTGACCGGTCGCTTAGGCTTTTATACATATAGACTAGAGGCCCAGTGCACAAAATTTATGCAAGGGTAGGTTCCCTAGGCCTGGCCAGCAATCTGTTGGGCCACCAATGGGGAAATTGGAGGGCCCCTGCTGGCATTCACCTTGGCTAGCCTGGGGCCTGCGGGCTGGGGGAAGCTCCTACATTAAGCGCCTGCCCCCTGGTGGTCAGTGCATGTCATAGCAGCCAGTCATTCTGCCATTCGGTCAACTTGCATATTAGGCTTTTATTATATAGGATAGTGTTCATATTGTATTATAATAATGTACATATTAGACTAGACATTATACCCCCATGCCACAAAAGATAAACTGGGTTGCAGAAAATGCTAACATGAGTGATGTGAAGGTAGAACTGGAACAAGAGGACAGATCTCTGCATCCTTAGTCACTGTTCTTTCTAGCTTTCCAGGAGACCACACATAAACCTCAGATAGCTCCAAACTCGGGAGTGAGGCCCAGTGAAACTGAACATGAATTAACCTGGGCAGAGGGATCCAGAAGTCAATAATAAACAGGAGCCAAGGAAAAAATGCTGAGCAGTAAACTGGAAGAGCTGATTGATGGTTTAGTTCAAGGTTAAGTTGAGTTTGGGAACTGAAGGTAACACAGAGTCAGGAGCAAGGTACAGGTGCAGCAGGAGACATGGAACAAAATCTGAAATGATTTGTGAAGTAGACATCAAAGATAAGGTTCTTATCATAGAATGGCATGGTGCAAGGGCATTCCAGAACATGCTTTCAAACTAATACTCTCACTTTCCTTTCTTCTCTATCTTCTTCCTTTTGTCCTATTGCTCACAAAGTTGCATGTGGAAACATCCCTGCCTGTCTTCTGATGTATGTGGAAGCAGCTGTCCTTCTCCAGCATAACTGAAGCACATGCCCTATCCCATATAAAGTTCCTGGACAATGTCTGGTGCATGTTGAAGCTTCTGCCACTCACCACTCTGCTGCAGATATCATGCTTTGTTGTTCCTCTAGAGTGAAAACAGTGTAAGGCACAAGTTGATGTTTATTCTTTTTCTGTTGTCCAGGCCTCCTCACTCTTCTGTTAAAAAGGAAGGAAATAAAATCTCTAGGCTATAAAGAGAAACATCCTATGAGTGTCCTCCAACCTAGATTAATTGATCTTTCCTTTCATATTCTTACCTTCATAAAACATTCAGACCTCTCCCAGTGAGGACTTTTCTAGCCCACATTCTTTTTCTATTAATATATGTTTTTATTGATTTTATTATTTTTAAAATGTTTATATATTTTTTATTGATTTCAGAGAGGAAAGGAGAAAGAGAGAGAGAAAGGTAGAAACATCAATGATGAGAAACAATCACTGAGCAGCTGCCTCCTGCACCTCCCCCATTGGAGATCGAGCCTGCAAACCAGACATGTGCACTGACCAAAAATGGAACCATGATTTCCTGGCTCATAGGTTGACACTCAACTGCTAAGCCATGCCGGCTGGACTATTTTTATTAATTTGAGAGAGAGGAATATTGAGTGACTGCCTATTAAACACTCCCAAGTGGGGAGCTAGCCTACAACCTGGGCATGTGCCCTGACTGGGAATCAAACCAGTGACTTCTCAGTGCATGAGCCGATCCTCAACCAAGTGAGCCACACTGGCCAGGCCATTGGCCCATATCCTTGACATTGTTATCTGAACTCCACCCCAATACACACACAAGGATCCAGATGACAAAATCTATTTTTGGTCACTGCATAGGGAAATGGGACAATAGAGTTTAAGATAAAAGCATGCAGCTATTGGGCTATATGGAGAATATTACTCCTTAACTCTATCTCGTGCCTAATCATGACAAGACACCTGGATTCCAGTCCTGGTTCTTAAATCGGGAGTTCACTGTGGCTTTGAGGAAAACCTCTTCCCTCACCAGGAATCAATTTCCTCATCTATCAGCTGGAAGGCTTTCATCATTCTCTCTAAGCACCCTGGGACTGAGTTGTGAGATCGCTTCTTTTTGTGCCTCTGCCATTGACTGTTCTGTGTAAAATGTGACTGGAGAGAAACTCCGTGTGAATCTGCACCCCAAGCGATCCTAAATATGGCAAGCCAAGCCATTTCCTGTGAAGTTTCCTTGGAAGCATAAAAAAGCAGAGACTGTGACTTCTCAGCTCAGTACATTTTTTCCCCAGACCTACTTGAGGGAGGATGGGATGGGAACACTCTGTCAGACAGAATCAAAACGTACCACACAAGTGGAGCGCTCGGCTAATCCAAACAAAATGACGGGGGTGGATGGTCAGAGGCTGAGCAATTTTAATGCAGGCATGAAGATAGGCCACACAGTTAGATCAGAATTTAAATAACCTCATTTCACATGGTGCATTTTACCCCCCTCTTCCCCCAAGCACTCAAAAAACTTCCAAATGTTACGTTTTGGGAAGCAGATGCCCCTGGAAATGAAGACCATTCCTCGATTGTCTTCTCCTTTCTCCCTTCTCCAGAGTTAACTGCTTGCTCGCCAAGACTGGGAATTATGGCAGATGGGGCTTCCTCTGCAAAGAGGGGAATACTGACTCATTGCTTTGGCCTGCCTCTCATAGGATACGGGCTTGGTAAGCGACATGTTCACAGGATGGGCTGAGCCAATGTCCCATGTAGAGGAGAAGATGCATATGTTTGCCAGCAGCTGCAGGAGGTGCCACCCAAATCAACCAAAGCTCATTGGCCATCTCCTTGATGTCAGACACCATCCTAGGCACCACGGAGCAAGTGGTGAGTAGAACAGTGTATCCCTGCCCTCCTGGAACTTTCTGTCCTTAAATTCAGCCAGAGGAAAGATTTAAATTACGGGTGAGGAAAGTGAAATGGTGCCGATTCGCTTGTCCAGAGGGTGAGATCATCGGTGGACAAGGAATCTGAAGATGAGGAGTGAGCATGTTGGTGTGAGGGAGAAGGTAGTATAGGCAGAGCAAGCTGTCCAGGACCAAGACAGAGCAGCAGCTGAGAATGCTGGAGGTCTGCTTCTTGTGAAGCGAGCTGAGCAATGAAAATCAGGCTGTATAGCTGCAAAGGACTCTACTGGATGGAAAAGAGTGTACAGTCAATAAACACTCCCTCCTTGCTTTGTCTTTTATTTTGCCCGACTGGATAGCCTTGGATCTTAAAATTACGCGCTTTTTAATAGTTTTCTCCTGATATAGTAGTCCTACTTATCCCCTTTCCTTTTTCTTGGCTACTCTTTGGTACTCTTCTCCAATGTACACCATTGGAATAAATGTCAGAATACTTGTTCAGCTCCTAAAATGTATTCCAAGTAACTTAGTGACTGCATTTCCCCAGGTAGTGTAGCACTAGGTACTATTTCTATGAAGGACTTATATAAACAAGAATACAATTACAGGAGAGTGAGTGAAATGAAGGATGACTGAGAGATTGTTGTCATTTCAAGAAAGTTTTCTATAGCCAAGGATGGTGCACAGGGAAAAGCAAAGGTTTGAATGGTGGTGAAGCATGGCTGATGCCTTCAAATGGCTGAGGGGATAAAATGTGAACCAGCAATAAGAATGCTTGAGAATTACTAAGAGAAAGCTATTGGCTCCATCTGACGTAGGAGGTTTACTGGTATATAGAAAGAGATGGGAAATACTACCGTGAGTTTACTCAGGGGGTATTACGCTTATAAATAAACATAAGATGAGGAATAATGTGGCACATGACCCCTGCAGTAGGCACTGGCATGAGCCATCCAGATCTCTCTTCAATAAAGACCTTGTAGCCCAGCTATAATCCCCTTCAGGAACTGCTTCAGTTCTAGACATCCACCTTACCCAAGGCCCCTTCTCAAGACAAAGTGGATTCAATGACTGATCAATGTGGAATATAGAAACTTGATTCAGCTTTAAATACCTTTGAAAGTCCAGACTAGCTTCAGCACTTCCCATGGGATAAACTAAGGGTTCTGAGACTGCTCTTCAGGTTGGCATCTTCCTCTTCCCAAACCTACTTCTTCCCCTTCCCATCAACAGGTATTAATTCTAAGGTCATGGATTAAAATATTCTGCATGCTTATTCTAACTCTGTCTCAGTCTGTGTCCCAGGAAACCCAACATGTAGCATTACCCAACCTAACAACTCTCAAGACATTTCTTTTTTTGAAATTAGAGTTATTTGAACACAATTGAGAATTAAGGGCTCTCATTTTGTTTTCCTGGCACTCTTTAAAGGCTAAGTCCCTCCCACCACCCCTCTATCTTCTCTCTAATTTTTTCTTTTCCCCTTTTCCTACCATTGTCTATTCCTCATTTAGTGCAAGATTATTGGGATTGAACTATATCACAACAAAAGCTATATTTAGGACCTTGGACAGCAGCATATAGGCTACCCCCCCTTACCTTCCCCTCCCCCTCCCACCACACACACACACATAAATATTTTTATTCTCTCAACAGCTATCCTAGGCAGACTTGGGAGTATCTTTGTTAGTAAGGTTGATAACTATTAATGTGATTCCTGCAACTGGGTGGACATACTAGACCTCTGAGTTGCTATCCAACTTCCAAAAGTTTATTATTTTTTTGTTTGAATTTCTCACGTATTCCCCAGCCCTAGAAATATCATTACTTTCATTACCAGCATACTGTGACTATGCCCAAATATTAGATTTACATATTAATAAAACTGGGCATATGAGTGTTTCTGTTGGACAAATTTTATTGAATCATTGCTAACCATTTTTTATCTTTTACATACTTGGCTGTCTGGCTTGTCTAAGCAATAAAGGCAGCTAAAGAATAAACAAAAACACTTACATATATTGTAGGAAGTAATTAAATTTCTTACTCTAGTTTTAAATTGCATTATCTCCTCAATGCAAAAAAAAAAATCTATGACACATAGTTGGAACATTTTTTGTTCCTATCCATCTTTAAAGCAAATACTGTCATTTTTTTTCTTTAAAAGGTCAATATAGAAACTATATGTACAACTACTCCAATTGTCTTTGCTTATATTCAAGCAAAATATATGGCAAGAGAATGAGAGCTCTTAAAAAGTACTGGTCTCTATATTAAAAATATATATAAACTTAAGGTGAACCACATTGAATAAAAGGACTTAATTGTGGGAAATAAAGCAAAAATGCTCACTCTAAGAGAAGCTCCTTTCTGCTGAGAGGAAAGAAATTAAAGTTCCACGCTACTGACAGGAAGACAGAGTTTCCATGAGCCTTGCAAACACAGAGCGAAGAAGGAAATAACTCGGTCCTCCACTGGGAGCATTTGTGCTTTCCCTGACAAAGCACTGCCTCAGGCTTCTGAGAGCAGATATTACTCCTGCCAGGGGACTGGGAACTGTCCTTGGGGGGAATGAAAGCTAAGTGAGGGACTGCTCTCATTGATTCTCTTTCCAAATGAGTTGAGAAATGACTGCCTTGAGTAGACGGACAGCCCCAGGTGGCTCTACACCTTTAGGCCACAAAGACCCTCAAAATAGTAGTCACTGTAAATAGTCTATGCTTTACTACTCCTACTACTATCACTACTAGGAAAAATAATAGAAAATAATAACAAGAAGGAAAATAAAAATTCTAATAATGTCTTCCATGTAAGAGTCCATATTACATGCCAATCACTATTCTAAGCCAGTGGTCAACAAACTCATTAGTCAACAGAGCCAAATACCAACAGTACAACGATTGACATTTCTTTTGGGAGCCACATTTTTTAAACTTAAACTTCTTCTAATGCCACTTCTTCAAAATGGACTCGCCCAGGCTGTGGTATTTTGTGGAAGAGCCACACTCAAGGGGCCAAAGAGCCACATGTGGCTTGCGATCCGCGGTTTGCCCACCGGTTCTAAGCAATTTACAACACTGAATTCTCAAACACCTGCTGTGATGTATTATTAGCTCCATTTTATAAGTGAGATAATTCAGACTTGGATCAATTACATTATTTTCCAAAGTAAAGAAGTAAAAACAAAACAAAAAAGTACGTGGAATGAATGTAAAAATATCAGTAACTCTGATAAATTGTAAAGAGCAATTGTCTAAAATTAATTATTCAAATAATTGCTTGGTTTGATAGAGAATCTTGGAAATTAAAGAATGACTTTTTTTTTAGACTGATAATGTTGAACATCAGTCCAAAAAATCAGAAAATGCAGGAACTAGCCCGTCTCCTGCCATTAATGGTTGCAAAAATGTGGAGAATTTCCTCTTTCTCTGGTTCACTGTAAAGTAATCTCTGAGGTATTTTCAGGTATTTGAAAAATAATAGTGTCTGAACATCACTGTCAGACAGGAAACAGTGGGGGGAAAAACACTCTCCTAAATGAAGTAAAAATAGATAATTCTTCATCCCAGTTTGATCAAAGCCAGAATAGTAGAAATGGATGGGAAAAATGCCTTAGGTACATTCCTTGACCATGCGGGTTTATAACTGGATGAAATGAATGAAAACTTCTTCTTCATGCCATCCTGATTCTCCTGTTCTCCCATGGCCCCTCCCCCCAAATCTCTGTTCAGACAGAGAAAGATGGAATTCCCAGCTTTGTGATTGAGAAGCAGTGGGCTCGGTGCCCGGAATCTGGCAGTGGGATGATGGACACGTCTTTTTGCTTCTTTGGGCCCCACTTCCTTCTTTGGAATCAGGAACAAGCTACATGATGGCCAAGGCTTCTTTGAGTCACATATTCTTGGATTCTGAATTCCCGAATAGACATATCATCGATTCTTCAAAAATAAATTTCACGGATTGTTTTCTAGAAACTTCTTACATTATTTAGAATACAGCCAAAACCAAATGAATGCACTAAATCATTTATTCTTTCAACGAATCTCTCTTGACTGCCTGCTGTGATATAGGTAGGCTCCGGGGCTCACGCAGTGACTGTATATTTTAAGGCTAAAGACAAGAAAAACCCTGCACAAAAATTATTAGTATGTATGATACTAGTATATAGTACTATTACTATTAATAGCACTAGGAGAATATATTAGTATTTATTAGTATATTGGTAGATATTTTTAGCAGTGAGTTTATTTTCACATATACAATCTAATATAGTAAATTGATAATATTAGAAGAATAAGTAAATAGATAAATATATGGTCTATAACAAGAGCCTACTAAGAGCCAGGTTTCTCACAGTCAGAGAAAGAATTTCCAAAACAGAGAGGGAAATGGTAAAAATAAACCCTGTGTTGTTGAATTGAAATCAAAAGTATCATTATGATATCATTATTTTAAAGATAAGTACAGACAGAAATAGATATTAATGTGTATGTAGATATATGTACAGAAATTCTTCCTAACTCTCAATTCTAAGTAAGCTTAGAATTGGTTTCCACATGCTGTTATCCAATGGAAACTATTGGGGCTCCTTGGAGAAATGGCTGATTCCAGGGTTGAGACAGGAAAATACAAGAATCTTCCTTCCATCCAACCTTCCATCCTTCCATCCATCCTTCCTTCCTTCCTTCCTTCCTTCCTTCCTTCCTTCCTTCCATTCTTCTCCCTCCCTCCCTACCTCCTCCCTACTTCTCCACTCCCTCCTCTTCTCTCTCCCTTCCTTCCTTCCTTCCTTCCTTCCTTCCTTCCTTCCTTCCTTCCTTCCTTCCTTCCTTCCAGAGAACCAACTTAGCAGCATATCCCTATTTTGTGGTGCCAGAGGACAAGCTTGCTTTAAAAATTATGGTGCCACTTCAAAAGGATCTAGGAGCCAGTTTGAAGCTTCCTAATAGCTCAATCAGGATCAATATATGCAATAAAATAAGGAATGACAGTAATGGATTATAACTCTCATGGACTAAAATAAATATACATGAGGTCATACAGATATAAATTTTTTAAAAGAATGAAGAAATAAATGGGGGAGAAGGGAAAACTCTTCTTTACAGGAGAATCTTAATTAATAAACGTACAAGGAATAATAAAAATAGAAATCACCATTTGGGGACCACCACAGCAATCACTGCTGCAGGGAAGAACCATGAAGGGATAATAAAATTAATGGGTGAAAGTATGATGAGAAGCAGGTTATTTGCATATTCAAAAATATCTCCCCACAAAGTAGCTGTTAAATGCTAAGGGGGAGATTGTAACTCTGTAGGGAAGAAATATGGCAGATCCAACCATATGCAAGCGTTCTTATTAAATCATCAATAAGAAGACATCAGCCTTATGTATCTCCTATAAGATGCACTGTGAAGGGTATGACATTGCTTTGGTAATGCATTTTATACCAAACATGCAAAAGTGAATTAAATCGAGGGGGGAAATCAAGCAAACCTAAAAGTGAGGGAAATTCTACAAAATGACTAGCCAAGAATCTTCAAAGTGCCCACTCACGAAGGGCAAAGAATGACTGAGAGACATGCCAGACTGAAGAAGTGGAACAAGACATGCCCTCCAAAGGCCATTTGGAATCTGGATTGGCTCCCAGATCAGAACAAGAACAATCCATTAGTAGGAGGATTTGGTGACATTTGCATAAGGTCCCTAGTTTAGATAATGCTATTGTGTTGGCATTAACTTCCTGGTTTTGGTCATCTCACCTGTTGCCTGCAGCTTGAGGAGGGGCCTGGTGTCTTTGCAGAGACTGCCCCACCCTCTGCCCTTCTCGGTCCTCACCTCATGCCTGGTGGGACTGCTCTGAGGCTGCTTTGCCTACTGTTTGCCTTGAACGTGCAATTGCTACGTATAGCTGTCTTTTACATTTCACAAGGCCCTTTCTGGACACTGACTTGGTCCATCTGCATAAACAACCCATGCATCTCAGGGTCTGCCCAGGATCAATGTTTTATAAGTGGACAGTCAAAACTTGAACTTGAGAGTGTTGCTCTTTTGAACACACCGGGACACTCTGAACATAGCTACCTGACAGGTGACCTACAGCTCACATCACAAACTCATCTGAACAGCAGGGCTGGCCCCAGAAAACACGTGAGCTTTTCACTCTGACCCCTCTGTCTGTCTCTGAGAGGACAGTTTTCAAACTACAGAAGATGTGCAGCTAACATAGAGGTTTTATTGAGCAGTTGCAGCCACTTCATCTCCAGGTGGCATCTTAGTTTTGCAGGTAGCTACATTTGTTATTTATTTTTTTTGGTCCTGGGATTTATCCAGTTATTATATGTCCATTTCTTGCAAGAGGAAAGATGAGAAGACTCTTATACAAACAGAGTAGACAAGAAGTAATGCATGAAAGACAGCTATAGGCTGCCGCCATGCAGATCTTTGCCATTCTCACCCAGGAGAGATAAAAGAAAACAGGTAGAAATTGAAAAGAGACCACACTGAAGAGAAATTACTCAGCATTCAGGGCTGTTACATCCTCAAAGAATATCAAGGGCAACTCTGATACCCTCACCCTGGTGACCTTTGAAGAAAAAGATATCCCATCTGTTGAGATAACCATTCCTGCTTTGGCTCTGTTTCCAAGCACTAACTAGCTCTAATGAGTTTTCCAAAGGAATTTCTCAATTTCAGCAGAGAAGGATACAGAGGGAGGGACCTAGGGGAAAACCTGAGCTGAAGTGGAAATGAGGTTTACTTAAAGAACTTAAAAGGAAAACGCCTCCATTTGTGACTGACTGGCATTTGGAGACGGATTGGCCTTTCGCTTTGACCACGCTGTCACCGGGCTCTAGCATGCCCAAGTGCCTCGAGACTCTGGAGATGAAGAAAGACACACTTCATCTTACCTCTGTCATGTCACCTGACAACTTGGCCACCAACTCGCTGTTGGAACAATTAGCAAGAATAACAATTGCATTGAAACCCGCGGAGAAGATATTAGTCGGAGGAACAGATTGTAATGAATAATCCAGCCTTTGTCATCCCAGCCCTAGGGAGCACTGTGCACGCTGGCTCTTGATTACCCTGGAAAAAAGAATTTTTATTTAACTGTCTTGTTAGAGACGGCAGAGCATCCACAGAGCATGTGGAGCTGGGCTCACTGAGCATGGCCCTGCTTCTGGAGGCATGACTGCTCCGGGTCAGGTGACTGGCGGATTCTACACAGGTCCCTGTGCATAAGGCAGAAAGCCACGGGAAGCCCCGTATGTTCCCCCGGAGCCTGCCAGTCCAGCGGGCGCTTGGCTAGACAGGCTCGTGCCGATGCTGCCGCCATCACCGGTTCCTGAGGTCTGGAGAAATGAGATCAGTGGTATCTGTAAGGCTGGCTGACTTCTTCAGTTCAGTTCCTGAATTTGTTTTCATTCTTTCCTTAGTGGAAGTGTGTCCCTGGAGAAGGTATAAATCGGGCGCCCAGATGAAAGCCACACAGAGGCGTGGGAACACCAGGAAAGCAGACAGTAAGCACGTGAGCATCAGGGTGAACAAGGACCAGACCTACTCCCCTGGACTTCCTTATAAGGGCACGGCTGACCTGGGAATGACTGTGAAGTTCAGTTCAGATCAGACATTTATTGAGATGCATTACCTGCTGGGATCCAGTAGTAGTTGTATGAGAAATTAGGATAATAATGATTAATATATTTCAACACATTCTACTCATTAGACAAGGCTAAGGGCATTAAATGTGCTTTCATTTAATCCTGACAGCACCCCTACAAGTTACACACTATTGATAACAGAGGAGAAGGAGGGTTAGAGCTATTAAGTCCTTGCTCATGTGCCTATGTCTAGAAAAAGGGGAAACTAGGATTCCAGTCTAGGTCCGATTTCCCAACATTGCTAGCTGCTCACTAAAATCCATTTGTACACTTTCCTGAGACTTTTTTTTTTTTTTTTTTTTTGCTATTGAGTCTAGCTGCCTTCTCACTGGTAGATAGTACACAGAAATGATGTATTCCTAGCATTAAGGCCTTAAAGAAGAGGTGTGCTTCCTCCAAGACTTCCTCTTAATTCCACAGTTAAAATGGCAATAAAACACAGTGCTGTGGAAACATCTATCACACGATAGAAGCAGTCTGACTCCCCCAATCACCGCATGGAGAAAATCAACAACAAAAGCATGCTAACCAGCAACGTCCACTTTGGACTGCTATATGACCAAGAAAAATTTTTACCCTGACTAACATGCTGCCTATAAATAGGTCATAGACTTTGTCTTTGAGACAAGGTAGGCAATCAGATTTGAAAGACACATATTCCTAAGTTTTGTATATTTTTTATCTCCCAACATTTTTTTCTCAGTTAGCTTACTTCTACCAAAGCTCTCCTCATCGGGATAGGCTTGTTCTATGAAACAACAAGTCTTGTATTTGAGGAACTAAGAATGTTAATCTTGGGATAAAAGAAAATAGAAATAGGCCAGGGTGGTCATCATTTTTAAATGAAGGGCTGCCAAGCTAAGAAGCAAAATTGGGACCAACAGATAGAAAATCCAGGGAGTCAACTTTTAGTTCGTTATACAGACACCCCTCCCATTTGGCCTAAGTGCCAAAAGGTACGAAGTTCACCTTCAAGGAATAGTGAGTTCCTTGTCTCTGGTGTCTTTAAGAGATAATGAGGTTGGAGGACCATTCAGTACAAATATTGTAGAGCAAATGTGGGCCATGAATGGAGACATTCAGGTCAGCTCATCCTCTAATCAGGAAACCCTGTGATTCTAGAAGCATTTCTTTTTCTGAGTCTGAATCAGATTCTATTATTTTATGTTCCTAAATTTCCAGATTGCCTCCTGATGTAACAACTCAGTGTGTGTCCTCCTGGGGAAGGGGACAAGTATTGTGGGTGGAGTCTCTCCACGTGAGGACTATTTTGGTTTGAGTCCTAGCTCTGCTTCTTTCTAGATATGTGCCTGGACCCAGTTATTTAACCTTCCTGCACCTCCGTTGCCTCATCTGTAAATGCGGACATTCACCATAACAATACCTACCAGGTGGGGTTTGGGAAATGATTAAATGAGCACCTAGAACTGTTCTTGGCACATTTTAAGTGCTCAGGAAATGTGAGCTATAGTTATTATGGGGGGGGGGATTGAACCTAGATGTTTCCTTGTCCCACCTTCATTGCCTGTTCTCCCAGAACCTCATAATCTCTGCACCAGAAAAGTAATCATAGGTGAATTCCTCTGCCTGGAAAAATGTCCTCATTCTAACAGGTAGACAGGGAATACCAAAGTCAATGATTTGTGAATCTGCAATTATCTCAAAATAAAAATTATAATTAAAAAAAGTCAATGACCGTAAAGAATGACTTATAGAAGATACAGTGTCCTTAGCAGATCATGAGAAAACTTTTTGACAAGGGATCTTTTGGGGATGAATTTGAAAGGACTGCCATCTGAGAGATTAAAGCAATTACGAATCATGGAACTGACCATGTGTCCATTTCTCTGAACCTCAGATATCTCATCATTTCATTGATTCCTTCCCTCTCTCCTTGGCTGGGGTGTAGCCCTGTTCTTGATGTAGCTGCTATCTTTACAGAGATTCTGCCAAGTGTGAGGACTGAGGAAATCACTGGGGATGGTGACCCATTTTACTGACCTAGATATGTGGCCTGTTTATGTGTACTGAGATGAAAACCTGGGAAAAACCATGATTGATCAAAAAAAGAGAAGCTGTCAGAATGAGAGCAGAGCTAAAGAAGTCCTGTGTCCTTTTGAAACATCCAGGTCACTTCTAAAGAGGTGTTTACAAAATTTCCTGCAAAAGCTTTCCTTGTCTTAAATAGTTTGTCTTCCAAGAATTTCAAGCAACATCTGCATTCTTTGCTTTATGTAGAATTTATTTAATTAAATGCCCAAACCTATGTTTTCATGAAACTTTATTTCCTAGCATTTATTACAGTGACTCATTACACTTCCTTGCATCACATTCTAGATTTCTTACCACGCAACCCCCCCCCCCCCCGCCCTCTTTCTGTAACTAGCTAGTTCTCCAGATTCTAGAACTGCCCTGGGCAAACTATGGCACACGGGCCAGATCCGGCCCATTCGGCTGTTCTATCCAACCCGCAGAGCCAAAAGAGCAGAGGGTTCTCTTGCTCCCCCCTCCGCTCCTTCACCAGCAGCCCAAGATGACAGTGCCAGCGTGGTCAGGTTGCTTCTGTTCCGGCCCTCCAGTCCAGTTTAAGAACCCATTGTGGCCCTCCAGTCAAAAAGTTTGCCCACCCCTGTTCTAGAACTAGAATATCGAAAGGACCCAAAGTAGCCTGGACTCAAAAGATAAGTATGGCACCAAAAGATCACGTTAGACATTAACCCCAAAGGTCCAGAGGAAGGAAATGGAATAAAGAGCTGGCCATAAAGAGAGAGAAAGAGGTTTGACAGGAGTAAATAGAGGGTTCTAGGTATTAATGTAACAGATATGGAGTTTTTGACATTCGTTTCATTTTATTGGCCACTAGCTGCTTGAGTTATGAGTGGGTCAGTGTTGGTGGAAAGTGGAATGTTATGGGTAATGTATTATTTATTTATGTATTCATTCAACACATATTCTCACTCTCTACGTGCCTTTGGAACTACATTATCAAATCACTGTAATTGTTTATCTCTCTTCCTCCTCCGATTGGTCCCCAGCCTGTGCTGACCAATAGCAGCCAAAGCCACATGTGGCTCTCAAGCACCTGCAATGCAGTTAGTATGACTGAGGAGCTGAATTTTAGTTTTATTAAGTTTTCTTGATTAATAGACATTTAAAAATTAAAGCTTTGACTTTATGCTTCTGCTGCTACATGGCGTGGACCAGATGTGGGCTGTTCCCTCCATCAACACTCCAGAGTGAGAAGACCTGCAGCCTAAGCAAGCCAAGGGGGGGGGGGAGGGAGGGGGAGAGTAGTAACTGACAGGTAATCCCAATTTTGAAAAATAAATGTTTTTCTAAGCCACTGAGATTTGGGGATTGTTGTTAAGCAGCAAAACTGACTTATACAGCCCACATCTCATAGACCAAGCAGACCTTCAAACTACGCTATCTATGTGAAACAGGATATTTTTAAATGCCTACTTTGCATTTGATTTTAGGGAAGGAAAAGAACTATACAGCGCTCCCATTTAAATGTTAAACTATTCAGTTATGGGCAAGAGTTAGGAATAAAAAGTGCAAATTGGATACCTCTTCTTGTTATTAATAAATGCTAATTAAGACTCCTTGATGGTAAAGTAAGTACTGTGCAATATGAAGCTTTCATAGGAGTGATAAAGTTGAAAACATTACCATCATAACCACAGCACTTTAAGGCCAAACTCAGTAGAAGATTAAAATTTGCTTTTAAATCATTCTACATTTTAAAATTGTATCATTAGCACGGTATTATCCATATGCTTTCCTGGATTGTTTAATTACAGAGGAGGCAGTTAAGCAGATCAAGAGACTCGATTAACAGACAAACCCAAAAGCAAATATGATGAAATGTAATTACAGGGAGTAAATGATGTGGAATTTCCCAGAGCCTCCCAGAACTCAGGAAGGTTCTAAACATGATTTATGCCCCACAGTGAACTGGTACTTACCACTCCCTGTACTGGATAGAGATAGCACGTTCAGATAAAATAACTGCTTACTGACTGATCTACTTGCAAGTCAGAAAGTTAGGATTTATCCAATGAAATTTACATTTTTATACACTTCCTTTTGACATGAAGTAAGCTTCTAAAATAGTATCTAAAGAACAAAATAAACTGATGAACACAATAGATCCAGAGACATAGAAGCATGGAACAGACTGTCAAACTCAGAGGGAAGACAAGGTGGGTGGGAAGAGATCAACCAAAGAATTTATATGCACTTATGCATAAACCATGAACAAAGACAACAGTGTGGTGAAGGCCTAGGGCAGGTTTGGGGAGCAGGTTCAGGCTAGACAGGGTCAATGGGGAAAGAGAGACATCTGTAATACTTCCAACAATAAAGACAAATTAAAAATAAAATAAAATAGTATTAATTCCAGAGTTTGTCAGCTAAAAAAAGAATATTTGAAAAATGTTAGAGGCTATACACTTCCATTCTATGGCCAACATACGTTGTGATTTTCCTGCTTTGTCTGTAACACACCAGTGAAGTATATAAGCGTATAAACAGTAAAGGAGTGGAATATAAAAACCTTTGAAGCTCCTTTTAGAATCACTTTTCAATAGGCCTTCTGACTTACATCTAGATGGATTCCATTACTGCTCTAATTTGCCCAATTTGCTGTGTTCCTTTATGGCAGTAGCTAGTGAACAAATGTAAGTGTATATCTACTTTGTTAGGTGTTCCAGACACTACAAATCTATAGTGTTGAAAAGAGAAATAAATGGATAAGTTACTGACTGGATGAATGATAAATAAACTGGTGTATATCACTTGTATTCATGTGTGTGCATGTGTCTGTCACCTATCTATCCAGCTCTTTGTCTACATTCATGCACACTTAAATGCAGAATACAAAAAAGTGTATTAATTATATTAATGTCAATAAGCTGATCTATGTTTCAACAAATTACTTGTTATAATTATGAAAAGTTGAGTTTACATTGCTTTCACACATCAATTTTAAATATAAAATGTAAGGTTATATCATGAATGATTATGGAATCCCAGGATATTAAAATTGGAAGAGACCATGAGTTTCTCTAACGCAGCGCCTTACTTAAGAATCCTTTGTAATTTGTCACTGGAAAACAACTGTCTGTTCTTTATTTAAATAACTGTTTACCACCTTCACAGGCAGCCTTTTCCCTGTAGGACATTGGGAAGTTCTTACATTGAGTCAGCTCACTCTCTTAGTAACTCCCACCCAGTAGTGTGGCTCCCTCAGCAAAAGTTATGCAACATTTCTCTTCACATTTTGTGCAATGAACATATTAAGTGGTTCTCCTGAATTCTTTGCTCCAAGATAAACTTCTCTATTTTTTTTACTGTTGCTTAAATTTTATTTATTATAAGAATAATTTTTAAAGAAAATATTTTTGTAAAGTAATCACCTTGTAACATGCTACACCGCCACGGGTGTTTTTTGGAAGAAAGAGATTTAAAACAGAGAAATAGCTGTTGCTTTTTAGAAGATTCTGAAGATTTCTAGAAGGTTCTGCAGAATATGCTTAACAGGGAAGTAAACTGCTACAGTGGGTATTCTTCTAAAATGGGGAAGCAAGGGGAATAGGTGCCCACTGCAAGCAAGTTCAAGAACCAAGTGCCAGGCTCTGATCCAACAACCAGGAATGAAAATGTGCCTGCAGCATCTTCACGTGGACACTTGATTGAGTCCTTCCCCTGCCACCACCACAACTGCTTCTCAAAACTGTGAAGCAGGAAAGTGGACACCAGTTCCCATACAACTTTGCTGGCCAGAGAGGTACATCCAAAGCTGCAGGAAGATGCCCCAGACCAGGATTGGGGGTATAAAACTTGCATGGGTGTATTAAATAAGACAACTTAACTTACATTCAGATGCTGATCTTCAAGAGCCTGTGGAGAAAGTGATTTTTAGCCTCCTGTGCTCAGCAGTGCGGGCTGAAACTCTAGGAGACAGTGAGAATAGATGTTAAGCATCAATTGTCCATATCCTAAGCAGTTCCTAGGCATTCGGTCTTGCTGGAAAAATAATGAAATTAATATGTATTGACTGCCAACTATATATGAGGCATTATATTAGCCACCTGGTATACCCACGTTCATGCAACTGTCAATATCCTGCTGTTAGGTTATCTTCACTTTGTAGACACTGATTCGTTCAGATCCACCTGTTACTAAGTGCTGACCCCGTATTTCTATTTGTTCCTTCTGTATTCAAGTTCAGAA
Source organism: Vespertilio murinus (assembly GCA_963924515.1). Classification (NCBI taxonomy): domain Eukaryota; kingdom Metazoa; phylum Chordata; class Mammalia; order Chiroptera; family Vespertilionidae; genus Vespertilio; species Vespertilio murinus. The sequence continues at coordinate 4,702,452 of OZ004717.1, read as the reverse complement.
ATCTTTGTCTTCTGCCATGTTTTTTTGTTTGTTTGCTTGTGTGTGTGTGTGTGTGTGTGTGTGTGTGTGTGTGTGTTTAAAGAAAAAATATAAGATCAAGCATCCCTTCCCATCATTGGGTAGTTTTGATTGTTGTAACGTTTTTCATTCTTGCTGAGTCTAAATCTCATTTGTCTACACTTCAATTCCTTAGTTCAGATTGAATGATTCCAGCATATCTTTTACAGAGCAAAACTGCACGCACGCGGGTGTGTGTGTGTGTGTGTGTGTGTGTGTGTGTGTGTATCAATTTTATTGCTCCTTTTTGCTTCCTTTTTTGGCTGTTCTTTCAGCCTGCTCTGAGCTAGGATCACAATTAATGCTATAAATAAGTGAGCCCCACCAAAGCTTCTAGCCCAAGCCTATGTTTATGAGCCAGCATTTTATTACGGAGTGTGGTTGCTCTTAAGTTACCCAAGCCAGGCGAGGCAAATATATGAGGGACTTTGGGGAGACAATGGGTATAAAACAAACCATTGATTCCTTTTGTAAGTTCTTCCGAGAAGATGTATTGTATCTATTAGCCCATCGCACTGTAAGCTTCTCCAGAAGGGGAAAAAAAAACCACAGTGATTTGTTCCCTGGAGAGAAATATACCCGCCAGTGACTGGTGGAATGGGCCACGTGGGTTGCGAGTTTTTTCTCCCTGCAATTACAGTGCAACGAACGCTCTGGACTAATAAGCAGACAAATGACTGCTTCAATCTGCTCAGCAGTCCACATTTAGAGAGAATATTTAAAGCCTTGGGTCTTTTCTAGGAAAATTCTTTTAAACTAGAGTCTTAAGCAGGAAGCTATTAATAGTCCATCCAGATAAATAAGATCCTGATATGACGGTGATGCTATCACCACGATATATTTATCTGTGAATTTTCCTAGACCATCGGAAGCCATGAGCCCACAGAGCAGTCCCATTATTGGTTACCTGTAATAGGTTAGCACACATTCTTTACATCCTTGGCACCAACAAAGAGGAACCGTTTCATTCTTTTGCACCAGAGAATGTGATTTCCTTGAAATTGGGGAAATGGAAACCAACTAACAAAAAAGCAACTAAAAGAGCTCTAGAGTTTGTCGAGGAATGTTTCCCAAAGCAATATGTTCTTTAACTCTACAAGTCATTTAAATTCTCCTCTCCGGACCATTACAAGTATAGAAGTGTGTCATGTATCTCGATGATATTAACAATAAAAGTAACTAAAATCTGTGCTGCCTTCTACTGAGATAGCCATGCTTTGATAGAGAAGCTAGATTTCAATGGAGTCCATGTATATCCCCAAAGGGAGATGTGGGTGCCACAATTCTGCGTGGGTCAGAATTTCAGTGCTGACTTCCATGAGCCAATGGCTGGCATCAATAGCATTCATTTCTCTGAAGAATCACAGCCTGGGTGATCAGGAGTCCTTCGCTAATGGGCACGCAGAAGAGCTAGCAGAGTTGATTCAGAACCAACAGATTTTCTAGGATATAATTTTGCCCTTGCAATCCTTCTTTTGCTCACAAAACCTGAAAAAGGTCTTTTCCAGTCCTCCAAATGTTTTGACAATCAGATTTATCCAGTTTTCATAACTATTGGGTAGTAAATGGAAGGTACACCATCTTTGCCAAAAACCAACTCACTTCAGTTCTCTTTTAAGGGACAAGCACTAGGCTGGTGAGCTCCAGAGGCAGGGAAGTGAGATGCCAAACTGGGGAGAGCTAAAGATGACCAATGCAGTACAACTAAGAGATTGGGCATGTGGGGGACAAACAGTGGAGACTGGCCCCGGCTAACTGAGGTAAATGTATAGCCCTGGGGACTGCATAGCAGAGGCTAACTCGCATACATGCCAGAGATTAAGGATATTAATTGGCAGTTGGGAACCATGAACAAAACCTTAATGTGCGTGCATATGGGTGGATGCTAGAAGAGGTCATTAAATCAGAAAGCCAAAGACTTCAACCGCCTCAGAAAAGTTGGGCCAAATATAACAAGGAAACATAGAGGAGGGTCATCAGTCAAGTCCCGCAATGAGATTGCTCTTTGAGTCGAGGGTCTTCACGGACTCTAAGTTCAATATGTACCAACAGAGTACTGTTGCTTCCATACAACTAATAAGACTTGACACGAAGTTAAAAGAAAACAAATGTTCACAATCAGGGAAAGGAGAGCCCTGCTCTATTCTGTGCAATATTCTGTGCGGTCCCGTCCCCTGAAAGGTTTAGCTGCCACACCCTGTGGATGTCACAGCACTTCTTCTCTTTTCGGCATGATTTCCAACCAAGTTTCTGGAATGGGGTGAGCTCCCCAGCAGGAAGAACAACACAAAAGGACCCACCACGACTGTAAGAAAACCGTTTTCTCAGGGGTGACAGTTGGTCTACAAGCCCCCAAGGTAACTGAATCTGGTGCCATCTATGAAGACACAGCCATACTTCTTAGGGTTGGAGGACAGCCCATGTGTATTTAGAAGAAAAAGGAAACCACTCCTCAAACCCCTTCTGTTTTGATGGCACGGAGAACCAGGAAGAAGTTGCTTCCTACCGCTGTTTCACAGACGCTAGAATTTTGATGTAACCTGGCATCCAGTGCTCTTTCCATAACTTGGTTTTCAGCCACACCCTCTCTCCCAAATGCACGGCCAGCTCCCTAGTTATTGCTCTCTCTGAAAATACAGCCCAACATATTATGTGACTCTTCACAGATCAACCAAACAGAAGTCAGCTCATCAGATTTCTGGGTTATGTGACGGGAATTCCTCTTGTCCTGCTTAGCACATAAAGGCGCTTCCTCTATTTGATCAGCCTCTACTAGATGCAGACTGTCTCTAAGAGCCCAGGGCTCCAGATAAATCCGATTATATCCCAGGAATATAGGTAGTTCATCTAATGAAAAGCAGGCAGGGGAGCTAATGGGAATCAGGAAGCCCCGCTAACAGAAATGAATTGGTGCTGTTTCTTTGGGCCTGGATTTCAGTAGCTGCCGTGTGTGGAAAGCCACCTTGATCTCTCTAAGGCTGCTTCCTGCTGTAAAGTAGAAACATGCCCCCATCTCTCACTGCCACCCCCCCCCCCCACTGCCCGATCGCTCTGGACATTCAAACACTCCTGTGAACGGCTGTCACCTCTCCACAACCTCTCCTCACCCTACTTGAGCAGGGTAGGACATTCATTTCGTATTCTCCCATTTTCCTTCAAAGCATTTACCTCAGTTTGATTTTCATACTACAGTGATTTTTCATTAATTGATGTTTCTTATCTGATTCCCAGAGGTTACAGGATGATGAAGGGAAAAGACTGTTTCTCTGTCTCTTGCACACCACTATTCCCCATCACCTAGCCCAGGGGTCGGCAAACTGCGGATTGTGAGCCACCTGCTGCTCTTTGGCCCCTTGAGTGTGGCTCTTCTACAAAATACCACAGCCTGGGCGAGTCTATTTTGAAGAGGTGGCGTTAAAAGAAGTTTGAGTTTAAAAAAGTTGACTCTCAAAAGAAATTTCAATCGTTGTACTGTTGATATTTAGCTCTGTTGATTAACGAGTTTGCCGACCACTGACCTAGCCCAATGCCAGGCACAAGACCACTTATCAATAAATCTGTGGGCTGAGTGAATAAATAACTGAATACATTAATACAGATGCTTGGATATTTAATTTAAGCAATAGAAAACTGTCTCATAGCTAATTCATTGCTGCCATTGCTTAAAATTAAAAAGACATTAGCTAATTTTGTCTATATCATGTAGAGGTGAGTAAGTTCAATGTAGATAAGTAGATAGGTAAACTCAAACATGAAATTCTTAGAAAGCTGTACATTTAAAATAATTTGTATATTATATTTCAATCCTTAGAGGTTGCATTTGTATATGAGGGATATTAATAAAGAGTTATTTAAGGAAGATTCATTCATTCAGTCAGTCATTCAACTCTTATTTTGTTCCTAATGGTGTCAGCCCCAATACTGGATGCTAAGAATACCAAAATAAACAGGCGTGTGTTGCATCCTTGGGAGCTGTTTGCTCCTGCTATAGATGAGTAGATCAATAATGATGACAGTGGTTGATGAAGATACTGTAGAGCAGTGTTTCCCAAAGTGTGGTACGCGTACCCCCAGGGATATGGGAAGAGTTTAGTGGGGATACACGTTGCACTGGAGTTTGGTGGGGACATGCACTGCACCGTGCTTAGCCGCGCCTAATTCTATGTTCTCATGAGTCAACTCAAGACAGTCTTGTGAGGCGTGAGATGGTCCAGTGTGCAAATAAATGTTATTTATAATATAACTTTTAATTATATTTTATTATGAATAATCTTATTTTTCACTTATTATTATTTTGTGTATGTACCCAATAAAAAAATAAATGTATTTTGACTGTTATTAAAATACATCCATTTTTTTTTTGATGAGGGGTACTCAGCGTTACAAAAATTATAGAAGGGGTACACATGTGTCAAAAGTTTGGGAAATACTGCTGTAGAGGAATGTCCTGCAGTTATGGGAGGACAGAAGAGAACGTGGTGAGGGGTTCTCAATTCAGCCCAGATGGAGAAGTGAAATGTCAGATATTTTCAGGATCAGATGATACATAAAAGGGGTCTTGAAACAAAAAGGAGAGTCGTTCGGGGAACTGAGAAGGGCAGGGCGTTCTAGGCCTGATGCAAGGCACAGTGAACAGGGAAACCCTGCAGAACTCCATGATCTGTACATTTGTTGGTATGGACTCCTTCCAAGGCAGTGTGTGATGTGGAGAGCAGGGAGGGGAAAGGGAACCAGATCTGGCAGGGGTCTGCCTGCCAAGATGATGCTATTTAATGTATAAGTGCCTGTGGGTCTGGCACTTGGTCTGTTCTGTTAGTTTATCCTAGCGTGCAGCAGAGAAGATAGCATCACTTTTTGTAGATGTGAGTGTCTACTGAGCAAGAGTCACAGCAAAACTAGTCGTCATGACTACAGCCCTTTTACTGAGCACCTAAACTATGGGCATTATCGATTTAATGCTCACAACAGCTGCAAGGTGGTTACTATGTGTCCTGCTTAACCAAAGCAGAAAGGAATACTCTGGTAAGTATTAGTGAGATTCTCAAGGTCACACGGTGAGTCAGGGGCCGGACCAGAGTTCAGTCCTAGGTCTGCAGTCTTCCAAAGCTCATGCTCACTTTGCTGTTTACACTTCGGATGGTTCTGATTACTCTGGTCTGAATCTGAGTCCATGTTTGCTTCATTTAATCATCCTACACAGAGGTTTCTTTCCAGCACAAAGGATAAGTGCCACTTAAAACACCCAGAAATGGTTGTTTTGTCGAGAATTAAGTTACTGGATTATTCTAGTAATAGTGCGCAAGCGAGTGTGTGCATATGTGTACACACACACACACACACACACACACTCACACACACACAATGTTCTGATTTTTCTCTTTGAAAACTGGGATCAAACAGTATAAACAATTCATGGAAAGCATAGGATCCAATTAACCTAATATCTTCCAAGTTGTCCCTCTTTCTTTCTAAGCTGGCTCACTTTCTCATGTTAATTATATTTGGCCAGCACTGCCAAAGGCCATGAATAAAACCTGTAGAATTTAGAGCTGGGGAAAGACTTGATATTTCTTAGAAAAGGCTCCCTGGCAGGGCAAACCAACCAACTGAACTCCCCTTAGACTGCCTAGTTGTCACTTCTGATCTTACTTTCTCATCCATGATGTTGTGTGCAGGCTCAGCAAACCGATGTGAAATACAGTGAGCTAACACAGTTATTCCATCTCTGTGAGCTACACTTACATACACCACAGTTGGTGAAGCTTGCTAAATCAACTGCCTCAGATTGCAGAAATAGTCAACCACTAATGCCTGCTATTTTATTTATCTTATTTTATTTTAAATTTATTTTTCTCAATTATTATTTCTCACTCTGAATTCCATAAAACTTAATGGGAGTTGGATCTAGCAAATTTGAGCTAAGGTTTTCTTGTTTCTTATTCATGGACATATTAAAGACACTCAGGAATTAACTGCTTAGTGCACAAAGGCAACGCTAAATATATGCCATTTCAGAGTTGGGAGTATGAAAATCAAATCAACTGAGCAGGTGCTTGCAGTTGACCTTGTGACGTGTCTGAGACAATGATGAGGTTAAAAACAAAGCCAAACAGAAAAAGACAAGCCACTGGTCCTCAAGGGGTTTTCAGATAGAACTAGCCTTATTCAAGCCAGTCATCATTCATCAGAACTTACTGTGTATCAAACACTACACTCAGTTCTGTATATTCAGATTCAGCAGAGTAGAGAGATTTCTTTGAGTTTGGCAAGAGGCCAAACCATGCTTTTTTCTTCATATTAGGTGGGTGGTTTTAGGCAAGATTCTTAGCCTCCCTGGGTATCTTTCTTATCATTTCAGAGGGGATATTAGTTACACGTACTTCATAGAGCTTACTTCATGAGACAACTTCTGAAGTACTGACCACAGCATCTGGCACAGAACAAGAGCTTTCTATGTCAGTACTTAATACTATTGCAATTTGATGTCATTGGTGAAAGGGTCAGAAGACGTGAGTCCTATAAGCCCCCTTCTGAACTGAAAAACCTCTATGACCTTAAAAATTCACACACCAGGAGTCTGACTGGGTCTGAACTCAAATTCTAATAGTACTAGCAAGTGAGTCTGGGGGACTGAGTCCACATCTGCCACCCTCACCATATCTACTAACATCCTCAGCCTTGCATTTGAGCTGAAGATTCTGGAGAGGTTGAGAATGTGGGAGAAGAACTTGAACTACATTCAACTTTAGGGATCCAGACCTTTCCAAATATGTTTACCAACCTCAAAATCATGGCTCAAGGTGCAGTAACACGAGTAACACTCATATATGACCACCACAGGGTGTGGGAATGAGCCCCTTCCCACTTCGCAAGATGGCTGAGTGGGCAACGAGAGGCGTGGAGGCCAAGGTCAGACGTCAGCCTCTGCTGGGGTGGGAACCTCTGCAAACCAGCTGATGCTATGACCAGCCCAGTGGGCCCCACAGAGCAGGTTACAGAGACGCTGCGTCAGGGATCTGAGAAGAGAAGTCAGTGCTGAGATGCTGAGGCCAGCAGAGGAGGGCAGCCCACACCTCACTGTTTGCTGCTGGAACTATATACGTCTGTTTGGAGGAAAGGTGCCGCCTTGGTACCACTGTGGGAAACAGATTATCAAAATATAATAGTAGCAGCTATGATTTATTGAACTATGTGACAGAACCCTATTCAGATACTTGATCTAAGCATTTCTAATTCTCACCACCAACTCGGGTATTGCTAACCCGTTTTAAAGATGAGGAAACTGAAGTGTAAGGGTAAGACATAACTCTCGAGACATCATACAGATAAGAGTCAAAATCATCTCCCAAATTCTCATCCTTTCCACTATGGCAGCTGGCAGAAGATAATGGACTGAGTGGGAACACATCCAGGCATCACAGACATATCACGGCTGCCATGGTTACCCTGTGATCCAATTCTGTGGTCCAGAGGATGTTCCTACCACATGCCTACAAGGGAGGAACACCATTTGAATCCTTGAGACCATTTGATGTTGGAGAGGCTGTGTGCTCTGGCCTGTCAGACTGGAAACGGAGCGGTGGTCTGGATAAACAAATGACTGATATTGCTCATTTGAATAGGAGGGAGGATGTGACTTATTGGCAAGAATCCCCACTAAATCAGCCAACCAGACAGCAAGCTCTTCGCGTTAATCATGACTAAATGGGGATGCTGCTCATCTAATACAGATTTAGAGATATATGAATTAGAGGTAGGCTGGTTGCATTCAAAAGTAATTAATGAATGAGAAAATGGGCTATTTGTCTCAGTCTCGTATAGCATCCCTGCCGTTTTCAAGATGGTATAATGATTAGAAACAGCCCAGAAATATAGATCATCTGACTCTTGGTGCAGCAAAATCAAGAAGGCTAGGTAGAGCTGGGACTGGAATTCAAACCCTGTATGTGTTACACTACTCTGCTAAATGGCAGTAATAATAGTAATATAACAACAACAACAATGAGCTGATGAGAAGAGATGGAGGAGGTGCGGAGGACAAGGAGGAAAAGTAGGAGGAAGATGAGGAAAGGAGCTATTTATGACAACTGTTTCCTGAGCCCTTTCCACACGGACTGGCTAAGCCCCTTACCTGTATGACCCCGTTTCATCCTCACAAGATAAGCAGTCATTTTAATCCCCTTTCAGCGGATGATGAACTTGACCTTGGGAGATTATGTAATTTCTGCAAGGTCCTTAGTATTTGACACCATCACCTGACATATGCTGAATCTGGATGTTAATGCTAACCTTTCAAATATTGCTCTGAAAAATCACAGCCCCTGCCCTCTATGGGGATACAGTCTAGTGGAGAAAGGCTTCTAGTCTATTCTAGTCTATAAGTGTTGCCTTAGAAAAGGTCTTTATCTTCTGAGGACTTTTTTTTGAATGTTTGTAATGGAAACAATAATACGCAATCTGCCCATCACATGGAACTATTGCTAACACCCACTATGTTGCACAAAGGTAAGGCTCTTTCCTTCTGATCATGCTCATATTAGTAGTATTGCTCTGGGTGTTCTTATTTCTATGGGTCTCCTGCTGAATCAAGAGGGGAGTCCTCTGGCAGTGTGAGAAGGGTCCCCCTCACTGTCCTCTTCTCGGGGAGCTAGAATGCTCCTGTCACTCTCCGTGCCACAGTGCGTGCGGCTGAGCAATGAGGAGCAGTCTCGGGACGTGTTCACTGTGGAAACACTGGCTCGCTCCCTGAAGAGGCTCATTCACACACTGACGCCGAGCTGAGCCGGGAGCACGCCTCTGTTTGGTTGCGTCCCCACCCTCGGCCACTTCATGCTGCATTTAGTTTTTTTAAAAAAAGATCCCCCATGGGCCCTGGCCAATAATAAGTGCCTAATAAATGCACCAGTGTCCGCCTCTTCTCCTTGTACCCCTTCCCCCTCCAATAGGCAGCAGCAGGGGGATGAGAGGGCCAGGCAGGCATGAGATGTGAGGCAAGCTGAATTGACTGAGACTTGGAGGAAGGTTTTGGCTTGTCCCTGTCATCAACCCACTAGGGGAGCTATAATTATCTAGAGAGCAAGGACTCGGAGAGTCTTTCTCACCAGGTTACATGCACTAGTAGTGTCTGGCGCAGGGGTGAAGGACGGAGTTTTGTTTTTAAAAAATATATATTTTATTGATTTTTTACAGAGAGGAAGGTAGAGGGATAGAGAGTTAGAAACATCATTGAGAGAGAATCATTGATCAGCTGCCTCTTGCACACCCCCCACTGGAGATGTGCCCGCAACCAAGGTACATGCCCCTGACCAGAATCGAACCTGGGACCTTTCAGTCCGCAGACCGACGCTCTATCCACTGCGCCACACCGGTTTCAGCAAGGACGGAGTTCTTAATAAACGCTTGATGAGCCCATGAATCAAAAAAAGAGTATTTAACTCTTAGGGAGTATGTTTAATGGACAAGACACTGTGCTAAGCATTTTACATATAGTTTCTTATTTAATCCTTTCTATTTTTTGTTTCATTTTACAGACCAAGAGATGGACATTTAAAAGTGTCAGAAAACCGAGTCAAGGCCATAGGTCAGACAGGGATTTAAATCATGGCTGAGTGACTCTATGTCGGGGCTCTTACATACTAAAAGCTAGAACACCTCTCTGGTCCCACCGATTGTACTTCAGGGAGGAATTGGGGAACCGGAAATTAACGTTATTTCCCCTGGGGACCTCATGCTGCCAGTGATGCCAACGTGCAGGTGTTACCTGGATTTGCAAAAAAAAAAAAAAAAAAAAAATGCAAGGAGAAGGGATAAGGGAGCAAAGCACAGCTTCCCAGGAAAATAGGTGGGAAAACCTCTTCCTTGGCATGAATGGGCCCATTGCTGAGTTTCCGAAGTTATCAGCGGCTTTGGCAAAGGGAAAGGAAAGTCTGCAAGGAGCCTTGAAGGAGGGGGAAGGCAGAGCTCAGACGTTTCAAAGATGAATCATGACTTGTGCCACCCAACAGGGATGTCAGGCCGCGCCCGCAGGGATTGGGCTGTGGGCACCCTGACTCCGGGACCACGGGGCTGACTGTGAGAGACGCTTTGTAGCTCCTCCCGGCTGTGGATGAGTGAGCACAGGGAACACATCCTATAGCGGGGCCCCTACAATGGTCTCAGGAGAAAAAACGCCAAGAACAGCAAGTTTCACTCTGTTATAATCCCACTCTAGGGTCCAAGAAGAATGACTGTGCCCGTGTTATTTGGAAAGAAAACAGTTGCGGAGCTGGTGAAGGCTGGGAGACGGTGTCTCATACAGGACAAACTACACATATGAATGAGAGGACTTAAAAATGAGGTATAAGCGAGTGATTTCCAGTAAAAGCAGAATGCGTTTTCCACTCTGGGTGGACTGCCATTGTGCTCTCATTTGCAGGAGAGCTCACCCTCCTTATCTGCAAAACAGCATCCCTGCACTGCTGTGGACACAGAGGAGGTAACGGAAGGGAAGTGGTGGCAGTGAGCGCCCACTGGGAGTCTCTTTGTCTTGCTCACCACCTGGTAAACTGTTTATGGGCAAAGCACGGGCATTGGCTGGGAATGCCTAAGGGACTGAAGGAGCTACGGCCTCCATGTTTGTGCCTTACCATTTCTTGTCCCAGAGTCTATGTCTAGAAATTGATGCGTTTGCTTTTGGCTTGTCAGTGATAGGGAGGTTAGGCTTTTGTTCCAGCCTTTTATGGTCACTGGGACTGAGGAGAAGGTGGCAACCTTGAGAGAGGGAGGCCTGGAGGTTTGCTGTTCTCCGTTTAGCTACAATGAATATTCCTTTGGCAGGCACTGTCTGACAGAGAGAGGTGATGTCAATATTGTGTATGTTGGTTGGTATGTTTTTCAGTATGTGAATATTTTGAAGCAATCAAGGGCAACTTATCTCACAATTAAGGGACAGATGTGAAGTGAAAATTAAAAATACAGACTAGTAGAAGGGGCTTGCTTTAGTGCCATGGGTGGCTAATTTAATGGCTCCCAGAACTGAAAGCTTTTCGTAGTGTGAACCCCACAGGGGAGCACAGGTGTGCAGGTGAAGAACTGCGAAGGCATTTCCTCCTACATTGGAGAGAGCTGCATCTTGGATCAGACTTTTAATTTTGATCAGTTTGTTCACTGTTAGGAGCAAATGATCTTCAAGGACATCTAAGGAGGAGGCGTAAGCCTTATGTTTAAGGCAACAAAAACTGAGTATCATGTTTAAAAAGTATCTGGAACTAAGTGAAAATGAAAACACAAGTTATCAAAATGTGTTAGACGCAAAGAAACTTAGCTGTGTATTTCTCTCCCCAATGAAGGTAGCTACCGTTTTTATTAGTGTTCTGGCTGCAAAGTGTATGATTCCAACTATATCATATTCTGCAAAAGGCAAAACTATGGGCATAGAGAAAAGACCAGTGGCAGCAGAGGTCAGAGGGGCAGAGAGGAGGAAAGTGAGATGAGCTGATGGAGCACAGAGGGCTGTTAGGGCAGTGAAGTTACTCTAGACGACACCACAATGGTGGACACCTGTTATTATATATTTGTCCAAACCCATGGGCTTTACACCACCAAGAGTGGACTCTAATGTAAACCAAGGACTTCAAGTGATGCTGGTGTGTCAGTATAGGTTTGTCGGTTGTAACAAATGGACCCCTCTGGTGTGAGGTGCTGATCATGGGCGAGGCTGCGCATGTGTGGGAACGGCAGATCGATGGGGATTCTCTGTCCCTTCCTCACAGTTTTGTTGAGCCTGAAACTGCTCTATGAAAAATAAAGATAAAATGTGTTTCGAATAATGAATATTTAGCATATTTGTCACATGTCTTATGAAATATACTAAATTTTTCAAGCATTTACAGGATTCCTATCTTTTCCCGGTGTGCTTATCTTAGGAACACCTTGAGGATGTTTTTAGGGACAATTTGTCAAAGGAGACTTAAACAGTTAAAAAATATTCCGTGGCATTCAAAAGTCACCCAAAACGTCATCCTTAAACTTTTCTGGGCACTGAACAATCCTTAAAGAGGCTTTTGCCTATATGTGTGGAGCACTATGTATTATATATGAATTGCATGTAAAGGTAGCATTCATGTGAATTGGTCATTTGCTGGGTCTTCCATATTCAATAGTACAGGGCAAACACTGCATTTAGCACTTAGTAGGTAGGGGCAAGGCGCTCAGTAACTGCCAGCTGAGTGAATCAGCCTCAGGCATGTTGCTTTCAAGCAGGGCAGGGCCCCCCTGAAAGCGAGATGGTCTGAAATGAAATTGAGTGGGAGGGGTTAAATGAAAGCACTCTGTTGAAATGCTGCATTTTTCCATGTTGGCCTCCCAAGTGTCTCGGTAGATAAATACTAGCTGATTACAAATGAGTGGAGTGGCGCCCTGCATGGAGTTTGGAGGATTGATTAATATGTCTCGGGAAGCCAAATCAAATAGCATGTAAATGGCTCCTGGAGAACAAAATTCTCCCTGGCCAATTTTCCGTGAGTTCCTCAGGCCGAGTGGCCTCTCCATGGCCGCACCCGGACATGGGTTTCTGTGTAGGCTGGTGCAGTGAGACAACCATACAGTGTCCTCACTCAATCACACTTTCATAGAATAAGCAAACATTGCTGAACCCTGACTACACACCAGCCACAGGCTGAGTGCTGGAAACAGATGAAAAAGATGTGGCTCCGATCCCTCCCGAGCTCACAGTCTCGTCCAAAAGACAGGCCTGTGTGGAGCCCGAGGGTGAGCAGCAGGGCATCTAGGAAGAGCTGAAAGGCCTCCCCCTTCAGAAAGGAGAGCCTGGGACTTGACTCCTGACTCTGCTTCTCCAGAGGTGAGTGCCCTCTTGCAATCCAGGACCACTGGCTCCTAACCGCTCACCTGCCTGCCTGCTTGATAGCCCCTAACCACTCTGCCTGCCAGCCTGCTCGCCCCTTAGACAAGTGACTTAGTTCCTTTAAAAAATGTTTTTATTTGCTTCACAGGGATGGTGATGCTGCTTAGAGATGCTGTGAACGGAGCGCCTGGCACGGGGGAGGCACTTGGTACTGGATGGTTTGTATTTCCTTGCGCAGCGGGACCACTCAGGGCCGGCACGTCCTGCCCGGGGCCCAAGGCTGCAGCCTCGTGTGCTGTCAGCATGAGCTTCGCAGCTGCTAAATCTTCTGACATTTTTATTTCCCCATGAACTTTCCGAGCTTTCCAGGAAATTGAATGTGGGGCTTTGAAGGATGCTGTAAACATTGGGCCTTCTTAGGTGGCTTGCAGGGAAGAAGGAAACTATAGGAACCCAGAAAAAGAAGAAAAGAAAAAGAAAAGATGTGAACTTTCAACTGTCATTAATTTCTGCTGTCGTCTCAAGCGGGGCTGGATTTCCTGACCTCACATGACTGGCCCAGAACAAGGATTGTTTTGTGGGCTGGGTACGCCCGGGGGCTCCACGCGGATGGGGAGTCAGAGCCGTGCGAAAACAGGACCAGGCCCGTAGGAGGTGTGGGTTCAACACCAAAATCATAACCAAAAGCTGCCTCTTTTCTAAATTCAGGTCTACCCCAGTGTTATTTGGAGCTGTGGCGGAGGGAGAAGAATGGCCCCCAAATATATCCATGTCCTAATTCTTGGAGCTGAGAAAATATCAGTCTCTACAGTAAAGAGGAATTGAATGCAGATGAGCTTAGGTTGCTAATTAACTGTGTTTACACGGAGATGATGCTAGATCTCACTAATGTAACCGTAGGGTGTACCAGGGAGCATGAGGGGGCCAGAAAAGACAGCCAGAGGGAGGTGTGAATCTGGGAGAAAGGCAGAGACACAGCGTGCGTGGCTTTGAAGACAGGAAGGGGTCACTAGCCAAGGATCCCTGGTGGCATTAAGGAGCTCAGAAGGCAAGAAAACGGATTCTCCCCTGGAGCCTCCAGAAAGGAGAGCAGGCCTCGGAACTGTGCCATTTCAGGCTTCTGACCTTCAGAGCGATAAGATAATACACTGCATTGTTCTCAGCTACTGGATTTTTGTGACAGTTGTTATGGCAGACATAGGAAATAAATACCAACTGGAGCCACAGACTGGAGCATAAGAGAAGTAAGAAATGGGGTGCAAGTATGACTAAAAATAGCAACAAGAAATAACTATATCTTTTTTCAAAGTTACTAAAGCAGAAAATGTACTACATTTGCAGTATCTCTGCATATATACATGCATTGTTCATATTTATACCCAGGTAACTTCTGCATACAAATATTCAAGCTTTATAAAACGAAAACAGATTATTGTATGAAGCAAAAATTATTGTAAAGTTTGTTTGAAAGCAAATGTTCCTAAATGAATATAAAGCATATTTTTATTTGCAAAATATTGATTTAAAATAGAAACTTCTGAGAAACTGGCATAATAATGCCTTCCTATAAGTAAAGGCATCTGCCAAGATTAAATTAAGCACTAGATCTGAAAAATGCTTTGTCAACTATAAAGTGTTTATAGATGTACTAGTGGCCCAGTGCATGAAATTCGTGCATGGGGGAAGGAATGTCCCTCAGCCCAACCTGCACCGTCTTCAATCTGGGACACCTGGGGATGTCTGACTGCTGGTTTACATTTGAACATCCCTCTTGCAATCCAGGATCACTGGCTCCTAACCACTCACCTGCCTGCCTGCTTGATCACCCCTATCCGCTCTGGCTGCCACCCTGCTCGCCTCCATCTACCCCCCTTGCTGTCTGCTCACCCCCAACTGCCCTCCCCTTCTGGCCTGATCAACCCTAACTGCTTCTGCCTCAGCCTCACCATCATGGCTTTGTCTGGAAGGTGTCCCAGTCTACTTAGCATATTACCCTTTTATTAGTATAGATTGGTTGCTTGCTATTTTTTGAATAAAACTGCCAGTGACAGCACTCATTTCTGGAGCCCTTGGAATGTTTAAGGGTCTTCAAAGTATACTCTCTCACTTAATATAATCCCCAAAGATGAGCTAGACAGGCATGCATCAGAAATAAAGAATGGAGTCTCTGAGTTAAGTTTCCTTTGAAAAGCTCTTACCAAAGGCAGCTAGCTATGTGCCATTACCATGTGAAACCCAGGCCACAAAAGATGTATGAGACATGAGTTCTTCCTTAAGGAGCTCACCATCTATTGGGAACAAATAGAGCATAAATAATTCCAACACGATTGAGTAAATGATAATATTAAATGACTCTGCCCAATGCCACACACAAAGAATTAACCCCAATTTTCCTGGCTTCTAATTCAATCTCTCTCTCTCTCTCTCTCTCTCTCTCTCTCTCTCTCTCTCACACACACACACACACACACACACACACACACACACACATATATATCTGGCAGGGCTTTCTTCCCTCCTTCTCTTGCTCCTGTGCTAGAAAGACATAAGCATCTCTCCATGTCTTCTCACAACTATCCAGATTGCAGTCTACTCTAGGCAAAGTCCACTCAGAAGCCCTTAAATCCTATTGCCTAAAGCATTCATAAGACCTGATAAAAGTGAAATGAGATGAAACTGAATCTATATTCCTCTATACACCTATCATATGCTACACACTTCATGGGCACTGTGTCAATATAGGCTCACTGGTTCATTTGTTCACTCATTTAAAAAACACTTATTTAGCATCTAATATGTTCTAGATAATATGCTAAGTGCTAATAATATAGAAACAGCATCACTAATTATAAAGATGTTGTCTATAGGGTGTTTACTATGGGCCAAGTATCTGTTAAATGTCTTCCATGAGTTTATTTTATTCTAATGAGAAACATGATGCTATTATCATTTTTTTCAGATGAGAGGACTGAGAGAGAAAGGTTAGGTAATTTGCACAGGCACAATTAGTAAGTAGATGAAACACAATGTAAAGTCAGGGGCCTGGCTTGGCCCAACACAATTAATGGCTTTACTAATTCCTGGCTTTGAGAAGAAACTCTCTTATATTCCTAGTCTCTTAGAATTTTTTTTTTCATGTAAGGGTGTAAAATTTTATCAAACACATTGTTTCGTGTGTAGATTTTTCTCCCCTATCTTGATGATGTGATTATCTTGATTAATTAACTGCATCTTCTCCGTATATTGGCTGGCGGGGAAGGGCATAACCGTGGGCATGGGAGCTCTCCACAGGATCCCTGACAAAGCTGACAGGTAGGAGTTGTCTGCTGACATCATTTTCCGGAGCTGGGAAGCAAGTACTTCTTTGAAGGGGGAACTGGCTGGAGCATCTCTATCTACCACAAATGCCCAAGATAATTGAGTTTGATTGGCTGCCATGATTCCTACGCCCTGTCTTTGGTTGGCAGAGAAAGTATATATGGAGTGGCACTTACACCAGAACTGCAAAAGAAAAAAAAAATAGATTTCAAATAGAAAACGAGATTATACTACCACATGGAAGAAGGAATGAATATTGGGCATGCAAAAACAATAGAATTTTTATTGTCTTTATCTTTTTCTTACTTCTCTTTCACTTTCTAATTGAGGGAAGGCTGATTCCTCCTTTACTACTCCACTTCCCTTTTGCTAAACTCATAAACATTTTTATTGACTGTATTAACTACATATTGTTCAAAAAACGCACCGCCCTTCCTTGTGGAAGAATGATATTTCCTCCTCATAGGAAGTAGCTCATACATGTGACTTACTCTTCAAGTGGCCTCCCACCATGTGCCACTTTGGCCTGAGAGCTATTTTGAGCTGAAGGCAATAAAGACCCTGGAGGCTCATGAGAAACTTTTACTTCTCTCTTAGAGAATTTAAATTAGGTTCTAGGTGGCTTGGCTCAGTGGATAGAGCATAGATAGGCCTGCATTCAAATTCCAGTCAAGGGCACATGCCCAGGTTGCAGCCTCAATTACCAATAGTGCAGGAGGCAGCCAATCAATGATTCTCTCTCATCATTGATGTTTTTATTTCTCTCTCTCTCTCTTTCCCTTCCTTTCTGAAATCAATTATATATATATATATATATATATATATATATATATATGTATATATACACACACACATATATATACACACATATATACACACATATATTTTTTTAAATGCTATTTAAATTAGGGGATTTGTCCATAACAATAGGTATCAACAATAATTTTTTATGTCCTAGCTATAGGAAAGGTAAACTTCACCACCCCCCCCCCACACACACACACACTTTTGCCAATGAAAACTAACTGGAAGTGGCATGTGTTACTTCTGAGCAGAGGTTTAAGAGAACTGGCAGTTCTGCCTCATTCACTTCCTGCTCTGCAATGGACCCGGCCATGTCCAGGGAAGGGCTGTTGAGGCTGGTCCCCACAGCGATGTCACAGAGCACAGTGGCAGGAAACCTACAGTAGAGAAACCCAGACTGAGAGAATCCTAGAACAGCTTGTCCACGCTGGCCCTGAGGGCAGTCCGGATTTGGACTTTGAACAAGAATTCACATCCTACTTAGATCTAGCTGGATGTCCCCCTCCAGGCCCAGCATCTCAGACTCCAAAGCCTCTGGGAACTGGGCAAGTCATTTCACATTATATTGAGGTGACCAGACGTCCCAATTTTTAACAGTTTGTCCTGAGTCCCGGGCAAATTGTTAAAAAGCGGGACTGTCCCGCCAAAAGCGGGACGTCTGGTCACCATACATTATCCCCAAACCAGTGGTCATTGTATAAGTGAGTGAGTATCAGAGGAGAGTGAAGGGCATTTCAATTCAAATATACTTAAAAACTCTGCTTAGCCAAACCCACCTTGAGGATGAAGTCAATCATGAGACCACTCGTCCCTTCAATTCTATCAGGCCGGCCCCTGCTGTGGCCCCAGGGCGGCAATTCCTACAACAAGCTTGTGGGGATTAGCGTGTAAGAGGCTGAAGACTGGATTCCAAACAGACAGGCAGGTTCTTTCTAACCGGGAGATCAATGCTAATGAAGGGCATTGTACCTGGCTACAAAGAAGGGAATTTAAGCCATCCCCATGCAGTTTCATGAATAAACTTTACTGTTTGTCATTATTTGTTCTAAGAAAAGAAAAAAACAAATAGATTTCTTCAAGGAGAGAAGGTGCCTAAATACCTGCCTTCCTTTCATCTATCCCCCCCTGAAAGCCTCCTTTAAAACAACTTAAACCACCAGAGAAGCTGCAAACCCCCCTTCAGAGCTAATCTGGTCAGCAATGCCCCAGAAGAATGCAGACTGAATAGCAAGTCTAAGCAGATTCCCAGGGACGGGAGCTCTTGAAAGGAGGGAAGAACTGTTTTCTTCCACATAAAAGGGAATGGAATACATTTGCTCTGTTCTCTACTTCTCTGTTCTGAAACAAGAGAAAAACTTGCAACGAGTTCTTTAGGAATCCCTAAGAAGAATCTATTTCTGGCCCCTACACACCCATTTCTCTTTGTGGCAATCAGATTCTACCCTCCCTGTGATTTCTCCGGAGAAAATCAAAGCATTCTGGCCCGGAAACATTGCGAATGGTCTCCCTTCCTCAGAGAACACTGGTAGCTGTGTAGACCCAACTGTGGGAGTGTGAGTTCACATCCTGGTGC
Source organism: Vespertilio murinus (assembly GCA_963924515.1). Lineage (NCBI taxonomy): Eukaryota > Metazoa > Chordata > Mammalia > Chiroptera > Vespertilionidae > Vespertilio > Vespertilio murinus. Next base: position 4,683,859 of record OZ004717.1, on the reverse strand, counting down.
CGCTGGGCGGATGACATCACTCTTGTTTTCCATAAAGAGTCCTTCCATATGTGCTGCTCACGAGGCAACACACACATATGTGGGGCCTGCAGATGAAATATGCATGCGACGGGAGGCCAAGCCTACTTCATCTCTTACCGGAAACAATGGTAGTACTTAACCCATACTGATAAAGTAGCATTTTCTCTTCTGGATTTAGAAGCAATTCCCAAGCCTGCATGGGATCCATTTCCCCTGCTAGTTCATAAAGCTTTGGCTAATTCCTCTCAACATAATAGTTCAGCTTTGTGTTTGGGAGTCACCAGATAGAACAGACATAATAGGGGCTGTTTTCTAAGGGCTCACAACACGCTGGGCGCTTGCATTGTGTTAAATTCTCACAATCAGCTTCCTCAGATGGTGGCATGCTTCCCATTTTTGAGGTGATAAAAACCAAGGCTCAGAGAGGTTAAGTAAATTGTGCAGTCACAGTGTTAATAGGGGAGCTGGTTGTTGTTGTTTTTTTGTGTGTGTTTTTTTTTAACTCTTGGCAAATCTGATAACAAACATGAATCTCTTTCCACCCCTGCTCATCAGAAAACAATGAACAAGGTGAAAAAGATGGTTTTTGATAACATGGCTTTGAAATAGGATTATTGCCAAATCTCTTTTCTTTGGAATGCTTCACAGTCACTCTGTTCCCAGGTCCCCTACCCCCCGCCCCCGCCCCTCCTCGGCCCCTGCCACTTCTTGAAGGCAGACTAGCAAAACAGAAGCTGGCAATGGGAGGCCTTTAGAAGGAGAAGAGCATATCAAGTGAGGAAGTTACAGTAAGCGCAGAGTGAATTTCCAGCAGGGTTTGGTCACATCAGAGTTTAAACTGCAAGAGACAGATTAGTGTCACTGGCCACACCAAGAATTCCTAGAGAGCTTGACAAACATCTTTGTCTTTCTCTGCTTAAGACTTTCTACAAGGTGCCAAGTGACAAAACTCAATTTTCTTTAATATTTGGGGGGTTTCCAAATGATCTTCACCACCTCCCACCCCCACTCCCCCACCCCCGCCCACCTTTCTAAGTCTTCCTAGCTGGCAAATGGAAGGATTGGTCCCTGAGGCCTAATTTGGTCCTTAGCAACTGAGTAACAATCGTTTCCTGTCTCTCCTGTTTTCCTTCCTTCCTGTTCCCTTTATCCCCATCCTGGGAAGCTCAGCTTCTTCCAAAGAGGCCTTCCCCAGTGACCCCAGGGGCCTCCTCTCAGTCCGTCCACAATCATCATCAAACTGAGCTTGTCTCTAGAGCTTCAAGCTTCAGAACCTGACCCTTTGGGACTGGGAACAGATAGTGCTGATGATAAAAATAAAGCAAACACTGTTATTTCCCATCCGGACAGTTGTCACCCAATTATACTCTTCAATCCCCAGGGGCATCTATATATATAGAAGCCTAAACGACCATTAAGACCAGATGATGGACAACCAGATGACTGGATGACCAGCCAGTAGCTATGACATGCACTGACCACGAGGGGGCAGGTGCTCAATGCAGGAGCTGCCCCCTGGTGGTCAGAGTGCTCCCATGGTGGCCAACCTCCCATGGCTGGCTGGACTCCCAGATTGGCCCCAGTTGCCTGCCAGGCCGAGGGATCCCCACCCGTACACAAAGTGCACTGGGCCTCTAGTCTGACAATGTTACCATAAGGGATCAATAGGGAGTTGCCATGGCAAAGGTAATTAACCATGAGAACATCTTCCCTGGCTCTTTGGATGCATTTGGGGGGGGGGGGGGAAGGGGGCACGTGCAAAGAGGAGCCAGGAATGAGGAGCAAAGTTTTATCTTCCAAGTTTTGAGAAATCTCTGAGCTGGAGTTTACTGTCCCAACCCCTGTGAGGGGCAGCTGCTGAGCTCACAGCCTGAAGAAGATCTGAGAAGCCTGACAGCATCTGAGGTTCTTTAAAGGTGCCCTTGAGATATCCTAAAAGTTTTCAGGAACTTTTGTCAGAAGACGCATTTCCAGGAGGAGTCAGACATCTATATTTAACAACAAACCCCTTGCTTATCAGTTGCTAAGATCGGTGTCTCTCGTTCTGGGATAGAAAAGGAACGGATTCACTAACCTCGGGCCTGGGAAAGCTAGACTTGGTTGTCAGTGATGACGAGGGGATGGCAGGGCTGGTGGTTCCCCCACAGAGACACATACGTTCATTGATTCCAGCTCCGGGCTTGCACACGTTTATTGTTAAAAATCTGGATGCTCCATTGTCAGAGAGTCGTGTGAAATGACATGCCTACAGGGCTGTGGCTGTAAGAAGAGCAATATCTTCAGGAGCACAGGCACAGCAAGAGCAGAGCTGGCCCTTCCTACCTGGCATGTGAGGAGGTGGCACCAGCACTGGTGAAGCGCAGGTAGGTGTTGTCAGAGTTGGTTTTCTGAAGGAGCAGAACTGGTTTCCACGCAGAGGAATTTAAAGAACAGCGAGGAAGGCTGCCCATCGCGCTTCCAGAGGCCCACAAGGGCCTTTTTGGCAAAGCTAACTGACACTATAGGAATAAAAGCAGACACTAATTAGAAATGTTCATTCTCTGTACCCGACAGCACACTTAGCTGTTACAGGTGTTAATCCCTTTACCACGCGTAAGGACCGTAGAAATCAGGCACAGCCACTATTAGGATTTAATAGATGGAGGAAGTAAAGATAATAATGGGGATTTAGTAACCTCCCCAAAGGCACAGCCAGGTAAGGACAATGTTAGCTGATTCCACAATCCATGTTCTTAACTACCGTATTATGAGAGGCAGTGTTCATGATGGTTAAAAGCGTGCACAGTGGTTAAAAGACGGCCTGGGTTTCAAACTGAGCTATGCCATTACCAGCTTTTTAATCACAAGCAAGCCATTTAACCTCTCTGTACCTCAGTTTCCTCCTTTTAAAACATAAGGATAGTAATTGGACCTACCTCGTAGGGGTGCTGAAAAGAACCAATGGTTAATTGGTGTAAAGCACTTAAAATTATATAGGACTTAGGCTCATGCGAGTGAATTACTTTTGTACTGTACTACTATTCAGTCTTACGATGAATATGTGTTCCTTTACAAATGAGCAGAGTGTTACAAGGTAGATGGTTAAGCAACCAGCCATTCACATTAATATGACTTTCATTTAAGAAGCCTCTGAGATCAGGAACAATCTCTCTCCCGTCACTTCCATCTAACAGCAGACTGAAAGCCCTATTAGGCAGAAAGAACAAAAGGCATCCAAACCAGAAAGGAAAAAGTACAAGTGTCTTTGTTTGCAGGTGACATGATCTAATATATAAAAGGCCCCAAAGACTCGACCCAAAACTGTTAGAACTGATAAATTTAGTAAAGCTCGGGTTAGAAAATCAACATACAAAAATCACTTGAGTTTTTAGTCACTAACAACAAACCATCCAAAAGAGAGAATAAGGGGGGGAAAAATCTTACCATAATAACAAAAACAATTCAAGACTTAGAAATAAATTTAACCAAGAACATAAAGATTCTTTACGCTAAAAACTTTAAAACACTGATGAAAGAAACTGGAGATGCAAATAAAGATATCTTTGTCCATGAATCTGAAGAATTAATACTGTTAAACTGGCCACATTACCCAAAGTGATCTACAGATTCAATGCAATTTCTATCAAAAGCCCCGATGTCATTTTTCATAGAAATAGAAAAAAAATCATCAAATGTATCTGGAGTCAAAAATAGCTAAAACAATCACGAGTAAGAAAAACAAAGCTAGAGGTATCACAGTGCCTGGTTTCAAAACATTCTACAAAGCTATAGAAATCAAAACAGTATGTTACAAACAATAACACTGTTGTCAGGAATACATAGGACAGCATTAATTTAAAAAGCAGCATATGCCTGAGAGCAGGGGCTTGATAAACAGCATTTCTTTCCATTTTGAATAAGAAGTCTCTGCCTTCACCGAGAAGTTTATGGTTAACACATCCTGATTGTTAGACTGGTTATTGCCCAGATTTGTTAAACCTCCACAGCGGGTCCAACGTACGATAGATACTAGGAAAGTAGGATTTCACTCCACCTATCCTGTTTGAAGTAAATGTCAAATTGCTCCAAGCATCTAGTGCCTAATGTTTTAAGAAAGAGTGAGGTCAAACAGAGCAGGGACCAGCCGAGAAAGCTTTAGGGAAGAAATCAGAGCCAGCCCTTGCTGGGCCTTTATCCAGCCATGACATGAGAAATGACTCAAAGAAGAGCCCCACTTCAAAGAAGGCCAAAGACCTCCTCCTTCTCTTAAGGAGAAAGCTGAGGTTTCTGAAGCAGTTCAAAAAGAGAGCTGGGTGCTACAGCTTTTTATGACCCAATCACTTCGGGATATGGCTCCACTAAGTGCCTTTCTAAGATCTCCTCCACCACTCCCGGAAGCTCAGGGAAGGGATTCCGTGTGGTCCAACACCCCTTTTCATTTGCTCTGGAGGAAAAACTCACCATGGAATTTCCCATATGTTGATGTTCTCCTATACATATTCATGCCAACAGTTTCCTTTTTAACAACTTTCAAAACATAAGTGTGCTCTTTCCCAAGGTAGTTCCCCGAAGAGTAATGTTGCAATAGGTTATGGGGACTGTGCAAAGTTACAGAGGCAGGTGTGACATTTTAACTGGGTGAAAGTCATTGTCCCAGAACACACCATGTGGCAAGAGCCACCCACTGGTCTGAGATAGTTGCATTGTCCTATGGCAGGGTGAGATAAACTTATCTCTGCTGGAGCAGGCTGCCAGGTTAGGGAAGAGATTGTCACTATACCCATCTGTAATATAAAATTCCTCTTAATGAAAAAACATAACAAAGCAGCAGGGAGGGGAAGCAGTCAATAAATGCAAAGTCACAAGATTGGAAGCTCTTCATTTCCATACCCTCCGAATAATGGTGTGGAATTGGAAATAAGAAGCAAATATATTAAATAAATAACACAAGAATAGTTGAAGCTGCAAATAACAAGATAGGAATTTACCAAAGATTCATTGCAAGCTTTTTGTAATGAGGCTCGCCTCTCCTTCCAAAGACTTAATTTGAGTTTTAGATTTTATATACATTACATTAATAGTTTGGGATCATTTTAAAAACACGTTTAAAATGGACCAGCACCATAAGCCAAAAATGAGATAGCATTTATCAAAAGTATTAAATTACCCCTGTTCATACTTCCAAAAGCCATAATAAAATATCCCCTTATTCTGTGGGCTTTTTATACTGGCCACATTCACATTAACCACGGAGACTGTTTGTCAGGCAGTTCCACGTCTTTATACCAAAAAAAAGTGCATGGTGGAAAGAGTTCGACCAACATCTAGAGAAGAAGATCCCAGCACACGGTGTGCCTTGAGGAGATCATTTGTCCTTCTGTCTGTCACATTTTCATCCTTGAAAAACAAGGGGATGAACTAGAAAAACTTTAAGGTCCTACTATCACTGATTTCTAGATTTAAAACAAATTAATTAAAATTAACAATGGCGGGTGTGCAAGAAGTGCTTTTGATCTGCTAGGCACCAAGAACTTCCAGGCAATTTCTAACTCCAAACTCATAGGGCTGTTTACCCGGAGAAATAAGTTGCTACACGAAGAGCAGTGAACACAGTGGTAGATCTCTAAAATTAAAAAAGAATGCTAACAGGGAAGAGTGAAAGAGACTCTTTTAAGAGGTATTAAGAGTTCTCCATTTTGTTATTTTTTCTCTCCATTTCCGGGAGACGAAGTCAAGGTTTAGAGAGGCACAACAATCTGCCCAAGGTCACCCAAACAAGGTTGGGAAGCTATAACTCAAGTCCAAAATCCAGATCTAATTGGTATTTGTAAATCTTAAGAAAGTTGTGTAACCACAGAGTAAAGAAAATGGCCATCCTTTCTTCAGCAAGATTAAGAGTTGTCCAAGCTTTAAAGAGTCTTGTGCTTTGTTTATACCAGTACAAGGGAAGACCAATGGTAAGCTAGAACCTATTGGAGATGTGCATGGGGTCAGGATTTCAACTATAACAATTATGTTGTTTTATTCCCCTATTTTGTTCCATTCATATAACATTTTTTGCTCCTAAAAGTAAAGCTGTAGTGAAAATTTCTTCTGTACACCATGTAGTTCTACTAAATTGATTCTTTAAAATGAATTCTTTCACTAGACTGTAAACTTTATCAAACAGTTTCTGCCTTTTCATGTCAAGTGCCTGACAGTTTTAGGTACATGATTGGTCCTCTCTAAATAAATAAATAAACAAACAAACAAATAAATAAATAAATGCAATTCCTACGTTCACAGTTCACAATCATTGGGTCAAAAGGTATAAATGTGGGTTTTTGGCTCTTATTAGCAATTTCCCTACTATTTACCTAAGAAGTTGCACCACTTTCCATAGCAAAGCATGTATAAGTTTCATCACTCCAGGGCAGTACAATTTTTATGAATCCACTAATTTCATTTCCTTTCTAAAAACCATCTTTTAAGCAAGAATCTCCTGAAAATGCTTTTCGTCAACATATCTGTGTTCCTCAGATGGAGAAAGAGAAGGAGAAGGAAAAGGAGGAGGATCATTCTAGCCCAACTTCTCCACTCCCGAGCATGGATTTTAAATGCATTCCGTTCAGGGATGCCATCTTAACTAGACCCAAGGGCATACTATTTAAAAGCGTATCAAGTTCACCTTTTCAAAAGAGATGCTGCAAAAACGAAGTTAGGAGATTCATGTATATTCAGAACTTTTAAACTTTGCTCCCAGCATCAAATGCCAACCTACGGCACGGCACATAAACAGCTTTGTTCTGCGGAAAGTGATATCGCTCAGGTCAAAATGTCTCCGTGACAAATATTTAATTCAGGAAACTGTTCAATGGACTTACATGAACCCCAGGTCCACAAGCTGAAATGAAATCAATGCCTTGTCTGGGGGAGGCACAGGGTTCCCCTTTGTTGCACTAGCATTCTTAACTTTGCATTTTACTCTAGCTCCTTATAAGGAGTTTTAGGAAGTGCATTTAGAGAAAGCTCTTAAATAGGTATCAGCTTTATGGCTTAAAAGAATAAAACTCTAAGAGGAAGGAAACAAACACTGACTGGGAACACCCCTTGCATTCCGCATTAGGCACTTGCGTTGTTATTCATCTTCACTACATTTGCAGTATGGACTATTGCAGCGCACATTAAATCCATTACCAAGGTCACAGAGTTATTATGTGAAAAAGCGAGAATTCCATCCAGTTCTCTCTTTCTCCAAAGGCCTAGACTTTTTCACAGGCTGTCCTGTTAGACAGAGTTTTAGCTTTGAGGCAAAATATTCTGAAAATCTGCTAACAATGACTAATTAAAAACAGTGAACTCTGCCATTTTTTCTCTGCCTTTTCCGTGCAAACCATGATTCGGGCCAAGGACACTGCATACAATTCCACTCTTCAAGACACACTTCTTTGCTCTGCATGCCCAGTTTTTTGCCAACTCTTTCTTATAAGATTCAACAGCACAGAAGTGTAAATTGGAAGAGGCTTTGAGGGTCATCTATTCCAACCTCTACAGATTAGATATTGTGAAATGCAAGCCTCCAAACTTGAGTCTTCACATTATGATGACTGAATTTGACAGAGATCTATAGAAAAGCATTATTTGTAAAATATTATGAACCACAGAGCTCATAACTGTTTTTCTAATGAATAAGTGAATAAATGAAAGAATGCTTATTTTCTCCATAATCATGCTCATTTTCTTCCTCCTTCTCCTTTTACTTCCTTCTCCTTTTCTCCTCCTCTTCCTCGTGTCCTCCTCCTCCTCTTTTCCCCTGAAACATATGGACAGGAGAGGGATTCCAGCAGTCTGGAAAGCATCAGATACGGTCACAGTGAAGTATATAAGAGGAAAGACTCTTGCTCCAGCCAGTGTGGCTCAGTGATTGAGTATTGAGGTATGAACCAGGAGGTCATGGTTCATCTCCTGGCTAGGGCACATGCTCAATCCCTTGGAGGGGGCATGTATAAGGCAGCCAATCAATGATTTTCTCTCATCATTGATGTTTCTATCTCTCTCTCTTCCTTCCTCTCTAAAATCAATTAAATTATATTTGATTTTTCTCTTGAAATTATTGTGTTTTCTTTGATTGCAAAATCTGCCATTATTAACCGGTACACCTAGTGTGTGTATAGATAGATATAGGTATATAGATATAGATAGACATAGACATAGACATATAGATAGATAGCCCTTTCTGTATCTTGCTTTTTCCATGCCCTGATGGGGAATAAACAATACAAAATCTGTCTTCTTCTAATATGGAAGTGTTACCGTATATCTGGCTCAGATTCACAGTCACATCTATGAGGACCCATGAGAGACATTTCCCTCAAGTCTCCATATATGCAATAGCTGGAGTTTTTCTGGACAATTGATTTGCTTTTACTTGGTAAGAGCTACAATTTTCACACTCATCATATTTGCTTCTTCGTGTTGACTGCCAGGAAAATCAGACTCAGAAACACTCTTATGGAAATAATGTGGTGTGTTTATTGTATGTTAATTACATGTCTAGTTCTAGGATTTATTTCACTCTCCATTTTCCCTCTGCCCCTGCTCTATTTATTCATTTATCCATAATATTATGTTGCTGTATATATCTCCTAAGCCTCCTCTCAAATCCATTTTGAAGTAAGTAACTTTAAATAAAAATCTAAATTAAGATAAAAATATTCACACACCAAGGAGAGTTGAGAATGTATGTGCTCGCTTACTTTCAATGTTGTATGCATTTTGGGGGAAAAATTAGAAGCCAAAAGCATTCAATGATCATAATAAAATACTGACTCTCCCTGCCCCACCCCCACCCCACAAAGCATACAAAGGTTGGCCAGTCTTACTGCAGCTTTTTCATTGCTCTCCTAATAGGAGACGGAGCAGTCCCTCTCTCTAGGACTTAATTTCAGCTCTGCTATCTAGAAAAATCTTACTGTATCTCCCATTTAAGTGAAAGGATCCCACTCCCAATCTGAATTACCAAAGCCTTAGAAAGATTACTTTGAGGAATCAGCTGGAAAGGCCAAAATTCTGCATGACACCCAACAGTGTTTCCCTCTCCTTCGCCTGGTGAGGGACTGAGCTGCAGGGGGAGAAGGATTCAAACAATGCGATCTGGGGGTGTGTGTGTGGGGGGGCGATTTCCATCACAGGACCAGAGGTCACGGGCACCAGTCCACCAGCAGAGCCTGCTTCCTTGTTTCCATCTTGGGGAGGAGGAAGAGAAGATGGGACTTCACAATGACAGAAAGGCTTCTCCCAAAGCCCACTGAACGGTGAGGAAATCATCCAGCTAAGAACTGTTCACACTGTGGATTGGTGAGCACTGGGGCAGGGAAAATCGTTCCACACTTGGAGACACCATGACCCTCCCAGCAGATTAGAGGCTTCTTCCAAAAGCCAAACGTGCAGAGCTTTGTTCTGAGAGCTGCACTTACCCCAGTTCCTTCTCTGTTCTTCTGGGGCAAAAGTCAGCTAGCTCCTGCGGGCTGTGGACCATGCACTGAATTAATTCAATAAATTTCTAGTGTATTCAGTGTGTTTCAGAGGTGTCTTTATTTGGCAGATGCATTTTGGTTGTATTTTGATTGCTTCTTTCTTATAATTATATATAAATTAGAGGCCCGGTGCATGAAATTCGTGCAAGAGTAGGCCTTCCTTCTCTGGCTGCCTGCACCGGCTTCCCTCCAACACCTGGGACCTGGGCTTCCCTCACAGCCCTGGCTTCGTCTGGAAGGTCTAGTTAATGTATTACTCTTTTATCATTATAGATTTCACATACATATACAAAATTTAATATTTTAAAAGCATATTCTTGAGTGCCTAGTATGTGTTAGGCACCGTGCCATGAAGTGGAAGAACAGAGGGGTCTCTTCCCTCCAGAGTGGAGGAAACGGGGGCAATAATAGCTCAGAGACAACCTGCCAGGATAGGACACAAAGCAAGGAGGCCAGCAGTAGAGATGCGAGCGCAGGGGCTTGTGGGGAGTGAGGGAGGGATGAGTTCAGGAAAGCTTTCAAAGGCAAGACTGCATTTCACCAAGCATATAAGAATAAGGAGAAGTTTGATTGTCTGCGTTATAGTCTTCCTGTTTATGAAAGGGTGGAAGTTTGCCAGTGGTAAAAAGAAGAATGTGAGGGGCGGGATGAGCTGAGGGAGTAATATATGCAGAAGCACAGGGACTTGACAAAGTACGATGAGCTCAAGTAGCTATGAGAAAGTCTCTAACTTTCACATCATTGACTGCTGGGGCCTGAGGTCATAGAAGTAAACAGGAGATAGTATTTCATGGTCAAAGTTTTCCTGTGGGTGACTAGGAGGGTTCAAGCAGGAGACATTTAATGAGAAACATATTTTCTAGAGATTACTAGAAAAAGCTTAATTGCTGTGACTTCAACTCTCAATGGTTATCGACATCTACATGTTACACATGTGTATTAAAGTTGTTGCCAGTCATGCAAACAATAACTTGAATATTTTTTTCTGAAATACCTGGTGATTTCATGCTAGATTCTCATAAGGAATGAGTGAGTAAGCATACCCATGACTTTTTTCTCCCCCCTTGATATATAGGGGCCATCCTTTAGTAAAGTACAGAATTAGTCCAGAATCAGCCAAGTCCCAAAATATGCTGAAATCAGCCATAGAATAAGAGATCATTCCAGGAAAATGGGAAAATAGAGATCATTTAGCCTACTGCCTCACATTGCAAATAAGAAGATTGAGTCCTAGACATGCTAGCGGTGTGTCTATGGTTGCACAGTAAGTTCTTACTTAAATCACTGTCTTTCTTATCTGCATATATTCTACCTATCACACATTTATCATGAAAGCAGCAAAACCCATATGAAGCAGAAAGGAAAATGGAGAAAAATAATAGCATTCCGATTCTGCCACTACCTAAATTCTGCTCTCCATCTACCTAAATTTCTTCTTTAGGGGTCAACACATTTAATATCCAGGTTATATGCTTTCATGTTATACCTAACATTTTAAAAATCACATACATGGCAATGCAGATACACTTAAAGTAGGTAGGTGGCTATGTTTCTACAGAGCAATGAAACATACACAGCAGCTTTTCTGAAACTTACTTTTCTTCCTGAATTCATTGAGGGGACTACAATTCTGCCACCCTGAAGCTGCTTTCTGGGATATTGATTTTAAGCTGTTTATTTTTTATTTTAAAAAAATATATATTTTATTGATCCTTTACAGAGAGGAAAGGAGAGGGATAGAGAGTTAGAAACATCGATGAGAGAGAAACATCGACCAGCTGCCTCCTGCACACCCCACTACTGGGGATGTGCCCACAACCAAGGTACATGCCCTTGACCAGGAATCGAACCTGGGACCTTTCAGTCTGCAGGCCAAAGCTCTATCCACTGAACCACACCGGTCTCGGTTTAAGCTGTTCATTAAGAAACAAAGGACTTAGAGTTTTTGACCCTTTCCTGACAAGAGATTCAGACAGAGAGACCTGCTCAGGAAGATTTTAGGATGTCCCCCTTCCAGCCTAATTTGAATTAAGTATGGTGAACAAGAGGGCTTGGGGCAGATGCCCGCTCGTTAGATACTGCTGTGCCCCACTGCCTCTGAGTCACCAGCAACGGTTTTCCTAACTGCATTCCACAGACCCATCAGACCCACTCCGCCCACCCTCACCCCCAATGCATTCTCTGCCCTGCCTCCAAGATGGCCTCCAAGCTCTGACAAAGCTTGGAGAGTTGGCTCTAAGATCCTTAAATAATAACAGTAGATAATGAGGCAATAAAGTTTTAACAACAACAATAATAACAAGAAAAGTATACAATAGAAGAACACATTAAGTGACTTTCTCTAAGAAGTCCGTACAGCTCATTCGTGCCAGCCCTGTGGACTCTGTCAGCTACTGAGGAGAAAAGGCTTTGCTTCCCAAAGGCCTGGCTGGTCCACACTGATTCCAAATGTGGAGCCCCCGGTTCATCTGGGAGGATGTGCCCAGTCCCTCGTGCACGTTCCTCCTACAGGAAGCCAGGGAAACATGGCCCAAGGGGCTTCTGTCTCTCAGGGTCTGTGGTGGCTTCCTCCTCATGAGAACAAACACTGGGGGCCCAGCATTTCCGCTTCCCTTCCACCCAGGAGGCGTGTGAACACGGAGAGCACTAGAGCAACAATAAACAACCACAACTTACAGCCAAACCCTCCGCAGCCTCAGGGGCAGAGCTTGGCCGGCTGACAGTTCAGGAAGAGGGGGGGACAGTTCTTTCTCCCTCCTGGCCCACAGCCCAAGTGTCTCTCCTCTGGATGTGACCAAGCGCACTCAGCTAGTAGTTAGCGTTTGATGGTTTGTGGGCCTGGGATCATATGGACAAAATAATGTATATTTAAAATAATTCTGAGTTTCTCTTCTTTTTTGAGATAAAAAAGTAGTAATTTTGACTATCACTCTTTCTTTTTTGTATTCTTACACACACACACACACACACACACACACACACACACACACACACGCCCTTCTTTTCTTCAGCCTGCCCTTGCTGAGGTACTAAGGAAGAGTAAAATGAACTCCAGCTGAGATGTAAAAGAAAGAAAGCTAGGAGATGCAAAATCTGGAGCTCCTCACTAGCTCAGTTTTTAATCACATCAATTTCAAAGCAATCAACACGCACTGGGTGCCTGTCTGTCAGAGGTGCTGCCCTAGGCAGGGACAGGTGGGGATGACAGATGCTGGAGAAAGAAGTCACACCTCCGAGGACACTTTGGGAGGAAACCGAAGTGCCATGTGATTAGGACTATGAACTGGGAACAGACACTGTGCCACAGAAACACACATGAGGGAGCAATTCATTCTGCCCCGAGGGTTCCCAGGAAGCTCGGCATCCAATGACTGGACTGACCCTGGCAGCATACATAACAGGGTGGTGGCTTTCTAACTTTTTCTGCTTGAGACTTCCAGCATGAAGTCTGTTACACAGCCATCCTGAGCATGCCAAAACATGCCTATTCAGACAAGTTTTACAAAACCACTCTTTACTAACCAAACCTGTGCGATGCATTCATATATTGTCTTCTGTTTCCATGATTATTTATTTATTTATCTATCATTTATTTATTTTTTTTCTGGTTAATTCTCACCGAGGATGTTTTGCATTTGAACTCTTTTTTTGAGAGAGAGAGAATGGAAGGGACAGGGTGAGATAGAGAGAGAGAAACATCAATGTGAGAGAGACACATCTATTGGTTGCCTTCCTCACCCTACACTCTGACCACAGGGGTTAGACATTGAGCCTGCAACCAAGGCATATATCTTTGACTGGAACTGAACCCATGACCTTTAGTCTGAAGGCCAACAACCAGCTAGGACTGTTTCCATGATTTTAGATACTGGCTAAAACTGATTTACCTGAGCTTCCTTGATCAATTAACAGATTGAAAACTCACCTTAGGAAATCCTGGAATAGGGCATGGGTTTTGGAGTGACACGAAACTGGTTTTAAATCCTGGTATGGACAACCCATAACCGAGATTTGGGTAGTTGGTTTAACTTTTATGAATCTGAATTTCAATATCTATAGAAAAAGTGTAAGGAGCTACTATCTACTTGACCAGGTGGTTGTAAGGGTTAAAGGAGGTAATATCTCTTAGCAGCTTAATATAGTGAAAGCTCCATAGATGGGTCAGTAAAGAGGTGGGGTGGGGGGCATCTAGGCACACTAACTGGTTTGGAAGAATTGTGTTACCATCCAAAACAAGGTAAATCCTGATGACTGGTATGCCTGAAAGTTTACATACAGAAAAAACAAGGTGGGACTGGGGGGGGGGGGAGGGAGCTTAGCAAGACTTTGTGCCTGGGAAATTGTGTTTGTATTTGCATGTGAATTAGTGAGTGTATATGTACACACTTGGGTGTGTGTGTGTGTTAGTAGGTGTGTTGGTGTGTGTGTGTGTGTGTATAAGTGTGCTTCCAGGAGCAAGTTGGGTGGATGGTGATGAGTCTGGTGTCAGCACAGGGACTGAACCTAATTATCCTTTATTCAATAACCTCTTAACCAATCACACTAAGCTTTTCTCAGCCCCCTGAGACCCTCTTCTTCACAACAGACCACAGTCTCTTGACACAGCTGCCCCCCTTTCTGGATTTGTACTTCCTTACATATCTGAGCATACTAGACTGGGTTAATAATCTTTTAAAAAATCTCTTAGAAAAGTGGTAGAATTCTTTTTCAAGCATAATCTTCAGAGGATGCTGCTATTGAATCATGGCTGTAGAGAGTGAAATGGAGATTAAGATATATAGTGATAGCTAACATTCACTGGCACTTAGTATATTCCCTGCTCTAGGCTAAATGCTCTGTGCTTTATACTCATGGAAGACTCAGGGCATCTCAATAATCTGTTACTATTATCATTATCCCCATTGTAAAGGGGACTTTCTCAAGGTCACAGAGTTAGAGAGTGACATGGCTATGATTCAAATTTAGATACAACTATATCTGAATACATCTCTCTCTGTTACCTCTTTGCAGAAAACCAGAACTTTGGGGACTGGGTTTGGAAAACCCCTCAATTTAGCTCTATCTCTGAGTCTATTTTTTTCTCTAGAAAACAATGACTTTATCAGTGACTTTATGAGGCCATACATGAACAACTAACCTCTACAATTCTTTCCCAGATTCAAAGAGATATATACACATAAACACACACCCAGTAAATATACATATGTTCACATAAACAAAAATTTATGTAGTTTATAAATGAATATATATTTACATATCTGAATAAATTCTATGTAAGAGATTAAATATCACAACCATGTATATCTGTGTTTCCCAAAGTGTGGTACGCGTACCTCCAGGGGTACGGGAAGAGTTCGGTGGGGATATGCACTGCACCGTGCTTAGCTGCACCTAATTCTATGTTCCCATGAGTCAAGTCAAGACAGTTTTGTGAGGAGTGAGATGGTCCAATGTGCAAATAAATGTTATTTATAATATAACTTTTATTTCTATTTTATTATGAATAATTTAATTTTTTGTTATTATTTTGTGTATGTACCAAAAAAAGAAAATGTAAATATATTTTGATTGTTATTAAAATACATCCTTTTTTTTGACGAGGGATACTCAGCATTATGAAAATTATGGAAGTGGTACACATATGTCAAAAGTTTGGGAAACACTGATGTATATAAATAAACTATATGTATGATGACTACATATGACTTATAAATGTGAGACATATGAGTATATAATATGTAGATAAATTATACATGATGATGAAGTAAACAAACATTGCCATAATACCACATCAAATGCAGTGAATCCGTGACACTGCCAGGACACTAACCAATGCCATTTCCTCTGCACCTCAGGACCCCCTGCCTCTGCCTCTGCCTCTGCCTCAGCCAAACTTGGGATGTGATCTTCTCACCTAATCAAACATCTGTTTCGCAAGCAAAGGTGAACTATAAATCTCAGATAACAGATCAACCCTCAAGCCCTATTCTTGATCCCACCCCCTTCCTTGCCATTTCTGCAGTCCACTCTAATTCCGGGGCAGCATTCTGGGATACATTAGAGACCATGTCTTTTCACTGGAGCCCATGCTTGACTCCAGAGGAACACAGATGTTCAATGCAATGCTTGTGGAGTGTTGTGCCTTGAAAGAGGACTGGAGAAGGAGGACATTAATGTCTGCATGTGACTCTGAGAGCTAGTGGTTCATTTCCTCTCTGAACGTTAAGAAGGAAGATGCTGTGGTTAGGGAGTTCATTAGGCTCCCTGTCAAAAGCAACAAAATGGTGGTATTCATGGGTTTTTCTGACAAAAACACCTTCTCCAAGACTCCCGCTTGGCCCAGTTCCTGGTCTCTGACTGGAGTCCATCCTACGTAGTCTCCTTGGAAAGGGCAGGAGGTCTCTCTCCCAGGTGTGCTGGATTCAGAGGTCACAGATGGCATTTATGGTGATGAGCAGGCGGTGAGCATCATGGTGGCAGTGCGTGGGGATGGAGCCTGCAGCTGGGTAGCCGGCCTGAGAGCACCCAGAAGAGAGGCAGGGGCCAATAACTCATTAGGGTCCCCTGGCATATCTTTCTCACAGAAAGTTAATAAAACAGCCTGTCCTTTTCCACTTTATGAATTAAAAAGATTGAAAAACATGTATTTGAACCTCCAAAATTGCTGTTTATGGCTGTGTCTTTCTCATAACATTATTAGGAGAATAATATAAGCAAATGCATAAAGACTTGGCACATTAATGGGACTTCTATCCATTACTTTCCTCAGTCCTCTCCCTCCCCACCCATAATGCTTTCCATAGACTCTCATTCAGAAACCAGGTTTTCTACTTACCACTACTGGACAATAACAGCAGGCAACACTCACTAAACCCTTACCACTCGCCAGAAATGTAACTAAATACATGCATTGATTTATTCATTGCCTTATTTCATCCTCCCAAACCCCTAGGAGGTAACTACATATTTGCAGAGGAAAATAAGATGTAACATGAATTGAATGCTTCCTGTTCTTAAATAGTACATCACTGTCCTCACTTCATCCTCAAAACACTGTGCAACAAGTGCCATTATTAGTCTGTTTTACAGCTGACTCAACTGAGTCACAGGTGGCTTATGTAATTCACCTAAAGTCACAGAGTAAGTGCTGGAATCCAGACCCACACAATGGGGTCCCAGAGCTTTCCCCGACCCTCCTCAGGTCAAGGTGCCTCTCAAGACCTAGTTACCTCATTCATAAAATTGGACCGAGAGCAATGGTACCAATTAAACAATTGCTGTAATGATCAAAGAAGATAGCAAACTTGAAAACACTTCACAAATAATGACATGCCAAGTAAGTGTTAGACAGTATTATTAGGGCAAATATCACAGTAAAACCATAAATCAATAAAGACAATTTTGGGGCACAGGGTGAGTTAATTGCAAAGGAAAAGACAAGGCTAGTGTTTGTCGAATGTCCACTAGCCTACTATGGGCTATCTTTTTAAACTCATGTTACCTCATTTTGATATTTTTATCCCCCATGTATTAAACAAACAAACAGAAGCTCAGAGAGAATTCAGTAATATGTCCATATGACTCATCTGGGAAACAGCACAGGCGGAATGAAAAGCCAAGTTTGACCAAGTCTGAGACCAACTGCCTTTCTATTTTACCAAGATGGGTTATGAGAACAAATTTCCCCATGGAAATTAGTCACGTGATGTTCATCTTGCTTCTCTTCCTTACAGTACATTATGAATGAAATTATGGACTGGCGTGTTGCACTATTGAAAATACAATCCCCCTCCCACCGCCAAAGATTTTTGTTGCCCTGAAAGCCAAATTTCCCAACCAGGTCACCATCATACATATGTCTCTTTTTTTTTTTTATTTAAGATTCAGTCTCTCTGGATCATTGATTGATTAAAACATTTCTGGACTCGTTTTACATACTTGAGTCTCAGATCTGGTTCTGGGAACTCACCTAAAGACAAATTTCCAAGAACATGAGTCCCACAGTCAGTGAGATTTCAAGGCTGGGCAGAATGTTATATAGTAAGTACCTTAACAAGGCCTTTGTCCTAGAGCCAAACATTACCTTCAGAATAAAAGGAACAAAACATGGATTCCAGCCATTGCTCTTGCTTTTAGTATGTGATTACAAGCAAATAATGTAACTTCAAACTCTCCTTTTCTCATCTAAAAATGGAGTTATTGCATCTGCCCTATGGGATTAAATAAAGTAGCGGCTGTTGCATAATAGGTACCCAATAAATGTAAATCTCCTTCCTACCAGTTCAGAAGAGAGTTTTGGATCAATGGAAGCGAAGGAAAACAACTTACCATTTTCCTGGGACCCAGGAGAGACAGGATGAAGATGAGGGCTAGAGAAGGATCCGCAGAGAACCGTTTTGGGGTTTAAGGGAGCAGGATAAACCCATTAGGATATATCAGGAACTTACCTTCCTCTTCATCGCTTTTCCAATGACTAGGTGGGAACTGCCATGTGCTTCTTGAGCCTGAAGTCATTCTAGGCAAAAGCAAAACAAACAAAACATTCTTACTTATACAAAGGACTTCTGATCTGAATTCCCATTTTCCTTCTTTCTCATTAGATAGGAGTCTTGGCCACCATTTACTAGCAAAGATGATGCAATTTAGAGCAATCAGGAGACAGTCCAACCAAATAAAACCTCTTCCAGATTCTTGAACAGCATAAACCCTTTCATGCCACAGGGCCTTTGCACATGCATTTTCCCCTCTGCTGAGTGGTCTACTATCCCCACACTGCTCATGTGCACTGGGTTAACTCATATTCCCCCTTCAGGTCTCATTTATTCTGTGACTCTACTCATCCCTCTAAGACTAGTTTGGGTCCTTGCAGCATGTTGACACCCATTTAATATTGTACTGTCTCCGCACTCAACACAGTTCTAATTCACTATGTTTCTCTCCCAAGTATTGTGCAATCTCGGTGAGAACTTGGTCCGCCCTGCTCACTGCTGGATGGCAGTGCTCAGCACCATATGTAGCTCATAACGGCCACTCAGAAGATGTTTATTACATGAGTTCATAGCAGAGTGATGGAGTGTGTGAAATTAAATGAGTCACATCAGCGTGATGGAGCCGGAAGAACACTGCACTGTGAATCCGAATGCCTTCAGTCTTAACTAGCAAAGTGACCCCTGGGCCACTTTCGTTTTTTTGCCTAAAGAAACTTATACTATTATCTCAGAGGGTTGTGAGAATTAAATCAAGGGCCCGGTGTGTGGTGGAGGCTTGATTAAAAGTGAGTTACTTCCCACTGCAAGAGAATCACTGACGGGGGCTGTGACATCACCAGGGATCAAAAAGACCAGCTGAGCAGCTGAGGTCCCCAGGTCTGCTACTCAGAAAGTTGCTCAAGATAAATGTATCATCACAAGGAGCTGATTTGCAAGGTGGTCCTATGAACCTGGGGTCCTGTGTCCTCACTTTTCCCTTCCACGCAGGGACCCTGGATCTGGATGGGGGCACGGCTGCCCTCTCTGGGTGAGAATGGCCTCTGATTTCATCAGGAAGGCTCCAGCTCTGACGCCTGTGACCCAGGTGACAAAGGTGATTCATTTTTCAGTTTCTAAGGCTTCAAAGCAACATATACGAAGTGCATGGGCTGGAGAGAGGTGCACACCCGCCCCTCTCCCCGGAAATCGCTTTGGTGTTACAAGGAACCCTCGCCCACATGGAACTGCTCCTTGACTTCTGTTGGAAAGCTGAAGGCTATGCGGACACATGAGCACTTGACCCTGGCGCTGGGCGGGAGAGTTTGCACGTGACCTGCAAACGGACTGCGCTGGGGTTGTTTCCCACTGAAATGCCTCAGGAAAAGTTGCAGACACAAAAATGAGGAGTCAGGGGCTGGAAGCATCTGGCAGTTTCTAGCTGGAGAGGCACCTCCCCTCACTGTGGATTCCAACATGCTACATACAGGGACTGGATGCTAAACCCTTAGTAAATCATGCCTCTATGGGGAACGGGCAGGGCCTGGAGGACTCCCCACCCACATGGACCCTGGCAGGCCCCTATGAAATGCTCTTTGGCAGGCCCAGCTCATGGGAAAGTGTGATTTCCTGCTTGCTATGGATGCCTGGGAGTCTGTGCTTTTTTCCCCCCAGTTATTTCCTGCTCTGCTGTGGGATTTGGGGAGATCTAGAGCTTCTCTCTGCATTTCATCCGGCACCTTCAGTCTGTATGAAGCTGTCCTAGGGGAGGAGCGTGGACTTCGAGGTGAGACTGAAAACTGAGCTTCACCCTCAGCTTTCAACGTGCCAGCTGTGTGGCCACGAACAAATCACTTAACCTCTCTGAGCCTCAACTGGCTCATTCTGTAAACATGTCTCTTATGGGGGGGCTGTTTTGGAATTTAAATGAGGAATCATCTATGAAGTGCCTGGCAAGCAGGAAACACTGCATCTCGCCATTTTTTTACTGCTCTTCTTCTTAATGAATAATAGCATTATTTTAAAAATCCATTGGTTTTTCCCCAAGATGTAAGATGATTCATCAAGGGCCACTATTCCCCTCTCCCTCCAGAGAATATAAGAATATTCCCAATTCTGTCCTATATAATAAAAGCCTAATAAGCAAGTAGAGTGAATGGCGAGATGCCTGTTGGAATGACTGGTCGCTATGACATGCACTGACCACCAGGGGCAGACGCTCAATGCAGGAGCTGCCCCAGACCACAGGCCCCAGGCCAGATACCAAGGTGGGTGCCAGTTTCCCTGCAGAGGGAGGTGAACAGCCACAGCAGCAGGGGGTGGGGCCAGTAAGTGGGCGGTGCCAGGCCAGACAAGGCAGGTGCCAGTGGGGAGCTCCCAATCGCCCTGCCGGTTGCCCCCCAGATTGGCCCTGATAGCCAGCCAGTCCTAGGGACCCTACCCGTGCACAAATTTCATGTGCCAGACCTCTAGTCATTAATATATGTTATATTTACAAAATAGATATGTATTTTGATTGTCTCTTCTTCCTCAGGGAAAACAACACCTTATTAGGTGGCCTGCCAAGGTATGAGATCAGAGTGATAGAAGTGAAATATTTCAGGATTTGGTTACTTGCATTTCACTTGTAAGACTCTGCCAGATGGCTTACAATAAAATCACATATTCAATGGGATCAATGAAAATGAACAACAAGAGAACAAGTTGCCTGAGTTTGAAATTGAGCCACCTGCTCGGGAGGCTGGAAAGTCTCTGGTTAGCTGCCCAGCCCGCAAAGCCCTCCAAGGAAAGGAGATTAGACCCAAAAGGAGAACAGATCGAGGGAGTGAGGAATGAGGTGTGAAGCTGCCTTGACGGATGGAGGGAAGAACATCTCACCCAGATATCCTGAAGTTTATTCTCCTGGATTTCCAGGAAGTAAAGAGTATCCACCCCAGTCCTTGGAGCCTGTGACTGGCTCCATTCTCTGAGGCAATTATGTTGTTATAATTGATATGAGAGACCCTTACCTTTTCTAAGCTGCCCTGCTAATCTTTCATATGGAAATTTCTGGATCTCTCATGGTGATTATGATGTATTGACAGTTGTAGAAATGTCTTAAGGCAGCATCCTTAAAATACAGCCAGGTGCCATAAGTTGATCAAAGGTAAAGGATGATAAAAGTCTAAAGGGAAACAGATTCGGAATGACCTTCACAGTTATTAGGAAGGTGCCATAAATTATTTCAAGCATTCCAATAGTCACTGAGAAACAAAAACAAGATAAGTAAAACAATAGAGATAGTCAGACGATTTAATGTCCCTGGAAGAAAATAGTTGGCATATATATGCTCAAGGTACTCAGCATGCCTTCCCCCCAGTCCTATCAAACCACAGCAAAGTAGCCAGCATCTTCTGTAACCAGAGTAGGAATCAGAGGAACTGATGACTTAGCCCAAGGTCCTACAGATGAGTTTTGTTTCCAAGTCTGTGTTCTTGGGAGAATGCTGTTCTTCTCTGTGCATGTAGAAACCTCGGTGGACACACAACATTTTAGAACTCACTATTCTCTACTTTCCTTTGCAGAAATTCTAGAGAGAAAGTATGAGGTTTGAAATTGGTTATAATAGAGGAGAACAGCCAACACATCTCCCAAGTTAAGTGTGTGTGTGTGTGTGTACTCTCAATACTCACTTCAGGGTGAAGTTCAAAGACACACAGCTCTGGCCAAGAGCCAAGGCAAAGGTCCCTTTGGGCGTAATTCTTTGTGGGTTCTTGAACAAGTTTCTTAATTCTATTATCTCTACCAGCCACCTCCCTAGTTCTCTTAAAGGAAAACCTTTAAATAATAAATTTATAGGCTCCAATGAAGCCTTTCCTCCGAAATCCTATCAGTAGATTTAGGGAAGTTTGGGAAATCATAATTGATACCTGTGTACTGTCCTCCTAACTTTATAGGTCCCTAATACCCCTGACTCCTAAAATACAAGCTTTCTTTATACTTGTCAGAGACAGATTTTGTGTTTTTACAATAAATATCAGAGCTTCCCTCTGTTTTCTGTTTTTGCGTATTTTTTTTTTTATAACTTTCCAGTATTCTCACTGGGAGAACACTAAATCAATGGCCTGATTCCAAGGCCTATTTTAGAAGAAGCACTCTAGTGTAAATTTATGATATGGTTGTTGTCGCTTTTAGTGTTTTAGCTCTTCACTATTCAATTCTTTTTTGAAAAACATTACATGTGGAAAATGACCCCTATACCACTGTGTACATTATGAGGCACAAAAAAATGGTTCTCACGGCCCATTTCCCTCTGTTGGCTCCCACAGATAGTCCCCTGGTACAATCAGAAAGCAAGTTATGACCTAAGCAGGTCAATGGAAGTCTTGCTCCCAAGGGCATGGGCCAATAAAGGTCAAATCATTACAGCAGCAGGGTCAAAGCCCCACCCTAGTGGTAGTGACGGTGACATTGACTGGGGCCATGGGGGCGGAGAGAGTATTGATGCTAGAGATGGTGGCCTCACCTGAATGTTCCACCAGTATGAGTGTACTGTGTCTGGAGCTTCTCCAACTCCTATTACTTTTCAAACATGGGTCTTGGCATTTCCCATTATTTCTATGAAATACCCTCTTCCCTTCCAACAAATGTGTCTCCTGCTTAATTTGGCCAGTCTTTTCACACTGAGTGCAACCTAAACCCTCAAGGAGCAGAGGAACAAGCACTGACTGGATACTTACTTTCCTGGCCGGTTCTGTGTGGGATGCTTTAACCTTAGCTGTGACTGGCTTTCCAGGGAACCTTATGAGACTAGAGTTATTATTTGCATTTTTCAGATGAGAAGATTAAGACTGAAAAATTATCTTAAGAAGTTAAGCTTACAGTTTACTTCTTAAAAATTTTATATAGTTTACTTTTACGGAGTATTTATTAGAAGCTAATATTTTAAAGTACCATCTCATTTAATCTGTACAGCCATCCAAATTAAGTAAAACCATATTTCAGTGTAACAAGATACAACTGGTTGCTAAAGGTTTCACTCCTTATGTACTTGTCAGAAAGTAGAACTCTGCCTATTAAATTGTGGTACACCATTAATTATAACGTGCTTTCTGATATCAGCGATATTAATTTTACAAATATATTTTAAGATAGACCAATTATAGCATGTCATCATCCCCATTTAAAGATCAGAGAGCCAGGAAAGGGGGCCCAGAAAGATTTAGGAACATGCCTGACATCGCTTAGTTCTCACATGGCACTAAAGGGTCTACACCCAAACCCAAAACCCATCTGGCTCCAAAGCTTGCCTTTGAGCTATCAGTCTTGGTGCCATATTGCTTTAGAGCCGTCTAGCCATGTAGTAGTGGGACAAAAATTCAAACTCATGCATGTTTGACTCCAAATTAATAATAGATAAAATTCAATTGGTATCGATTATATGTCTAGGATAGTGCCTGGAGGCTTATTGTATGTCCAGGATAGTGCCTGGAGGCTATGGTTGCTATTTTATTTAATATTCACAATAAACCTGCAGTGTAGAGGCCATTATTCCCATTTTGCAGAAAAAGAAATTAAGACACTGACATGCTGGAAGGCACAGAGCTCATGCAGAGCCCCGCTCAGATTTGACTTTAGGTCTTTCTGTTCTCAAAGACTCCTGCCCCACCACCCTACACTGCTGTTTGTTTTCCCTGTGGCTGAACTTCGTAAAAAACCACTCACAGAGGCGGGGCAATGCTTATCTGAAGAGATGGATTCCTGCTGAAGAAATTGTAGACATTGATATATAGGAACCTCTATCATACCACAAAGGCTATTGCTCAGACTACTGCTCAAAGGAGGTTTTCCTTTCTTTTCCTCCACCTCCTGTGCCCCCTCCCCCCAATCCTCCATCCCCCTAAATCCTGTGAAAATAGGTAACCTGAGGAACATCTCAGGCAGTGACTCTCTCTTGGGGGGGGGGGGAGGGTTAAACTCACCAGTGAGTGGTAGGTCCTAGACCAGGGGTGGGCAAAATTGACTCGAGGGCCACAATGGGTTCTTACACTGGACCGGAGGGCCGGAACAAAAGCAACCTGACCATGCTGGCACTCTCCTCTTGGGCTGCTGGTGAAGGAGCGGAGGGGAGAGCAAGAGAACCCTCCACTCTTTCGGCTCCGCGGGCCGGATAGAACAGCTGAACGGGCCGGATCCGGCCTGCGGGCCATAGTTTGCCCAAGGCTGTCCTAGAGTCTAAACAAAGCAATATAAAAGGTTCAGCCCCTCCCCCCATTCTATGTTTCTTAAGAATTTCTCTACTTTTTCACATTGGGCATCACAGTCATTCTAGCTAATTACCATTCTTGCCCTTTCTCTGTTACGGTTCTCCCCCAAAGTGGGTCCTGGGCTTGGGAGCAGGGAGTGTATTATGGGAGGTGGTCCCAGGCGCCCAAGCAGTGATGGGAGGGGGAGGGAAAAGCTGGGGAAGCAGAGAGAATTCCTGGGGCCGCTGCCGGACTCTCGCTGAGGAACTCCGCAGACACAGCTTGAATTATCACAACAAGGAGGGGAAGCTGGAGCAGGTCCACTGACACCTGCCTGGCTGGCTGGGCACTTTCTCTTGGGGCATCACATCCCCAGGGCTTTGGGCTTCACCCGTGTGCCCAGGCCGACTCCCATGGCTGCGGGAGAAAGTCCTCAGACGGAAAAGCAGAGAGCTGAGGGTACTTGAGGCAGGAAGTTGTCAGGTGCAGAGAACTGTCTGCAGCAGCTGCAGGTGAAAATGTGTTAGAGGAATGGAATGTACCTCAGCATTCTTCTCTACCTTCTTACCATGGATCAAGCATGATGTTAGTCTTCATTTGCATTATTCAACTCAATCCTTAATGTAAGTGTGCTTCCCTGATAAGTTGTATTCTTCCTAAAGTGAGACTGTGTTTTATTTGTCTCAGGCCTGCACTTGCAGGGACTGGGCGGGGCAGTGGTCAGGGAAGAGGAGGGAACAGTTTCCAGTGCCATGGTGTGGAGGATAAACTGTATAAACTTTTCCAAGGATCCACGTGGAACAGAAGGGAGGTCTTCTCAAACACCACTCTGGAATCCATTGTTCCCATGGGGGTGGATTGAACGCAAACGTGACCCCAATTCTCCACTCCTTCCATACCCTTACCCTTGCAGTCTCTCTCTCTTATTCTGTGGGAATGACCATGTGACTTGGTTTGGCCAATAGGGCGTTAGCATGCCTGATGCAAGTGCACTTTGAAATTGCTTAACTGGCTGTGCTAGGTGGCTCTTAAATCACTGCCCTTGCTATGAGAACACTTGGCTTGGCCTGCAGGAGGATGAAGGACAGAGGAGCAGAACCATGCTGGCTTGGCTGTCCTGACTGAGGCCACGCTAGACTAGCTGAGATCATGTGGATCCCAGCTTTATAAATGAGCCTGCACCAGAGCAACAGTGCTGCCGGGAATCCCACCACTGAGCACAGATTTGCAGGCAAGCCCCGGAGAAGTCAACAGATGCTCGCTCATTCCCAAGCCTAGGAACCCACCCATACAGGGGCAAAATAAATATTCACGGTCATGGGCCATTGGGGTTTGTGGGTGTTTGTAAAACAGCATTTTTGTGGCATTAAGTAACTGATACAGCCCACTCTTAATACAAAGGAATAAATAGAGAAATGGCAATGTGTTATAGAAAGGCAGATGCTGGGCCCTAGCCGGTGTGGCTCAGTGGATAGAGTGTGGGCCTGGGGACTGAAGGGTCCCGGGTTCGATTCAGGTCAAGGGCATGTAACTTGGTTACAGGAACATCCCCAGTAAGGAGGGTGCGGGAAGCAGCTGATTGATGCTTCTCTCTCATTGATGTCTTCAACTCTCTATTCCTCTCCCTTCCTCTCTGTAAAAAATCAATAAAATATATTTAATAATAAAAAAAAAGGCAGATGCTGGGCAGCCAGCTAAGTCACTGAGCAGCCAAATGACTCCCTCAGGGTCACCAGCCTAAAGCATGTGTGATTAAAATGAGTGCATCAATACATTTGCATGTCATCAGCTGCTTGGGGTCACTGGTCACCGGTAGAAGCTGCACACATTTGAGGTGTAAATGCCGGAGGTTAGGGTTTGTAGGGGCAAGCAGCAGTGAGATGGAGCAGGAGCCAGACACGGATGAGTTGGATGCTTTCCTGGAGTTATCGGGATGCTCAGGGGATTAATGAATGTCAGTTGAATGAATGAGATATTCTGGGAATGACAGACATTTCCTGGCATTACTCAAGAGCGGGTAGATCCCCTTTTACCTTTGTGAAATACTGGCGCTGTGAGTTGGTGAGAATGCCATCTGCTACTGTAAATTTTACTGGCCTCGTGAGCTTTTTTCCCCCCAGTAACATTTGCCAGGTTATGTAGCTTATAATCAGAGACATAGGGCACCTTTAAATGGTGTAATTTTTTCAAGACAGGAAAGCTTCTGTTAAGAGGAAGACGGGAAGAAGACCAAATCAAATAACAATTATGAATAATACCCTACTCAGCCCATACAAAAGGCTCTGGATCTTATAATATGTTCCTGCCAAAGGCCATGTGTAATATTTCCTTGTTAGTAGTTCCCAACCACTATGAAATCCACAAAACCTCTCCCAGCTGTTGAAGACTTACTTATTCTCTGTCCTTTTCCATTCCGGGGCATAGCCATACGATTTAGAAAATATGACTAAATTTCCTAACTTGAATGACACTAATAGTAATTTTCTAAAGCTTTGGAGAAAGATGTAAGGAAACCACAGTGCGTGTCTGTTTAAAAACTGCTCTGTTTAATGGTTTATACTGTTCCAAAGGTAGGGGGTGAGACAAAAGGATTTAATGGGCTAGCTTCCAATGACCTGTGTGTTGTTGGGATTACATTGATAATTACATTAAATTACACGAAAACTTGAGATTTAAAAGTAAGGCATTAAGAAGGAAGTGAGTAGGTGGACAAAGTTACTTCCATTTTTCAAAAGAGTTTCACAGCACTTTAAATGAATAGGAAAGTTAAGAAATCCCTCCTAGCATACATATGGTTGTACTACATCTTTCTCCTCCAGTCAAATTTCTCTTGAGTAGGGAATAGAAATAGAAGACTATTTAGAAATATAAGAACAGAAAGGTAAGAATGTTCTACTGAGAATAAAACACCGAAGGAGAAGCAAGTATCTTGAAAGTCACTGGGAAAACACATGGTACATTCAATTTCCTCGGTGTCCCACCAGGTTGGTTGTGATATGCGCTGAAGGCCACCATTTATAGGGAGAATGATGGGGCCAGACGATGTTAAGCTATTAATTCTTACAGCCATGCTGTGAGGTGGGTTACTATTTCCATTCTCACTCTATAGATAAGGAACTTGACACTGAGAAAGGTTAAGTATGCTGCTCAAATCCCAGTTTGTTAACACCTTTGACTTTCCATCTGTTCAGTCATAAATTATATAAATGTCTAACCACCACGCTGTACACCTGAAACAAATATAATACTGAATGTCAACTGCAATCGACAAATTATAAATAAGTAAATAAATAAATAAGCAAGCAAAGTCCCAGTGACCTTTCAATTCCAACAGAAAGGGTCAAGACTGTTTTCTATTGACTCTTAGAAGCATTGCAGTTAGGCAATAATAATAAGTTGACATCATAGTCAAGAAGCTTTTGAATTTGTGGCTGTGAAGATTAAATCTTCATAAACGTTCTCTGAAAGAAAAACCATACTGATTCATTTGATCAATCAAGCTTATGTTGGACTTCAAATATTGCATTGAAAAACACATTACTTTTAATTGATACTAAAGAATATGTGCAGATTTATCTCCAGAAAGAGGATGAGCCACAGAGATGAAGGAGACCATCTACATTGTGGGGAGACAAGAGTCAAGAGCAAGGGACCATAGTCACATGTATCTAATTTCCAATCCCAACTCTAGGTCTTATTAGTTCTCAGACCTTGGGGAAGTTGCTTCGGTATCTAAGACAGCTCTCATCTGTTAAATAATTATTGTTTTTAAATCATAGAGGAGCCAAAACCGGTTTTTCTCAGTGGATAGAGAGTAGGCCTGCAGACTGAAAATTTCCGGGTTTGATTCTGGTCAAGGGCATGTACCTTGGTTGTGGGCACATCCCCAGTAGGGGGTGTTTAGGAGGCAGCTGATCGATGATTCTCTCTCATTGAAGTTTCTAACTCTATCCCTCTCTCTTCCTCTCTGTAAAAAAAACCAATAAAATATATATTTTTTTAAATCATAGAGAAGGAGTTTATGAAATTAAGATTATTTTCAGGATAACTGAGATAATTTGTGTAAACCACTGGACAGTATGTCCAATGCATAGTAAGTACTTACAAATATTCCATATTACTAACATTATTGTAGACAGGGATGTGTTTATGCAGAAAGCCCATGAGCAAGCATTTACATCAAGAAAGTCTGAGTCTCAATTCTGATTCTGCCACTTATGAGGCACGCCATCCTGAATATGTCAATATTTCTGAATCAGAAATAATCTAACCTATCTTTCATAGGTTTCCTGAAGCTGAAAGCTAATACATGTGGATTGCCTATACTGTACTATTTTCTGGCTTCCATAATAAATGATAGCTCTAATGATTAGTGTTACCTGGTGATTAAAAACCTTAGATTGGTGGAATATCAGCCATGCACTTCTGAGGGAGAAGAAGACAGAGCAGAGAAGTCAAAGGATCCTTTTGCTTATGATGCTCTGTTTTTCTTGGCACGGCTTGCGTAGAGGTCACTGGTTGGCATCTGTGCAGCATGCCTGTGGTTCCGCCCACTCGACCCGCCATGCCTTTGGTCCCGTCTCCAGGACCTGCGTTTATGCCTGTCTCTGCGGCTACCTATGACCACAGTTGGACACAGTCCAGCCGGCTGGGGGAGCTGCATGTGTGACTGTGTGTTCCTGGGTGCCTGCCAGTGGATTCGTTTTGCTGGAGGAATGTGTAATATGCACTGAGATTCTGTGGGGCCGCAGAGTGAGAAGACACTCAGGGCCAAGGGGCCTAGAGCTGGGGAAGGAGGGTAGGTAGCAGGCTATGCAGCCAGGCCCTTACATGGAGAGAAACACAGACACCAGTCCAACCCAAAAGAATGCTCTCTTTTCTGAGTCAGAGGTACTGACATGAATCTGTGAATAGAACCAGGGACCAAAGGCAGTTGAAAATAGAAGAAGGAATCTAAGAATGAGATGATCTGAGTTTGTAGGTGGATGAACTTGTGTGAGAATCTTTACCTCTCTACCTCAGCAAACTGGAAATCACAGAATTGGAAGTATCATAGGCCCATTTTGAAGATCAAATAAAATACTGGTAAGTTTTCTTGATTAGCATCCTGGCTGGCTGGATCCTCAGTAGGGGGTGTACAGGAGACAGCCAATCTATGTTTTCCTCTCATATTGATATTTCTCTCCCTCCTTCTCTCTCTCTCTCTCTCTCTCTCTCTCTCTCTCTCTCTCATCAGTAAGAGTACATAGTTTTTTTAAAAATCACAATCCAGGGATGTGTTTTATTTGCCAGTGTGAATTTCAGAAAAAGATATACTCAAACATTGCTGCTATAAATGTAAGTAAATGTAAATTTCAATGTAAATTATATAAGCATTTACTAATAAATATGTATCAGTATATGGATATGGATTAAATATAAAACATACATGTATATATGCAATTCTATTCAACAATCTCACCCTTGTGAATCTACCCAAAGAATAACAAAACACCACTATCTAATTATACATGTGTATAAATATTGAGATGCCTGGAAGGTGGTGAAAACAACCTACATTCTATAAGTAGATATGTATTAAGTATCTCAATTACAGCATTATTGGTAGTGGCAAAAACATATGAACAAAGCACACTGCCATGAATGGGAATGGTCAATACCCTATGGCACAATGGTAAGTACAGTAACTAATCAGAGACAACTCTTTCTTGATGTCATTTCCTTTTTCTACTACAATCCCATTCCATGACTTTCTCTTGCAATAGAGTTCCTGAAAAGAGCATTGTCCCTGCTGCCTGACTTCATCTCTGCTTCCTATTTTCCCCCTAAGTCCACCACCTTTGTCCCCATCCCTCCATCGAAGCTGCTCTTGTATGGGTCCTGAGTGCTGCACCCAAAAACTAGTTCTGAGAATTCTTCTAGAATCCTCTACAGCATCAGACTCAGTTGATCCCTTCTCTGGGAAGCACTTTCTTCACCTGGCTTCTGGGAAATGGAAGACTCTTGGTTCTCTTGTTCCATTACGTGTTGCTCTTTCTCAGCCCATTCTTCTGGTTTTGCTTCTTGGGTTCCATCTTACTGTTGAGTGTCCCAAGGCTCAGGACTTGGCATTCCCTGACTTGTTCTCTTGGAGAATCTCATCTGGATATACAGCTTAAACAACAACTATGTGCTCATAGCTAATAATTTATATGTTACATAGTAGGGGCTTACATTTTTATAAAAAGAAAGAAGGAAGGAATGGAAGGACAGAGGGATGGATGAATGATGGAGGAAAAGAGTGAGAAAGGAAAGAAGGAAGAAAGAAAGGAAGGATTGTTAACTTAAAAAGGTATACTCCACAGGAATAAAATACCTAAATACAGGAGAGTGAATTGTGAGGTACAGATAGTATGGGTTCAAACCTAGAATCTTTCACTTTCAGGCTATATAGTTTAGGGTAAGTTATTTAATTTCCTGGTGCTTCAATTTCCTCCTGTAAAATGGGGATCAAAATATCTCATTTATGGGAGGTTCATCTGAAAATCTAAATATGCGAGGATATGTGAAATAATCTAGAAAACTGTAAACATTTCTAAGTATTGGCTATTGTTGTATAAAGGTAAACCTATATATCTAATAGAAGACCTTTTATAAGGATATACTAATGACTTGAAGGTGGTAAAAATAGAATTAAACAAGACTCCAATACACAAACCATGGAGTGGAATGATTACTCACATATCTGGATCCATATTTGGGTAGGACACGTTGGATAATGTTAACAGTAAGTGACATGTTGGGAGAAGATATATTTAATGTTTGCAATTAAGGGACTGATTTCCAAAATATACTTTAACTTCAAATTAACAGGCTGAAGCAGGAAACTAGCAGGAAAATGGGCAATGTGACCAGGTAATTCACAGAAAATGAAGTCCAATGTGTCCATAAAAATGTGTGTGAGCTCATTAGAAACAGCAGGACTAGACACTACAACAATCAGATGCTGCTTTCTGGTCATTAGAAAGGCATCAAAACAGGCATGTTGGGACAATCAAGTGCTGTCAAGACTTTGAGAGGGCATGAATTTTTGTGCACAATTGAAGGGAAAACTGAAACAACCATTCTGAGAAGCAATTAGGCAATATTCAACAAAAATTTTAATCTTCCCTATGATCTAGCCAGTCCAATTGAGTGGGGTGTGTGTGTGTGTGTGTGTGTGTGTGTGTGTGTGTGTGTTTTCATAAGGGACCAGTACAAGCTTGTTTTCCAGAATGTTATTTTTGGTGGCAGGAAACTACAGACAATTAAGGTTAACCCTCAAGAAAATAAGTAAGCAAGAGATGCCCAGCAATACACTGTGAGCATCAGTAAGAGACACAAGTTAGATGCTTACAACCACATCAGTAGATTCCACCCAAAAGAGTGCTGAGTCCCAGAAAGAAGATGAGTTCATATTACAATATCATATCATGTAATTAAAACAATACCAGGGATTTTATAAGAACATGCTAATGTTTAAGGGCATATATTGAACACCCTGTATTAGGGATCTATAGACTAGAGAATGGGACTGAGCACCGGAGAATTGGGGAAACAGGTGAACTAAACTCCACTGCCACCTGCAGGGTGAGATAATACCATTATGCTTGGGCTGATAAGCTCAACTCTCTCCACTTGAAATCTAATTTAAAAATAAACAGCAAAATGATGTAATTTTGCTATGTAAACATATGATGTAAAAAACAAAAACCTTTCAAAATATATATGAAATGATCTTATCCCATACATTACAGTGCGCTGAAAACAATTAAAGAAATGAAACATATTTGACATTAAAAAAAAACATTACTAGTATTCTTTTAAAAAATACATTAGTATTCTTGCATCATCTTTTCTTGGAGTTATATTTTAAAAATCCATCAGTGTTCAAAAGGAATTTCATCTTTTTATTGCCCTAGAATTATATGTCCCTTTGTAGTTGCATAGTTTGCAGATGTTTCTGTGCATTTGTAAATGGGCCAGAACTGAAAAACTATATAGGAAACTGAAGTCAGCAGACCAAATGCACAGAAGAGGCAGTTGATTGTTTAAATATGCCTACTCAACCACTGTAAGAGAGGTTTGGTGACTTATTGCACAACTGTCCCATCATCTGTGACACAGTTATGTCACTCTTCCTAAACACTGTACTCATTAAATTGTTCTTAACTTCATCAGGACACCTCTCCCCAGACTCTCAGATTTATCTCCTCCTGTTTCAGCAACTTTTCTTTGCCTTGGTGCACTGGCCAAGTTCTACCTGCTCTCTCTAAAGCAATCTGCCATAATTCTTTCCAAGGTGTTTCCTTCATTAAAAGTGGTGTGTTCAATAACATCTTGGCTTTCTTCTCCTTCTAGAGTCATCTGGATACCCAACCCTTTTGGCTGAAGGGACAAGAGTTACTGTATTCAACTGGAGGAAATATCACCTGGAAAATGGAAGAGGTGATTTAAAAATGGTTTATGAGGCTTCTGGGAAAATCATCACACTCGAAGGAGCCTGCGTGTGAGAAGCTGGTGTTTAATCACCTATGCATTCCTTTTGTGGGATTCACTGAAAGAGTATTGGCCTGTGGAGGAGACCTGTAGACTGGCCCGTGTTCACATTCATTCTCCCCTCTGTTGCCAGCCAAATAAATGTTCAGCGTTCTTCCCAATAGAGGCTGCACACCTCATACTCACATTGCGGAGAATAATTTTCAGATTTGTGATTTTTTTTGGTGCCAGGTTTACCGTGTCTGTAGTGTGTGTGTGTGTGTGTGTGTGTGTGTGTGTGTGTGTGTGTGTATGAAAAAATATCTCATTAGTGACCATGAGATTATTAGAATACAGTGTAACCCATTTGTTAAACAATCCTGTACAATTTGTGGGTTACTTATAATGGACAAGCTCATAGAAAATGCATTACAAGTTAAGGTTTTGGACACCTATCTAATTACTTATGGTTTCTATAATTTCTTTCAACAATATTTTTGTAGCTTTTAGAGTACAAGGTCTGGACTTATGTTGTTAGATTCAATTCTTTGTATTTGAGTATTTTTAATACTAATTTCAATGGATTTATTTTGCCAATTATATTTTTGGATCATTATTACAAATGTATACAAATACAATTGACAGTTGTATGTTGGTCTTATATCTTGAAAGCTTACTGAACTCATTTATTAGTTCTAAGCATTTTCAGTGGATTCCTTGGGATTTTTTATATACAAGATAGTCATCTGCAAATAAGATAATTTTTCTTCTTACTTTCTCATCTGGATTCTCTTTATATCACTTTTTTGTTTGTTGTTTGTTTGTTTTTTGGCCTAACTGCTATGATGGGAACTGGTAGCACAATGTTGAATAGAAGTGATGGGAGAAGATAGCCTTGTCTTCTTCCTGAACTATGGAACGAATGCCTTCTTTCCCCGTTGCATCCTTTGAGTTGTGAGTTGTTGTCTGAGCTGTTTTTCAGGCTGAGGAAGTAACTTCAATTCCCATTTGTGGGTCCTTTAATCATGAAGGAGTGTTAAATTTTGTCTTCTTATATACTTTAGCAATTATTATATACAAGCATTTGCATATCCTCATCACTCTCTAAGTAACAAATGCAAATTATGTATGCATGAAGGAATAAATAAAGTCAGAGTTACATGAGGAAGTTATTTCATTAATTGTTGAAGGGTAAAAAAGATAGATGGCTTCCTTAGATCTTACTTTACTTATTACATAGTACAGAGAAATAGATTAACATGATAAAATTGTGTTTCTTTCAGTTTAAAACAGAACCTGTAGTAAATATCAATAATCAACATTTGAGAAAGGATGCCATCTGTTTTTTTAAAAGATGCTTAACTTAAGACCATCATGGTAGCAACACTCTTCATCCAATAAGCCCTCATTCCTATTTGCAACTCAGACTTACTGTCCAAACAGAAAGGCACCTTGCTTCCCTTAAGTAGCTAGTATGAGATGAATCCAATTATAGGCCAGCCTGCCTGTAACTCTGCAATCTAGAAAGGCTTGTTGCTCACAGTAGCAGAGGGACTGGTCAAGGGAAGAATGCATCTGTTTGCATTGAATGAAGACAAGTCATTGTTTTAAGAGACCAAGTGGTTAGTGTTCTCGGTGTTTGGGGAAATATATATATGGAACTTACATTTCCTTCCCCATCCCTCCCTTCCCCTTTCTCCTTCCTTTCTTCCCAGTGTCTATATTCCATTCATCTCTCATCTCTCTGCTTCCTGTATTTTGTTTGTTCTATCCATGTTTATCGTATCTCTAGTTATGTATAGCCTTACATTACACACTATAAGCAATAAAAGGAAGAAAACCTAGCCCTCAATCTTATTTCCTTATATAAATGGAAACAACAAATATACGTATGAATGGGAAATTGAATAAAATAAATGTGTAAAAGTGAGCTCACAGTATTAACTTCATGGTAAAGGCAAAAACTGATAGAAGAGTTGAGAGTAACTCGTGGTGGCCTGGGAGGATTGGAGAGATTTCAGAGCTGGGAATGTTTCCTAATCAGTTAAGGATGGGGCCAACTAGACTTTGAAAACCCTGGGCTCAGATACAAATATATATATATATATATATATATATATATATATATATATATATATATATATATATATTCTTCTTTTCCCTGCCTGATGTCTAGAAGAAAAAAAAAAAAACTGCAACTAAGTGAGACAGCCTACTTTGGAAACTGATACTGGGGGCAGAAATTGCCACTATAAACAGGGTGACCATATAACTATTTCCTAAACTGAGACCCATCTGAGAGTGAAAGAGGGAGCTCTTACCGATGATACCATGGAACCAGGCAACAATGGAAACAGTCCTGGGCAAACCAGAATGAAAGGATTAACCTGAAGGACACAGATGGATGATTTCCATTTTCCTTTGGCAGAATGAGGTGGTGGGGAGAACTGGAAATATATTCCAGTTCAGAAAGAAGCACATTGTATTATTTCCCACAAAGATTTGAGGTTTTGTCTTTGTTATATTTTTAAAGGTGGGATTTGTGACAAATGATACCCTGTTGGGAGTCCTGGTACCCACTGAGGGACCCCTGGATTCTTCCTAGGCCAGAGGAAACGGGGCATGCAGACTCCGGGTGGGAAAAAGCTGGATGTGGCCCAGCAAAGGGTAAGAGATCAATGTGGCTGAAGAGAAATGCAGCCAAGAAGAGAGGGATGAGAAGGAACAGCTCCTGGATGGAGGTCTGCTTTTCTGCCTCCAGAAAACAACACCTCCAAGCAAAGGGCCACATTTGCATCCCTCCTGCTCAGTCCAGAGCCTGACTGGACTCCTCAGAGGCTTTGTACTCTAGGACAAAGTCCAACTTCTTTCTGCCTCCATCTCTTTAACTTTACCATGTGGGAGGTAGCAGAACCTACCCTAACCCTAACACTAACCCTACTCCAAGGAATGGTGAAGTTTATATGCAGGTTAGAATGTCAGCAAGGCACAGGGTAAGTGTTCAAAAGCGTGAGTGATTAATACTGTTATTCATCTAAGGAGGGGCTTTTCCAAGAAGAAAACAGGACCGACCCAGGGTTGTTTTTTGAGATCTTAGCACCTAACTCTATGGGTGTCTCCAGCTACTGGGCATTCTTAGTGCAGAGATGATTAATTTTTAAAAGATTCTTAGATTCTGGATGGGTGTTCACAAGTCTAGCGGTCTACTCTGACGCTGCCCACAAACACACGTCCAGCTTTAACTTTCAGTCAGTGACATGCCGGTTTGGATGCCTGACCTCTGTAAACCACAGGCAAGGACCTCACGTTACCTTGGAAATATCTGGGAGTCTTTCCAGGGTTTTGTCCTTCAAATGGTAAAACACTCGAGACCTCTTCTGAACAGTAATAATGTGACCTACAACAACCGTGATAACCATGACTCGCAGCCAACATGTATCGATTCTTCCCTCCGTGCCTGCTGACCACCGTGCTGAGTGCTTTCAAGATATCACCTTATTTAAATCTCAAAATAACCACATGACTTTAGAGAGTTGAGGTGGCCCAGCTGGGGCGTGGGGGGCTGGGGAATGGAATCCAAACTCACATCAGCCAGGACGTAGGCCTGTGCTCTGCTGCCTCCCCACGGGCAGGCAGGGTTCTGGGGCAATGGCAGCTATTTTAGGCAGAGTCACTGTAGCCTCCTTTAGCCTTTTCCCCCACAAATCCTGCAGGAATCGTCCGGCTAGTCCCTCTGCATCTGGAAGCATCTCCCTCCTACAGTGACATGGTCTTTCTGAGCGCTCAAGTCAAGTGAGACAACCGATGGAAGAGCATCCCCCCCAGGTCACTGAACTGGCACCTGATACATGCAGTGCCCTGCTGAAGTGACCCAACCTATTTCCAGAGCATGACTTTCCGTCCCGAGAATCTGCCCTTCATTCTAAGGCCAGCCTGAGCTTAGGCCTGGTCACGTGGCGCTGAGCATTCACCTCATCAGACCTTTGGTGGCTCCAGCAAATTCATGGAAAGCCATCACAGGAAAAGAACGAGCCCTGGGCTTACCGCTGCGTAATTCTACCCTGGCTCCTATTTCAAGGTGACCAGCACATCTTGGTTATCACATTTCAGAGAGGGGGGAGTGACATTCAAACCGAGCCAGGGAGGCAGCCCTGCGTAGTAGTGACAAGCACGGAGGCATGGTTTCGGAGGTCAGCGTAGGTGAATTCGCATCTCAGCTTTGGAAAGTAAGAGCTAAATGACTAGTTATTCAAAACTGGGCTCTTCGGTTTCCTTTGGGATCTAGCGCAGAGGCTGTGGAAAGGATCAGGTGACATGATGGACGTAAAAAGACTTAACCGGGTGCAAGCACCTGCTCATTATCTGACTCAACCGCCATTCATGGTCCCCTTTCCCTTGGCCCCCTTCCAGCGGAGGGTGGCCACGTGACACACTTTTGTTCAATGGAATCAAGCAGACTACTTTTGGATGGGTTTCTGGAAATATTTATATATAATATAAATAATATATATAAACACACACACACATATACATATATATATGTATATATATGGATAGAAGAGAGCCAGTCTATTGCCTCTTTAGTTTCTCTCCCACTGGCACCCCACTGTTTTGTGGGGGGTTCGCTGTTTTCAGGACCAAGGATGTGAGGTCTGTTCTACCTCAACCACTTTATAGCCATAAATAAATAGGTGAAAGCAATTAGAACAGTTCTTGGCACAAGATTAGTACTACAAATTGTCAATATCATTATCATCATTATTATTATCAACTTTATCTTATTATAAGCGTGAGGCTAAGGCCTATTAAATAATGATAGTAGAGTAAAGCATGTATAAACTCCTTAAGTAAGTCCAAGGTCACACTGATGAGACACTTTTCCCACCTGAACCACCTAACTTTGGGCCTCTTGAAATATGAAACAAATGACCCTCTATTTCTCTATGTTACCACTACTCAGGTATTGTGTTACTCATATCTAAATGCAATCCTACGGGACACAACACAGCCAGAACTAAGCGGGCCTGTGTGCTTGTCCCGCCTGTGCAAAGAGGGCTCCCTCATCTAACGGAGCAGCTAATAATGAGACTCAGTGCAATGTCTCCACTAATGTCACCCCGCTTCTGGCTGAGCTCCTCCAGCGACTGGGAACTCGCTACCTCCCACGGCAGGCTATTCGATCCTGGGCCAGATGTGATGGCTAGAAAGATCTTCCTTATGTGGGGCTGTATCTGTTTTCCTGGACTGGCTTATCATCTCTGAGACTCTCACTGAACCTGCCGGTTCTCTTGTCTCTATGGAGAATATTTATTCTTGTTAAACGTATCGTTGGTTTGAAGACACAACAGCTGGATTCCGGATATGATGCAATATATTGCCATTTCTCTTTATTTTTCCTTTTATGTACCTCACTCAGCATGTTCCCTGAGCTCATCGTGCTTATGGTATATTGAGGAGAAAGGAAATTACATGGATAACAGCAATATGGAGCCATCAGTTCTCCCAAAGGTAAGCATCGAAACGCCCTAGGATCAGGTGAGGGGCACCAACCACTGTCAGTGAAGATGAGAGGTGCCGGTGGCTGCACCGTGTTGGTGTTGCCGGGGGAGAGGGGAGGCTGAGCCTTCCAGACAGAGGCTGCTCAGCCTCCCCCGCAGTGAGGGGAGTTTAGACCAAGTGCAGCCGGACTGTGGTAAGGAACAGAATCAAGTTTCGTTGAGTGGGGGTAGGGGTCTACCTCACAAGGGAGGAAAGGCAGAAGGTCACAACAGAGTGTGTGTATACTAAGGAAGGCACTGAGGGACCATTTTTATTTTTATTTTTATTTTGTTAACATATTTTTTTTCAGAGAGGGATAGGGAGAGAAATATAGAAACATCAATAATTGATGGACTATCATTGATTGACTATCTCTTGCACACCTTTTACTGGGGATTGAGCCTATAACTTAAGCGTGTGTCCCGACCAGGAATCAAACCATGACCTCCTGGTTCATAAGTAGACACTCAACCACTGAGCCACACCAGCCAGGCAGGACCATTGCTATAGGGAGTCTGTTATTCAGATTCCCACTTCACAATGGAAGGTGACAGAAAACAAAGGAAGAAACGCCTTCCCCTCTTTGGTTCTCAGTCCCCACATTCTCTAATCCCTTGAAAACATCTTTCCCTTAGTCATCTCCACAGGCCCTGGATGCTCAGCCCTGGAGAGATAAAGGAGCCAGATCCATGCAGTCAAGACCAGCGGCCTGGGGAAGATTGTGTTTCTTTCCACCCTCAATACTGTGGTGTCAGGTGTTGGAAGGCAGTTAGTTGCCGGTGGT
Source organism: Vespertilio murinus (assembly GCA_963924515.1). NCBI lineage: Eukaryota > Metazoa > Chordata > Mammalia > Chiroptera > Vespertilionidae > Vespertilio > Vespertilio murinus. The sequence goes on along the minus strand of OZ004717.1, from coordinate 4,644,837 downwards.
TTGTTCTCTGTGCGGGCTGCCTGACGCTTTCTGCCCAGACCCAGCTCTCCCCAATGCTGAGAGGTGGTACCACCCCCACAATACCGTGGCTTGTGGTACATACCGCTTTCATCTGCAGAATTCTGCTTCAAAATTCCGGTCTGTTCAAACCTTTCATGGTGGTAACTTCATTAAATCTATTCTTACATGCATACTGAGGGATTTTAAAAAATACTTATTGAATCTGTTTGGTTTCGAGAAAAAAAGACAAAAGGAATGCATTTGTTTCACAACATCGAGGTTTGAGTCCTGTCTCTGCTAACTAGCTAAATGCGCTGCAGGGGGATTTTCACACGGTCTCCTAGTTCATGAATGGCTGGGCTCAGGCACATCCAGGCGGAGCGAGGTAGCAAAATCACTTCATCACACCCAACAGTGCTTTACCTTGAATGTTAAAGGGGAAAGCCCAGCTCGGGCTGGCTTCATGGGCGTAGCTGGTTTTAAAGTGAAGATTTCAAGCCTTTTCTCAATTCCCTTTTCCCTTTCTGAGCCAATCAGGGGGATGAAACAGTTTTGCTCTAAAATTAGCCAGTAGGCTTCTTTCATCTTGGATTCTTTTGAAATGAGACTTTCAACCCAAGCCTCAAGAAACTGAAATCTAGTTTTTTCCCCCCACAAACTTCAGGAATGCCTGGACTTCTGCCCTCACCAGACCCACACAGGGCTTCTCAAGCGGGATGCCATTTTTATCTCAAACCAGCTCTTTTTGAGGAGATTACTGAAAAAAAAAAGCCCTGGCTATGGTTTTCTTTCTTCAAACCATCTCACGTTTCTTTGTGGGGTTTCATGTGTCAAGTCCTCGCAGCCAGGACGTCCAGTGAGCCCTCCTCTGCCCTGGCCGGGCTTCCATTGATCTGCTGCATGGACGGGAAGTGCAGAGCCAGCCAACAAGAGCTGTGCGATCCTCGGCCAGGGCACGTGGGATGCTAATGTGCACTTTCAATTCTAAATGCTGAGGCAGTCTGTTCCCTGGCCACCACAGAGGAGCTGACAACCATGACAGCGGAAAGGAAGCCAGCTCGTGGGCCTGCTACACATCCACCCAAGGGCTGCCGTTACTTGAGCACCATGGAATAAGCGAAGCGCATGGTTTAGGGGCCCAGTGGTCCAGTTCAGAGTGCACTACTTGGGAATCATCAAAGCAAGTGTAAAATTGTCCTGGGGAGGGGGGGGGGAGGACACTCCCCATTTAGCTTCCCTGTCATAAATGCCGCAGCCTAGCTGTCCAAAGCACTCGGTCCTGGGGAACGCTGTGAGGATAAGCAAAGCACTTGCTTTATCATAATCACTGCAGTCAGAAAGCCACGGGTTCAAATATGAAGGAGTGACTTTGCATACATTATCAAATAACACACATACACGTACATTTCGCTTAACGCAGTATCTGGCATATAGTAAGTGCTCGCTAATTATAAACAATGATGATTACAATCATCATCATAAAGGTAATCTTAGGAAGCATCTATTACCCATGGAAACAACCAGGAGCTTTGAGTTAGATAGATGAGGAGTTGAATCCTGTGTCTGCTATTATTCTCCTTGCACCTTCTGAGCACGTGTTCTGTTAGTTCGCTTGCTAAAGGAAGAGTCCTCATCTCTGCATAGGTTATTTTGAGGATTAGAAATATTCCATGAAAAGCACTGAGCATGTTGCCTCGTTTACAGTAGGCACTTCATGCATGGAATCACCATTGTGATACCTCAGTTTGTTCTTTGGTTGTACAAGGAAGTCCGAGTTCTAGATTTCCATGAGTCTCCAACACACAATCCGTAAGAAAGCTCAGAAAAGCACGGCATGTCCTTGGATGCTTGTCATCAGGCCCTCCTGCAGGGGAACCCCACGTGTGCTCCTCTCTTTGTCCCCTTCCATGAGGACCAACTCTGCAACTTCACCTGACCTCTGTGGGGTGACCTGCGATGCCTTTCACACAAATGCACCGAGGCAACACTTTATGATTGACCAGGCAGCACTGCGCAGACTCTGAGCGCTGAGTCCATTTCTGTTGCTGTGGACATGTTCAGCCCCACGTGCCCTGGGGAGGGAGCCAAGCCTCCACCACACAGGAAGTGTGACCCCTCTTTCCTTGGGTTGAGATACTGGATGTATAGCACAGGATTCACTCATTAATATTCACACCCCACCCAAACTTGGCATTCTGTGGGATGTTTCAAATTAGGGGGGAATTGGGGATCCAGCTAAGCACATTTATGTTATGTAACATTCGCCCCAAATAAAAAGGATTAGCTGTACTAGGGACCCACAGCTGTTCTCTCCACACGTCCCTTCAGAGCAGGCTGCAGACAATGAGAAGGACAGAAAGCTCAAGACCCAATTCTGCATTCCTCTCTTCCTGGCTGGAAACCACTTTTCAAATTCCTGCATTGAGCAGGAAATGTGTTCAGCTGGGCAGAGGGGAGCTTTGTCAGGCCTAATTGATGGTCTTCCTTCTTTGGGTCTGTAATCAAGTCCTCCTTCCCTGTACCCCTCTGTGGCTTAGTCCACATTTCCTCTTCCCTGTCAGTGCCCTGTGAGGACATCTGCTTTCTTCCTTTTAAACTTTTTCTTTTCAAGACTTGTCATGATACTTGAAAGTTTCAAGGCCTGTCACATGCACGGTGTCCTTTAATTAATATTGTAGTTGCAGTTTTATAATCATTTTCTTAATGACACCCCCCAAAAAATTGTTTTGGTTTTAGACCTCACAGCCTGTGAGGTCTTGCTAACAGTATCTAAATTTTCTATTGGGGAGACACAGACTCCCATTCTTGACCAACTGAACTCCAGCAATGGAAGCTGAATTAGTCTAGCCAACAGTTAACTCTATATTTTGACCGCAAAGATTGTTTCAGGACTAGGCCAATGCCCCAAGTTCCCCAATGGTACTCAAATATCAGACTTCTCATCCTCAGCACCAAGAGAGAATTTTCACGTAAGATTGATGGTGAACAGACAAGAACTGCATTTTGGTTCCTAGAAGCAGCATTCATTCACCAAAGATTGCTCTGTGCTAATAATTACCAAGCATATCCTTGTCAATGAAGTTCACCAATGAACACAACAGATAACACTTCTGACCTCCTAAGCTAATAGTCTAGTTTTGATATATATACTAAAATATGTCTATGCGGGTCATGATGAGTGTTATGAAGAAAAATGAAGCAAAATAAGAATGATATTCAGAAGACTCTAATTTAAAAAATGTAGGAGGTGCTCAGACAAGGTCTCAATAATTACATCACAAATGAAGGAAAGAAGGAAAGAAGGAAGAAAGTGAGGAAAGGAGGGAGGAGGGAGGGAGGAGGGAGGGAGGGAGGGAGGGAGGGAGGGAGGGAGGGAGGGAGGAGGGAGGGAGGGAGGGAGGGAGGGAGGGAGGGAGGGAGATCAGCTCCTTGAAATCAGGGAAGTTTGATATTGGCTTCTACTGTTCACAAAATGGCAGAAAAATAATAGCAAGTTAAGATTATAGTTAGCAACAAAATACCACATAAATATTGCACAGTGCATTACTTCCCTTCTATTTGCTGATGAGATTCCTCCCTCCAACCCCACCCCTCCTTTTTATTTTATCAGTGCTAAATTTCTCTTTTTCTAAAAACTAATCTTATTAGGTCAAAATTCCATCCTGTGTTCAAAGGGAAAAGGCCAAGATTCTGTGTGTGCTTATGTCTGTAGGCTAAATATTTGGAAAAGTCTTGCAGATAACTATATGTCTGTGTGTGTGTGTGTGTGTGTGTGTGTGCATGTGTGTGTGTGTGTGTGTTTGTGCACTCGAGTGTGCTCAGGGGTAATGGGGAAATGGTGCATCATTTATAAGGAATAAAATCAGTTGAACTTTAAGTTTTCTGTGATCTTAAAAATTTATTTTCTAATGAACCCGAATTCCCATTTGGTCTCCCAACTCAGTCATGACCACCTGGGGGCAAACGAATCTTGATGAACACTGTTTATCTGCAGTGACGGAGGGTCAGGATATGGCATTATTTAAAATAGGTATTAAAAGAATGACCAGCAGTGCCAATAACAGAGAACTTGCAATGGCCTTTGCAGATGCCAAATGTCAGTGTTCTCTAGGCTCTGCCTAACATCTATGGGAGAAAGTGAACATGTCATCCAAGGGTGTGGAGCCAGATCAAGGCCACTGCTTTGTCAAATGGCATGCCTGATGAATAACCTTGCCTTGAGGTCTCAGGAAGGCAAGATGTCACATATTATGTGACCTTAATGCATGGTGGAAAAAGGACAATAATGGCCAAACCAATGAACTATTCTGACTTTATCATATTCAAAGAAGGTATTCAACAGAGCATGAACTTAGTGCCAGCTTTACTATCATCATTTATTTCCTTCAACAAGTTACTCTTTCAATTGGTTTCTTCATCTACAGATAAGAAACCAGATATTCATTAATTTATTCAACAGCATTTATGTATTATCTTCTGTATATCAGAAACTAGATTCTAGACATTCAGTAGTGAATCAAAAAGAGTATAATCTACATATATGTGTGCCACAATCCGTAAGAGCACTGACCATGTATATAGTATAATTATTTCTGTACAGGAAGGTGTGGCATGCTACACAGAATTCTCCAATTCAAACATATAGTCTTATGCATCTCCCAGCATGGTACTTGCTTGTTGGCTGCCATTCAAGTGCGACATTATTACTCTCTACTCATCCAGGACATGATAATTTACTCATTGCTCTTCTGAACACATCTTGTGCTTATCTCCTCTGAATTCTCTTCACATAATTTTGGGTTAAATCGAGTCCCCTCCAAAAAAAATGATATATATATATATATATATATATATATATATATATATATATATATATATATATCCTAAACCCCTATACCTGACCTGTGAATGTGACCTTATTTGGACATAGGCTCTTTGTAGATATAATCAAGTGAAGTTGAGCTCATACTGGATTAGAGTGGGCCCTAAGCCAATGATCTGGTGTCCTTACAAGATGAGGAAAATTTGGACAGAGATGCACAGTGAGAATGTCATGTGATGATGGAGGCACAGATTACAAGATGGATCTGTAAACTGAGGATCACTGAGGATTGCCAGCAACCCCCAGAATCTAGAAAGAGTCAAGGAAGGATCTACATCTAGAACGTTCACAGACAGCATGAATTGGCTAACACCTGTATTTTGCACTTATAACCTAAAGTATGAGCCAAGAAATAATTATTATTTTAAGCCATTCATTTTGAAGCACTTTAAAAAAAAAAGGTAGCCTTAGGAAACTAATACATGTACTTTCTTTCATTTATACTATATTTATCTCTTAGTTGAAAGCCTACCTTCAAGGACCAGCTCAAATATCATCCCAGCATCTCATTTCATAGTAAACTCCCTGATGAAGAACCAAGTACCACTTAGAATATGTCTCCTTGTATTTTGTATTTTTTGCATAATCCTAATAAAAGGAGAACTAACATAATGTAGTGCTTTTAAAATTATCTAATGGGATATTCCCAGCAACCTGGGAAGGTTGAAAATGCAGGTATCTCCATTCTACAAGGGAGGAAACTGATGATCAGAGAAATTAAGCAACCCACCTGAGCACCCACAGCCAGTATATGTCCACGGGCAGAACACAGACAGAGGAAGGACCAACACCTTGGCTTTATAAAAACGGATTTGGTGTTCTTCCTATGGCCTTTACCAATCTTTCTTATCAACAAGGCCTAATCTTCCGGAGTTCCTTCTCAGCGAGTGGTGGGCTGAGTATGAACAGTCAAAATACCTTTTAACAGTATGGATTTTAACCGATACTTCCTTCCCAAGTTTTAGAATATGCTCAGAAGCTAAGACTCATCAAAAAGCACCATGGCCAATACGGTGGACTCAGGATATGCCTGTTGAGTGAATATCTCCGGTCCTCAGCTCTGTTCTTCCCCAAACTCCTAACCATGCTGGAGCAGGAAGCTTCTTTTAGGGAAGAGCCTGAGGAACAATCCTATGTAAGCACAGGGGAGTGGGAACAGAGGGATTTTGCATTATCACTTCAGTTACAGAAATTCTTAACACAGCCCTGGCTCCTTTAGAGTCTGAGAAACCTCACAGATCATAGATGAGGAGCAGATATGAGTCCACATCTGGTTAGGAACCTGCCTTCCCAGAAAGCCCAGATCACCCAGTCAGTGATGGGGAAGCATGACTTCCACATGCCAGGCTGAAAAGGATCTTGAAGTTCTAGAATTATTCACGACTCTCCTGTTTCCTCTCCCTGTTATGAAACAGATGGAAAAGGATCAGGGCCCAAACAACTTTGTTTGTTGCCATAAATCACATCAGACACCTGCTATTAGCAATCTCATAGATGAATCAATGCCTTTCCCTGAGTCGGAAGCATCGAAGATCCAAGTTAATCTCTCTCCCTCTTGCTCTCATTTCTAAAGTGTCAAAATGTTATCCATAGAATAACTGGGGTTTTAAAGAGATATCCTCACTCTGGTTCCCACCTTTGAAATCATCAGATGTTCTCAGTCCATCCATTTGTCGGAGAGGCCCCTAAATAAAATCAAATGGCAACACCCTGTAAGAATAGTATGTTTGTTCTCTCTCCCAGGGTCAAGCCCATCTATATCCTTTGCTTTGTGCTTCATGTACATCTTTACAAACTGCTGAAAGCTTAGCTTGGAGCTGTTCCCAGCACATGCTGATATCAATCTACGCATCTGCCGTGTGCTCTCCGTGGGGGCTGCTGGACAGTTATTAACATGAGCAGAGTGTTTGGATGCATGCCTGGGAAGAAGTGAATTTCTCCCTAGATTCACCATATCAGATCTCAGACTGTCATGCTGCACCCTAGACACTCAGAAGGCAAGCTCTTGATTTTTCCCAACAGAAACCTCCAACTGTCTCCCTGTCAGGTAGGATGTGAAATGAGGGAGTCTATTCTGGATGATGATCTTGGTCAAATCCTTTAAGGACCTTCCTGGTACATGTCTTTATTTAACGTGACATTTACCAGGATGGTCCTTAAATCATTTAAACAATGATGGGGAGTCATCTAAGACAATAATTCTCAACGACAAGCATAACAATTCAGACAGAACAGCCCATGGGCTAAGGGGATGTGCATCTCAGCCCACCTGTAACCCATTAAAGACTATGCCATTAACACCTTTCCTCTGCCCAGGCTATCAAATACTGGGGAATATTATGACTAAAATAAATACTATGAAAAATATATCTATATATGAGAGTAGAATTGTTAAATCAATTTTGCCAGGTTTTTCCTATTCCCATTCTATACTTATAGATCATTTGTGGACATTTAGAATAGTGAATTGCTGCCATTATCACCATGCTGTGATCCACTTTGTCTTTGGAGATTTTATCAGCAGGGAGAGCTGATGTGTGTCTGGGTTGTATGAGGAGTGAAATGTCGGAACAAATGAAGGGAATTTGGTGATCAATTTGGAGGCTACTGAAGCCATCAACCTGGTTCTCCCAAAGATAAAGATCTCAGGTGTGTGCTGTGTCTAGTTGACAAGATTGTCTGATTAAGTGAGCATGGATATGAAAAAATGAGACAGATCCAGGATGATATTTTGATTTTTGGTTTGAAGAACCGACCAAAAGGATGACCACACGTGTCCTTCTGTTCTGATATGTGAAGATACGGCCCAGTGTAATTTCCCCAAAATGGCTGCAACAACATTCCCATGCTTTCCTAGGACCTTCCCATTCCTTCAGGTGGAGCCAGGTCCCTGTGGCTTCTTTAGTCGAGAGGGCATGGGAGGACATTGTGGAAATGATACAGTATAACTCCTGAGGTTAGGTCACAAAGGGTGGTACAGCTTCTGCCTGCTTCTCTCTTGGGATGTTTCCCCTTGGAACTCAGCCACCATGTGGTGAGGAAGCACAGCCCACCTGGGCAAACCCACTTGGAGAGGAACCAAGGCTCTTGGCCCTTAGCACTCCCCTTTGGAAAGGAACCAAGGTGGACTTAACAGCCAACTTGCCAGCGGTGTGTGAGTGAGTCACCTTGGAAAGGGACCATTCAGTCTTTATCAGAGCTGCCCACCTAATAAAGCAGAGAGAGAAATCTTTCTTGCCAATCTCCTCCTAAATCACAAATTTGTGAGAGAAAACAAAAGTTGTTGTCTTGAGTCACCAATACTTAAGAGTTGTTTTTTATGCTTGGGGTTATTTCATGCCATATTTATACAGAGAGATCTATATTTTATTTCATGCAGCAATAGACAAGAGGATCAGGCACGTGGAAGACTATCCTGAACACAGGGTGTAGGTCTCGGGAAGATAGCTCTCTTTTGGCTGTGGTAACTTTGAGATACGTATTAGACATTCCTTTGGAGATGTCAACTGAACAATTAGACACAGAAGTCTGGAGTTCCACAGAGCGGTCAGAAACACTAATGAAAATTTTGGAATTATTAACATATAAACAATACTTAAGTCAATAGGGGCAGATAAGTTTATCGAAATAGAGCCCATTGATAAGGAATACAACAATGCCATTGTGGTTATGAGCTGCCATCCCAAAGGAACTGCCTTGCATACCTTAGTCCTCAAACCTTCGGAATGTTAAAACAAGGCAAACTAACCTTTGCGCTGGGCCTACAACACCACTGTATCCCAAACAACTGGTCTAAACCATAACAAGAAAGCAGACATTATGACTACGGGGCTGAAAATTGAAAGCATTCTTTAGCATTAGCGTCACTATGTCCTGTCATCTGCACCTATAGAAATGCCTTCCGTCTGCTGATGTAATTGTTCCCCTTCCCTTGCTCATAAATACCCTTGCCTTTGTCTCCTGAGGAGAACACCATTTAGGTTTCTGCCTGAACCAGTGCTTCCTAAAGAGCTAGCTGTTCTTTTGACCTCCAACAGATGCCTAATGCCTTTATTTTAGGGAACCACAGAAGCACAGCTTCCAGAAAGGGTTCTGTGCGGCTGGAAAACAAGGCCTGCGAGCTTCTCTTCCAAGAGAGAGGTGGGGCCAAAACCGGTTTGGCTCAGTGGATAGAGTGTCGGCCTGCGGACTGAAGGGTCCCAGGTTCTATTCTGGTCAAGGGCACGTACCTTGGTTGCGGGCACATCTCCAGTGGGGGTGTGCAAGAGGCAGCTGATTGATGTTTCTCTCTCATCGATGTTTCTAACTCTCTATCCCTCTCTCTTCCTCTCTGTAAAATATCAATAATATATATATATATATATATATATATATATATATATATATATGTATGTGTGTGTGTGTGTGTATATATATATTTAGTTTCCACCCTCTAATCACAATCCTCTGGTGACCAGTCTCTATACTTAGGTGATCTAGAGACATCCCCAAATCACTTCATGGACATGACAAAAGACATGCTCATCACTTAATGAATTTCAAGGGTGTTAGGAGCTCTGTGCCAGAAATGGGCATGAAGACCACATGAACATTCATCAGTGTAAACCACAATATCATACCCTCTGACCTCCAGAATTTGGCAGTGATTTAATAAAATTGAACAGCAATTCTTTGGGTTTTTAAAATGGTAATTATTTATTTAGCATTTATGGTGCACTAAATTCTTCATGCACACTCTCTCCTGGTCCAAAGTAATCCTGCAAGGTAGACGGTATTTACCCTACTTTGCAGATGTAAACGTTGGGGCTCAGAAACCATGAGACCCAGGGTTAAACCAATGCAGGTCCTTCTGGCCGCAGGGCTCTCAGCCACGCAGCCTCTCCCTCTACTGTCGGAAGGACCCCTTGGAGTCTCGGCACCCTCACAGTATCAGAGAGATGCTCAGGGACACAGAGATGAAGAGGTTGCTCCAAAGCTACTCAGTTATAGAACTGGGAGTCAGGTTTAATTCCATCTGACTTTGAATCCAGGACTTTGCCCTCTGTCCCACACCGCAGCAGTCATTTCCGGTAAGCCTGCTCACTGCCATAAGGAGCCATGCTGGGTTTTCTTAGCAATACCAGTGGCCTATAGACTAGGAGCTTCTGCCTTCTCCCAAATATTGAGTCAAGAGCTTCTGCGCTACCTCTGCTGCATACCCCTCTATAAGTGGAACTGGAGATCCTGAAAAGAGCTGCTGTGACTTCTTTAGGATCTTTTCTATGGGGCCTGCCTTCCTGCAGGTCAGAGAGTGTCCATCCTGAGGGGAGATGGCCAATGTAGACTGCGGTCCTGATGAAAGCCCCTCATGTCCCACTACAGCGTCTCTGACTGGGCTGGTGAGCATGCAGGAAAGAAGAGAGATTAGTCCTATCCATGTTCCCAAGCTATACTGCATGCTCTAGCCTGGCTTTGTCATAACAAGGCTAGTTTTTTCTTCAATTCCTGTTTCATTTCTATTTCTGTGTTTCAGTAAATTCAACACCCACGTCCTTTGATTCTCTCAGCCTTGAATTTCTAACCCTCTACACTTCTGAAACGTACATGGCTTGCTTTACTGTAGTCAAGTAAGGGTCCTGTTGGTCATCAGCCATTTACCATTCTTAGAAAGGCACCTCTCTTAGCATTATGCAAAACCGTTAGGAAACTAATCTCCAAGACTACTTCCAGGTGTGTTGTAGGTTAGAAGCTCCTAAACAGAAGTTCTGGCGATGCAGCTGAAAAAAAGGGGTTAACTACTTAAGATTGCCCTAGAAACTCCAATGCTGATGACCAATCAATTCCCATAAACATTCCAATACTTCTGGATCAGTCAAACAGACATACAAGTGCCAGCTAAGATCAAGAGTGTATTGACTAATAAGCCAATTTTTATCTACAGAGCCTGCTGGTTCTGGAATCGACACAATGGCCAAGCTACGTAAGTAGCTGTGCTAGCAAAGCTGGGTATGCGGGAAGAAAGTGTCAGGGGTCCCAGGAGACACCGTATCAAGGCCACCACCGCTCCTTTTAATTTCCATGAAACAGTTGATTTCCTCCGAGCCCCCACAAAATTCCCTGTAAGGCTCCTGAGCCTGAACGAATGTGCATGACCATCCCACTGCGAACATCCGTCTGTCAAAAGAGAAGCTGAGGAGCAAGTGAAATTAGACCACGGCTCTCTGGTTTCCCTGCTAAGCTGCCAATGAATGAGAGCATCAGCTGCACCAATCGGGCCAGCCGGGGCTCTCATCCTCAGGCGAACACGACCCCAGGCAGTGAGGCACATCCTGTGAATAGGGATGACTCAGCCTCAACAGGTGCCTGCCGGCCTTGCCAACCAACCGCCTGTTGCCGTGGACAGGAGCAGTAGCACATTCTTGATGGCAAGCGAAGACCATGATGAATAGCGGGCTTGTGTCTTCTCACAGAGGGCAGGGATTGGATTGGGGCAGGTGTGAAGGGCAGACCCAACTGCGTAAATGTGCGTTCTCAACCCCAGGGGTACCTACTGCCAACTGGCCTGTCCACAGACTTCGAGTTTTCAAAACACCCCTTTTTATGATTCTCTTCCATGGAACCTGTGCGTGAACATCAACCATCAGTGGAACTAGTTATAGTAATATCTAACAAAGGTTCCAGGTTTTAAATTTTCAAGATACTTCCCCAGGCTACGTAAGCGTTGATATTATGATTCAGAAAAGTAAGCCAAAGCTTAGAAAAAGGGAACTCTCGAAGTCACAAAGTTCCTTCTCAAGAAGCAACAGGACAGAATCCTGGTCCTATGAGTCTCAGCCCTGTGATTCCAACCCTCTACATTTCTGAAACATATATGGCTTACATTTAATGCCAAGATACTCTTGGGAGAAGAGTTAAATTCTATTGTTCTGAAATAGACTGAGCTGGAGTACAGTATATTCATTCACATATTTTCCTAATCAGTTTTAAAAATGTCTTTATTTATTTCAGAGAGAGGAAGGAAGAGGGAGATAGAGACAGAAACCTAGAAATATCAATGGGCTACCTTCTGCACACCCCCTCCTGGGGATTGAGCCCAAAACCCTAGCCATGTGCCCTGTCCAGGAATCAAAGCAGGGATCCTGTGGTGCATGGGTCGATGCCCAATCACTGAAACACACCAGCTGGGCTCTAATCTTTCTTCACTCACTCATTCATTCAGTCTGTGCACTTAAAGAAAGAGGGATCACGGTAGTCTCATACTCATGCAAACAGATTATTAACCTGGATACTTTTATCCATGGGCATTTTCTCAGCCAGCACTGTGGGAATCATTTGATTCCATGCTTTCAAGGTGATACCTATGATCATATAACTTTTTCCTAACCCCAATTTTCAGTGACTTCAATAAAACATGACTAATGTTTCTCATTCTCAGCTATAAGTCCTGGTAGAAAGTCCAGGACTGCATAATCATCAGTCTCAGATTCCTTCTATCTTTCTGCTCTGCTATCTTGCAACTTATAGATCAAGCTTTTCATCTTCAAGTTCATGGTTCAGTTTCAGCCAAAATATTTACATGAATATTCACAAAATAATATGAAGGAGAAAAGGGAGAGAAAATAACACAACCTCTTTCTCTTACAAATCCCTCTTGGGAATTATCCATACCACTTCTTATATCCAATTGGGTAGCACTTACATCATCACATACATCTACAGAGGAGACTTAGAAATTCAGTCTATAATTTAGAAACCCTATGCTCTGCCAATATTGGGAAGCTTTATAACTAGGGGAGTCTTGGGGTTTGGATTTTGGTGGACAACCAGCAGTGGCTGTTTCATCCAGTGTAGCTGTTCAGCACATGAGAAATGAAAGGATTGGAAAACATAGGAAAGAAAGAGATAATGAAAGGCATTTCAAAATACAGACATAGCAAAGCTAATGTTTACTATTTTCCAGTTCTGATGCTCTAAAATAAGTGGTTTATGGATTATTATACTATCACTGCCCAAGGCCCTATGAAGCAGTTATTATTTTCATAACAATTTTACAGGTAAAGAACCTAAGACATAAGAAAGATAAGTCAACTGCCCAAATTGTCACAGCAATAACACTGCAAGGCTGGGATGCATATCATTGTCCTCAGTCTCCAAAGCCTTTACTATTAACTCCCACCTAATGACTTTTTTTGGTTAGAATTTTTGAGTCCATTTGAGCCAAACTGACTCATATGCTGAGTAGCAAGACCCCAATGCTCGCATTGGAGGCTCTCTGTGGAAAGAAGAGGCATGTTTGCGCTCACGCAGACAACTAGTGGCCAAAAGGAGATACTGACCTAACTATTTCCATTAGGCCCCGGTGCATACAGATTCCTATGTTAACAGCCTTACAATCAATTTATAAAACAACCACTATAATTAAGGAAGAGAGAGGGGAGAGGTCTGCAGAGGGTCCTTCATTTGCTCGTTTCTCAATGCAGTGATGGCTTTCATCACTTTCATTGCACTTGAGCAGAGTTCAATGGGTGGGTCAATACGCTGCTGACATGCTTGAAGCAGATCAATTGTTTTTTACTTGATTGATTACTCAGTGATAGAACCATGAAGGGTCTGCTTGATTGACCTTGTGAAAACCAGGCAAAAAAAGATTCATTGGAACCACCTATGTATTCTCCATTATTCAAAGTATGATTCTCAACGATGCATAAGGAGAAACACATAAAAAAAAAAAAAACAATCTCTGGAGTAAGGGTGGAGGAGAGGAGTTTGGAAAGCTAATGTCTTAAAGGAGCTTCACTTCAACTCCAACTTAGCTGTTACATTTAATTTTTTTGCAAATTTCAACTGGCATTAAATGTGGCTTTGATAGCATTTTCTGATTTTCAAAGGAATATTGGGTATTTTAAAAATATAAGAGACAATGATGGATGACAATAAAATCTGGCTTTGGCTAGTTGGTGACTATAGACCAGCCATGGGCAAACTATGGCCCGTGGCTGTTCTATCTGGCCCTCGGAGCCAAAAGAAGGCTCCCCTCCACTCCTTCACCAGCAGCCCAGGATGAGAGTGCCAGCATGGTCAGGTTTTTTTTTTTTTCCAGCTCTCTGGTCCAGTTTAAGAATCCATTGTGGCTCTCGAGTCAAAAAGTTTGCCCACCACTGCTGTAGACCCATGCACCACAGTATCCTCCAGTGAATCATGATCACAGTTCCTTCCCAGCACATGCTCAAAAGAGCACTTGATTCTCAAGGAAACAGCAGCATTTTGCCAAATGACCATCATTTTGGAAAGACAAAGGGCAACCACTACTACATGTCACTGAGCACCAACAATGAATATGCTGCACTTTAGGTAACATTCATGTAAACAGCTCATTTTATTATCAAAGCAGTCCTATGGCATAAATTCCATTTACAGATAAGGGTGTGGATCTTCAGAGGTGCTGTTCAATGTCACATAGGTTTTTCACACGTGAACACTGTTTCTCAAGAATTCTCCAGGATAAGAGCAAATATTCTCTTAATAATCTGAGACAGATAATACAGCACGAAAATGTGACGATATTATTGAACCAGAGAGAGTAATAAAAATTGTAGAATAAGGTAATATAAATGCAAAGGACATACTCTAAACTTTCAAGATATTTATTCTAGAAAGACATTTTAATTTTTTATAGGCCCACTTCAAAGACATCGCGTGTTCGGTTCCAGACCAGCACAATAAAGCAAATACTGCATTAAAGCAAGGTGTATGAATATTTTGGTATCCCCAGTACATATAAAATGTATACTATGCTATAGTCTATTAAGTGTGTAATAACATTATGTCTAAAACATGTATATACCTTAATTAAGAAACACTTCATTGCTAAAAAATGCTAATTATTACCTAAGCCTTTAAAGACTTATAATCTCTTTGCTGGTGGAGGGTCTCACCTTCAATTGTATGAAGTGCAGTATCTTTGAAGCACACTGAAAGGAGACAGCCTTTAGAGATCACATGCATGACTGCTTGGTAGGTACCTGTGAGTGACCACTGGTGAAAGCATGACATAGAAGATAAATGTTTAGCTGACAAACTATTTCCAGACAGGATGTTTGCAATATAATTTACATGTTTGTAAGGCGCTGATTATAAATTAGTCTGGCCACTTTGTTCTAGCAAAAGTGTGTCTTGTCATACAAGCAAAATCCCTCTCCCATTCTTAGCATGATTGCTTGGTGTATTTTAATTCAATTCAGCAGGGACTGTCAAACCCCTTATATATGCAAGGCCCTGCTCCATGTAGATGAGAGCTGGTCTCTGCCTTGAGAGCTTCCAGTTATATTATTCATGGTTATTGCCATTTTAGATATTGATGTTGAAAATTATTGTTGAAATGTTGCATTTATTTATTTTTAAAATATGTTGTTGTTGTCTTTATTCCAGAGAAGAAGAGAGAGGGAGAGAAAGACAGAAACATCAATTATGAGAGAGAATCACTGATTGGCTGCCTCCTGCACATCCCACACTGGGGATCAAACTTGCCCTGACTAGGAATCAAACCGTGACCTCCTGGTTCATAGGCTGATGCTCAACCACTGAGGCATACTGGCTGGGCATATTTTTTTTATTACTCAAGCAGTCTGCATTTAATACAGAGAATAATACAAAATAAAGATAAATACAAGAAAACACACACACTAGCGCACACACAAACACACAATAAGTTCCACCACAGAAAAATCATCATAATAAGCATTATTAAAACTATTAGCATTCATATACATTTATTCAGTGCGGATTATGTCCAAAAAACTGTTTTCAAACCTCAGTACTACTGATATTTGAGACTAAAACAAGTATTTGTTGTGCTATTCTCCTGTGCATGATATGACATTTAACAGCACCCACTTCTCCCCATTAGAGGCAAATAGCACACCTCCCTCCACCACTAGCTGTCACAAACAGAAATGTCTCCAGACATGGCTAACTTCGCCATGGGGGTCAGAACTGCCCCTGGTTGTAAACGATTGGCTAAAAATGCACTTAGCACACCATTTCATCAGAACAACACCAAGAGACAACTATTATTCTTCATTCCTTTTACAGCCAAAGAAACTGATGGTCGGAACGACTAAATACTTGGGCCGATCTCTTCAGCTATGAAGTGAAAGAGCAGAGATTTAAGTGTAACTGTGACTGCCTTCAAATCTCTATCTCCCTCTTCCTTACGTTTAGAAGAACAAAATAATAAAACATACTATCACAAAACCTGCCTTACTCAATGTTTAACAGAAGATAAGGTGCATCTTTCCATGTAAGTCAGTATTCATCTAAATCATTTATATCAATGATGAGAACCACTGATCAGCTGCCTAATACACACCCCCTACTGGGAGTCAAGCCTGCATCCTGGGCATGTGCCCTGAACAGGAATCGAACTGTGACCTCCTGGCTCAAAGGTCAATGCTCAACCACTGAGCCATGCTGGCTGGGCTAGAAAATAATAACCACTTCTTGAACTTACTGGTATACCATACTAGGTATATACGATATATGCGATTTGATACGTATGCTATTTTGTTGTATTGCAGCAAGCTTCAAAACTTCATATGTCAAATTTTCTGAAGGTGTTAACATCATAGATATTTTTACACTTAAAAATGTCGAATTCCGTGCCCCCCCCCCCCAAAAAAAAGAACATTTGCAGAAAGTTGTAATTCATTACTTTATTTTGAAGAAAAGTGCTGCTGAAAGTGATCATATACTTCGGGAAGCTTATGGTGAACATGTTTCATCTCAAGATACTTGTGAACTCTGGTTTAAAAGCTTCAAAAGTGATGATTTCTATGTGAAAGACAAAGAACGTCTAGGTCAACTGAAAAAGTTTAAAGATCAACAATTACAAGTATTGGATGAAGATGCGTATCAAACTCAAAAACAACTTGCAGAAAGATTAAATTTGCTCAGCAAACAATTTCCGATTGTTTACAAGCAACGGGAAAGATTTTAAAGGAAGGAAAATGGCTGCCCATCAAATGAACAAAAGACAAATGGAAAATCAAAAACTTATCAGTAAAATGTTCCTTCAACAGAACGAAAGAAAGCCTTTTTTGTACAGAATTGTGACTGACAAAGAAAAGTGGATTTTTATTTTGAGAATCCCAAATGCACAAAATCATGGGTTAATCCAAGTCAACCATCAACATCAACTTCAATGCCAAATTGCTTCAGAAAGAAGACAATGCTCTGCGTTTGGTGGGATCAGGAAGGTGTGGTGTATTGTGAACTAGTAAAACAGGTGAAACTGTTAATATTGATCACTACGGACAACAAATAATCAATTTGAACCATGCTTTGATCGTGAAATGACCAGAATGTTCCAGAAGACACAGCAAAGTAATTTTGCTTCATAATGACACACCCCCACACACTTCAAAACCAGTTAAAGACATGTTAAAAGAGCTTGCCTGGGAAGTATTAACCCACCCACTGTTTTCACCAGACCTTGCTCCTTCAGATTAGCACTTGTTCCAGTTGATGGCACATGCACTTCCTGAGCAGCACTTCGAAATATAATGAAGAAGTGGAAAATTGGGTCTCTGAATGGTTTGCCTCAAAACAAGAAAAGTTCTATTTGGATAGTATCCACAAATTACCTGGAAGATGGGGGAAATGTGTAGCTAGTGATGGACATTACTTTGAGTAAAGCACCTTTGATGTTTCTCTTGAAATTATCGAGTTTTCTTTAATGATAAAATCTGCCATTTATTAACCAGTACACCTAGTATATGCATATATGAAAGACGCTGTTTCAAGATCCCAGTTCCTTATGTGAAGCCAGCAGGGTCAGGTTTTATTTTGAATTCAGAGATTATGAATTTTTAGCAAGGTAATACAATTCCAATATTGGACATGTGTTCATGTTAGTAACTAGTCCAGAGGCTTTGAAGCAACTCTCTGTAACCAAATATATTATTTTTTCTGTACGGGGGGGGGGGAAACAAAGATTCACTCTAAATGAGGTAAAAAATATTGTAAAGAGCCTCAAGTTAATTGAGGTCATATACGGTGATCAAATGAAACTGCATCAAATTACAAAAATACTCTGTTTTCAGAGCCATTGGATTTTGAATTGTGATTGGTGACTTGAACCTGCATTATCAAGATTGTTAGTTGGCCATGCCCAGTGGAATGATTTCTTTTTTAAAAAAATATATATTTTATTGATTTTTTACAGAGAGGAAGGAAGAATGATAGAGAGTTAGAAACATCGACCAGTTGCCTCCTGCACACCCCTTACTGGGGATGTGCCCACAACCAATGTACATGCCCTTGACTGGAATCGAACCTGGGACCTTTCAGTCCCCAGACTGACACTCTATCCACTGAGCCAAACCGATTCAGCGGAATTATTTCTTATCCAATATTTTCTGGGGCATTATGACTTCAAAGAGCCAAATATATTTTTTCCAAAACCATCAATATGATCCAGATACTTGAGCATTTGGCTTTCATATTCCCAAGTGATATAAATATTATTTGTGGAATTCGAAAATGAAGACAGTTCCTCTCAGCCAAAATCACCTTTATCTTTGATATAACTTTGGCTGGAAAATGTATTTCCAGCCTTTGTGGTATTTGGAAAAACCATCATCAGCTTACACCCTCTCCTGAGGAGTTCCTCTTCCCTTGTAGATTCTTTCTCTTTAAGGAGCAAGTTGTTACATTAATGCCTTCCTCATTCCCACAAAAGTAGAAAAATGTGTGTCTCCATTTATATTTCAACTCCCCAAAAGTTAAAGTGACCTTTTTTGCGGCGTTTTTTGATGAGAGAAGATTTCATTGCTCGTCATGAACTTCCTGAAGACACGGCAGCCCACGTTTCCAAGTTCTGACTAGATGAGGCATGACATTCTCTTTTATGGCTTCTTAACAGCATAATGGCTGGGACAGCTCTAGAGTGGATGTGATTATATTTGTTGATTGGGTTTGTTCAAAATGCACTCACATTTGGCCTCTGTTAACATGAACATAAACTACATCACAGACATTAATGATCCCAGATAGTCTGCCCATTAGGACATTAAGAAGCAGATCTGATTAAAGAGACTGTGCTCTGTCCCTCTCAGGCAGAAGCACTCCCACTCGTTTGGATGTACTTTATAGTGAGGACTACTGGGCAGGAGCTTTTTCCCCCTAGTCCTCTAGACTAAGAACAAAAGCAAGGACAACGAGAATGAAACCAAAATGTCTAGCCACTCTCACTACAAAGACTTCCCCTGCTCCCCACGGATGCACCAGGCACTTGGTGAAGCAATG
This sequence comes from Vespertilio murinus, assembly GCA_963924515.1. Lineage (NCBI taxonomy): Eukaryota > Metazoa > Chordata > Mammalia > Chiroptera > Vespertilionidae > Vespertilio > Vespertilio murinus. The sequence goes on along the minus strand of OZ004717.1, from coordinate 4,625,672 downwards.
TCTTCAACTGTGAAATGAAAATAAGAATGCCTAACTCATAGACTTGCTATAAGGATTATATGTATTAGTCATGATGCTCTAGAGCAGTGTCTCCCAAACTTTTGACACATGTGTACCCCTTCTATAATTTTCGTAACGCTGAGTACCCCTTGTAAAAAAAAATGGATGTATTTTAATAACAATCAAAATATATTTATTTTTTTGTTTTTTTGGTACATACACAAAATAATAATAAATGATAAATAAAATTACTCATGATAAAATATAAATAAAAGTTATATTATAAATAACATTTATTTGCACACCAGACTATCTCACGCCTCACAAGACTGTCTTGACTTGACTCATGAGAACGTAGAATTAGGCACAGCTAAGCACGGTGCAGTGCATATCCCCACCCAACTCCGGTACAATGCGTACCCCCACCAAACTGTTCCCATACCCCTGGGGGTATGCATACCACACTTTGGGAAACACTGCTCTAGAGAAATAGAACCAATAATGTGTGAACATATATACATTATAAGGAATGGCTAATGTGATTATGGAGAATGACAAGTCCCATGATCTGCAGGGTGCAATGGCGAACAGGAGACCTGGGTGAGCTGAAGGTGTCCTTGTCCAAAGGCAGTCAGTTCAATACCCAAAAAGAGTCAGTGTTTCTGTTTGAGTGTCGAGGCAGAAAAAAAGCCAATGTCCCAGTCCAAAGAAAGTCAGGCAGTGAGAATCCCTTCTTTTTCAGGGGAGGGCCAGCTCTTTCGTTCTAGCCAGGCCTTCAACTGACTGGGTGATGCCCGCCCACATTAGGGAGGGCAGTCTGCTTCACTTGGTCTGCCCATTTAAAAGTTCATCTCATCCCACAACACCCTCACAGAATACTCAGCACAATATTTATCCAAACACCTGGACACCCCATGACCCAGTCAAGTTGACACATAAAACTGACCATCACGCTAAGTAAAATGCCCTATATTCACAGAGCATTCCAGAAACAGTAGCTATTATGATTGATATGCTGACTCTCGAAAACTACTCCAGACTTTTCTTCCTCCTTTATAAAACTCTAGTCACAGATGGAAACAGGCCTCGAACACTGCTGAGAAAGCTGCGGTTTTCAAAAAGAGTTTAAATCATCATGATAGAAAAGAGTATATACAAAAAAAAAAAACAAACAAAAACAACAACACCTAAATAAGCAAAATGTAAAAGACACCCAGGGCTATAATCCAGGACCTGGGCCCTGAGATGGGGGCTGATAGAATCCATTTTCTTCTGGCTCCTCCCAGAGACAGACATGTAGTTACTGGATGATGGCGATCTGGCTGGTGAGAGCCTAATAATGTCCCATCCCTTCCCCACATTCTCACTCCAACCCAGAAAGTCTCTGGTATAGGTCACTCAGCTCATTATTCATTCATTCTAAAGTATCAAATGCCAAAAGAAATATAATAAATAATAATAATAATACAATTTTAAATACTATGTTCTCATTTAGTCTTGTCAGGTACCATTTTAAGAACTATGACATCATTTAATCTTCAAAAAAACAATTGTAATGTAGATACTATTATTCTCTCCATTTGTATATGGGAAGACCAAGACTTAGAAAAATACCTTACAACATTCTAACTGTAAATGAAAGGCCACTAACATTTATTGAGTATTTTCTGTAGATGAGACATTGTCCCAACTTACATGGATTATCTCACAGAATCTTCAAACTAGATTTATTGGATATAAAGTCTTATTAATAAACTCCATTGTACAGATGAGAAACTTGAGTCTTAAGAGACAACTTTGCCAACATTGCAGCTTGAGTTTGTCTGACTTTGGTACTTGTGCCTTGGTCTTCACACTGGTGACCCAGACCCCTCCACCTCTGCTTAGAGGGTGGGTGTGAGGAAGGGCAAAGAGACTGGAGCCGGGAGACCTGGATTCTCAGGCTGTACCTGGAATTAATATCCTGGTACACCTTGAATAATCACTTCCTTCCTGGGTCTCAATTTCATGTCAGTAAACTGAAGGTTGTAAACAGATACTACATTAAATCATTTTCTGCTTCTAATATGAAACAGTGTAATACAATGGGGAAAAGAACTGTGGAGATTTGGACACTTAAAAGCTCTATGGTCTTGATTAATTAATTTAACTAATCTATTCTCATTCAAACTTTCAGAAAACATTTAGAAATTGAGCACCTAATTCTGTGCCAGAGGTATTACTCTGGGATAAATAGATGGGTCACATCCATGCTTTTACAGATTTTATTATATGATGGGAGAAAGGGAGAAATGCTCACTTTTTCCCTATTGGTAAAACAAAAACAAAAACAAACAAACAAACACAAGGTTAATAATATCTACATCATAGAGAAATTTAATAAGATTCCAGAATGCATGTCCATAGCTTACTGCCTGGTACCTGGCAGTTTCGGTGCCTTTTGAGTAATGGTTGAATGAGGTCTCAGGATGTGTTGTCCAGGGAAATGCTTGAAACTTGTTCCTCAGCCCTTGCTTTCTGTTCTGTGATCTGAGAGGTTTGCCCCAACAAACGCTCTGTCTTCATGGGCAGACCCCATGACTGAGTTGATTCTCTTTATTTTCTCAGACTGGTGCCTGAGGCCCGGATGGACCAAGGAGTTGAAACAAAGCTGTTTTAGACTCTGGAGGTCAGGGCTCTAAGTGCCACTCAAGGACCTTGAGAAAATGTGGATTCTTTTTTTTTTTTTACATAGAAGGCAGGAAACACTTCATGCAAGGGCTGGAGTGGGAAGGGCAGTGAACAACAGAGTTGTGGTTGGATTTCACAGGGGGCTGGGAGGCAGGGGAACAGAATGATCAGAGCAAAAGATGATCTCCTGGCTGAGTGAACTTCAGATCACTGCTCCTTCAGCTCTGATTCCCTCATCTGCCTTCCCCACTCCTTGCTGTACTTTGAGAACTTGGTGCTCACCTTTTTGTAGCTCTTACCACTTTTTGTTGTATTTATTCTTTTCAGTTGGGTAGCCTCTATGCCTGGCCATGATCTCTACCTTAGTCCAACCATCAACACCACTGACTTGAACAACACTGAAAGTCTCCCACACCAAACAATATATTTCCACCTTTGCCCTCTCTGATCCATACTCAATACTAGAGACAGGGTTCTCATCTCAAATTGCAAATATGATTTCACACCCCCTTACTTACCAACTTTAATGGTATCCCTCTGTTCCTGAGATATCCACCAACATTTTTAGTATAGCTCCTAAGACTTTTCTAGACTTATCTTACTCTTGTCATCTTCTTCCTCTCTAGACTGTGGGAAAACTGGTCTTCTCTCATTTCCTCCTGACTCCTGAGCCCACTCCTAGGGTGTTCCCTCCCATGAACACATTTCCTGATCCCCAATCTTTCAGCTGGTTGCCTTTCACTCATTTTCATATTTTAACCCAAATGTCATTTCCTAAGGACTTCTTCTGATCCTATGACTATATGAGGCTTCCTGTTTTACATATATTAATCATAGTTTGTCATTTTTTGTGTTAATATCAGAAAGTTATATCCCCCTTATTTGACCATTAGCTCCATAAACATAGGGGATCCACATTTTTTTAATTTTATCTTATGATCTAACACAATGCCTATTACATAGGTAAGTGTCAAATGAGTATCTACTGAATAAATAAATGAAGGAAGAAATGAATGGATGTATCTATCCCTTCCTCCTGGAGAATAGGGACCAGGCCTTCATTACCATGGACCCTGCATTAGTAAAGTACCTGGAGTTAGAGGGACGTTTCCCCACGTGTGTATGGAAGGAAGGCACTTCCCAAGCTGTTGCATGGGATGATTTGACAGTCTCACCCAACAATACCTTTCGGTGACACTGAGTCTCAGGAGCTCCATCTCTCTCAATGGCAGTGAGTTAGCTATACCGTGTCATGCCTCTGCACCAACTACTCAAGATTAAATCAAAACCCCCCAACACTGGACAAAGCCCTTCTATTTTCAATAGAGTTTAAGATGCGTGGTGGAGCTCAACTGTGTCCACAACCCTCACCGCCATTTGTCTTCCTCCTTAATCAAGAACAGATGTCTGCTACCTTCAGCGGGCCCTCTAGTGCTCCCTGAGCTTCTGGGAGGAGAGAGAGCCCGCGCTTGGATGTCCTAAGAAAAACAGGGATGGAGGCCGTGAAGTGTTAATTGCAATAAAGCGTGTGCAAAGGGATGGCGTCAGCTCCCACTCAACAGAGAAGCAGTAAACAGAGAGTACGGTTTAGAGTACTCATAGGCTGTGTGCTGTGCTTGCAAGCCATTCTCGTAGGGGTTCCCAGACAGGCCCCTCCAGAAATGGCCTCTCCCCACAGAGAGCCCACTGAGCACTGGCGCTGAGGAGTCAGCCAGCTGGTCTTGACTTAATTCCCGTTCTCTGATAAAGCATCATGTTAGGGATGCATCCTTCAGAGACACACTATCCTGTAGACGAAAGGGAGGGAAGTCAGGAGTCCTGAGGACAAAGGGCTGAAGAGCAGGCCTCCCCACCCGGCTGATGACCTAAAATCACGGCAGCCTTCTGTTTTTCACTTGGAAACTGCTGAAGTCACCCCCTGTCCGAGTCTCTGCATAATTAATACCTGGTGTCTGCATGGTCCTTTCAAGAGTTTAAAGAGCCCAGTGCATATATGTTCCTCAGCCAATGCCCACACCACCATGATGCTGATCCTACCATTCCCATTTTATGCAACAAGAAACTCTGATAACGGACGGGACCAAGGTCAGGCTGCTACTAAGTGGAAGACCTGGGAACTGGGGTGAATCCCAGATATGCTGCCATAAAAGGCAGTGATTGTGGATATTTCTCCCCATGACTTCACCACACCTTCCCTACGGCACCCTGTTCGTGTGACCTGGGAATGAATCGAATGTGCTAGGAAGCCTGAGGATTCTTTCAAAGATCTCGACCTGTGCTCTGAAGATGGAGGAAATGAGAATAATATCCACAAGCGAATGGAGATCTGAGGAATGAGTGGCTGAGGAGACTCACATCTGCAAGGCTGATCGGGGCCTCTTCTCTCTGGTTCTGACACTGCCATCCAGTCCCCAGCACGTGGCATCAGGACGAGCCCAGACATCTCCCAACTGGTGGCCCTGCCTCCGCTTCTGCCCCCTACCTCTGCCCACCCGGGGTACCCCGTGAGGCCCAGCTGACATTTCTGAAAGGCAAATTGGGATCACATCATGATCCTCCTAAGTTTCTGTCAGTTTCCCCTTTCCTCCAGGACAAAGGGCAAACTCTTCCGTGGGGCCGTCGGAGCCATTCATAATTGGCCCGTTTCCACCTCACTCCTTCATTCACTAACCTAGTATCCAGTGAGAGCACATGAGTAGATCCAGCGTCCAAGGACTCTCCAGCCTGCAAAGGGGTTTGGAACACCCTGGATTTAAAGGTACTTTGGCTCCTATGAGCCTCCTCCTCTCTCACTCTCCAGAAAGTCTACTACAGAACCTCCCTGATGTCTCCCCAACCCCAATCTCCTGCCTAGCAAAGGCAGACCTAGTGAAGGGTCATGCAGCTCTCTGGAGGTTAAGTTGCCCCAATTTCTTTACATCAATTAGAGCATGCACCGTCTTGTATTATCACTGCTGAGTGAACTTCTCTGCTGCCAAAGCCCCTCGGTGGTGAGGACCCCACATTCTCTAACCTCAGAGCCCAGCACAGAACGCAGCGCCAGCTGCAGGGTGCTGAGCGCCTCTCAGGAATGCAGTTTGCCTGGCTTCTTGGCCGGTGAATGAAGCTTTGTCCTGGCTGGGCCACCCCCCACCGCCCTCACTTCCCTTCAACCTTCCTCTGCATATCTGACACTCGGGTTTATGTTCCAGAACAATCTGTAGCCATCTGTCCTTCCTCATTTTTTCTGAGGCAGTCTTTCCAAGGAAGTATTGCTTTGCTCTGGGTAGTGTTCCCTGGCGCCCTGCCCACTGCCAGGCCCACAACGAGATCTCACGAGACAGCTGCTGCTTTGGGAGCATGACAAGGGCTTGTTGTTAAAGTTGCTGGGAGTATACACTTGCATATACCCATACACACTGAGGTATATGTGCACGCACATACATGCACAATATACAGAGTCAGGGCAATTGCTTGAATCTCTCTCTGTGAGAAAGCAAGGCATAAGGACTAATTTTAAGAGAAAAAAAAATAAGTGCATAAGGCGATAGAAAGAGATGGGTAAAGAAACAAAGAGAGCAGGCACACAGACATAAGGAGGGATACATCTACTTCAACACTATCTTACCTACACCCATGCATTTGCTATGTGTGTCCTCAATTGGATACACATTTGTAAGACCCATAAGCATGAAGAATTCCAGGTCAGAAGATTCTTCCTTCTCCCCACTTGGCCCCAAATACCAAACAGAACCAGGGGGGTTGCTGATGTTCTTTGTGTCATCTTTGAGGATGACAGGGGGCTATGCCTGGGCCACTTGCACATGAGGCTTCGGAAGGCACCACCGCCAATGAGGCCCCCACCATTAGCAAGGTCCGGGAGGAAACCGACCATGGAGGAATGTTTTTCTACTCAGCCGAAATGAGCCACTGCTTTGAACATAGCCTTTCTGCTCCGAGCTCCTAACGCATTCCACATTTGGCCATTAAATCCTAATTGGAGGCCTGCTGGGGAGGGCATGGGGGCCACTCGGCCAGCATTTCCTGGGTCACGTCCCTGCAAGACCCGGCTTGACCCCGTGCCCTTGTCTGACCTGCCCTTTTGAACTCTTAATCCTACTAACTGGTCACAAAGAATCAGGAGCTCAATTTACCCCTGAAACCACAGGAATGCCCCCTTTGGTCTTCCTCTTCCCATCTGCCATCTCCTCTCCCCCTCCCACCCGGCCCCACACACATGCACACACTTTGTTATTTTTGCCTTTCCCCCTCCTTGGTAAGGAAGCAGGATGTCTTGTGGGAGCTTAATTGAAAGGCTCCAAAAAGCCTGAGACATTTTATGATGAAACAATTGTCCTTGGTAAATGTCAGGCCTTGGATTTGATCATATTTATGACCTTTTTTTTTTTTCATTAGTCTGCCATTTTCCAGAGAAATTATACGCTGCCACCGTCAGCCTAACCAGGCCCGTTCTCTCTATAATAAGTTAATTCTGTGTGGATGAGAAGAATCTTGCCCACTCCAGCCCAGAGCCAGGGCGTATCTCTCCAGGTACCAATAAGCAAGCAGAGAGCTAGGGATAACGTAGGCTTGACGTGATCACGTAAAGGGCCGGGTGGTTTGGGGGTGAGAGCTGACCTTAGCTCAGCCCCGTACGAGCTGCACTAACTTGTACAAGCCACTCAGCACCCTTGGTCTTCAGTATTCTCCTCTGGAAACTGCTGATCGTAATGTCTACTCTGTAAAAGGGTTGCTGTGAGGATCAAATAGATGAATGCAGCAAAAACCTTTGAACAACTGAAACATTAATCAAATATCATTAATATCATTGAAATGATAAAGGGACACTCTCTTCATCAAAGGGAGCTTAGGATGCACTCAGAAATAGAGGCGACTTCCCTGAAATCAGATGAAACCCACTTGCCAGGGCCAATGGCTAGAAGCTACGGGAAGGCCAACTGGGTTCTGCCGAAGAAATTCTTCCCCATGCCGAAACCGGTTTGGCTCAGTGATAGAGCGTCGGTCTGCGGACTGAAAGGTCCCAGGTTCGATTCCGGTCAAGGGCATGTACATTGGTTGCGGCCACATCCCCGGTAGGGGGTGTGCAGGAGGCAGCTGGTCCATGTTTCTCTCTCATCTACGTTTCTGGCTCTCTATCTCTCTCCCTTCCTCTCTGTAAAATATCAATAAAATATATTTTTTTAAAAATTCTTCCCCATGAATCATGACTGTAAGAGGAAGAAATGGGATGACTTTTCCCACTGCCCGAAGTATTTACCTAGTACCACCTGACAATGTCAGTCTCCGCCTTTATTTCCTTGCTCCAATTTTACTTTTTTTCAGAGATGAATTTTCCCGAAGTCCAAAGGCTTCTCCAGTTACTGAGCCAACGCAGAGAAGGTCAGGACATAAACCAGTAGCCCCCCGTTTCCCTGTCTTAAAGGGCCAAGAATCAAAGCACACCTCTAGACCTGGACCCCGGAATCTCCCCCCTTGACTGCTGGGCATAAAGTGTCCTCAAGAAAAACATTTAAGAACCCAGGAGCTGGCATCAAGCTTCCAATCCTCGCTGCAGCCTGTAAGGTGGGAGGAGAGCAGGCATGGTGACAGCAGAGGGTGGAGAGGAGAGCCACTGTGCGGGTGACTGATGACCTCCCCCATGTTCCATTTAAGAGTTTCCTCTTTTAGCCTTGGTTCTGCAACATGAAGACACATGAAATGGAGCCAAGGCTGAGCCACAAAAAAACAAACAGTTATTGTTATAAGCTTCTGAAAGAGGTCTGGTTGTTCACTTCAGCCTCACAAACTTGCAGATCTGACTAATGCAACAGTTGTTTGATGTTGGCCACTGAACCACTTCAAGCCTCTTTTCTCATCGGCAAAGTGGGGATAATATATACCCACTTTATAAAGTTGATATGGGGACTGTAGTAGAAGAAGAGGAGGAGGAGGAACCATCATCATCATCATCATCAACTGCTGCACTGGGCCAGACTCATAATATGTGGAATAACAAGAAAGATTCAGTGTCTTCTTCATTCATTTGAAATCTTTTCAAGCTCATGTTTTGACTTTCATTCCTTCCTTTTCTTCCTTCCTTTCCTTCCTTCCTTCCTTCCTCCCTTCCTTCCCTCCCTCCTTCTTTCCTACATCCCTTCCTTCCTTCCTTCTCTCCTTTCTTCTCTCCTCCTTCCTTTCTTCCTTCTCTCCTTCCTTCTTCCCTTCCTACTTACCTTTTCTGATATATCCACTCCAATTCAAGTCAACTCTATTTATCAAACATCTATTATGAGCAATGTCCTTCAGCAGGCATTGTGCCACCAGGGCAATATTTTTTCACTCATGCTTTCTAGCTGAGGTGTAAAAGCTTGAGGATAATGGTATGTGTACTAGTAGGACAAGTACATGGATTTCTGGCCAAAAGCAAACACCTGACCCAAAGAGAACTCTGGTTCCCACAGTGTTTTAATTTTACCTGAGTTCACATAATCAAAGCTAATTAATAAGCCAGCAAAACCAATGCAGATATTCAAACGGCAGGATTGTTTCACACTATTTCACACTGGTATCAATGCTGAGATGTGGGGCAAAGTTACCTCATATTATGGAAGTAGAAATTGGCAATCAAAGGGACGTTCATTTAAAATAGTGTTAAAAAATATATCTTAGCAGCAGAGTTAGTATTTCTCAAAGTGTGGAATCACCTCAGGGGGTCTAATTAATAGGCAGACTCCTTGTCTTGGCTCAGACTTATCTGGTCAGAATCTCTAGCCAGGTTAAAAAAACAAATGCACATCTGTAATTCTCTCTAGATTTGTTGTAGAACCATGCATTTTTCAACACTATTATATCACTTAATTTCATATATTTATAGTTGTGTTATAGTATGTCTAATTTACACAAAACAAAATGTACAGATCCTAAGTGTGGAATCTGGTGAGATTTTTACTAATTTCACTCAATCAAACAAAAATACAGTATAATATGAAACAGTTTCATCATAGGAGGTTGTCTGGTGTCCCTTCCTAGTGTCTCAGCTCTTCCCAGAGATAATCTCTTTCTCACTCCTATCACCATGTTCTTAGGATTCGCATACACGGAAGGACTCATTAAGTAATATCAACCTCTAAAGGGTCCCTGTTACGCCAAAAGCCACCATGGGGAAATGTGAGGTAATGCGCTTAATTGACTTAGTTTTATTTTTCCACCCACAACTGTATATGGAGTTGAAACAATATAAAAATTAAATCAATATATTTTAGTGGTATATTTATTTATCATATAGTTTTATGGACTCAAATTAATATTCACTACGAAGAACTTTCAAGAAGTGTCCTAAAGCAAGGCACCTAGCCAAAGCAAGATGCTGTGGATCCCATACAACACGTAACTGACAGAAACGCACCTGAGTCAGACCAGCCAAAAAGTGATGCCCTTCGCCACAGTGATTTATGTTACCATTTTTTAACTGAAATTAAAGATGAATGTGACAGTCTATTGTGGACCCTGCGCTTCAAAAAAAAATAAAACTATATAATGAAGACTTGCCGAGTCATAACACTTGACAATTCCTTTTGCTGTCTTTGGAATCTACTAAATTAAAGAGTACCCCCAGGTATGAATATATGTATGTATATATGTGTATATTTTTTTTTAATTTGATAAATGAAAGCAACAAAAAATGTAATTTTCTCAACAATTCCTTTTGTTGTCTTTGGAATCTACTAAATTAAAGAGTACCCCCAGGTATGAATATATATATGTATATGTGTGTGTATATATATGTATATTTTTTTTAATTTTATAGGTGAAAGCAACAGAAAATTTAATTTTCCATAAGTCTGGAAATGTCCCTTGAACTCTGCAGGCCAAGCCTTTCCCGGCTAACTTCTCCCCAGCGGAGGCAGGCCGCCACCTGTCTCTGTGTAATCCCGTCATGACTCTTAGCTTCTACTTAAGAACAAGTCCTTCTTTCGTGCAATGAAAGGACGTTCATTACACAGAGGAGCATTGGCTTTCCAGCCCAAGTGCAAGGCTTTAATCAGCCCTGAGAAACTCTTAAAACACACAGAGCCTCTAAATTGCATTATCCTCTGGAAAAAATACATCCGCTCCCCATACACAAAACAATCCCCTTGTTCTTATCACGGCAGAGACAAAAGATACCAACAGAATGCTTTCATGTATCCTCTAAATAATGTCTATAATTAAATGTATCGTGTACGTGATCGAATAAAATTTCATTTGCTTTCCAGCTTCCTCTAAATAACACCACGATTTAGAAGATCAAAGAAACAGGCCATTTTGAGCTTTTGAGATTTTATTTTTCAAGCATTAGCATTAATCTATCAAGAACAAGAATACCTTCCTCTATTCTGAAAAGTAACAATGGTAACTAAACTCTCTCCAAATTCATATCAAATCTAATTTTCTATTCACAATCCTCTTAGAACTTGTTCCCTCCTGTCACAACATGGAGTTATTTCCAGAATTCAAACTGTTTTTTATCTTCCTTTTTTTACTTTATATTGGAAATAATTTCAAAGCTAAAAAAAAGAAAAGAAAACCAGTTGTAAGACAGGTGCAAAGAACTGGTGTAACTCCATTTACCAGAGGTCCCATTAAAGTTTCACTAACTGTCCCAATAATATTCTTTTTGGCAAAAGGATCCAATCCAGTATCTCGCATTGCCTTTATAATTATTTAAAGTGTGTGTATACATTGTGAGGACACCCTATATTTAGGCTTTTTAGAATAACAAAACAAACATTTCATGCTCTTGGATATAGTCAGAATCAATTATTCAGCACTATCTGCTCTTCAACTAATGGAATAGCTAGAATTTTGTTAGGTGAGCAAAAGCTATTATTTCAAATCACATATTCTTTGTAGGAATTGAATGCTTATATACCCACACACCCACCAATTCACACAAGTAAGCTCTAACCCTCAACGTGATGGTATTTGAAAGTGAGATCTTTAAAGAGATAATTAGGCTTAAATGAGGTCATGAGGACAGGACCTCTGTAATGGAATTAGTGTCCTTATCTACCTAACAAAAGAATAACATGCTAATTGACCAACTGACCTTACTGTCGCTATGCTCACCAGCCAATCAGGAGTCATTATGCAAAATAACCCAACAAAGATGGCAGGTTAATTTGCATATGTGGGCCCCAGTGGCTGGGGACAAGACAGGACACTTGCATCATCACCATGGCAATGACACAGGCATTCCACACCACCCCAGACACTCAGGGCCTCTGGGCAGCGTTGGGAAGGTGGAAAGGCAGTTCCGGGCCAGAGCAGAAAGGCAGCTTAGGCCAGAGAGAGGGCAGTGTCAGCATCCAGGGGAAAGAAGGCCCATTCTTGCATGAATCTTCATGCATCGGGCCTCTAGTCTATAATAATATAAGTGTACTATGTTAATTAGACTGGATGTCCAGGACCTCCTTCAGGGAGAAGCCAATGCTGCAATGGCTGCAAAGGAAGGATTCAGGCAGCTGTGGCTGCAAAGAACTACTCTTGCACCAATTTCATGCATCGGGCCTCTAGTAAGTAAAATAAAATGGCCCAGGGTGTGCTCTCCCTCAGTTTCCACCATGTGAAGACACAGTGAGAAGGTGGCTGTCTATAGGCCAGTACGATTTCCTCCCCAGGAACCAAATCTGCCAGCACCTTGATCTTGAACATCCAGCCTTCAAAACTATGAAAAATATGTTTGTTGTCAGAGCCACTCAGGTTATGGTATTTTGGTATAGCCCAAATGAAAATACTATTTTCACACAATTAATAGTGGCACAATAAACAAAGATTTAAAATAACTACATAAGATCATGGGAAAGACCACTCCTGGTTCTATAAAAATCATCAAGGAAGTCCATATGCATTGTTCTAAAGCAATGACAACAGCTCTTGATGTAGTTCTTAGGAGTTTACGAAATGTTTGCTGGCACATGGTCTCACTTTAGAAGACTAGAAATTGATAACATTTGTCTGTTTTCCTTGTAACTGAGGAATCCCAGATTTTCATAAAGAAAGTTCTTCTCTCTAATCGTATATCTCCAGGCATGTGTTGGGAAGGAGGAATCAGAGAATACTGACTACAAAGAGCATGAAAATGACAAATTAGTAACTTCCTCGGTGTCATTCTTCCCTGTTACCCTCTATGAATAAAATCCAACCTGCACTTAATAAAAGCTGAATTGCTATTTTTGGGCAATTGTATTAGTGAGCCATTCCATGGGAAGCATGAGAGAATGGACCTCATTAAGGGAGATTACAAGGAGACTCTGCCTGTGTTTGCTGTGGCTCTGGTTTCCAACTCCCCAGGTTGGCAGGGTCTCAATGTGCCATCTGTATCCTCAGCTCCTGTTGCCGGTGAGAAGTCTCAGATGTCTTCTTCAGTGACCATAGGACTACTGAGGACTTCAGTCAATAGTTACCACTGTGCAGTCTTACTAACAGACAGAAATGGAAAGAGTACAATCTGGGATTACACAAGCCTGGTTCAAATCCTGAATCTGCCACTTCCTATCCTGATGTCTTGGGTGAGTTATTTCATCAATTTGAGCCTCATTTTTCTCATTAACTTTTGAAAATGTGGACAATGCAGGAAGTAGTTATGATTACACTATATACTAAAATGAATGCTAGATAATCAAGATAGTGTTTCCTCCACATCTTAAAATATGTTAAATCTTTGGGGGAGGCAAGCTATGGATGGTGGTACACTGGAATATCTAAGATTATCATATATACATATATATTTATATCTTAATATATTTTTATTGACTTCAGAGAGGAAGGGAGAGGGAGAGAGAAACATCAATGATGAGAATCATTGATCAGCTGCCTCCTGCACACCCCCATTGGTGATTAAGCCTGCAACCCAGCCATGTGCCCTGACTGGGAATTGAACATGACCTCCTGGTTCATAGGTCAATGCTCAATCACTGAGACACACCAGCCGGGCAGATTAAGATTATTATAAACTAGAGGCCTGATGCACGAAATTCCTGCAAGAGTAGGCCTTCCTTCCCCCAGCTGTTGGCACCCCTCTGGCACCCGGGATGAGGCTTCCATCCAGCCACCAGCAGGCAACCAGGAACCAGGCTTCCCTCATAGGACATCCGGAACATCCTGTCTAATTAGTACATTATGGTTTTATTATTATAGATATTAAAATGGTTCAAGAATCCAGAGGAGAAAGGGTTGGGTTGATAAGAATACATTTCCCAAAAGTAAAAGCTGATTACCGGGCCTTCGTGGATGGGTAAGACTTGAATGACTTCTACTCTGCATTCCATTAGAAATTGCAGAGTCCTTGAATGACTAGTGAATAAGGGGTGAGGGAAGTAGTAGAACAGGACAATCACTTCACTGTTTACTAAGTGGCAAGAATCATGTCAATACTTAAAAATGATATGAAATAAGACCACAAGCTCTATTAGTTTCCTAAGCTGTTGTAACAAAGTACTAAGAACTAATGGATTACAGATACATTTTTTTTCTCATAGTTCTGGAGTTTGAAAGTCTGAAAATGAGATGCTGGCATGGCCTTATTCTCTTGCAAGGCTCCAGGGGAGAAACTTGTGGTCACTAAAGAAGACATCTGAGACTTTTCTCCAGCAACAGGAGCTGCTAAGAGGCAAGGAAGGTGTGTCTCAGTGGTTGAGTGTTGTCCTATGAACCAGGAGGTCATGTTCGATTCCCGGTCAGGGCACATGGCCATGTTGCAGGCTTAATCACCAGTGGGGGTGTGCAGGAGGCAGCTTTTGGCATTCCCCGGCTTATGTTTGTACCACCCCTGATCTCTTCCTCACTGCAACATGCCCATGTGTGTCTCTGTCTCTATGTCCTTCACTTCTCATAAGGACACCTATCATATTGGATTAAGGGCCTGCTACTTCAGCATGACCCCATCTTAACTTACATCTTAATTACAGTTGCAAAATCCTATTTTCAAATAAGGCCTTCTTCACAGATACTGGGGCTAGAACTTTACGGTATCTGTTAGGTGGGAATGATTCAAGCTGCATTACCACAATAATCTCCCTCTTCTTTAGGAAGACACAGACATGGGGGGCGGGGGAGAAGATAATTCCAATATCCTTTGAAACTCTATATTTGGGACTTGTTCAAGGTGGTATACAATGAGGTAAGAAGAGTTTAATGAGATAGCAGTTGGAGTGGATTCTCAAGAAGACTTTCTATGTCAACATATCAACTGGATTCTGAAGATGAGCTGGAGTTTGTTAATGAAGAAGTGGAGAAAGGTGAACCCAAGTGAATAAGTACTTGTTGAATGTGAATGGAGAAGACTATAAGCAAACTTAAAAGTTTTGGGAGTCAGAGAAGATAAAGCTGAGGATCTAGGTTGAGCCAGAACAGAGAGGGCCTTGTCTTATGTCAGGAAGTGTCAACTTTCATTCAGTTTTCCATCACAGCTTTAGTGAGCACCTACTAGAATAGTGTGCACCACGTTGTGGTCAGGTGATTGGTTGAGTTTAATGGCATACAATTGCCCTAATAACAATAGGCAAGCACATAAACTCACAGTACTGTGAAAAAAATATATAAGTGAAAAATAAAATATATAATAAAATCCAAATGCAAATGGATTCTAAATTGAACTTCCAATTCATGTAAGCCTATTCTTAAGAAGGCTGTTCAGGAAATTCAAGGAAGAGGGTCTGCATGTTGGATATTCACTGACATAGTAGATCAGAAAAAAAGAAGGATGTGTAGCAACATAAATCTCCATGTCAATCGTAAGTGTAAACATGTAAATTACAATTTGTAATAGGCTAGCATTTTTATCTGCAATAAATATACTGTTTAAAATAATGTAGATATGACAGGCTCTGCTCTCAAGATTTTAATAAATAAATTCCAAAAAGTGTTTCAAGAGCTACGTGCAAGAATCTATTACCTTTATCACAGAAATAATTTCTTCTGCCTGCTCCGTACTCCTCCTCGACAGACACTGGAAGCATTCCTCAGGGGGTTCAGTTAATAGCATGTCATGCACGCCCTTCCTCTACAGAAAACACATTGCCCATCGCTCTCCACAGCTGGCTTCCTGAGGTGCATCCATTGCAAACAGGGGAGGACCCTAAACTCTCTGAGGCCCTGCCTGGTGCTGAGCTTGGTTCAGGAAAGGCCAATCCAGTTTTCCTCCAGCAGGCCCTCGTGCCCTGTGAGAGCTAGAGGAGGGGGATGTGGAGGGCCCGGGGAAAGGAAAGGACGAGTGGGCACTTGACGTGTTGAAGTCCATGTCCCCAAACACTACTTACAAAAGGCCCTATTTTTGGCCTCCTGCCCTTCTCCAGTTTCCTTTCCACAGAAGAGTCGCTTGAACTCTCTGACCTTTTCCATCAACACTTGAGGCTAAAATTAAATTGTAGTGTCCTGGTGAAGAACGAGCTCAAGCCCTTTCTAAAATCCCACCCGGCCATCCTGGTGAGCATCTTTTACCAAGAAGGAAGGAGAGAGAAGTTCCCTTAAAGGGGATGTGCAGCTGGAAGGGGAACGAAAGTGCATGAACTCCACATGGTGCAGGACCGGAGGTGAATGGGCTGTGTTCTCAAGGAGCTTCGACTCTAGTAGGAAGCCTGAGACTTACATGTGGAGTCCATTGCAAAGCATTCCATTAGAAAGTGATGCAATGGAGGGATTAAAGAGAGGGATAATAATAATAATAATAATAGCTATTATTTACATAACTCAATTTTCACTTATCAACTCCTTTCATATACATCATCGTAGTTGGTCCTCACAGCATCTCTAAGCTTTGTAAGATGTTACAGCCAGTTATTTTCCCATTAGAAAGTTAAAGAAACTGAGGTATACAAAGCATATTGGCAGAACTGTAAGTGTCTGGAAGTGATATAAGTCTCATGTTTATATCTAAAAGCTATGCTATCATCCCAAATACAATGCCCTTCCAAAACGAGAAGAGTTGAACTCTGACTGGCAATAGGCAGTGGTAATTTGGTGTTTACAAGTGGATCCTGCGGGCTCAATTATAAAATCTATAACATTGTATGATTTTCCTTTAATCATCTGTCTACAGTATAGGCAGAATATTCAGTAACGTAAGATATGTTTCCAAATGGTAACTTGAACCTTTTTTCTATATACTCATATGTTTACTTAAAATTCTTTCTAGTCGTTTCTCTCTCAAATGCTTTTCCATTCCCTACATTCAGTGCTTATCCAGTGCAAGATAAGTTTGATATGATGAGTCATTGGAAATTTGCTTTTACCCAATCAGGAGGCTGAGCCAAATGAAAGCAAACCCCTTGCTTGGGCACATTCCAGAATTTTGAAGTAAACACCAAATTCCAAGATGGAAATAGTCTTCTTTTTAACATGCTCTTACCCATAATCATGTGCTATGTATGACTAACTTCCTGGAAATAATTGTGAGCTCTCTTGGAGAGAGAGCCAGAAACATTTTGTATCACTGCCTATCAGGGAAATGCCCCTTTGCCCATGGCTGGGTAAAGAGTAGGTCCGGCATCTACAACACAGGATAAGAAATCCCATCACTTCCTCAAAAGGAGGGTGTTTGATTCACTAGTTCAATCCATCTCTCCACTGTAAGTATGTATGACATAAAAAGGAATCATTATTTGTTGAAGAAATGAATACCAAGGAGTAAGTACTTTGTTCAATGCTATTTAAACTGCCTATGAATATAAGCTATGCAGCATAGAGTAAGTGCAAATGTCATTCGGAATGCTTCCACTGCCTCACCTGCATTAGGAAAATCAGTGTGACATGCATGGTAGGGAGCTGAACAGTAGTGGAAGGCACACAATCAAGCTTGGCTCAACCTCTGACATTGAAAAAATAGTAATTTGTCTGGGCCTCTGTTTTCCCCATACAAATTCCCCCCAAATAACACAGAAAGTTCAGATATGACATTTCTGATACCCTTTCCAGCTCTAAACACCCATTGACCTGTTTCATGGTTTGGAGTAGGAGACTGACAATTTGATCTATTTTGATAACAATTCTCAAGTGCCTGCTCTGTGCAAAAATTATCCCAAATAAACATAAGTTTTTGAAAAATATGTTTTTATTGATTTTAGAGAGAAAGGAAGGAGGAGGGGCAAAGGGGGGTAAAGGGAGGAAAAGGGAGAAAGGGAAGGAAGGAGTAGCAGGGGAAAGGGAAGAATATTCCTGTGAGTGAAACATCGATGGGATATCTCCTGCATGTTCCCTATTGGGGTTCATGCCCACAACCTGGGTATGTTCCCTGACAGGGAATTGAACCAGTAACCTTTTGCTGCATGGTACAATGTTCAATCAACTGAGCCACACTGGCTAGGGCTTTTTTATTTAAAAAAAATGTTTTTATTGATATTAGACAGAGAATAAGGGTACTGGAGGGAGAGGAAGAGAGAGAATGTACGCCAATAAACATATTTTCGTAGCATGGGCCCATACTGATCAATCACCTCTGTAGAAAACGTATGCTAAGGAGGTGCACTGGTATCGGCTTCCTGCTTGAAACATGGCTCCTTAGCCCACCTTTCCTCATGTCCTAGAATAGTGTCACTATTGAATTTCCAAGCCTTACTAAAGCGAGGGAGTGCTAAAAATGGCTTGGCCTGGAAGAAGTCAGAGCAGCCCAACAATTACGTGAACATGAGCCTCGTGATCTCCTGCACTTTTGCGCTAGAAGGTGGCTTAGCATAAAGCAACCAGAGTGAGCTCTTGCCTCTGTGATTTGTGGACTGGATTATTTCCTTTCTTCACTCGAGAGAGTCACCTGATCCTTGGGAAGTAGGCAGGCAGATAAAGCAGTCACTGTGCCAGCTAGAAGGCTATTGGGTAGAAAGCTAATGTCAAATGAACAGAATTGTCATTGAATGTTAAGGAGGAAGCGCTGTATTCTTTGGCGTTATTTATAATGCTGAGAAATAGGAGGCATAGAGTCAGTGGAAGTATCACTTGTGATACTTGCAATAACTGACTTGCAATAGAAAAATCAGTGTGACATGCATGAGGCAGAGCTAAACAGGTGTTAGAAGGCACTAGTTTAAGCATACTCAACCACTGATGTTAGCAGAACATTGTAATTTATCTTGGCCTCAGTTTCCAATTCCAATGTGGAAGAAGAGCATGGAGGACACAATTCTCTGAGTACTTCTGTTACGTGGCAGGCACTTTATCATACTTTAGCTCATGTCATTCCCCTCTGCAAATCCTCATGAAGGATTTACTGACCCCATATTTACCCATAAGGAAACTAGGGCTGGGAGGATGCAATAATTTCTTCAAGTTATTACTAGAGGAGGTAGAAATGACTTTGAACTCTGGTCTTTCTGACTCATGACTCTTTCTATGGCAGTGTGCTACCTCTTAAATTTAAGAAGTTTCTTTAAAAATGTGAACATTTTCCACATAAAGTGAAAACCAGAAATAAAAAGGATGAAAATTACATCTCTGACCTTGAGGGCTTTTTAGCAAGAGGGACATTTTCAGGGTAGGTAGAGGGAGAAGGATATTAAATGTGTAAAATTGATGCCAAACCTATTTATAATTAAGCCAGATTGTGTATGTATTTTAATATAATCTGTCCTCATTTAAAAAGTATGATGTTTATTATGGAAAACGTAGGGAATAATAACAAAAAGAACAAATAAGACTCCCATTTTATCAACGCTTAGATATTTATTATTCTCATGGAGTTAGCAAATTTTTCTAGTCCTCGATACAGATCTTTTCACTGTGAAATCTCATATGTTTGGACTGAATTCATTCAAAACTGCTGATAAATAGAATAGGCTAGACTATATCTGGCACATACTGGGAGTTGATTAAATATTTGTTGAATGTGTGATGAATGAATAGATGAATGAATGCTGTAATATATAATTTGTGAAAAATGCAGAATTTACAAGTCTTTAAGTGAGATTCAACATATAGGTTGACTATACATTGGTTTGAGGTCTAACTTAAGCCACAGGATACATAAAAATAAGATTAAGGATAAGGACTTCAAGAAACTTGAAACATAAAAATTCTACTAGGAAACAAATATAAAACAAGGATTCAAATACCTCATAGTGGGGTTAAAAAAAAAAGCAATTTAACAACCTTAAGAATGCTTCTACAACTCAACACCCACAATGTGAAACACTGAGACAGATATGAGTTCAATGAATTGATTACAATTAACTCTTTGATTCTACAACAGAGATGTTTATCTGTTTAAAAACCATCTTCTGAGAATAAGAAACTAGAACGGACTTCTACAGGCAAATTTGGTCTCCCTGATTTGGGGCTCATTTTCCTCAGCTGTCACATGAAATATTTGAAGGACAGAGGATGTTTCCAGAACATGTTTTAGAGCTGCAGCCTCCTTGCTCTCCAATGTAGCTTTGGTGCTCACTGCATTGTGAGGCAAGACACGCAAGTAAAATTTAGGGAGCTAGACTGGGTCATCGTTTTCGAAGCTTCAGACATTTAGGCATCATAGTCCCAGTGCTGTGAACTCATGTCACCCAAGCAGCAACTATATGGTTTCTATGTAGTACCTGCTTATCATAGCACTAACTACCATGCCCTCTACAGCTGATATCTGTGTAACCACTGGTTCGATATTTTATGATTAAATATATACATTTCCCCAAATAAAAATAACCAAAAAACTAAGCACATGGCTGAGTAAATGCATGGGAGGGTAGGTGGGATGAGGGAACAGATGAACACACACAAATGAACGAGGGAACAAATAACTGGATTTCCCATGTGTTTTCAAGGATTAAGTAGCTTCCACAGAATGCCAAGTGCAAGTCTTGGTCTCACACAGCACAGAACTCAGCATGCTAAAAGGGAAAGAATAAACTACATTGTTTTATCCAGAGGAACATCTGTTGATCTCGAGCTGAAAATTTTTTCCTAATGTAATGGCCATGGAGAGGAAGCCCTACTACATCACAGAATTAAGTGGTGCCAAAAATGGCTGTCACCCTATCAGGGACTCGTGGGACTGGCCTTTCAAACAATGCTGCTTCAGTGTTTAGGGGAATAGCCAACCCACTCTCAAATTGGAAACCACAGAAGACTGGACCACATGGACGAAAAAGGAAAGAACACACACATACACACACACACACACACACACACACACACACACAATAAAAAAATAACAAAACAGAAAACACCTGCTTAAATAAACTCTTACGAAAGTGAATTTCTCATATAAAGACACAAAGGGCAAGGCTGTAAACTGAAAACATTAAAATAAACTACAACTTATTCTTTAAAACTAATAATTTAGATCCATGCAGTGCCCCCACTTCAGTCTCTAGAGATTGGGGAGGACAATGCGCCTTTGGTGAGAAAGTTTGCTATTTCACATTTGTCATCAACACCCAGGTCACCAGCAACAGCTGAGGAGGGCTCAGGTTTCCATGGAAGAGGCCTGAGAAAGAAGGGTTAACTTCTCTGCCTTGGCATCCCACGAACCTTGTGGCCTGAGCAGGACTCTCATATGCAACCGTGTTCACTAGACTTTCTCTTCATCATGAAGACTGTCGGAGGCAGCAGATACACGGAAAGAACATGGGAGTTAGAGTGATGTGAGTGACAGTGAGATCAGTTGTGGGAAATACCAAAACAGTGTCCCTTCATATTGATAAGCCAGGACCGAGGGTTGTTATTTAAAAGACAATTTCCCTGAATTTGGCTTTGACTTTGGTCAGTCCCATTAGATTGTACCTTCCAAGAAGAGCCGTTTTGTTGTTTTGAAAACAAGTGGTACTCTGTGTTCTGGTCTTACTTAACTCACCAGTACCATCTGCTTGGCTGTTATGCCCAATTTGAATTGGGAGGCACAGGATTCTTTCTGTTGGAGCGCCCTGAGCAAAACAGGCTGGAAGAAAATTAGAAGGTGGGGGATACTATGGCCAGGGACTGGGTGATGCTGGTTTGAGGTCCCACTTGGACAAGTCTCAGTAAGAGGCTGAGAGTTGGCCTGCAGCCAGGGGTGGGTCAAGCTCTCAGACTCTGAACTGGGGGCTGCCTGGATTGGCATGCCACCCTCAGAAGCATGCTGAAGAGATGACGACTTTGGCTGCCAGATGAGTCCTGTGGATGCCAAAGCTAAAGCAGCATACCTCCTATCACAATGGCTACAACTGTTGGGACTTGGCAGATGTGTCAAATTTGGCACATCTGTCCCTGGGCACTTATGTGTTCACCAGAAATTTACCTCTATAATCTTCAGTGCACGTGTTAGAGAGAGAGGTGGGAGAGAGAGGGGGATGTTGTGACTTTGTCCGGGTGTGGGTACTAAGTTTGTCAGTCTATGCAGTGAATGATGCAGAGAGGAAAGAGAAGACAGTAGGAAAGAATATATGCATAAAATTATAAACCAACCAACAAGGCAGGGTGCCTTCCAAATATTCCTAAGCCAGACTCTGGTTGAAGCACAATTCTTTTGTCGCCAAAAAAGGATTTATTTCTTGGAAACTAGCAATGCAATAAAAGCCGACCCTCAATTTCCTATAATAACAACAAGCTTCAAGTTTGGCATCCATATCACCAGAGACAAATTGTGCCAAGCAACCAACGGAATCAGAACCAGCACCCACAGGGCTGTTCTCAATTCAGCAAAAGATGTTCTAAAGAGACTGAACTCTTAGCTCCCTGCTGGCTTCCGTCCTGCCCACCCACCGAGCTGCTCTGCATCCTCCTAGGGGCTCCTTCTGTTCACCCTCTCTCTTTCTGCTGGGGCCATAGGGAAGGTGACTAGCTCCCACAGAGACTCCCAGGGAAGTCAACTCCTCTGCCAGGTTAATTTTCATGTTTCCTGAGGATGTGTCTAGAGCTGAATGTGAGCCATGCCTTTTTAGGATGGAGTAGCACAATCTGATTATGCCTATGCCAGTAAAGATTGTGATAGCCGGATGGGGTGGGAGACATCAGAATGGGTACAGACCTCCTTTGGCAAAGGCTTCTGAGGAGTTAAGCTTCTTCCATCAGAAAAGTGTTTTATTATCTATTTTGAAACAGCTATTTGTGTCCCTAAAATCACTAGACTTTACCACACCCTAATTTATTTTGGGCATTATAAATCTATAATAATAAAAGCATAATATGCTAATTAGACCAGACCTCCTTCCAGATGTCCTTCCAGATGACCTTCTGGATGAAGACCCGGCTGTGAGAGAAGCCCGGGTCCTGAGTGCCTGCCAGCAGCTAGAGGGAAGCCCGGGTCCCGGGTATCAGAGGGAAGCCAGTGCTGGCAGCTGGAGGAAGAAAGGCCTACTCTTGCACGAATTTCTTGCATTGGGCCTCTAGTATTACATAAAAAGAATTGTCTTAAAACACACTTATCAATCACCTATGTCCTAACTTGTGCTTAATGCCTGATGGAAATGATCTGTCATTCTCCAGGGCTCTCTAAGTTGCCTAGCTACCTTCCATGTACATGATTCTATTTTCATATCAGCACTTTGAGTGTGGGAGGGGGGGGCAATTTCAGAGCAATAAACAGACACCATTAGATTAACCTAGGTGATGGGTATTTATTTTGAAGCTACATGAGATGGCACCAAAACTGTCCTAATAGTTGAAGAATGAGGCCTCCTGAGGTAATAAGGATAACATTAATGACATCATCATTGGTTTTGTAGCCCCAAATCAACTCCTTTAGTCTTCGACTGGATTCCTCCTCATCTCTGCTACTTACTGCCTGACACCTAACAGTGTGTCTGCTTCTTACTGCTTAGCACATAGCAGTGTGTCTTCAAGAAAGAAGACTTAATTAGGCAGTTTGTTACCATCCAAAACTATTCTTGTTTAGTTGACTTTTTGTTCCAGGTTTCCATAGGTTGTGTGCCAGTCTAGACTTTTGATTCACACCCTATTCTCCAGTCCAGTCTGTGGTGGTCAGGGTTACTTAGTCCTACAGAACAAATCATGGTGACTTAGAGTTGAAGAACCTCCTATAATTGGTCCATTTGTTTATTAGCCTGTTTGTTTTCTGGAGAGGTTTTTGAACGTTTATCAAATAGCCTTCCAAAGACCATTTACAAATGAAGAAATGTAAGTTTATGAATCATCCAAGGTGGCAAAGCTAGTCAGTTGAATCCAAAGATTCATATTTAAATCTAGGTTCATTGGTTTCCTAGCTCTATCGTTATCATTGTGTTTTATTGTCTCTTTGATTTCATAATGGTTGTTCATTGAAACATTTTTATCCCGGTGTTTCTGATTCTTGATTCAGTAAATGATGTTGGAAGTCTTTCCCAATCATAAGCTTAACATGCCACATGAAAGAAATGCTGATGAAGAGCAAATAGAAAATGTACAACAAAATAATGGTGAACTGCAGAGTGCCTTAGGGAAAGAAATCTGTACACTATTTGGAAAAAAATATATCCTAGAGGCTGGAAGTGATCTATTCAGAAACATCCAAACGAAGGGAGGGAAGGACAATTAATATAAAACTGAGAGTTAGTAATAACTTGGCTAAAAGAGCTATTGAATATTTATAATATCACAAATTTGGTGGCATGGAGAAGAAAGCCAATTTCCCACCTTTATATACCAATTACCAAAATATTAATTAGTTTTTAAATTAAGTTAATTATATGATTACATAGTAAAAATATCTGCCCTCTATTTCAGATATTCTTTGGGAGTGAGTCTTAAGGATGGTTCAGGGTACATAAAATTCTGTATTAGTTCATGTGATTTTGCAGTAAGTGGGAAAACCAAATCAAACAAAAAATTAGAGCTATGTGAGGACACAAATATAATTTTTGAGGACACCAGGCTATTTTTAAAATAAGACTTGAACTACCAGACCATAACTCTAAGACAGCTCCCAAGATGCTGCCCCGTGACTACATGCTCTATATAATTTCAGCTCATTGAGCATGGGCCAGACCTATGAATATGCTGGAGAATCACTCCATGGTTACATTACATTGTATAAGACTATGTCACCGCAGACCGGGAGAGAGTCTCCTACTGGCTTCCAAGAAGTAAGCTGTCCTGTCATGGTAGCCATGAGACCAGGGCCTGTGTGGAGTTGCTAGGAGCTGAGAGTAACCCCTAGCCAACAGCCAGCAAGAAAAATGGGATTTCTATCTACAATCACAAAGAACTGATTCTGCCAATAACCTGCATGACCTTGGAAGAAAACCCTAAGGCCTCAGATTTCACCTTCAGCTGACATCGTGACTTTAGCTAGAGCTGAAAACCCAGGGAACCTATGCCTAGACTCCTGATGCACAGAAACTTGAAATAATACACTTGGATTGTTTTGAGCCATTAAATTTGCTGTGATTTGTTATGTGACATTAGAAAACCTATACTCCTGGTAAGGGCAGATTTCAGAAAATTTAGGACTTTGATGATGGCTGTTTGAAAATATTCACTCTGAATATTGTTGCCAATAACTTGGTTCTAACAGAAGTCAATCTCTATTTTTCAAATTTCAAGAAAAAAAGCTAAATTATGCAGCTATGGTCAGATGATAATACACAGGCAATCATCTATGGTAGGAGCAGAGGGGGGAAGAGTCCCATAAGAGAGAGAGGTCATACTCCGGGATAAACTACCTGTGTATATTGAGGGTGGCTTCCAACAAGAAGAAAACATAAACTAGGAAGATCACCAAGAAACGTTTGCTACAAAGAAACCTGGTATGCTAAGTATTGTATGAAAATTAAAGTAAAATACTTATAAACTTTAAAACTAAAAGGGATCTGAGAAAAGTTACAGATCCCAATGGTTTTTACCACTGGTGACTACCAATGAACAAACTCCAATTTAAAAAAAACAACTGTGATGACCAATCTCCACTTATAAAAGACTAATACTTTACTTTTCCTTTTATGGTATTCAAAACATGCACAGTGATGTCAATATTTTTAAATAATCACATCATTTTCCACTGGCCTATAAAATATTAAAACATAATTCATGGATCCTCCATGTTAATAACTGAGTAGAATGTTTTAAGTATAAAAAATACCAGGTTGAAAAACATTAACCTAGTCTGGTGTCCTCATTTCATAATTGTGAAAGTTGTAAAAAATTTGTCTTTTTTCTTAATTTGATAAAAAAAAAAATTCAGACCCCCAAATCTACATTCTCCTTTAATCCAAAATCAGACAAATGCAAAAATCCATTTCCCCCAATCCTGACAATGGAAGGAGAATTCTCATAAGTAGAGAAATATAGGTATCAGAAATCCCAATTAACAACATTGGCTGAATTTCTGACTATATAATAAGTTTACTTCTTGGTGTCAGAAAAGTAACATGGTGGTGCCCTGAGGGTAATTCCCAACCCACAGTTCTACCACTGAATAGGGTAGTCACCCATGTCAATGAGGTAAACACGAGAGGTGCAAGCATCACCTAGTAGTGAAAACTGGTCTTTTGTCTGCTCACAAAGGTACTGCATTGGTCCAAGGGCCAAGAAGCTTTCGATGGTTCACCACCACTTGGAAAGAGATGCAGAATTGGTAGCATTGGCTTTCTACACTAAGAACCAAATGTGAAAACGTGATTCCAATTGTTCATCAATGGCACAGGCATTTGATTAGGTAAACGTATGTGACTGGCAGTCCTGATTTTGGAATAA
The DNA here is from genome assembly GCA_963924515.1 of Vespertilio murinus. Lineage (NCBI taxonomy): Eukaryota > Metazoa > Chordata > Mammalia > Chiroptera > Vespertilionidae > Vespertilio > Vespertilio murinus. The sequence continues at coordinate 4,599,398 of OZ004717.1, read as the reverse complement.
ATACCAATCCTATGTTTCCAGGATTCAATTACAATTTCCAGGGTTTTAATAGTGGAGACTCCAAAGGTTTGTTAGACTTCAAATGTCCTTAAAACGTTTTTGATGAGTTAAGTGTAAACGAATAAAAAACATATGCATTAAGTTTCCCTTAGAATACATGTGGGTTTAAAAATTAAGGGAGAAAAGACTTGGCAAACATTGACTTTGAGACCTGCCAAACCCAAGGCATTTGAAAAAATAGCTCAAGACATTTAGAGAATCCCAAAGTCTGGTAGGGTTTGTTCCTCCTTTTAAGAACAAATGAGACTTAAAATAACGTTTTTTATGTTTAAGCATGAACATTCTTGCTAAATTATTGAATGTGTACAAATACCTTGCTATTTTTACATGCATATTCACACACACATACACACACACACACACACACACACACACACACACACACTCACACAACTATATTTTACCTAGGCCTGAGTTCAAACTTCAGTGAAATCAATCTTACTTGTTTCTTCTTAACATTAATGATACAAGCAAACAAAAAAACATACACAAATGCTCAAACACCTAGCACAGCACAGTTTTTGACATTGTATAACTATTTCGATACTGACAACTCTTATTGAGTTACTATTTCTATACAACCCTTCAATGATTTCCCATTAACCATCCCAAACACATAAAAGCCCATAGATTTCTATGCTTTCTAAACCTTTCCCCAGACAAACCTACTTTTCAAAGCTTTACTTTTCATCTCTTCCCTATATCTAGTCATTCTCCAGCAACATGACATTAATTTCCATCACACTACTTAAAAACACCCTCTATTTTCACCTTTCCCTATTGATCCTCTCTGTCTAGAATGCCACTCCATCTCCACTTACAAATGTCTTAGTCATTCAAATACAAGCTCAACTAGTAATTCCTTAGGACCTCTCCCACTACCTGTGTAGGCTTGGCAAATCTCACCAGATTGGGCTCCTCTTAAAAATTCTTCCAAGTCTCTGCATTGCCCACAATCACAGTTCAAATCACTTGGCATTACAAGTGTGAGGGGGGGTGGGAGTTCAGGAAAAATCTGCCAATCATTCTTCCACTTGTACTAGTTCTAACCCATCTGAGAAATGGACTTCAGAGGTCAGGTAGAAATCAAATAGAGTATTAATTTCACCACTGTCACATCTGGACTGGTGAGAATGGCACAGATGTTCCACTTCCAAACCTGAGGTTTTTAAAGGATCAAATAATAGGCACCAAAGCTGTAATACAGGGAGAAACTTGGAAATTGTCAGTCAAAATGCCCAAATGCTAGGCACATAATGGGGCAACTGCACAGGACCTAATCAAACTCTTTCTGTCCAATTTTGATGTGATATTGCCTCTCCTGATTAATGGAATACAATGGATGGGAGAGTGCAAAGAGAGCCTGGATGAGTTTTCTGCAACACTTGTAGGGTTTAGAGAACACCCTGCCTTGATATACAAGATCAATATTAACTAGTTGTTTCCCAACCAATTCTGGGCTGCCTTGCTGGGGATCCTGCCTGCCTGCCTTTTAGCCCTATCCCCTACTGCTCTCCTTATAGATGCTCTGACCAAGCCACGGGCTCGTGGATCCTAGCCTGTATCATCTTTGGCCATGCCTCTATGTGTTGAAATGTTGTTTTCCAAGTTTTGGAAGGTTTTTCTTGTTCACAGCAGGGAGGCATATCTGGAAAATAATTTCTCTTTTGTAAACATTCATTCACTGAATTGTCTCATTTTTCTATCTACTCCCTTGGTAGCTTGCCTTAATCTTTGATAATAAATAATGTATTGACTTGTAGTTTCTATCTATAATTTTTCTTCCCCAGGAGAGTGTGTGCTTCTTGAGAGCAGGGGCTATATCTTATGTATTCATTTCTATCACATGGGTTTGCTATATACAATCAATAATTAATATAGTCAATGATAAACAGATTTTATTCAAATATGAGTAGGACTAGTTGGTATACTGGATTCTTTAATCAGGACTGTACTGATAATTAAATGGGGCAGACCCAGCATAGGAATAACAATGCAGAGGAGAGTGGGGATGATGGGGATGGTCAGGTTAGGAAATGTGATAAAGATGCAACATCTAGTCCTTCCTTCAAGAAATTACAGTCTTGTGTGCTAACTGATTTCAATAAGTAGGACTCATGGTAAGTAATACCCTGAATCCAAGTAAAACTTAGGCCCTTCAGTCATTAATATGTATCAATCTATCAACTTCCCTGGTAAAATATTCTACCACTATCAACTTCCCTGGTAAAATATTCTACCAATTGATCAATGCATCTTGATTCTCATATATAAAAAGGGACCAACTGTGGTTGGGTAATCTAGCATTCCCTCTTCAGTCTAAAAGCAGCAATCCAGTGGTCACACAACCTCAACTTAAGTTCACAGACAGCTAGAAGACACTACAATGACAAGACAAAGCATTTTTCTTATCATTGCTCTCCATGTGCATCTTGGCTTCTGTGCATCATTGACTAATAATAATTGCTAATAGGTGGCATTCATATAATCTCTCCCCTGTACTCATATGTATATTTCTTAGTGGTAGACATTTCATGAACAAGAAGTCTTTGCACCCATTCATTCCTATTTTTTGCTGCCATCTGGCCAATATAAAGGCTTTACTAGAACTAAAAAAGTAAAATATTATTTTTATTACACTAATGAGTTTATACTTGTATCTCTATTTATTTCAGTGAATTTCCTCAAGACTGAATTCATCATTTGTTTCATTCATGCATTAGAAAGATAAACAGTAGTATAGAGAGGAGAGACACCTTGAATGAACAACTTACTCTGCTGCTAAATAACAATCTGGAGAACAAAAACAGCTTCCAAGAAACTTTTTTTGAAAGTGCTTAGATTTAAGGAGAATTGGGCTCATAATTAATTCTTTCGATTCCTGAGAGATTTCTAGAAAATTCTCTTCCTCCTTAGTGAAATCACTGTTCCATCATTTGAAGGACCCAGAGGCAGTTTACTCTAGGGGAAAGTTTCTGTATGATCTGGAGGCCAGACAGACCTGCGTGCAAGTTCCAGTTCTGTCATCTGGTCTATCTGCATAGTTCATTACACTCTCTGAGCATTAGTTTTTATAAAATGAGAATGAAAAGACCGAACTCATAAGCTAATGAGGATTAAATTAGATAGGGAATAAAAAAAATTTTGCAATGTAACTAGAAGGGAGATTTCCAAGGCAGGAAGGCTGAGAGGTGAGGGCACCAAAGGGATGCTGGAAGTGTGCTCATATAATTTTGTGTCTCCTACCTTGATGGACTCCCGGTATCAGAGGCGACTTTCAGTGTAAGATGAAGTACTCCACCCATCTTCATCTGGCTGATGCTCCCATGTGCTGTGGGGGTTAGTGAATGCTCTTCTTCCCCTCACTAGCCTCTCTCTTTGAGGGCACACAAGGGATGGATTTGTGATTCTTTCCTTGCATGACAGTGACATAACCTACTGTGTTATTGTCTATTGTTAGTTCAGTCCTAGAATACATCCAATACCTAATTTCAAAGAGGGTTGAAATGTTGTTAGTATGAGCTACTTGTGTTCTTAATACATAAACAGGTCTAAGTAATATGGCAATTGTAGAGAATACAGCATGCCCTGCCAGATGCCTTTTGTTACTGAGACACTTGTCCCCCCAACTGCCAGATGTGTTGACCATTAATGAAGACAGGTGACTCCCTATCTAGAAAGTGCCCTGTGCTGGGAGTAGCTGCTTCACTCAATGTTAAATTCACAGTCAATGACTGAGATGAGGCTACAAAAGGCCTGGCCCCCTTTCCTCAAGGGGAAATGTAATCTGTTAACTGTTGGTATTGATGTCACTTTTGCTCAAGTGATTGTAAGAACCCATCTTGTGCTTTATTCATGAGAATACATAGATAACCCGTAAAATCTTTGAAAAATTTGTTCACTGGGCACAGACCCGTCTGAGAGTTCAAAAGTTCAAGTTCATAAACTGCCCAAATAGGAAGATTGATGGTAGTTGGCAAAGCATCCAGGCCACTACGTCAAGTACTTCATTTCAATTACTTAGTTCAGGTTTTTAAGTTCTCTATGTTAAGTGTAATTCCCTTTTATGCCATCTTTAAGGAATGTTCTTCCAACTACTTTCACTGGGCTAACATCTACTTATCTTTAAAAATCCACACATGACCCACTTCATCCAGGGAGTCTTCCATGACTCCAAAGTCTGTATTAATTTCCACTCCTTTATGGTATTTATGAGATGTAGGCCTAATGCTTTTGACACAATAATTTCATCTATACTAATAAAAGGGAATATGCTAATTAAACCAGACAACTTCCAGATGACTTTCTGGACAAAGCTATGGTGGCAGGGTCAAGGCAGAAGCAGTTAGGGGAGATCAGGCCACCAGGGGAGAGAAATTAGGGGGATCAGGCCAGCAGGCAGGTGAGCAGTTAGGAGCCAATGGTCATGGATTGCGAGAAGGTGCAGGCTGGGCACCCCCATCCCCGTACATGAATTTCATGCACTGAGATCTAGTTTTATTATAATTTCAATCCTTTCAGAAATGGGTTCTTATATACATAAACCTGTATCTTCGAAATCTAGCAGTTATACTTACATGTAATATATTCTCAACCAATATTTGTTAAATGGAATTAAAATATGAAAAGGTCAATTTTTATTACCATGGCAGTCTTGATCTGGCTAAGATTAAAAGGAAAAAAAGTGTCATTTCTGGCTTTACCCAAGAGCAAAGAGATGAGATTTTTTTTTAAAATCTGTAATCCTGGGCTGTCTGAAGAATATATATCAGGTAAATGAAGTGAATACTTAAGGCTTTAGAGAGAAAGAAAGACTTTTGCCTAGATAGTGCTGCTCAGTGATTGTCAACCTATGAACCAGGTAGTCACAGTTCAATTCCCAGTCAGTTCAATTCCCAGTGTGGGGAATAACTCTCTCTCATCATTCATGTTTCTATCTAAATATCCCTCTCCCTTCCTCTCTGAAATCAATAAAAATTATATTAAAAAAAAGAAAGAAGACTTTCCACTAGGAGATATACAATGGGACTATCTGCTCAGCTGAATGGCTATTACCTTCACAATCCTAGAATAAGGCACTTGTAGATGAGATCCTTCTGAAAATTGTTTTATGAAACTACTAGAGGCCTGATACACGAAATTTGTGCATAGGTGGGATCCCTAGGCCTGGCTGGTGATCAGGGCTGATCTCTGGGGCAACCCTGGTGGGGTGATTAGCCCCTCCCACCCCCTGCTGGCACCTGCCTTGGTTGGCCAGGGGCCTGCAAGCTGAGAACAGCTCCTGCATTGAGTGTCTGCCCCTGGTGGTCATTGCGCATCATAGTGACCAGTCGTTCCACTGGTTGTTCCGCCATTCAGTCGATTTGCACATTAGACTTTTATTATGTAGAATGAGCCAATATAAGATCAAAACTTTTTTCACTTCATATTATAGAAAGAAAATCATAAGCTGTTCTATAAGCACGTTCACTTAATTCTTTAAAACATTTACATTTTTTTCCGTCTCAAACCTTCTCAGGTCATGCTGTACATCATTCATTTCAATTCTGAATTTTAAAAATCTGGCCTTGGTTATACGGCTTGGGCCTTTCATCACAAGTCTCTCCCTGTGAGAGTGGGTATTTTAAATAATCTTATTATGGAAAAGAATGGATTCGATGGTTTGAATTACAATTTCCCAACAGATTTCTAGTTCAAATAAAACTGTCTTTGGTTTTTATGTGGTTCCTTTGGTGCTATAGCAGGAAATAAAAAAGGACACATTTTTAGAGCTAAATATGGTAGCTCTAAACCCACAACATTTTGGAGAGACATATTAGTGCAACTGATTTATCTTTAGATCAAGAGACTAAAGTTAAAGTAGTGAAGTAAAGTCTTCCCTCCTTATCCATGGTTTCACTTTCGGTGGTTTCAGTTACCTGTGGTCAACCTCGGCCTGAAAATATTAAATGGAAAATTCCAGAAATAAGCAATTCAAAAGATCCTTTGAACAAGACCACATAATTTTAATTATGGTATACTGTTATAATTGTTCTATTATATTAGTTATTGTTGTAAATCTCTTACAATACCTAACTTATAAATTAAACTTTATCACAGATATGTACATATAGGAAAAAAAAACTAGTAAATATAGTGTTAGATACTATCCATGGTGTAAGGCATACCCTGGGGTCTTGGAACACATTCTCCAAGGAAAAAACAAAGGGAGCTACTGTCTTTAGCTCGAGGTCAGATACCTAATTAAGAGCAGAAATTTGACTAGATCTTGGATGTTATTATTTTACTTTAAAGAAGCAACTGTAATTAAATAGAAACTTAGAGGGTTTTTCCCAAAGTCAAGAAATCTTGATTCAAATTCTGGTTTTGCTGGAATAGAATATTATGGGAACTTGGGCTCATTTTGTTTCTCATCTAATAAATAGGGCTTTCATACCCATTTCAAAGAGCAAAATAAATGCAATGAAGATTTAGTGAACCTGATACTGGGCCTTAGAAGTACAGCTTTGCTAAAATCAAATTTTGAGATTTCTTTGAAGACATCTTGTATTCAAAGGCAGCAAGAAGGATGTCCCGAGATAAAGTTGCAACCCTTCCCCATCCTAGCCAACTGATGTAAACCAGTGAACCTCAAAAATCACTGGCTTTTGATTACAACGTGATCCAAACTTTGCTTATGAGAAAATAAAACTTGAGGTTCTCCCAAGTGCGAAGTCAATATATATAGCTACATACATTCTGTCAAGCTGTGAAATAATTTTCTCATCAGCCAGAATAACTCGGAACAATGGGAATTGTTCTTTGCAAGATGTTCCTAAAGCCAGAGTCAAGCTGTTCCTTGTATCTGTCTAGGAGGTTCATAGAAATGCTACTTTCTTAAAGTCAATCCAAAAATCTGTGGATGATTTTTATTGAGTTAGTGCAAGAGCTTGTGGCTTGGATCATGAAACACTGACTCCGTCCTTGGATGCTTTTCACAATCCCATTGCTCCTGAGCCAACAACAATTGCCTGATTGCTAGCTGGCTGCAGCAAAGGGGGAAATCTACTTAGTTAACTATTTCAGGCAGAAGGACCTGCTTCTGTTTTTAATATTGCATTGGAGAATTTAAGGCCAGTTGTGCTTCTTTGCTAGAAAAGCAGTCCACTGTTTCATGTTATGTTACTCTAAATATAGCTCAACCTGGAATCTTCCTGGAGGGTTAGGGCTTGTTGAGAGAAGGGGGAGGAAGAGAAGAGAGACAGAGACAGAGGAGCAGAGAGAGAGAGAGAAAGAATTCCTTCTTGTTCAATTAAATTTCACAGGTCCCATTTACTAAGACCTAGTCATTAAATTCTTTTGACGAACATAAATTTTAAGAGTGAGCTTTGATGACTTCATGTATGTCTACATCTGTGTAGCCCCTTCTCGGACCAGGCAAAGATTTCCCCAGGACCTAAGGAGTCTCTCACCCTCCTGCCCTTTCCTGGTCAAACACTTTCACCCTCTTGCCCACAAGTATACTCAGGATTCCACAGAATCTTACTCTCTGGTGTGGGAGCTTATAGCAAACAAATCTGAGAGTTATTCTTCCTACTTTAGTTTAAAGCACAGATCAGTGCCCCTTTTTCTATAAAAGGTCAGATAATTAATATTAATATTTTAGGCTGCCCAGGCCACTTTAGATTTCCCAGGTATCTTTGTGCAGCTACTCACCTGTACCATTTTTTGCTTAAAATATATGCAGAAAGGGGCGTGGCTATGTTCCAATAAAACTTTATTTACAAAAACAGGCAGTGGGCCATACTAACTCCTAGCCTGAAACATCTAAAGAACAAAATCATGCCTGTTTGACCACTTACAACTTTGGTTAAAAAATTAAATCCATTATGTCATCAATTATTTAACACAACTCATGTAACTGTTCTATTGTACTTGAAATACTTAGGGTCTTCCTTCCATCCTACTTTTCTTCTTTTTTCCCTTTCTTCCTTCCAATCTTCCTTCCTTCCTTCCTTCCTTCCTTCCTTCCTTCCTTCCTTCCCTCCTTTCTTCTCCAAAGCCTTTGCTTTCAGGGTTTTTCTCATTTAGGATCATGTCCTTGGGACAGATTCCTAGTAATGAGGTTACTGGTAAAGGGGAGGGTGGCACTTTCATAGATATTTATAAAATTATGTGTTTATGTGAAGCATAGTCTAGGAATCTCCCTACCCCTTCCATTCTTTCCACAAACCCCTACATGTTGATATTTATTATTTTTTGCTTCAAAAGTGCTCAACGTAATGTTTTGAATACAGAAGCAATGATCCTAACTTCCATGAGGAAATGTCACTGCGTGAAAGAGTGGAAGATGTGTGCTGGAGAAGAAAAGGCTTGGGGACAAGTGACTGAAGTTTGGCATAAATACCACAAACTTCTCAACTTGCCCTTTTCAGGCTCCAGATACATCCTTTCCCAGGATTCCCTGAAGGCGTTGAGGCAAACTCATCCACAGCCAATTCTGCCATCTGCTGAGGAATCTGGTAGTCTGTCTTCGGATGAACAATTTGAAACCCAAAGGCAACAATGTCCATGTTTCTTTGATTTCCTTGACGTTTTAGGGTAAGAAGTAGAGTGTAGGGAAAGTTTTTTTGCAAATAAAGAAATATAGGAGTTTGCAAAAGCAGGTTTACAGTTGTTCATATGGAAAAAAAAAGATGATAACGAAAGAATCAACTCTTGTGTTTTGTGTACTCACAAATGTAGATCTATTTTGGCCCACCTCTGTATTTATAACAGGTCTCAAGAAATGACAAAAAAGAAATGTTATAGACTGCTAAAGAAAATATATCCAAATGAGTGGTCATCATCAGCTTGGCCCTACCAACTTAGAACTGTCTTCCCAATGTATGCCTTTGTCTTTGCCCTCACTCTCTTCATTAAGGCTCTCCTCTCAAGAGACTATTATAGCAACTTCTTAAATGTTCTCCATGCCTTGAGGTGTTCCAAATCTAAATATCCCCCCTTCCAAATCCAACTAGATATGTCTTATTAAGAACCTCACCTGCCGAACCGGTTTGGCTCAGTGGATAGATTGTCGGCCTGGGGACTGAAAGGTCCCGGGTTCAATTCAGGTCAAGGGTACTTACCTTGGTTGCAGGTACATCCCCAGTAGGAGGTGTGGAAGAGGCAGCTGATCTATGATTCTCTCTCATCGATGTTTCTGACTCTCTATCCCTCTCTCTTCCTCTCTTTAAGAAATCAATAAAATATATATTTTTTAAAAGAACCTCACTTGATGAGGGTACACCCCTGCCTGCTAACTGTGCTGGCCCCTCAGTGCCTGTAAGAGAAGCCATAGACCCCATAGTCTGGTCCCACCCCTTCTCTCCAATCATCCCAGCAGCTTCATGGAAACACTTACCTTCTGTTTAACACCCCTGGCTGTTCATCAACCAACATGTGCGCACAGAGCAGCACTCCAAAGGAACATTCCAAGGAGCTAATCCAGAGTCCCGGATGGCTTGTTAGGAACTTAAGCTCCCAGACAAACTGCAGATTGCTTAAATCAGAATCTAAGGTCAGGGATTAAGATTTTATTTTGTAACAAGTTCTTCTGATAATTCACTTATTCATTTGGTTTGGCGACCACTACCTGTGCCTACCCATGTTTTGGAAAGTTATTTTCACACTCCTAGCAAACTTATATCATTCTTTGTTTTAAATATATATATTTTATTGAATTTTTACAGAGAGGAAGAGAGAGGGATAAAGAGTTAGAAACATCGATGAGAGAGAATCATCGATCAGCTGCCTCTAGTGCACCCCCTACTGGGGATGTGCCTGCAACCAAGGTACATGCCCTTGACCAGAATTGAACCTGGGACCTTTCAGTCCGCAGGCCAACAATCTATCCACTGAGCCAAACTGGTATTGGCCTTATTTCATTCTTTAAAATCCCATTTAAATTTTAACCCCTGTGGGAAGACTCCTCTACTACCCTGAACTCAAAATTAATAATTTCTTACTCTTTTTTTCTCAGCACAACCTTCTTCTTACCTTTATTATCCTATATGTTGCACGTTAATGTTCTGGTTTTGCCCCTTCTTTTTCTCTATGACTGGCACTCTAGCATGCCTTGTGTTGATAACAGTATGTATTCCACAAGAATGATGTGCAGAAGGTGAGAGGAATTCAGCAAGGGAGTGGCCACTGGACCATTTCTGATCTAGACATTGTGGTGAATTCCCAGAAAGTTCTAGGATTTGTCAGCTGCTACCCTTGAGGAACTTGCATGTTTCATAGAAAGGCAATTTTTCATTCTCCTTCTGGGTTGCCCCCTGGGCACGATGGCCACTCTGACATGACATATGACACCATTTCCCTGCACTTAGGTCATTTCTTGCCTGAATCTCCTTGGGAGGCATGTTTCTCAACGACAAAGTCTGTATCTTCTTGATATCTGAATCCACATCCCATACAGAGTACCCGATCCTGTTGACTTTTCCTATGTTACAACCTCTAGGATGTGAGATGCTTTCATCACAATCGCACAGCATTCTGGGAGCTTTGGAGATAGAGGCCTGAGTTTCAATCCCAGCTGCTGGGCAAAATTAGAAAAATAGTAACCCTTATGGAGGTTTTGTCAGGATTAAGAACCTCTCATCATATAGCAGAAAGTGAGTAGATGCTAGTTCTTAGTAACATAACATGGTGGTTAGTATTTTCTGGGGGGTTCCCCAAGTCTCCTTTGAGGTCAGTCATCTGACCCCTGAACACAGGTGTTCCCTGGAATTGCAATGCCCATACCATACACTGTTGCTGCACCCACCCACCCACAGGCATCTGCCCTATTCTGAATCAAAGGACCCCAGCAGCTCCCAACTCCATCCTCCACTTTCCCCTCATGACTGCCAGGAAGAGGGCCACTACCTCTTGCTGAGTTAGGATAAAAGTGCTCCCTATACCAGGCACTATACAAATATAAGCTACTGCTATTCTTTCTCTCCTTGACGAGGCTTTAAATTCTTTGTTGGCAAACATCATCCTGCCACACACACTCAGCCTATTCCCAACTTCAGGAACCTCATGAACAGTGGACAATGAAGTATTTTTGAAAAGAAAGGAGCATAAAATCTATTGCCCTGAACTGGAAACTTTTCTGGAATAGCACCGATCATGCTGAGAAAATAGTAGTAAAAACTAACTTGTGATGAAGACTTAAGGGCACACTTGGTTTACTGAGAAAACCCTGCCCTGTGACCCAAAGCTGCCTCTAATTCACTATCTTTTTCAGAAAGCATATCCCATGCTCTCCACACAATTGTAAGATGTGCACTTTTATTCTCAATGTCGCTAAAAGGAGTTTTGAATTCATTGGCATAAAATTAATAATTAGCTTATTCTATTTATTTACTTATATGTTTAAGATCTATAGTGATGCTCCTTCTTACATTCTTATAGTTTTTATTATTGTTTCCATCAGTTTAGCTAAATTTTTATTAATTTTTTATTTCTTTCAAAGCACCCAATCTTAGAATTTTCTACTCTACTTGTTTGTTTTTACCTTATTTTATTGACTTCTGCTCTTAACTTTATTTTTATTTCCTTTTATTTATTAACTTTACTTTTTTTAATAATTTCCTATGGTGGAATCTCAGCTCATTGTTTCAGACTGTTTACTTTTCTAAGGTACACACTGGACTCTATAAATTTCTTACCACTCACTGCTTTATGTTCATTCTGTATGCTTTAGTGTGTTATTTTATAATTGTGTTCAAAATATTTTATGATTTCCCTTGTGCTTTCTTCTTTGACTGTTTAAAAGGATTTTAATTGCCAAATATTTAGGATTTCTTTGATACCTTCCTTTTATTTATCTTAAATTACATTACACTTCACTCAAAGAACAAGACTCCCTTCCTTTTACATGTATAGAGATTTGTGTTATAGCCAAGCATATGTTCTTTTTTTCGTGAATATATCTTATGCACTTCTGTAAAACGCTGTTCTTTAGGAATTAATTAGGTCATGGTGGTTGACAGTACTGTTCAGATCATCTATTCATTGACTAATTTTTCTAGTTGTTCTATCAATTACTAAGAGTGGGGTATGAAAATCTCTTTTGATTACTTTCATCAATGTTTGCTTGAGGTATTTTGAGGCTGTCATTTGGGGTATGGATATTTGCCATTGTTATGTCCCTCTGATGACTTGGTCCTTTTATCACTAGGAAATTATTTTCTACAACTCTATTATAACTTTGCCTTGATTTTATCTGTGTTAGAACTCTTTCCCTACTTTACGTATTGCTAACATAGCCACTCCAGCCTTCTCAAGCTTACTTGGCAATAATTATAAGTTGTTGTGAAACCAACTACTTCAAAATCCATTAACTTAAAATGACAAACATTTGCCATCTCACAGTTCTGTGGGTCAGGAATTAACCAGTGGCTTAGCTGAGCAATTTTGGTTCAGTATCTCTCAAGAAGTCCCAGCAAAGCTGTTGGCCAAGGTGGCAATCACCTCCAGGCTCCACTTAGGCTGAAAAATCCACTCCTGAACTCACTCGGGTGGTTGTTGGGTGGTCTCAGTTCTTCACGGCCTATTGCACTGAGGGCCTCAGTCTCTTCCGTTGTGGCTTTTGTCAGGCTTGTCTGAGTGTCCTCAAACTATGGCAGATGGGTAGCTTTCCCCAGAGCAAATGGAGAGAGAGATTTGAGAAAGAATCTATGTGGGAAGCCACAGATATTTTAATGAGTTAATCTTGAAGGTGTCTTCCTATCATTTCTACCATATATTTATCAGAAGAAAGTCAGTAATTCCAGCCCACTCTAAAAGGGAAGAGATTACACAAGGTATGAATACTAGGAGACAAAATCTCTGGCTACAATCGTAGAGACTAGCTACCACATGGTTTTGATAGTATATCCTTGTTATGTCAATTTACGTGCAACCTATCTGTGTCTTTTTATTGAAAGTGATTCTCCTGTAGGTAGTCAAATAGAGTCTTGCATTTGATCCATTATAGAAGTTTTGTCCTTTTGAGAGAGAGAGGGAGAGAGAGAGAGAGAGAGTGTGTGTGTGTGTGTGTGTGTGTGTGTGTGTATCTCCCGTAGACCGGTTGCTATGATGATGCACTGACCACCAGGGGGCAGATGGTCAATGCAGGAACTGCTCCCTGGTGGTCAGTGCGCTCCCACAGCCAACCTCCCACGGCAGGCCCATCTCCCACAGTCCCTACTCCCTGCCTGCTGGCCCCAATTGGCCTTGATCAGCCCTGATCACTGGCCAGGCTGATGGACCCCACCCATGCACAAATTTGTGCAGCAGGCCTCTAGTTTAAATATAACAATGAATGTAATTATTGTATGGTTGAATTAAGTCTACTAGTTTACTCTTTCCTATTGTCCCACCTTTTGTTGTTGTTATGACTGTTGTTCCTCTTTCCTGCCTACATTTGAATTATTTTAATGCTTATTTGACTTTAATTTTATTGTATTGGATTTTTACCTTCACCTTGACATAACATGTAGAAAGAAACCTTGCAATCATATACGTCTATTCACCACTCCCTTTTTCTTCTGTATATTGTGCTTGTCATTATTATTGTACATACATAGAATCCCAATGAGGCAATGTTATAATTTTGCTTTACATGGTAATAATTAAATTAACTAGTTTGAAAGAGAAATGGTCTTCCATTTTTACCCAATCATTTACTTCTTCCAACACCCTTCATTTCTTTTTGGAGATCCACATTTCTATCCAATATCATTTCCTTTCAGCCTAAAGAACTTTCTTTAGTATTTCTGGCAGTGAGGGTTTCCAAGGGTTGCATCTCTTTAGTTCTCCTTTACATGAAATTGTTTGTATTTCACTGTCTTCTGGTTTCCATGGTTTCTGCTATGTAGTCTGTGTTAATTCAAGGCATGATTTCCTTGTATGCAATGTTTCATTTTTATCTGGCTGTTTAGAAAATGTTCTCCTTCTGTGTGGTTTTTATGTGGTGGTGATGTACCTAGGTGTAACCAGCCCCCATGATGATCAAGTTCAGAGTCAAAGAAATTGATTTAGATTGTAAACTAAAAGCAGATGTAAGCCACTGGGGAGGGGGGCAAATACTAGGCTGGCTTCCCCAGTGACCCAGCTCAATGGCCTTGTAGGAACCTCTACCACGTAATCCATTGGGCAAAAGGGATCTATTCAGTATATGCAGGGTAAGAACTGTGATTTCCAATGTGCTTGTGGTTTATCATTTCTCAGTGAAGTGACTCCCGGTAGAAATATATGAAAGAGAAATATAATTGAAGGAGGCTTAGACCTTGCATCTCATTCCAGCTCTAATATACATTAATAGGGACAAGCCACAGTCCCTCACTGGGCTGCCAATTTCTATGCATAAATCTGGGGGCCTTTTTCTTTCTATGTTTCTAAGATTCTTTAAGCCTGCAAAGGACTCACCAGTGGAAAACGACTGAGTATACTCTGCCAACATCGCTCATCAGCCCACATTGCTGCATTGTGCTCCTTAGCTGATGAAGGAAAATGGGGTTTTTATCTTTATACCAAATATAAAATTAAGTCATCTCTTCACTGAACTCCTTGACCATGTTACTCTTCAAATTAAAGGGTCTATCATATCCCGCCTCTCCAGATGGATTTGTGGGTTTGGTGTTTTTTTCCCCTTAGTGGAGTACAAGCTGTCCCTATGTCTTTATTTTTTAAATGGTTAAAGATGTGCTCCTTGTGCAAACAAACTGTTGTATCCTTGGTAACAGGAAACACAGCGACCCAGGCAATGCAGAGCTTGGGCCAGGAGATCTGTTTTATCTGAGTGCATCTGTACTTTCAGGTTTAATTTCTGCGGGAACTTTTGATCCATCTTAGACAAAGATGTAGATTGGTGGACCTGCAGATTGTGATGACAATTTTAAACTTATTTAAAATCGGATGAATTAAAAGTTTCAAGTGGCCTCAGAGATCAATTCCTCTAATTTACTAAAGTAACCGAAGCCCGTAATACTAAAATGAGTGTGCCAGCGGAAGGGGGTAAAAAGGAAGAATTTATTGATGGCTTGCTAAATGCCAGGCCCTTGATATGATATGCCTTGCAGGTCATCTGTGCTGTCCAGAACGTTTTTGGAGACACTTTGGCCCACATTAAAAAAGGTCCTTGATATTTTGTCCTGTTTAAAATGTCCATAGAGACATTTTATTCTAACGGTCAGTTTAGGCGCAGCCTTGTTGGGAATAGTCAAATTCAACAACATATACACAGAGCCCTGTATAGTACATAATAAGTCTCTAATGCAGCTGAATAGATGCTCTAATTATGACTTCATCATAATGTATGATCCTTTCTGAGTGCTGTTGGATCTGGTTGACCAGTATTTTGCTAATTATTTTTATATCTATATTCATCAGAGATATTAATCTGTTGTTTGCTTTTCTTGTACTGTCTTTTTTCTGGCTTGGGTATTAGAGTAATGTTGGCCTCATAAATGAATTTGAAAGTGTTCCCTCCTCTTCCATTTGATATTAATGAGGTCGCAAAATTAAACAATGAGCTTCCCCCATGCAATCTAAATGGCAAAAAATGGACATATTTTTCTGTTTTATGAATGGAAAAGTCCTAGGCTTAAAAACAAACAGAAGACCATTCTTGTTTTGCTTCTTACTACCCTGTTTCCCCGAAAATAAGACAGTGTCTTATATTAATTTTTGCTCCCAAAGATGTGCTAGGTCTTATTTTCAGGGGATGTATTATGTTTCCATTAAGTAGGTCTTATTTTCGGAGGATGTCTTATTTTCGGGGCAACACGGCAGTTGTGTTACCTTGGGTATATAATTTAATCTCTACTAATTCTCAGTGTTTATTTGCAAATTGGATATAAGATCCCCTTTGTTCTATGTCAGCAATGCAGGATAGGAGAGATGTTTGGGAGAGGACCAATCCAATGCTGGCTCAGAGTAGGCATCAGCAGACGCTCATGAATGTGACCCCAGGCCCAATTGGGCGATTTGTATCCAGCAAACTCCTAACATCTTATTTCTGCCTCCCCAGCCCACATGGTTCCCTCTGTTTGTGTGCTATTTTCTGCAACACACCACACTCACCAACATACACCGTGGCACAGATATTATACAAAAGGCACCTGGACCTCAAATTTGGATTGGATGTGCTGGCATTTGCATTCTCATTTGCACTCCATTCATTCTCACAATTCAGTTGGCTAAACTTTCATTGGCTTAGCCTCTTCTTTACCATTATACTTCCTACCTTAGTAGCTGTCAAGTGGCTGAAATAAATTTGGTCTCCTGCTCAGATTTATCTGTTCTATAGACTCTCTCTCCCCAATGCCTCGCCATAGATATTCTCCAGCTCACAAAGTTGGCTGGCAATGAATGGTTGCTAAGGTGATTCTTACAGTTGTACTTGATTATAATCTATTTTATTATAGCTAGGAGCAGCTGTTTTCCACTGGGGCCCTTGTTCCTCAAACAAATACAACGTACCCTCCTCCAATTGTAGCATTAAAAGTAGTGCAAGGAATTAAAAATCATACGGCTCTTACAGATATGATTACTGTTCACGTTTTATGTGAGCCTTACTCAGTTCACCCCCACCCACTCCACCTTGATATAACTAACTTCTGCTTGTTATTGCCCCTGTTAAAGCCTGTGCAATTTCAATCCAAGGTCCATCTCAACATTGGGAGTAGGAACTATGTCTGTTCATTTGTGTATCCCGGCATCTAGAATAGTACCTAACATGTTGAAATAGAGAGAGAAGAGGAAATAGAAAAACATAAAAAAGAATTAAATGTTTGAGTTGCAAAATTCTCGTCTCAAAATCAGTGAGTGAAAAGGCTGAAACAGGTCATTTGGTTCTAAATGGGAGCCTAAGTTCTGATATATTTTCCTCTAGGTTTAGAAATTTCTTATAGGAAGGTCAAGACCCTAAAAGAATCTCCTCCTGGAAATTCTATTCAACTCAACAGACAAACTCCAACACGCCTTCTGCTCCAGAAATACATGGGTAACAAAGACATTGGCCCAGCAACGGGAGGTTAGCAATGCGGAAGGTCATGCAAACCCGCACATGCTGTTAATATGATGTATACAAAGTAGATACTGTGGTGTCTGATAGAGAGTTTGCACCATGCACAACGTTTAATCTATGGTGACGAGATCATGCAATGAGGGGATGTTGAAGTGGTGGAAAGGGTCACTGAAGGCCACCCAAGAAGATAAGGGGATGGGGCGGCAGGAAGGAGGAGGAGGGACACGTGCTGTGGGCACAGCATGGCAGGCATGGGAAAGTGAAGCATATTTGGCCAGGGAAGAACCGTTATTAGAGCAGAAATATGTATAGAAAGTGGCTCAATATTACATGGGAAAGGTGGGGAGGAACACTTGAGAAAGGGTATTGAATACCATGGGTCTGCAGCCATGGAGGAAACCGGGGCAGAGAGAGCATAAATTGCCTGGAAAGCGAATCTCACTGCATTATCCACTGATTTTCCGTGCTGTAACTCAGAGCACAGATCTAGTGGCACATCCCCACTAGACTTCCTGCAGTTTACCTACTTTTTCTGTTTAGTTCCTGAGCACCTAGACAGAGGCCTCCCACAGACAAATATTGGTGATGCTATGTTACAAGTGTATATTATGCTTTATTATTTTTTTATTTTTTTTACAGAGAGGAAGGGAGAGAGATAGAGAGCTAGAAACGTCGATGAGAGAGAAACATCGACCAGCTGCCTCCTGCACACCCCCTAACGGGGTTGTGCCCGCAACCAAGGTACATGCCCCTGACCGGAATCAAACCTGGGACCTTCCAGTCTGCAGACCGATGCTCTACCACTGAGCCAAACCGGTTTCAGCTGTATATTGTACTTTAAATGAGCTCATTTATAATGAAGCATTTAAATGTTTCTGAGACTTGGTTTTGTATAGATATGTACATATGTAGATATGTAAATATATGTGCGTATGTAACACTAACGTAAGTAGTGTTAGTGCTATTATATTATATACTGGAAGCCCAGCACACAAAATCATGCACAGGCAGGGTCCCTAGGCCTAACCTGCGATCAGGGCCATCTTCAGTCCATTTGCCAGTCTCTAGTCCTGCCCCACCTCCTCCACCCACCCTGGTTCCCCATTGGCCAGGCAATCAATCTGAGCCTGTGGGGAGGAACCAAGTGGTCAATATACCTCATAGTGATTGGTCGATCAGTCATTCCAGTCATTATGCCATTATGGTCATTGGCCTTTTATTATATAGGATTACTGATACTAAAACAGTAGTTAGTCTTTACTAATATATATTCAGTATAAACACCTCTTGCAGGGTAGTATGAATTTTAAGCATACGTATTCTATTACTAAAAAGTAAGATTTATCTAAATGTAATTGCTTTGTTGTTTTTACAAGGCACATATCATACCTTTTGCCCCCAAACATTTAATTTATAAGCAATTATAAGGACTAAAGTTTAATGAGTGTATGCAAGCATGCCAGACACTGTACTAAATGGTACATGTTTTACAATTTTATAAAAATATGTTGAGGAAGGATTATCTTCTTCTTCATCATCATCATTATTTTGTAGATGAGGACACTGAATATCAGAAAGGAAAGAACTTGCCTAAGCATATATGTCTAGAAAAATACAAGAATTAGAATTTGCAACAAGGAAGGCTGACCCAAAGTTTATGTATTTAACCACTAGGCTAACCAGCAAGAAAAGGAGCTGGTGACTTTAACCTGCCAGCTTCCATCTGTCCCGGGCTTGCAGGTAGTTAGCAGCATGCTTGAGCTAGCAACCACGGATGTTTTGCGTAGAGCCCAGGGCAAATCTTCAGAAGGCCAATGAAAAGTGTATTTCTTTGAAACCCTTGTGTCTGTGGACCCAGGGGCTGCATCCTTTTCTGTCAGGTGCACCTGAAGACATGTCGTAACACCCTCCCCTCATTTCACCAGGGCCACTTACAACAGACATCTGTACAATGTGCTTAGAAGGTCCAAACAGAGAGGCAGAGAGCGCGCTAAGGGAGCAGCATGAAGCCACTATCATCCTGTGCCTGAGAGCTGTAGTCCGCCCCTAGCTTCTTGCCTCACACTGTGCCACAGGAGAAACTGTTTATCCTTGGTCGGTTGCCATGGCAACCACATCTCCCACAGCATTATCTTTTTATTATAGGAATTGCTAAAAGAATACATATATATATGGAAAATAATTAAGAGTTTTTATCATGTGCTTCCTCCAGAATGTGGCAGGTAGGGGAAGGGCAGAAGACTATAGGACCTGCAGCAGAAAATCTCAGTAGTGGGGGCAATTTGATTAAACAGAAGCTGGGCTCTCATGTCCAACGTGAAGTGTAATTTCCTGCCTCCGCTGTGGGAAGGCGTGCGTCCTCCTCTGGACTCAAGGGTGGTATGAGAAGGGGTGGAAGAGGTTTTACACATGGAATCTTAGTCTTGAATAAGGTTCTATCCAGATTCATGAAATTCAAGTGTTCAAGGAATCCGGTAGCTGAGAGCTGCTGAATCCCGCTAATCCACGGCACCCATGTTCATTGTCAGACAGTAAGGTACTACTTACTTGGGGGCCTGAGACTTTAGGACAGAGCAGCTCCTTTGGGGAGCCTTTGGAAATAAGATGAGGTCAGCATAATCACTGGAGTGGCAATCAGAAAGCCTGCTTTCTACTCCTTGATCAATACTTGTACAAGCTGTGTGACCTAGAACGGGCATCAACCCTTCTCCCCTTCAATTTTGCCATCTATGAAACAAGAGGTTCTGATACTATGGGGCCACCTTGCTCTGCAAGTCTGGGGCCCACAGATTGGTGCACTCTGGAGAGCAAAGTCAGGATACCAAGGGGAAAAAAGTAACCAGAAAAGGGCTAATCAGGGCTACTGTTTTCTGCCAAAACCATGCTTCTGTGTAGGGCGGTGTGCTGAGGGCTCTATGTGCATTCTCACACAGAATCCTCGCGATACTATTAAGAGGGAGAGCCTGTCATTCCCATTTTACAGAAGGCAGAGCTGAGGATTAGCAAGCGAGAGCCAATGTGCAGCAGAGCTAGTCTTCAAAGCCAGGTCTCCCTGACTCTAACACAGACACAGCCTCACTCCATAACCCGGCAATGGAGAGGGATATAATACCTGGCTCCCAAGTCCCCTTGACACACATGTGTACTACACCATGCTTCGTTAACCTCCAAACCCCAGACACTGAAGACACACAAAGGTGCTCCTATCTCAGGGAACAGAAGACCAGGAAGAGGCATCTCTCCGCATCCCTTTTGCCTGCAATTAGAAAGTACCTGGTATACGCACCCATGGGAGCAGAACCTGGAAACCAGGGAAAACAAGTTCATGTTCAGATCTGCCCTCCCCTTCTCCCCACCTTCCCCACCTGCTCTCATCACCGGAAGACGAAGAGTTGGCATATCCCATGTCCTCTTAGACACATGAGGCTGCCTGAGGATAGGGATTCTGCCACCTGAGGATGCAGAACCCAGCCTGGCACGCAGTAGGCAGCAATAATACTTGAATAAAGGGTTAATGTCCCATATATATCCCCTTTTGTTCTAAGCTCCTGATCTTAGAAGAAGATCAGCCTTTGGCCTCTACTTGGTTGCTGCCAGATTTCTCTGGGGTATAAAAACCAGTCTAACTGCCTTCACAATACTTCCCTGTTCACATGCGTTCCATTTTCCCGGGACACTGAACCTGCTATGTTGGTATAACTGTAATAGTGTGCCTTTCACTTTCAAAAGTATCTAAGTTTAGACAATAAATGAGATGCATTCCCCACATGCTCCACCCTTCAGAGCTGTACTTTATATCCCCCTGGAACTTAAGGGGACAGAGAAGATGTAAGAAAATATTTTCTAAGAGTTTGAGTTGCTAAACTTTGAAATAATTCAATAGCAAGGAGGGGACAGCTGAGTCCCTCCAGACCTTTAGAAACAGAATAAAGCTACACCTCATCAATATGACCCCGGGGTCCCGGCGCCTGGGTTCAAATCTTGGCTCTGGCTTTGCAGCTGCGGGACAAGGAGAAGCGAATATTATATTTAACCTCTCTGAGCCTCCGAACTGTAAAATCAGTGAACAACGATTCACAAGTGTGATAGTTAGATGCATTTCATAATAAGGATCGATCCTGAAACCAGGTAGGTGGCGATCAGATTTGCCTGTCCGCTATGGAATACACTGGGTTGGAGACTGCAGCTTGAGTGGTTATGGTAATCAAGGTTTGTAATATAATTCCTGAGTGACACACATCTCTACGGAAGCACAGGCTGTTCCATTAACATAGAGCATGGAGTCACCAAGAATACATGCGTTTCAATAACAAGCTACTTTGCAAAATAAGAGAGTAAAAAAGACCAAGTAAATCATATTTAATCCCTTACCAATTTCAGAATCCTCTACAAACCCCTCCTTCCCTGGGAAGAAATGAGAGAGCAGACCGAGAGAGAAGGGTCAGGGCTACTTGGGAGAGAGCAAGGCGAAGAGTCTATTATATGGACGCAGGCAGAAGCTCCAGAAGAAGAAAACATTTCCACCTCCACAGGAAGACAGCAAATGAGAAGCGAGGGACAGGATGTTACGGTGTTCTAGGCAGGGACACAAACAGAGCTTTGCTGGCTGATGCATCTCTGAGAAAAAGACAACAGGTTGTCAGCTCAGTATTTTACTGGAACAAACAGTCATAAAATCTAGCCAGTCTGGTCCCTGGTATTGCGCAGATCCAGGGCAGCAAAGGTTTAACGCCAGTCACTTCAGCCCACGGATGGTGACGTGATTGACAGCTAGAACGTCTAGCTAGTGAAACAAAATTCTACTGCGTGTCCACATGTGCAGCTTTTTCCTACTGTTTATCCAATGGCGGTTATTGATATTGACTACCCCTCTCTTGTGCTGCTGATGCTCTGCCAGCAGGTCAGTGCGCCGCATCTTAAGATGTCTATTCCCCTAATAGTTTCGTTACGGGACACTCGGGCAGAGGCATTATGCAGGCGGCAAAGCATTCCAGGGAGATTTTTTACGCCAGACGATCCAAGTATTGCAACTTCAGATACTGCCTAACATATGATTATTGTGATATCATGATCGTTATGCCGCTGCCTTAAATGAGATTTTGCCGCAGCTGGCTTTTTTCATTTGTTTTGGGGGTTATAATCGAAAACAGTAGCTTGCAAGGACCAAAAAAATCAATATAGGCTGCTAAAAATACCTTGGTGTTATCCCAGCTTTCAATTCCGCCAGCCTTGAAAGGGGAGGGAAGAGCAGTGGGGGTGAGATGGGTTTCAGGGCCTTGGCATTTGGTATTCTGCTTGATGATTTCCAATCAATACGCCAGAAATATGCCCACCTCTCTCTCTCTTTAAAAAAAAAATATTTTATTGATTTTTTTACAGAGAGGAAGAGAGAGGGATAGAGAGTTAGAAACATCGATGAGAGAGAATCATCGATCAGCTGCCTCTTGCACACCCCCCACTGGGGATGTGCCCGCAACCAAGGTACATGCCCTTGACAGGAATCGAACCCGGGACCTTTCAGTCTGCAGGCCGACGCTCTATCCACTGAGCCAAACAGGTTTTGTCCCCACCTGTCTCTTGGAAGAGAGGCTCGTGTTAATCAGGAATTATATTACAAACTTTGGGCCTTGTTTGCCAGCGGCACAGAACCCATTCTGGAAGCTGTGCTTCTGTGGTTCTCCATGTCACCCTGCCATGTCTGGATTCTGGCTCAGGAGGCTGGGTGTGGTGAAGTTCCATGGAATGGGCATGTGCATGTGCGTGTTGGGAATTGGGGAGGCACACATAGACTTCGTGTTCCTGGAAGCATGATTTCAGAAGTGAGGGGAGCCTGGGAGTAATGCCCAGATTCGTAAGAAAAGGAAAAACTCATTTCCTCGGTCTCCATGTAGACAATGAGGAACCTGCTCCTTGGGCCCGGGCCAGGCTGCTCGCTGGCGTGTGACGTTGTCTCCAACGGGAGGAAGTGCTTTCTGGTAAACAGCCTTTTGCCGCTGTGATGGGAGAAACTGGGATTCGACAGGGGTTGATATCAAATTTAATACTCAATAGAGCATTTGCTAAGATCCTTTCTGGTGCCCAGTCCTTTATCAGACCCTTTGGGGAAAGTAAAATTCAAAACTTCCACTCACTTACAAGTGATCCCCTTAACATGCTAATAATTAGCATTGAAGTATAGGTCTTGGGTGAGTCTATGGCAAGAATTTAAAGGAGGATCTACCATAGGGACCGTCTATATTGGTTTTTGAGAGGAGGTGGGGGATGAATGGGACTTTAAGGATAAGGAGGATTTTAATAAATGAGGACCAACATGAGAGGCATGCTGATAACAGCCGGCTGATAATTCTGGGGATTTTGAGCAGATGAAGGGCTGAACCTATTGTCCAGTTACTTAAGAGCAGTTGCTTCCATGTCATTTGGAGCCAGCACTGAATCTTAGTTTAACAAGTGAGCTCTGAAATCAGCAAGGTTTGGGTTTTAAACCTGCGTTCTCTCCTATAATCTTGGGCAATTTACTGAACCATTATTAACTTCAAGTTCCTGACACAGGTAAATAATACCTGAGGAAGTGCTGTTGAAGATAAAAGGATATGATTTCTTTATTCAACCAATGTTCCTAATGACATTTTTGTGCCAGGCATATGGATTTCAAAAGTTCTAAATACTGAAGTATAAAATGCAAGCAGACCAAAAAGATTATGTAAATTGTCCACCGCATGGCACACAGCAATGGGTAGTTTTTAATTGGATGCTCTACGCTTTATGGAGAGGTGCTGACGTGGTAGGAATTGATTAGGAATATAGATCTCCCTTGATGAGTAAAGTGCGGGTGGGCAGAGAACTTGAAGACAGAAACCATATAGGAAGCCATTGTGACAGTCCACGTAAGAGTGTCACCCACGATTGGGGCAGCAGATACCAAAACCGCTGAGTAAAGGGGGTCAACATGGCACGGTCTCCCCCAGATCTTAATGCCAACACGTCCAGGAAGAATTCAGAGTTGGCAGTCTCACCCATCATGAAGCAACCACCGCTCGACTTTCCACTGAGTACACAGGAAGACATCCTGACCTTTATTTACTTCTGAGGACAGCAGTTTTCCCAGGATCCCAGTTGGCAGAGAGGCTTATAAATAAACCATTCTGCTTGCTCACTGAACGAGACTGTCACTGCGATGATGTGCTGACTCAGGTGATGCTGAGTGGGTTGGAATGTTAGCGTGAAGGTCTTTGAGGAAAAAGGAAACAAGACTGCTCTCCCCCGAAGGCAGAGGAAGCAAAACCGAGCAGGCTGTGGTCTGGGCTCATTAAAGGATCTCCAGTGTATTCATCAAACGCCTCATCAAGGGTTTTATTATCAACAAAGGGATTCTCTTTTCTCTCAGTGTGTGTGCCTTAGAGCCTGGGAAATTGCCTCTTCTACAGGTAAATAAACCACCAGAGGCCCTCCCTGCAAATAAATATGGGACTTTTTTTGTGTGTGTGTGTGTTTTAAGTCATAAGCTGACTTGCAGGGGAAAAGCACCAACAATAGGAATAACAACGTTAATGGAGCTCTTGCCATAGTGGGGAGCACTTAGCCTTTGCCAGGTGCATTACAAATACCTGGATTAATCAATTTAGCTCACAGTGGATGGGGGGCCTAATGCGCATCCCTCTATGATGGGCACCAAAACTTAGCTAGGAACGAGAGAACAGCCGTCACCAGGGAAAGACCAACACCATCTAAAAGTAGAGGCTCACAAGAAAATGCCACGCCATACTTGCCCAGTAGAACAATGGCCCAGACCACAGCCTACTCATGTCGCTCACATCGCCCACCTTCCGGTGACATCCTGGAAATCCTTCAGGAAAACTGCAGGCCCTGGACCCCCTTTCCCTGTTTCCAAGTCAAGACCTCCCTCCCTTTTCTGGCTTCATGATCTCCTTTGCCTTTCAGCTGGTCATTTCTGGTCCGCTCTCACCAATACCAACCTATCCCGTTCCCTCTCACCTCCCACCACTCCACCCTGCCAAGGAGCTCGTAGTACAGATGGAAACCACAGAATGAGCTCTGGCTGGGGGTAAGCACCTGCATTCAGATCTTGGTTATGACTGTTATATCTGTGTGACTGTGAGATAGATTTTTAACCTCTCTGAGCCTCATTAGTAAGAAGAGAGAACACTGGTTCACAAGCCAGCATGATAATTCAATGTGTTTCTAGATATATATAGCAATACAGTTGTGTATGCACATAAACACCGATATCTACATATATTCACATATCTAGATGTCAATATAGACATATATCACAGAGTTGATGACATCAATCTCAATTTGTAATTTTCAGTTGCCTCTTTACAATTCTGTTTCTTGCCACAAAATTGCAAGCTTCATCAGGAAAGATTATTAGTTTGTCTTAGTGTCCCATCCACAATACCTAAAACAGTGTCTAGAACATAGCAGGTATTCAGTAGATATTTTTGTAAAAATCGATGGATGAATTGTAGCTGTGTAATAAATATTTCTTTCTGAGCCTCAAGCAAACACTAGGGATTTTTGCTTCCGCGCCCTGGGACCGGAGGATGGTCAGCGTTCCTGAGAAAAGCTCCGGAGGGGGCCAGAGTCTGGGCACAGCAACCAAATCAGAGTGTGTCCTGTCCTTGATCTGTTCTCAAAATGTATTTCTTTCCTGAGTGATGGACCCATCGAGGTATCTTAGCATCTTATCTTTTTACAATCTTGTTTCATCTTCCAGTCTCCCAGGATAAGAAAGCCTCTTATCTACAGTTAGCTAGGTGGATCATTATTAGACAACTGGGGCTCTATTCTCATTGCATGCCCTTCGCCACTGTCATGTCTACTCAACTTTCTCTTTTTCCCAAAGCTTCTGTTTCTAACCATCATCTTTCTCCTTGAGTTCTCCAGTTCATCAGTTGACTCTCCCTTCTATTCATCTACAGAGAAAACTAAGAGCCCTGGTGACTTCCTTCAGCCTTTCCTGGCCCCGCTGGCTCCCCTGGTTGTCAGGGCTGTGGGCTGGGACTGTGCTGGGCCTCCAGCCTTCAGGCAGCAGGTGGTGGGACTTCCTGGTCTCCAGAATGGTTTGAACCAATTCCTATCACAAATCTCCATACATTGAAATGAAAATGCCTTCAACTAATCTGCTGTGGAATTCCTCAAGGTCATCGACTCCCAGTGTGAAGGGAAACACAGACAAAGGCAAACTACAGAAAAAGTTGGAATGAATGGTAACGTGAAATGTATGGGTGAGCACAACCGAGGCCTAAAGATATAAAAAATACACTTACCTGAGAAGGCGATCCATCTTGACTGCATGTCACCGCTGGGGTCTGGAAGAAATAGCAAACAAAGAACAGATAAAAACACTGTCTTCGATGTACAAAACGCATTAAAATGATGTTTGCACACCAGTGAACCACATGACGCTCCTATAATGATGGAGGTGTTTCTCCCCCCATTTTGTAAATGAGGGGACAGAGGCTCAGGGAATTGAAAGGATTTGCCCAAGGTCACAACCTTCCAGACTTTTGTGGCTGCAACATGACACCAGATCTTCTTACTCCAAACCCCAGGCTCTCCCTATCATAACTACTCTGACATCTTTGGCCTTAGCCTGTGTCACAGAGCCACAGCCCCCTCCAGTTTTTGCTCTATTCCTTTCTCCCATGACTTGCCCTTGAAATGGCTACCACATCAGGTATGACCAGTGCAATGGTTAAAACCCGTCTCAGGAGCTGGGCTGTCCGCTTTCACAACCTGTCCATCACACTCACCGGCTGCACACTGTTTAGCAATTTCCATAACCTAGTTGTTCTTCATCTTTAAAGTGGGGACAATAATATCCTAATGTCACACACTTCTCTGAAGATGAAATGAATGGACACAAGCAAAGCTCTTGGAGCAGAGCTTGGGAGCCAGAAAGGAATCCCAGGTGTGAACTATCCTTACATAGCCAAGGAAGGGCGGCTTCCTTCTTGCCACTTTGTGGTTCATTTGAACAGCAGGTGCTCAGAGTCACATAATCAAGAGGCTACTAAGTGCCAGCTTTGAAATCCTTGCCTCCGCCATGATGCGCTCTGGCTTGCTTTTGAAGCACTGATACAATCCCTTCCTTCTGCACTGCCCGCTACCTGTGTTGACTGGGTTGACCTTTGCCATCTTAGCAACCTTTCTCCATCTTTGCCCTCCGTTACAATCCAGGGAAGTATGGCAAGGAGACTTCTAGGAATGGCCCCCAACATCCCATCCCTAATCCCCAGAACTTGTGAACTGCTCCTGTAACAGTGTTATGCTATATGGCATAGCTAACCTTAAAGAGAGCTTATCTAGGTGGTTCCAATCTGATCACATGAGCATTAAAGCAGGAGTGGGGAACATCCGACCCGAAGGTCTTATCAGACCCCAGGAATCATGTGGCTGGGCCCTGCCTAGTCACTAGGGGTGAGTTAATTAAATGTTTGACTAAATACAGCAGGCTCATTTTTAAGTTGATACTTTCATATGGCCTATGAATGATGTTATAAATATCCAAATGGCCCTTGACAAAAAAAAAAAAAAAAAAAAGGTTCCCACCCCTGCTTTAAAGGAAGAATGCTTTAAAGAGAAAGTCAGGAGGATTCCCAGCGTGAGAAGGAACTGACGTGCTCTGGCCTGTTCAAGGTGGAAGGGGCCACATGAGAAGGAATGTGGGCAGCTTCTGAGAGCAAACAAGACTTCCTGGCTGAAAGCCAGCAAGGAAGCGGGGGCCCTCCATCCCACACCTGCAAAGAACAGGATTCTGCCAGCACCTGAGGGAGCCTGGGAGTGAGTTCTGTCTCCCTGAGTCTTCAGAAGGGAGTCCAGCTGGCTCAGCCCTTCACGTTAGCTCGGTGGTACCCTGGGTGAAGCCCAGCTTCGCCTGCCGGAACTCCTGGCCTCGAAGCCTGCAGGATAATGAACGGGCACTGTGCTAGGATGCCAGCTCTGCGACCGTTTGTTCCGGCAGTGTGAGAAAGTGGACCAGTCAGGGACCTGCAGGTTTACTCTTTGGGGAAATATTTGTGCTGCTGGAAGGCAGCTCACTCCAAGGTTCATTCCCCACCACGTCGAAATGCAGAGCCTTTACTCTGAAATGATGCCTCCACTGAGTGTCTGACAGTTGGGGACCGGGAGGAGGGACCAGGGAGAAATGCCTGAGACAGGGACCCAGCCAGTTAAGGCCTACAGGCCGAGTTCCAACACCTCGGTGATGGAATGGCTGTTGTTGATATGGGACCTTTACAGAAGTGTTTTTGGTTTAGACTTTGGGTGCATGAATTTGTAGAGGAACATGTTAAGAACATAGACTCTGGGGTCAGATGTCTCTTGCTAGCACGGGGCAGCTGGGCATCCTTGGACAAACCACTTTGCGTGCTAAGCCTCACTCCTCCTGTCTGTGAGATGGGGAGAGGGACCGGGCCCAACGCCCTGGTCTGCTGCGAGGGTTAAACCCCAGCGGGCCGCACGAAGCCTCCCTTCAGCACCTGGCACCTATTAAGTGCTAAATAAATGGTTCCCGTAATAATTATGCATGTATTCACCCACAAAGTATGTGTTCGTCATCCGCTCCCTGCCAGGCATCGCTAGGCGATGTGAGAACACAAATATGAATAAGGACCGGCCTCCGCCCTCCACAGTGTCCGTGCAGTGTGTCCGTATGCATTTGTCTCATTGATTCATACATGTGAATGTTACGTGTGTGTGTCTGTGAGTGTGCTCTGTGTGTGTGAGAGGTGTGGGCGGTGTACACACAGCCCGCCCTGAAACCGCCCCAGAACAAAGCTCTCCATTCAGCCCTCCGGGGAGGGGGGGCTGCAGACCCCAGTGCCCCGTCTTTCCCCGGGAACGCTGACGGGCCGACTATTAAATCATTTCAGAGGGCCAGAGCTGGGAGGTCCAGGCCAGGCCTTCCCCTCACACCCATCGCTCTGGCACGAAGACGAATGTTTTGCCTCCTCCGTGCCACAGGAAACGGGCTCCCCATGCCAAATAATTTCGCCCAGTCCTACCCCGGGACGTGGGGGGAAGCAAAAAGTGATCCATCAGCTGGGCTGTCTGGGAGCCCTGGACTCCGAGAGCAGACCCATTAGCTGAAAAGGTAAATATTTACCCTGAGCTCATCTGAATAACCCAGAAAAGGGGACTGTTTTTTATCAGTCATAAAAAAACACTCCCACCTAAGTCTGCCTTGAGAACTTTTTGTCTTCATTTCTTCCCTGCCTTGAGCCACTCCAGCTTCCGGTGAGAGGCTACATCAGGATTTCTGAGCAGAGACGGGGGTGGGGGGAGTGGATGTGAGCAAGAAGGAAACCGCTCTGATGTTTTCTTTTTCCTCCGCAGAGTATGTGTGGCCTCGGCCCGGCTCTCAGGACACAGGTAACCGAAATATTTGCCCTTGGGGAGAAGGTGCAGAATGTTCTCTTAAAATGTGCCAACCGGTGAAACAGGAGATGTTAGATAAACAGCTTTCGAGGGACCCCACTTCCTGAGCTATGCTTTGATCACATGACAACGGCCCCAGTGAAAACACTTCTGTTATCCTTCCAAGGGAGACGTGGGGGGAAAAACGCCAGCCGGGGTCACAGAGGTGAGGCCTGGGCACCACGGAGGCAGGAGAGCGCAAGGCCTGGGTGGACCTGGGGCTTTGCCTCTCACATCCTGAGGCCTGCCTTCTCTCTTCACATCCCTCCTCGCCTTCTTTCTGGAAGCCAGACCGCATGGGCAGAAGGAGCTCAGATGGTGGAAGCAAGATAAAGGCCTTCAAGCACAGGCCCTAGTCAGGGCCTGGAATATAATAGGCACTCAGGATGAGCGGCATGAAGGAAAGGTTCCCCTTTCCGTCCGCCGTAAGGGTAAATTAAAGCGCTTTGAGCCTCCACTTCTCTGCCTGATGGAGAGAAAGCCTGTGCACACTCCGAAGGCGAGTGTAAGTTAGCAGATACCTGTGCATGTGCCTAGCACAGACACTGGTGCACCCTGGGACCCCGATAAGTGTTAGCTCAAGTCTTCTCATTAAAGAGCTTTGGAAATTGGCCAATGTATTGGAACCTGGTTATTATTAAAATTTTTAATCCTCACATGAGGATATGTTATTGATATTTAGAGAGAGGGAGGAAAGGAGAGAGGGAGGGAGAGAGAAAGGAAAGAAGGAGACGGACATCAATGTGAGAAGAAACATCACTTGATTGCCTCCTGTATGCACCACCACAAGGGCTCAAACCCACCACCTTGGCCAGACCCGAGGCTCGCACAGGCACCAGGCTGAGGTCTGCAGGAGGCTGAGGACCCCTGCCTGGGTGGAGATGAACATCCTCCTTGGAGCATTTGCATGGACTCAGTCCCGGCCTCCCAGTGGCTCTGACATCCAGGCCGGAAGCTTCATTAGATTTGGGCTGAGGCTGCCCAGGCCCTGCAGGGCAGTTTCATATCCTATGGACACGGTCAGGGCAGTGGTTGGCAAACTGTGGCTCGAGAGCCACATGCGGCTCTTTGGCCCCTTGAGAGTGGCTCTTCCACAAAATACCACAGCCTGGGCGAGTCTATTTTGAAGTAGTGGCTTTAGAAGTAGTTTAAAAAATCTGGCTCTCAAAAAATGTCAATCATTGTACTGTTGATATTTGGCTCTGTTGACTAATGAGTTTGCCGACCACTGGGTCAGGGGATTGTCACTGCAATGAAAGATGGGAGGTCCTTCTTTGTCCTTGGTCATCAATGGTAATACCATGTGCCTCTCTCACCACAGTGGAGATTACGCACTGGTTCCCCATCACAGCCTAGGCATCTATAATACTATGGCAATAAGTATTCAGGTAAAGTTTTAATAACATTAATAAATAAAAGCACAAATGAATGTAAAAATATGACAGTAAATCCCTGGAATCTATTTGGGCTTATAATGTGCTAACTCTTCCTCGTTCTCATAGATCACTTAGCTCCCAGGTTCCAATAGGGCACCCTGGCTGAGCTATCCATGGCAAGAGAATTCACGTGGGCATGTCCCCATCGGAGAGGCGTCGGGGAGGAGAGGAAAGGCCTGCTTCTCTGTCAACGATGCTGCATAGTGATGCAAACCTCTCCCTTCACTTCCTGCCCATTGTGGTCTGTACCCATGCTCCTCCTAAGACCCAAGAAATTGGGTTGCCTTTCCCACTGTGACTCCACCCCAGGGCAGTTTTGTCCCTGCCTCTTTAATCCCCATCTCTTTGAATGAAACTTGTTTCCAGAAAAATGTCTGGCTCAGGTTCCAAGAAAGATCTTACCTGTTTTAAGTCTTGGCTTGCTTGTTTAGGTGGCCTAGAGTTTTGACCCTACTACCTGGTCAGAATGGAGAGTGAGTATATTATATTAATACTAGAGGCCTGGT
Source organism: Vespertilio murinus (assembly GCA_963924515.1). Lineage (NCBI taxonomy): Eukaryota > Metazoa > Chordata > Mammalia > Chiroptera > Vespertilionidae > Vespertilio > Vespertilio murinus. Next base: position 4,567,932 of record OZ004717.1, on the reverse strand, counting down.
GCACAGATTCGTGCAACTGTGGGGTACCCTGACCTGGCCTGCAGGGATCGGGCTGAAACTGGCTCTGTGACATCCCCTGAGGGGTCCCGGACTGTGAGAGGGTGCAGGCCAGGCTGAGGGAGCCCCCCAGTGCACGACTGGGACCAGGAAGGGACCGCGGAGAGGCTCCAAGGCATATCCAGCCCATATTGCCCAGTCTGGATCTGCCAGACCCCAGCAGCAAGCTAACCTAGGGGTCGGAGCGTCTGCCCCCTGGTGGTCAATGCATGCCATAGTGACTGGTCAAATACACTTAGCATATTAGATTTCTATATAGAGAGATATTTATACCATCAACCTATTTATATATATATAATATTTTGTCTCATAAATATAAGTTAATATTTAAATTTATTGAATATATTTTAAATTGTTTTCATTCTCTCTATTTCTAAAGATTTATTGTATAATGCTTGCAGGCATTTTTTAAAACTAAACATGATGGGTGAGTTTCCCAACATTATGGAACTCTAGAAGGGCACACAAATAATAAAGAAACAAATTAATGTGCAATTAAGTTCAGATATGTTAGATCCTAAAGGAAAATAAACTGAGAAGACTGTAGAGCTTCCCTTAGGATTATTTTCTTTCGATCACTCATTCATCAAACACTTAAGTGCTTAACATGCACAAACATTCACTTTGTGCTAAAGATAGAGCAGTGAACAAGATATAATCTCTGTCCCCAGGAGCATACGTTTTGCTAGGGAGTCAGAAGTTAAATAACAAATTATACAATCAATTAAGTGTTTTAAAGGAGAAGTTTTGGGTTCAAAGAGTAGAAAATGAGGCATAATAACATAGTTCAGGCTGTCAGGAAATACTTCTTGGTGTATAATAGAATAATGGCCACCGATGAATTATGCTCCTCTGTGCACACCCTTGTGGGCTCCCTTCCTCACTGACTCCGGGCTTGGCCATGTGGTTAGCCTTGATCAATGAGACATATGCATATGGATTGCACTGCACAGAGGTGTGACAGGCCACTGTGCACTGAAGCTTACGCTCGCTTAAAAATTCTTCTGCCTCCACATGAGGCATCCCAGGCTGATCTGCAGGGGCTATGAACAGGTGCATAAGTGACAACATCTTAGATTACCCACAGTTGAGATGCCAATGACTGCAGCTGCGTAAGTGACCCAGGTGACACCAGCACAAGCTACCCTGTTTCCCCAAAAATAAGACAGTGTCTTATATTAATTTTTGCTCCCAAAGATGCGCTAGGTCTTATTTTCAGGGGATGTCTTATTTTCGGGGAAACACAGTAGCTAAGCCCAGCCCAAATTTCTGATCAAGACAATCATGAGTAGATTGAATAGGTGCTGGGGGTCTTTGTTTTGTGTTTAGATATGCTTTTACTGACTTCAGAGAGAGAGAGAGAGAGAGAGAGAGAAAGAGAGAGAGATGAATGAGAGAAAACATGGCTCGGCTGCCTCTTGCACATCCCTTACTGGGGATGGAGCCCACAACTCGGGCAGGTGCCCTGACCTGGAATCAATCAGGCAACCTCTTGGTGCATGGAAAGATGCTCAACCAACTGAGCCACACCAGCCAGACTGAATAGTTGCTGTTTTATATTTATTAATTATGAGTGCTTTTTAGAACAACAAAGGCTAATTGATATAGAAATAGATACTTAGAGATGGGCTGTTTTCATACAAAAATCTAGTACATGAATGGGTGGGGGGCATCAGACAGGGCAATAGAGGGGGGAAATGGTGAGAAAATTATTACCAAAGTCTTGTAAAATGGTGACAAAAATGTATAGAGTCTAGTTAAGTTCTAAGGAAACTGCTTTTGGAAGATGGAAAACAGTTTATTTGTTTAATGTAGCGGTGTCAAACTGTCCTCTGAGTTAACTAGAGGAGAAAAACATTCTTAATGAATTTGCAAACCTGGCTAAGGAAATTATCAGGAAGAATGTTGAAAATGCCAACTGGCTCCTTTTGCTGCATAAAGTAATGTATTCACTTTACAAACAAAGCTTAGTGAGAATGTAATGCAAGACTTTCTGAATTGGAAAATAAAACTATTTCACGGCTTTTTTTTTAAAGAAGTGGTCTAAGATTAAAAATTGAATCAAAGCTGTGGCTATGTAATTCTTTATTAATCTCTCTAAAAGAGTTAAAGTTATACTTAATAAATGAATCTGTTTCTGATCATCTTTATGGCATGTTTCTATAGAAGCCTAATTTAAAAACAGCCCCAATAAGTCTAGTGGGAGAAGGCTATCTCAAAAAATAATTGTGGATGTGCATTTTTACTAATAGAAAAGATTGTAATGTGATACATAAGAAACCAAAAATATTTTAAGGGTGTTACACAATCTAAGATAAAAGGAAATGGAGATCTTCTTCTGACCAATCATTTTCTCTCTAAGCTGCATTTTTAAAGGTAAGAGGTGCTATATTAGACAGCAGAGACAAGAATATTATGAGTGGAACAAAGAGCATTCTATATATATAAAAGCCTAAGCAACCATTCCACCATTTGACTATTAGCTATGACATGCACTGACCACCAGGGGGCAGACACTCAATACATAGGCACAGAAGCATAGTATAGACCATGGGTGGGCAAACTTTTTGATTTGAGGGCCACAATGGGTTCTTAAACTGGACTGGAGGGCCGGAACAAAAACAACCTGACCATGCTGGCACTCATCTTGGGCTGCTGGTGAAGGAGCAGAGGAGAGAGCAAGAGAACCCTCCACTCTTTTGGCTCTGCGGGCTGGATAGAACAGCCGAACGGGCCGGATCCGGCGCGTGGGCCATAGTTTGCCCATGGCTGGTATAGACTGATGAATTTCAGAGGGAAAGGGGAAAGAGGGAGGGTGGGTAAAGATTAACCAATTATCTTCTATGAATACTAAAGGTCCAGTGCACACATTTTTGTACCAGTCGGATCCCTTGGCATGGCCTGTGGGGATCAGGCTGAAACCAGCAGTCCGACATCCCCTGAGGGATCCTGGATTGTGAGAGGGCACAGGCCAGGCCGAGGACCCCAGTGTTGCATGAATTCATGCACACCAGGCCTCTAGAAGGAAAACAGTTGTCCAAGAAATCAACCCTAGTAAACACAATCAGAGTAAGGGGCCTGACAACATGTACATGTATGTATTTTATAAACTGTTTGGTCCACTACTAATTTTTTTAATTTTATTTTTCAATTATAATTTACATGCAATATTAATTTGTATTTGTTTTAAATCTACAGCATACTGATTAGACAATCATATAGGGGAGGATCCTCAAATATTAGGGGACTACTTTACAAAGTGGTCCCCTAATATTTTAAGTACTCACCTGGTACCGTACACAGTCATTATAATGTTATTAACTATATTCCCTATGTTGTACTTTATCTCCCTGGGACTATTTTGTTAAGAGATTAAGAACTACAAGTTATATTTTATAATTTATTTAAGCCAGTAACTATTCTTTTTACCTCCCAGTTCATCCCTTTTTGAATAAAAGCATCTGTTATACTTTTTATGTTCCTATCTCACCATTAGTATGTTAGGTATTTGGGAGTGGATATAACTTGTCTTTTTAGTTCTCTTGTCTCTGCATCAATAGGAATCTTAGCCAAGAATCTGTACTCAAGGAGCTTCCTCTGTCTCTTGACCTACAGCAGGGTCCTTGAGACTAATACTATTATTGAATGATACTTGGGGGATCTTGTTAGGGAGTTAACAAGGGAACAAGTTAACAAGGGGAGATTGTGGTGAGCCCTTTATCCATCATGCTTCTCGGTATCTATGCCCTTGGGTAGTGGCCTCCCACCTTGACTCTGGGCTTGGCCATGGAAGTTGTTTTCATCAACAGAACATTATAAGATGCGATGCAAACAGTAACTTTGTGCTTCGGGACTTGTTCTTTCTTGCTGCTGGGAATTATGCATCCAAGTGAAGAAGCCCACGCTAGCCTGCTGGAGACAGATGAAAGCCACATATACCAGGTAGGAAGGTGAATCTTCTTTTTTTAAATTATTTTAATATATTTTATTGATATTCCACAGAGAGGAAGGGAGAGGGATAGAGAGCTAGAAACATCGATGACAGAGAAACATCTACCAGCTGCCTCCTGCACACCCCTACTGGGGATGTGCCTGCAACCAATGTACATGCCCTTGACCGGAATTGAACCTGGGACCTTTCAGTCCGCAGACAGACACTCTATCCACTGAGACAAACTGGTTTAGGCCAGATAGGTGAATCTTAAAGTCTCTCTCCTCAGTTGATTGTCTAGATAACTGAAATCACACTAACAATCCCAGGAACCAAGCAGAACTGCCCAGCCCACACTGTTGACTCTCAGTTTCATGGAATAAAATCATTGTTTTAAGTTACAAGGTTTGGGGATAGTTTGTTACTCCGCAAAGTACCAAACTATAGTTTTTAATATAGCTTCTTTGAAGCAAAGACATTTAAATTGGAATATGAAAATTCAGTGAAGATGACCGAGGCAAGGAGAAAAAGGAGTAATTTTCTGGAGGGAAGAGCATAGATGAAGAACCTGAGGGAGGCAGACATGTGGTGAGTTTTAGTTGCTAAAAGCATGTCGGTGTGACTAGAATAAGAAGAGTGAGAATAGCATGAAATAAGTTTGGTGAGGTCGGTGCTGGCTCAATTATTCATGGCTCCTATGATCACCAGCTATTGCTGCAATGCTTCTCCATAATAAACGGCCCCAACATTTGGTGGCTTAAAGCAATTGCTACCCATCAGGTTTAGGATCCGTGACACTAAGCTGGGCTCAGCAGGGCAGCTCTGTTTGAAGATACTGGTGAATCTGGCTTGTCTCCTGGCTGTGGTTTGAATTAGGTCTTTTCCACATAGTGTTAGGCTTAGGCCCAGGCTGAGGGGGCAGGAGCCACCCGAAGCGGAGGTGAAAGAGAAATCTAACCATGCAAGCATGCTTTGATTTTGTAAATATCCCATCGGCCAATGCAAGTCACATGGATGAGCCCAACATCAGAGCAAGAAGTACGGTCTTATCTTCAAAATTTACGGGGAAGTACATGCAGCCAAAGCAGGTCACACTTTCCATAGCAGCGCTATTCATAGTAGACAAAAAGTGGAGATAATCCAAATGCCCTTTCATATCCATACAATGGAATACTCTTGGACAAGAAAAAGGAACCGAGTACTGATGCATGCTACCATGTGGATGAGACTCAAAGACATGATGCTAAACAGAAGAATATAGACACAGAGAACTGCATATTGGATGAATACATTTATATTAAATTTCTAGAAAAGGAAGATTATGGAGACAGGAAATATAGGAGTGGGCAAAAGTAGGTTTATAATTGTTCACATGGAAAATAATACAATAATTAATAAATAATAATACAAGACTAAACTCTGTTTCACATACAACTCTAAACCTATTTTGCCCACCCCTGTATACCAGTAGCTGCCTAGGACTGGGGGTGAGAGTGGAGATTTACTGCAAAAGGACACAAGATTGATGGAAATATCCTAAAACTGGATTTGGGTGGTGGCTTCACAACAGTATTAATTTACTAAAAGTCACTGAACGGTTCACTTACACTAAGTGATTGTGGCAGTATGTAAATCATACCTCAATACTGGTATTAAAATGCAAAACTAATGGAATGAATGATGCCTCAGCCTCATGCTTATCACAATGGAACACTTTCAAAGTTACTATTAAATGATTGACTTGATGCAATGTGGAAATATCTGCCCAACTTTACCTGACTGCCACTGACGAGGTTAGAATTTTCTTCAAAAGAATCACACTGAATTTTATAATCATTTTTAGTTATTCAACTTTGGCTGTAAATAAGGTGTGGGTTGATCTTGTGTGTTTTTTTTTAATTTTTGTTCTTTGAGCTACTGCATTTTAAGTTAGTGAATGTGGTAAGAAAAAAATTGGCACACATAAAAGCAGCTGCAATTAATGAAGCATGTTCTACTTATTGACTTTTCATATAACATGTAAAACAGAAACATGCTCTTATAAACAGGTCAAGAACTGCAAAATGTTCGCTAATTGCTGGAATCCGTTCTTCTGTTTGGAATAAAAAATGGATTTAACGGGCAGAATAGCTATTCAAGGGGTAATAGAAGCAGGAAGGAGGGCCCTCTGTCATTAGCAAATCTAGCAATTATCCCCAAATCGGAGCTTGTGTTCTGCATGACTGTCCACTGAGTTTGTTGAGGAGGTGCAGCTGGGGAGGTGGGAACAGCTGCCCACTCTAACGCAAAATTCCTCTGGGTAGGAGAATGCACTAACACTAATCCGAAAGATGGAGGATGAAGTTCATTCTCTACATGGAAAATGCCTCGTTCTGTGGCAGGCCAACAGCAATTCCTCACATTTCCTTTCCAGGCAAACGGAGAATGTGGCCGCTATGAGATCATCTCATTTATGAATTCTTCGAAGTTACTGTTTGCAAGTTAAGCATCTGTGCTGCGACTGAGGTCCTGGGCAAGAGTGGGCATGGGAACGTGTTTCTCCTCTCCATTCTCTCTCTTATATTTTTTAAAATATTTTTTTATTGATTTGAAAGAGAAAAACATTGATCCACTGCCTCCTGCACGCCCCCTACTGGGGATCGAGCCCGCAACCTGGGCATTGGCCTGCCCGGGAATCAAACAGGTGACCTATTGGTGCATGGAACAATGCTTAACCAATGGAGAGCCACACCAGCCAGGGCTCTCCATTCTCTTCCTGTGAAGAGACTTGGGAGAAGTTATACAACCAAGCATAAGCACAACCACAATGAACATCACAGCTTATAAAACACTGTCACAAGCATTGCCTCTACATTAACATTAATTTAACAAAATCCACTAAGAACCTTCATGAGCGGCATTCATTCTGCTAGGTGCAGGACTCACACAATCTCATTCAAACAACTGCCTTTGCAGGAACGGTGGCTCCAGCTCTAAGGAGGTCATATAATCATTTGCATCTCACAGTTTTGTGTGGCCTCTATCATTATGATGCATATTCAAGAGTTCAGGAACTTCAGGTTCTCATTGGTAAGTGACTTCCCCAATACTGCAAACAGTTTGAGGAGACAGGCAGAACCAATGAAATCCTGATTTTATTGCCTCATTGCTCCATAATTTGGAGCATGTTTCTTTCCTTTTCAAAGCTTCAGAGTCCTCACCTGAGAGGAGATTTAATAATGCCCATTTCTTGAGCTTAAATGAGAAAATCCTCTCTTCACCCCACTTCAACCTCCTCCAACTGCCCCATTTCTCCCTTCCTTCTACAGCAACATTTCTTTAAAGAGTTTATACTTTCAGCTTCAATTTTTCCCCCTCCATTTTTTTTCTTGAACCCATTTGATTTATGCTCACTTTTCAAAACTGCTTGCCATGGTCAAGAATACCCTGCCCGCTGAGTGATTTCAAGGGCCCCCATGCCCATCTCTGACCTCCCACATTAGTTCTGCTGCTGTCTCATTCTCTCCGGTTCTAAAGCACATCAGATCAGCGCTCTGTCAAAACCCTCCAAGGGTTCTCATCCCATGCAGAATAAAAACCAACTGACCGACACCTCCCTTCTCTCTGGCCTCCTTTCCTAGCACTCTTTCCATATCCATTCAGACCTCGTTGGCATTGTATTCCTCCTATGATTTATCAGGGGACCTCCTTCTCTCTACCACATATTTCATTTTGCTGTTTTCTCTTCCTGAAATTTCTCTCACTGTAATCTACATGGATGGCCCCATACCTTCCTAATCAAATGTGCAAACCTCAGTGAGGATTTATTTCCCTCTTTTATCGGCAGCCCCTCTACCACCAGCCAGGTCACAGCCTGTCTCACACACATTATTTAGTTAGGAATCTAAGCTCTAAGATGTTAAAGAACACGACCCCCCATTCTCGTCGTTCATGCGGTCATAGGCAAAGGTGAGTTTCAAGCTTCTAAACTTGTCTTCATTAAAAGAAGAAACTTGGGGTGAAGACTTAGGAGGGCCATGTTTAAGGCCATTCTTATTTGTAGAACCCATATGGCCTTAGGAAAGCCAAGTCACCTTGCTGGACCCATATTTTTTCATTTGCAAATAAAGACAAAGTACTGCTATTCACCCATTCAGCCTCTTCCAGTTTCCGTGATTTTTTTTTTTTTTTTTTTTTAAGATCTCAAATGTCACTGGAGCTAAAGATTTTCCTGTAATTGTCTCGTACACTCATGGAAGGAGTTGCGTTGCTCTCATTTCCAATGCAGTGCTTCTGGTAAATCCACACAGCTGACGCTCACAGGGAATAAACTACTTATCTCCGCAGTGGTGTTTGACTAATTTACTTTTCTGGGGAGAGCTGGAGAAGGAGGCCTCTGGAATTGTCTTTAGCTCGGTGGTGAACTGCTAATTTGAAACCACAGGGTGCTCTTTGAGAAACTGCAGACTTGCATCTGATAACCATTTTATGGGAATGCGCCTTGGCCCTTTAGTTGTGGTTCCCCGCAAAATGCCATGATGAGTGACATGCTTCCCGCAGATGAAAGCTCCGTGGGGGTCGGTGCCAGAGACCTCTGACTGCACCACTTAGCATTTGCTGATTCCTGCCTATTTTCTGTGTAAGTGGGTGTCTCCGCGCTACACTCTCATTTCAATCTCTGGTATGCCAGTGAAATTCACATGTGGTCACACAGAAATTATATCCCCAGGATGATGTAAAGGGAACTAAGTGAATTAGATTCTAAGGTTTAAGAGAAATAAATATATAGGCAAGGCAAGCTTTCCAACCACGTCTTCCTTCCTTCCTTCCTTCTTTATTTCCTTCTTTCCTTCCTTCACGTTTTAGGAAGAAGACTATCTCTGCAAGATGTCAGCAACTCCTTAAGCCTGGTTCTTAATTTCTGCCCAGTTAAGGTGGAGAAGAAAGTAAAGTCAGAATACAAAGAGGACAAAAACATGAAATAGTAGTCAAACTTGAGACACAGTATAAAATGGTCTAGAGCAGTGGTCAGCAAACTGCGGCTCGTGAGCCACATGCGGCTCTTTGGCTCCTTAAGTGTGGCTCTTCCACAAAATACTATGGCGTGGGCAAGTCTATTTTGAAGAAGTGGCATTAGATGAAGTTTAAGTTTAAAAATTTTGGCTCTCATGCCGAAACCGGTTTGGCTCAGTGGTAGAGCGTCGGTCTGCGGACTGAAGGGTCCCGGGTTCGATTCCGGTCAAGGGCATGTACCTCGGCTGTGGGCACATCCCCAGTAGGGGATGTGCAAGAGGCAGCTGGTTGGTGTTTCTCTCTCATCGACGTTTCTAGCTCTCTATCTCTCTCCCTGCCTCTCTGTAAAATATCAATAAAATATATTAAATAAATAAATAAATAAAAATAAAAATTTTGGCTCTCAAAAGAAATTTCGATCGTTGCTATTTAGCTCTGTTGACTAAAGAGTTTGCCAACCATTGGTCTGACTCTAGAGCAGTGTTTCCCAAAGTGTGGTATGCGTACCCCCAGGGGTACGGGAAGAGTTTGGTGGGGATATGCACTGCACCGTGCTTAGCTGTGCCTAATTCTACGTTCTCATAGTCAAGTCAAGACAGTCTTGTGAGGCATGACATAGTCCGGTGTGCAAATAAATGTTATTTATAATATGACTTTTATATTTTATTATGAGTAATTTTATTTTTCATTTATTATTATTTTGTGTATGTACCAAAAAAATAAAAAAAATAAATATATTGTGATGGTTATTAAAATAAATCCTTTTTTTTGATGAGGGGTACTCAGTGTTATGAAAATTATAGAAGGGGTACACATATGTCAAACTTTTTGGGAAACACTGGTCTAGAGCTAGATTGCCTGGTTCAAATCAGACATGTCAGTTACAGGCTATGGGGCTTTGAGCAAATTGGTTCACTTCCATCCCTCAGATTTTACATCTATGAAATGGGAACACTCAAAGTGCTTGTTAAGCGTACAAAAGTACCTGAGATTATAAAACATTTGGGATTTTCCCTGTTATACATTGTCTTCCATGCTCCTAGCTTCTAAAGGACCTGAAATTCCCACACAAGAGGCATTAGTTGTTTATTCTCAACATACTGAGGACTTACCAAGTGATGTGCTAGGCACTAGAATGTGAGGATTAAATAAGTACATCCCTTTTCTCACACACACACACACACACACACACACACACACAAACTCACTCACACTCACACACACACACACACACACACACACACACAAACTCACTCACACTCACACACACACACACACACACAAAATAACTGTTGCAAGTCTATTGCTTTTATAGAGGAAGCAAAGCAAATGATATGGGGGCTGTATCTGAAAGGAAGATTAGTTATGGGCACTGCAGACAGAAGATGAACCACTAACGAGGCAAAGATCATATTTGCAAAGACAGCCTCATCTTTAGCTTGTTCTGTGCATGTTGGCTCATCCATTACAGAAACTTATATGCATCTATAGATGATAGGGTAATAAAGAACTGAGGCAGAGTGGGAACTGGGAGAAGGGGACACTGTAATACTCTCAACAATAAAGATAAATAAAAAATTAAAAGTTGGAAAAAAATAAAATGTCCTACCCGGGAGACCATTTCATCTCCGCACAACCCTTGCAGAATGTCTTATATCTGATATAGGTACAAAAACTATGTGCTGAATTGGTTTGAATTGAAGATGTGATTTAGATAATCAGCACCATAGAATTTCAGAGGAAGAAGTGATTCATTTGATTCAGAAGTTTCACGGAGATTTAAATTGGACTAGTAAAGAATGAAGATACGTTTTTGTAAGTTAATTCTGGGAGGACAGAAATCCAATTGCAGCAAAGAGTATAAGCAAGTAAGGGTGTGGACGCTTACATATGCACAGCAGTGACCATTTATAATATTTATCTACTAGAATAGCAATGGCATGGCCAATCAGAATGGATCCTGACTATTGGAATGGCTGTGACATTAAACATGCAGAACTGTATCTTGTGTTATTGATGAATATCAGTTATGTGTGCACATGCATCCACACACACATGCACGCACGCTACACTGGTTGAGGTAACAGTTTAAGAGTTTTGCCTTCAGTCACTTGAAATTCAATTCTAAAGATCAAAGCGTTCATCATTAAGTGAGGACCTCCTATGTATGTGCCAGACAGACACCCTGTGCTTGGCATTTAAGTTATTATAAATGTTCAAATTATATACATGATACACTCCTTTAGAGACACCATAGAAGTCCGGATTTAGCTTTGACTTCCAAGTGCTCTTCACCCTAGCAGTAAACTCTCTCTGGCCACAGATGGCGAGGTCATATTCAGTTCTGCTGGCTTAATTAGCTACCTTTTCTCCTCTCCCCTCTGTCAGTCTCTTTGTTTCTTTCCATTGCCTATTTGTCTGTATGCTATAGGAAGCTTATGAGTGGCCATTGCATGAACTCAATGCTGTGCTATTAACTGCTGAGGGTTAAATTGAAGGTTCCTCTAATTTAAGTCATTTCTTTCCTCTAACCTTTCATTCTTTTTCCTTTGGCAGTTGCTTTCTCCTACACATTTTCCCCGTGAACAAAAGACATTCAATTTCACTGTCATTCTTTCAGCCTCTTTCTCTTTGGGACAGCTCTCACCATGAGGAGAGCCTCAAAAGCAAAACAAAACAATGCCAGTTTCCTTCAGGATCAAAGATAGAAGACTGTTAGTCCCTTAAAATGAATCTATGCGTACCCTTTAAGGTGCTGTGAAAACAGATATTGTCCTTGGAAGTTAATTTAGACTTCCTGGTACCTTTATGCTAGCTCCTACATTTTTTCTTCTTAGTAGGAGCCAATATTACATATTGGTTTGGCGAGTGGGTACCATTACTAATTAGCAGTGTGACTCTATAAATTCCACTTTCTTCAACTGTAAATAGACATATTAATACCTCACTGTGCAGAAGTGAGGTTAAAAAAATAATATAGTGCTTAGGATGTTATTAGTTTTTACAGTATTTATCATGTTGTTTTTATTCTGCTTTTTTTTTCTTTCTCCTTCTTCTCTTTTTCATCCTCTTCCCTTTCCTTTCTCATCTGCTTCTCCTCCTCCTTCTTCCTCTCTGGGCTATTCCACTGAGTTTATGTTTCACACCCATCTGCGGACTTTTCTTGGCCTTGCACTGACACTACTCACCAATGGAACCTAGCTAGTTCAGCGCACATCACTTCTGCTCTAAGATAAACCTGGGGAACTGACCCAGCTTTAATCCAATATACCTATTCAATTCATTCAACACCCCCGAATTATGTATGACTTTTTTTTATAGACATTGTTTTAAGATTTATGGTTATAGTAATGGTAAAACATAGACAATTTTGTACACTAGCAGAATGTCTATCATAAAGGGGATAAAGCGAAACAAGCATAAAAATATCGATCCATAACAGGACAGATAATAAAACAGGAAAATGAAGGTAAGCAACAATACATAACAAGTGCCATGTGTCCTGTTCTCAAGCAACTTACAGTCAAGTTGTGTGAGTCCACAGACAATTATCAGGAGTGTAATAATCATTTCAATAGGAATGAGCCCAAAGTGATGAGGGAACAAGAAAAGGAGTATCCAAATCAGCCTGGGAAGATTAAAGAAGGGTTCTGGGAGGAGGAAAAAATCATCAAAACCTTAAAGGACAAGCAGAAGAAAATAAGATGAAAAGAAGTATAAGTAAATTTCAGAGCAAGCAACTAATATGAAAGTGAGAAACAAAGAGGTATGTGCTAGAACATAAGGAGGGATGAGTAAAGAAGAATCTGTGCAAAAAGTTGGAAATATGTAAATTAATTATAATCATAGGGCTATAGAAAAACCTCAGAAAAGTATAATATAAACATCCTATTTAGTGCTTCTCTCTCTCTCTCTCTCTCTCTCTCTCTCTCTCTATCTATCTATCTCTATCTCTATCTCTTATTACGGTAAGGCAATTATTCTATTTCAGTGTAGCCATGTATGTCAGGGCTAACTGCCAATCACAATACCCTCTACACCTTCCAGAAGTGATTTTCCAAGCTGGGTCAGAGTCTTTCAAAGAGATGTGACTGACTGATATTAGGGGAAGACATTCCCTTTTGGCTGACACAATGATTTTAAGTTTTGCTCCGCTAAGACTTATTTGATTGGTCATACTTCATAATTTTAGAGATTAAACTCTCACTTTTCCTATATTATCTGGGATTTTTTCTGCTTCTACAGCCCACCTTATACCGAATCAGCACCTTCTTTAGAATCTTGATACCTATAAGAAATGATGAGTCTTAGGCCTCTGAGGATTGCAACAGGACCGCTTGAATACATGGTGGTTGCTTTTTTCATCTTGAATCAGCTTGTTTTTGTGGTGAGTCCTTCAAGGAATTTGTACATTTCCTAAGATGTCAAATTTATAAAGTTTTTCTTCATGTTACCTTATAATCTTACAGTGTCTGTAGGAACTATAGTGATGCCTCTTATTTTATTGACAATATTAATCATGTATACCATCCCTTCTTGAACCAGAGGTTTTTACAATTCTGTGCATCTTCTCAAAAAACCACTTTTTTATTTCATTGATTTCTTATATTGATTTTTCTGTTTTCAGTTTTATTGATTTCTTCTCTTTATTGCTTCCTTATGCTTGCTTTGATTGGATTTGCTCTTTGTGAAGCTTAGATCATAGATTTGGGACATTTCTTCTTTTCTAGTGTAAACATATAATGATATAAATTCTTCTTTTAATTTCTTTGTCTTTTGATGTTTCCCTTGCTTTATTGTATGCTTTTCAATTTTCAAGTGCACATTGTACTTTTGTTAAAACACTGTACACTCAAGTAAGTAGTAATAAATAGTATCTCTTTTGCCTTTGGTTCCCAGGGAATATATACTCTCACACTAACCCACACTTGGCTTTTAATAAATTGCTTAAAATTTTAGGTGAATTCTTCTTACCCACGTATGTGTTTCTCATAATCTTTTCACCCTATACTTTGCCACCAGGGAGAAAATGCTGGAATTCCATCTCTATGTTTTTGGATTCCAGACGGTGTGGTTTCCTTTAGCTTCAGGTCTTACTGGGTAGAAGAAAAGTTATGATTTGGTACCCTATCGAGCTTTTACTTGTTGTTAAGGTATGCCAAGCAACATTCTTTCCAGTCTTCTGTATTTTAGGTGAAAGTGAAACTATAATTTATCCTCTCAACAAATAATTCTGGAAAACCCATGATGTTTCAATAGGCACTCCATGAACTGAATTAGCGGGATGAAAAACCCAGTCTCTAAACTTCAAGAAGCTCACAGACTTTTTTGGAGAAGCATGCCTCATATATTAACTCAACTTAGTAAATCCTCTTCAGGATATGTGAGCAAAGAACTATGGAAGTAAGAACGCAATGAGTAATTCTTTATAGAAGGTTCCAAATGGGTGATAGAGACAGCTACATCTAAGTTGGACTTTAAAGAACAGTTCTTAGTTCTGTTATGGAATATTCAGAGGGGAACTTCATGCAGAAGAAACTGCATCTGAGAAAGCGAAGTACTGGGGAGAGTCTGTGTTGTCAGAAGCACAAAGAACATGGACAAGAGGAGGATGCATGTTGAGTCGAGATACTGTATGTAATCACTTTTAAAGAGAAGCCAAGGTGGCTTACTTTGTTATTGTTTTAGATGTTGAAGATATATATATTGGACACATAGGTACTCAATAGTACTTATTGGATAGATACCAGTATATACATATACTTAAACTGTTTCATTTTTCCTCCAATGATCAGTCTTCTCTGTTTTACAGAATAGGTTAATTCACAATCCTTCTCTCTCATTTTTTCGCCCACAAGTATTTCTCAACTCCTCTCTCTCTCATTTTAAATTTTAAATTCATTTATATCACAGACAAATCTATAGTTGGCAGTTCCGCCTAGGATTCTTACTCGGTTGTGATTGGCTATGACTGAGGGGCCCTTTCCTCTTTTAAAAGCGTCACATACTCTCTGTCGTCCGTCCCTACCTGGCTCTCTTCACAATGTTACTTTATGGCCCTGGTCCCTGCAGAATTCTGAGCATCGTTGCTCCGTTATCTTCACGCATCCCTCCATCATGTCTGGCTTCTTCCTGCTCCCTGTTCAACATCAAGGATGCCCCCACAAGTTCAAGTTTATGAGACATGTATATTCATGACTGTATTTGACACTCATCTAGTGAGGTGGGCATAGCAGGTATGGAAAGTCTTCCTGTTATTGATATATTTTAAACATATGAGGAAATGAAGACCCATGCCACAGAGCTAGGAAGTGCTACAAATCAGCTAAATACCCCATCTCTGTCACTCACCTTCAGCATCCTTTCAACACCAGGTTTCACATTTTCAGCTATTCTTTATATGACTTCACCCATCACCTAGCAATCTGCTCATTTCAATAGCCTCTCACCTCGCTGCCTTTCTCCAAGTTCCCACATGTTTCTAGTTTCCCTTTTCTGTCCTTTTCACTGACTTGAGGTAGTCTGGAATGACTAGAATGCAAGCTGCTCTCGTGGTTTAAACATTTGTGCTCCCTCCCCCCTCCAAAATCAACAAGAGCTGCTGAGTCTATGAATTTAAAAGTAGAACCGAGACCAGTAATTACAGCTAGAGAGTTGAAGACTTCTCAATGGTTTTTCTTTTCTTGGGCTTATCATCTCAGAGCTGCCATCTGAATTTCTGATCCTTTTTTTTTTTTTTTACCAGTCATTTCCCGGAAGAAGTACAAATGTGTTTACACAGCATGCCTAATGACCGTTAGTGGGAGAACGAGGGGGAATCAATTGACATATTATTTGAGGCCGTCTTTTGAAACATAAGAACACCACATCCCATGGATTCCCAGAAGAATCAGCTGCCTCTTTAAACAAGACAGGTATTTAAGACAAGAAGTATCCCGCCCCTCCCCCACATCTCACCACCCAAGACAAAATTTGAGGATTCCGACAAGATCAACGCAAATTATAAATAATTCAGGGATTCGCCATTTGTGTGGAATAGGAATGACCCATCTTTTAAAAAAATATATCATTATTTATAAATTTGACTTTAGCTGCTCTGTGATTAAATCTTTTTTTTTTCTTTTCTGGCCAAATATTTGTGACATGAAAAATGGAATGGATTTTATCACTAGTGTGACCCTTCCAGAAGTATATTAAGTAGCAAGAGCTGACCTCATTATGAGAAAGGACATCTCACCTAAGAAATGATGCTCACAGCCACCCTCCCAGTCTCACCTGTTTTTCTAGTCCACTCTGGAATGTTTCTGTTGGAGGAAAGGGTGGCCTAAAAATACGAACTGACCCTCCTCTTTCATCATTAAGAAAAAATAACTATGTATGTTAGACAAAACAATGGTTTACATAAAATAAAACCATGCAGGCTTGGTATCTTACTAAGTGTGCAGTCCTTTTTCCAAAGAAAGAAAGGAGGGTTACGGGTGATCAGTCTCCTAGAGCGGTTGCGGAATCTAGATCAACATAAATATGGATGTGTCTGATGGCATCTTTTATTTTCATCACCTCTAGGCAGTCCGCACCCTCGTGCTGGCATCTTCTCTCAAGCCTCGCTAAACTGCCAGGAAGTAGGTCAAGCTGTGGTATCACACTGAATCACTCCTATGTCACTGTAAAGCACACTGGATGGATGGCTTATCTCAGGGTGTTGAAAGCAACAATAATAGTCCAGCCTGGATGTGGTGTTCTTAGGACACTGGGTTCAACCTATACTGAAGTTGAGGGAATTTCCTACAGGTGTGACCACCAGAGGTGAGCACCCCGGAAAGTAAGATGCTGGAGTGAGAAGGAATACAAATGCTGAAACAGCAGAGAGGGCACTTGTCTCAATGAGACAAAACCTAGATTTGAGGGTCATTTTAAAAATTCATACTCGCTCTATGAGTTCTATCACTTAGCTTGTTTCTTCACTTATTAAAATAGATATTGTCTTCTGTTGTTTCTTGCCCAGTATCATTCCTTTTTTCTTCCAGTATTAGAACTCAGTTATCTTTTGTTTTCCCATCCTCAGGCAGAGCAACTGTAGATTTAATACAATCCCCCCTCCCCCCACTCCTACATAGCATAGGAAGTAGGCCTGGCCATGCTAAGTCTAGTACCTAGTTCAGGATGGAACATAAGATCCATTCTAACAGAGGCAAGTTTAGGACTTCTTTCTGGAAATATAGGAAAAAGCACAGGCGGAGACTTCACTTTGATTGGTGAACACAATACAATTCCCAATATGCAAATCGACCAAACAGCCAAATGACCAGGCACTATGATGCACACTGACCACCAGGGGGCAGACACTCAATGCAGGAGCTGCCCCCTGGTGGTCTGTGCACTCCCACAGGGGGAGCACTGCTCAGCCACAAGCCAGGCTCACAGCTGGTGAGCACAGCGGCAGTGGTGGAGCCTCTCCCACCTCCGGGGCAGTGCTAAGGACCCCGCGGGAGACCACCTGCCCAGGAGTGGCCCTAAGCCGGCAGTTGGATTTCCCCTGAGAGGTCCCAGACTGCAAGAGGGCACAGGCCAGGCTGAGGGCCCCCACCTCCCCGCCGTGCATGAATGGCACGCACCGGGCCTCTAGTATATAGATAATATATTATAGAATTATACACTTGAAACCTATATGATTGTATTAACCAATGTCAACTCAATAAATTCATTTTTATAAAAAGCCTTTTCGATGAGGTTGAAGTTAAGAGAAGGTAAACCTGCAGTTTCCTGTGGCCATCTGGTTACTGAACAGAAAAAGTCTGAGTGAGACTAACGCTAACACAAAAATTCAATAATGAGATACAAAGAAAGAGACGGATTCCTAAAGATATTGAACACCTGGATCCAGCCTTGCCTGAAGCGAGACAACCCTGACTCTAGTTCCCTGAGCCAATGCATGTCTGCTTAAGTCTGCTTGAGCTGTGTCTCTGGCACTTGCCCGACCCATCCTGCCCTTAGAGTAGTGCGCAGCACACAGCTGGTTCTCAGCAAATGCACACTGACTAATGTATGGAAGAGCAATTTTTTAAAGATTAGCATTGAAACCCAAGGTCCAGGAAGTTGTCTCATATTCCCCCCTCACTGAGTCTTCCTGAACCCTAAAATTCCATGGTTGGCTGCTTCCCAAAACACCTCTTTGAGGCTTTTCCTTTGAACTTGTGTCCAGAATATTCGAGGATGGCTTAGGCGGCTCTCCTCTGTTCATTCACCACCATCCCCAGGCTCGCCGCTGTGTAGGTGGGCCGAACTCATAAAACTCTATCTCTCAGCAGCCTCAGGCACAGGAAGTTGGCCCGTGCAAGTTCCAAAAGGGAGAGAGAGAAAAAAAATCACCCCGCATACAAGACCCAGAGCAGGAAGCAAACTAATGAAAGAATGTCCTCAGCTTTCACAGGAAATTATTTTCACTCCGCCTCTATAAAAAGTAACAGATTTGACCCCTCATCTCTCCCACCTCCTTCTCAGCTAACCTCCCCATGGAGGCAATGGGGGAGCAGGGGCCAGACTGAGGCAATGAAAGACAGGCCACTTTTCCTGAAAATGATCATCAGGAACCACTCTGGCATAGCCAAAGGCTGCAAAGAGCAGTTAAGGCTAGCGAGTGGCTGAATTGGACAATTCTGAGTGGAGAAATTCATAGCAGTTACTAGTGATCACAGACATAAGGATGCTCTTTCAGGTAAGATACCAGACACATGAAAGAAAAATGCTTCCAGGCTAACTTTCTAACAGCATTATAACAATTTTACTTAAGCCTCACTGAGGATATACTTATTGATTGATTGATTGGTTGAGAGAGAGAGAGAGAGAGAGAGAGAGAGAGAGAGAGAGAGAGAAACATTGATTGGTTATGGATTGAACCTGCATCCTAGGTATGTGCCCTGATTCTGATGGACAGGCAAGACACCAACCAACTGAGCCACTTAGTCAGAGCATTATTATTACTATTTATCAAGGGAAGTTAAGATATCAAATACCTGGATTTAATTTTGATACTATATTGAAGATAAAAAGTAAAGGCTGAAATGGAATCAATGAACTTAGACAACAAGGTCTCAGGAGTGAAACATAGATCATTCTTCATTTTTCTTTGAAGCCCCTGGCAGCTGGAATCTGGTCAGCCAGCCCGGAAAACATGCTGCTGTCCACCCAGGGGTAGGGGCATTGAGAACGACTGGGTCCATCACTGCTATGCCAAGAAAGAACATATGCAAGTGCAAGATCCAGCGAACCAAGGATCTCAGCATCGCACTGAGTCAAGGGCCCAGGTGACAAGGCCTTCACTGGGCTCATGCGTAGGACTAGCAAGGGAGGGAAGCAGCACCCAGCCCCAACCTTGAGGGAATTACTCAAGTCTCATCCTCTCATCCCTTGTGACTCCAAGACCCATGAGGTCTGGGCTACGTTTCTCCTATTTTTTCACACTATCCTCCCTGCTTGGTACAGAGCTTCGCAGGCATATTTTCTGATTATATAAATAAACAGATGAACAAATAAATGAATACTCCTGCCAAAAATGAGAGAGAGAGAACATATTTCAAACCCCCTGATCAAGATGGAGTTAGAAAACATTTTTAGAACACTTCAATCAAGAAGTGATTCCTACATCAGCACGCTATTTTATAGTTTGGGGTTTATAAGGAGCATTTCACATCTAACATGTAAAAAATCTGATCCTCAAAATTCTAGATGACAGGCAGGCCAGTTCTTCCTTCCTTTATTCACTCAATCACCATACGCTAAACTCCTGCTACTGCCAGTCAATTTGTTAGCAAGCTGGCATTTAGAATTTCTCAAGATGTGATCTAGTCCATGCCCTCAACACACACACACACACACACACACACACACACACACACATACACACACACAATAATTACAATAAAATATGCATCTCGACAAATAATCACAACAAAATGTGGCAAGTGTTAATGGAAGGACCAAGGACACAGAAGTTGGTGAGTAACTTGCCTACGGCAACCAGAAGAGCTTCACAAACGTGATAACAAGTTAAAGGAAGAAAAATAACTTGGCAAATATCCAAAGGTCGAGGAAGGCTCTCCAGAGACAGGACAGAGCAAACACAAATCATCATAAGACACAACAGAACAGAAATACTTGCTGGACAGTGGCGGGATGGGTGACTAGAAAGTTGAGGCCAAATCCAGGGTTGTGGACATCAAGCTTGCCTCTTGACTTTCATGCCAAGGAAGTCATTCCAAGAACGTTAATGGGGAAAATGGGGTAAGGTTGTGAATCTGCATTTTATAACCAGATTTTGCAGAAGGGGGATCGGAGTAACAAAGGTTAGATGCCTTTTCTTAGGTCAGAGAGAGAATAATAGGAGAGGCAAGTTTTTGTTAGGTTAGAAATGAAAGGTCAAAATATCTGCTTCCTGCTCCCTGCTTAATTATTAAAAACAATATTTTTCATCTGGAAAAAGAGTTAATTATAATTAGACTAGAAATTCATGTACCTGAAAATCTTTAGAAGGGAAAATGGAGGGGAAGGAACAAGATAGAACAGCAGATACAATACAATGCTTATCAGTCTGAATCTGTTTTACATTTCATTCCAGACTCTGCAAATTAGCACCAACACAATGAATCTTTGTAAATTAATGAGGGCAACAGCGGGAAAGAATCAATCAGCCAGTCTTGTCCCAAAACCCTCCTAGGTAATAACCTGCAATGAACCTTGGAGTCATGACCCCAGACTAATAGCCTGCTTCATACTCTTTGAACAAAACAATTAAATAATCACATTCCTCCAGGTCCAACTTCCTGAATGTATTAATTAGATTAAAACACACTTGTCAGGATCCCCTGAGAGGAAGGGTTTGCTGAATGCATTTTCCCCTGCCCTCCGGCTTCCAATGGTATGTCCTGCTTTCTCATACAGGGAGCCTCTACCTGCCTGAGCAAGCCTCTGCCACCCACCTCATCATATTCCTTCTAGGCTTGGCTTCCTCGTGGCATTCCTCCTCCTCCATTGGGTAAGCACCTGCCTGTCAGTTCTAACTGGTTTATATACACTCTCTTAAAATAAAGCCAACTGACAACTCTCCTTGACTTAATTTCAACATTTCATTCAGCCATTCAGCCATCCATCCATCCATCCATCCATCCATCCATTCAATCTTTATGAGAGATCCTGGTCCTGCTACTTCCTCTCTCTGTAATACTAAGCAAAATACCTAACCTCTCTGTGACTTAGTTCCTTCATCTATAAAGTGGGACTGATAATAGGTCATACCCATACCTTGTGTGGCTTTTGTTCTTTCACAACCTGCCCATAAGATATCAGCTCAATAAAAATAAATAAATAAACAAATAAACAAGGAGTCTGTCAACAAAAAAAGTTAAATCAAGATACAGTGGATTGTCTTTTCCTTTCATTTATAGCCTCTACCTCCCTTTCTGTTGGAAAAGATGCTTAGAAAACACTTAGTATTTATACAAGAAGGGAGATGCAGGCATACAAACTCAGAAGCTCATCAATCATCACTGTTTGAGCATGAGATGATATTGAATTGGCTTAGGAGATACAGAACAAAGGGAGTTGAAAAAATCCAGTTTGCAGGATTTTGCATCAAGTTAGGAAAGAAGAATTCTCATACCCAACAACAACATGGCTATAACCACCACAACCAGCCCCAACATAGCAATGGGAAAGGAGGCTGGAGGGAGAGGCAGAAGGAGATGGGGAGGAAGGCAGAGGTGGAAGACGGAGATGGGGGAACAGAGACAGAAGGGCGCTATGGATCCATGGCCATACTTCTTCCAAGAAAGCAGCGTGCTCTCTCCCTGTTGAGCACCATGCTCTCTCCTTGTGGAGCGCCATGGCAACAAGGCCACATTATGTACTGCCCTGCAGTCCTGTGGTGCATCCACGGCAAGTTAAAAAGCCAGAGAGAAGAGAAGCAGAAAGCTTCTCTGGAGCAAAGGCTGAGCCCCGCATGGTGAATGCAAGGACCGAGTTGGATTTTTCTAACATCTCAACATGGGGAACATGTTCACCGCAGCAGGGAGAGAAGGAGGATGGGCAAGTCCACCAAGATGTGACACCAGTCGTTCTGCTTACAACTAGAACCAGTCCTGCACCCGGAGCTGGAAGATGGGGGTGGGAGGGCCAAGGGCATACCCATATTCAGTGAGCAGTTACTGTCTCTGCCACAGGGGCAGAGCAGGGTTAAAGGGACTGAGGACACAGGACTAGACATTGACCACTTTGAGCTTCACTGTGATAAGGTTCATGCTGCTCACAATGCCTCATCTCTACATCACATCAGTCCTTGAAAGTACATATAATTATCTTCACTTTATAAACTTGCCCACAGGCTTTCACTTAAGCGGTGCAGACAGGGTATGGGCAATGCATCTCCCACTTCTAATGCACCTCCACCCAGTCTCCAGGGAGCTCAGAGAACACTCAATTCTCCGCTGGAGAATCACCTGATAGCCATGTCTGAGGACACACTTTCTTAACCTCAACTAACAGGTTAGGGCCCCGATTATGCATGCTCATCTCACTTGGACTTTTTCCTTCAGACACATGTCAAAATTTTAATTACTCCTGGTTATGCACTGTCTCAGCGGTAGGGTAGGAGTTTCATGAGGGCAGGAAGGACACACGTCTTGTTTACTATCTATGACCTCCAGCATGGTGTCCCACACAAAACCAACAATGGTAAATACCAAGTGAGTGCTAGTGCCTTTTCCTGTTTGCATTCTTCTGATCCATCACCCACTCCAGGAGACTGTTCCAAAAAGAAGGCATGTAGGCAGTGTTCCCAAATCCTTCAGGCCCACCCACTGTCGGTAACAATGCTCCGAACTCAAACTGGTGCTAAAACTCTGGCCTCAAGCATATCCCCCTGCCTGGGCCTCTATTATAACCCATACCCTCAATGACCTTTAAAATGCCTGTCTAGCCAAGACTGGTTTGGCTCAGTGGATAGAGCATCGGCCTGCGGACTGAAAGGTCCCGGGTTCGATTCCGGTCAAGGGCATGTACCTTGGTTGTGGGCACATCCTCAGTGGGGGGTGGGGGTGCAAGAGGCAGCTGATCGATGATTCTCTCATCAATGTTTCTGACTCTCTATCCCTCTCTCTTCCTTTCTGTAAAAAATCAATAATATATATATATTTTTAAAAATGCCTGTCTAGCAATCTCTCACCACCACCTGTGGATGACTTTGATTTGTATTTGGTGGTTCCCATTTGTAAAGGACTGTATATTTTAAAAACGCAAAAAATTCTCCCGAAAACTGTGATCCCAAGACACTTTTTTCAGACACGTAGGTTGATGGTCACTAAGCCACTGTGGTTACTTACATCCCTTCTCTCTTAAGAATGATGTTCCCATAGCAACCACACTCCAGACAACAGCCCATTTCTCTCCTTTTGTCTTTCAAAGGCTGGAGGCCCTTGAGAAGGTGGAGAGGAGGGAAGTGAGATGGAGGTAACATTTGTTTTGCTACTGAATATGAGGCCCTTTGCCATCTGCTTTTCCTACCACATTCACTCCATCCAATCCTGAAATGTAAATTTTATTTCTACTTTATACAAGATAGAAAGTTCAGTGCAATGTAGTATCAGGAACAAAATCAATCAGCAAACGGATGATCAGAATCAGAGTTGTCTCATTTTAAAGATAATGCGAATTTTATAGCATCCTTATTTTCCTAAGTGTGGTCCTCAGCACCCCTGCCCCCAGCATGGACACCATCTGGGAGCTGGTTGGGA
Source organism: Vespertilio murinus (assembly GCA_963924515.1). NCBI lineage: Eukaryota > Metazoa > Chordata > Mammalia > Chiroptera > Vespertilionidae > Vespertilio > Vespertilio murinus. The sequence continues at coordinate 4,544,169 of OZ004717.1, read as the reverse complement.
ATGCCAAATGTCAAGACCTTATCCAGAGCCCAGGAATCAGAATCTGAATTTTAATAAATTTCCCAGGTGAGACACTGTGCTGTTACCAGTATTTCTCAATCTTAGCTGCCCATGACCAAAACTTAAGAGTTTTGAAATAATCCTTTCCTGGATCCCACACCAAGCCAATGAAATCAGAATCTCCATGGATGCAATTAGGGCAACAGTGTGTCTTAAAGGCTCCCCCACCCCAAAGATTCTCACGTGCAGTCAGATGTAAAAACGACTGTTGTGCACCATTCTACCTCATTATGGAGAAATGCATTGACCCTTCTTCTGGTAAGAGAACCCGGTTCTTAGAAGAGGCTTGGGAAACCCAAGTAGAACAGAAACACAACCACCATTTGTTTCTGTTAATGCCACTGAAAGGGATCTCCGCTTTCCAAGATTAGCTCAAAAACACACTCAAGTCAAATATCGCTCTGCCTTTGGTTCATATTCCAGAGTTGTTTGAAGAGGAGTAACTGGTGACATCGTATTTTCTACACATTTAACTCGCAAATTACCAAAATACTAATAAATGCCAAAGACGTCTTCAGAGTCTCCTTTCTTTTTAACAGGAAGTCACAACTTGTTGGAGGGAAGATGGTAATAGGTTATAAAGTAGAATAATGGAAGCCTGCAGATTAAACCCTTAAAATCATAATGGCTTTCACTCTCAGGATAATGAGATGAAGAAATGTTTATTTACCCTTCGGCATCTGGTAGGAGGCAAGACCGGTTGCTATAGTGAAAATATATAGAGAAATGACCCCTTCACATAGGGGAGCGTCTAAAGAATGTAGTCAAGACTGGTGCTGCTGCTTCAGATTCAGGAAACCTTTCTGCTTAATAGGAGGCAAGAGGAGCAAGGATATGGAGAGAAAGGAGGGGAGGGGGCGTTAAATTCTAGAATTCTGTGGCTCCCTTATACCGAAACAGTGAATTCCAGTCCAATGATCAGTATGCTTGATTTCCTTTAGAAAGTGGTCAAGAAACACAGCTCTGCTTTTAGCTCTACTTGGGACCAATTTAAATTCAAGAGCAGAAAACAGAATTATTAGTCTAAAATTTTAGAGGAGACTTTTGAACTGTGGGATTTAGAACATTTGTGGAAATTAATCTTACGAAACAGTGTTCTGACTGGCTGTAACCTGGTAGGTCAGGCAAACATGCTGTTTTCTTCCTCATATTACCATAGTAACGTGGGGGAATTTTGTCATAGTTATTAGATCTCATCTTCACAAAATGGAGAGAGTCAACTCCCCAAACAATGCACATTTTAAAATAGGAGTTCACAAGGCATCATGAGATGTGGACGTTTGGGTAAAGTACTGGTATCTTCAACAGGACTGAAGCATAGACCTTCCCAAGGCTCTCTTCCTCAGGGGCCTCTGTCCATTGTATGTAGTGTGTTATGCCCCGTGAGCTTGTGAGTTCCCCTCATTTGCTTTGTTCAACAAGCCTTGTTGGGTCTGGTCTCCACCCAGGGTCTAAGGTGGACCTTTCCAGGACATTAGCATCTCATAAGCCACTCATCACGTTCCATTCCAAGGCATCAATAACACAAAGAAACAGGTAATGAGAGCCAAGTTCTAAATATTTCAAGAGGGTTGAATATCAAGCCAGATAGACTACTGCTCAAAGGGTTAACCAGGGCTGGAGAAAAAGACAATGGTAAAATGTAAAAAAAAAAAAAAAAAAAAAAGAAGTCATAGGCTATATAATTAATGTGTTAGGTTAGGTCTCCCAATAAGATATATTTAAGTTTTAATTCTTAGAAGCTAAGAATATAACCTTATTTGGTCTTTGCAGATGGAATTATGTTAAAACTAGAGGCCTGGTACCCGGAATCATGCACATTGAAAGGAAATTAATTAGAAGGTATCCAGGAGGGCAGGACTGAGCGAGACAGCTGGACACACCCTGGAATAAGCCTCTCCTGGTCCCTCCCTGGCTGGCTGGCTGCACCTGAGGCAGCACTGCGGCTCAAAGGACATCTGCGGAGTGAGCGGGTCCCTCTGGCAGGTGGGGTCCCTCGGCCTGGATCAGACCAAAACTGGCTCTGCAACATCCCCCAAGGGGTCCCAGAGTGCAAGAGGGCACTCTGCAAAGTTGCTGTTGCTCAGTATCTCCTGCATTGAGTATCTTCGCCCTGGTGGTCAGTATGCCTTATACCAGTAGGACAGTCAGATGATCACTTAGGCTTTTATATATATATAGATGAGGTCATACTGGATTGAGGTGGGTCCTATGCCCAATGACTGTTGGCCTTACAAGAAGAGAAAGCACACATACACAAAGAGACAAACACAGAGAAGATGGCCCTGTGATGGCCTTGTCAGAGATGGGAGTTATGCAACCATATGCCAAGGAATACCTGGACCCGCAAGAATCTGGAAGGAGCAAAACAAAGGAAGTTTCTTTCCTAAAACTTCACAGGAAACGTGGTCCTGCCAACACCGTGGCTTTAGCTTTCTGGCCTCCACAATGTGAGAGAATGAATTACTATTGTTTTATGCAACCCAGCTCAGCATCCATTGCTACCAGCAGCCCTCCGAGACTAATACTGGCCATGAGTGAACTTTGGGAACTATACAGACAGATAAACCTGGGGGTAGGAGGGTATATTTACTTGGGTGTATCTCTTTGACTACCCACTCAGAGTCCCATAATACTCATCATATCACATGGCGAACTTTTATTTGGACATTCCAACCCTGGACACTATGCTCCCTGATCACAGAAACCATGTCTGTCTTGCTCAGAGCTTATCCCCAATAGCAAGCCCAGCCAGTTCCTGCCACTTAGTATTCAATAAATGTGTCCAATTGAATCACTGGGTTGACCTGGGTCATATGCAGAGAGGAGGGCAGACATCTGGCTCAGAGATCTTTCTGGTGCTATTTATAGTCTCTCTGCTATTGAAGCAGAAATTTGCTTATCAGAAAACCTGGCTTCTCACACTGGCTCTGTCTTCCTCACTTTTGTTCTCCCTGCATTTGGATGTGATAATCTGCCCATGGAAGCAGAGAACAATCTGTCCCCTATCTCTGTGTGCTCTACTTCAGTTTGGGGAGTAGGGCTGATCTAAGCATCCCTGTTGTGTGGTGTGCCAACAGTTACCACATATGCACTGGCATCCTTCAGTCTCTGTAACCTGGATGCTGCCAGCTGTTGGGATTCATCATCCTGACTATTCACGGGCCTCCCCCTTCCCAGAGCCAGTGGGGCTGATGGATGAGATGGCCTCTCCCGGGGGCTCTGCCTGCCTGCCCGGCAATTCTGCAAGTCTAGCAAGAACTGGCTTTCATTTCAAGCACGTCTCAAGGAGGGAGACTTTTAGAGGGGAAAGCAAATTTGCAGTGGAGAAAAGACTCTGAGGCTCCAGATAATAAATGGGCTTTAGAATAAGTTTTATCTGCCTCCTTTTCAACACTCTGCCCTAGTCCATCACCATTAGGTCTGTGCCTGGTTAGTGGAATTGAACAATAATACTGTTCATAATCCTCTCATAAGAGGTCTTTCTTGTTTCTTTATTATATCCTCTTCATGGTTGCTACAGAAAATGGAGGGTTAAGGAATCGATAGTTTCACCAAATAGGGAAGGATATATAACCTAAAATACGTAAGGAGTACATGTGCTCACCACCCAGGAGTGAGCACATGTATTCACTGTGCTGTGACCATGTACAGACAGAATTAAGCATAGTTGTTTCTGCAGCCTAGCTATGGATCTTGACTCTTTTAAAAAAAAAATTCTTTAGAGGGAGAGAGAAACATCGATGCAAGACCAGAACATCAATCAGCTGCCTCCTGCATTCCCCACACTGGGGACTGAACTGAGCCTGCAATGGGGCATGTGCCCTGACCAGGAATCCAACCAGCAACCTTTTAGTGCATGGGATGTCACAAAGCCAACTGAGCCACACCAGCCACGGCATCTTGACTCTCCCATTCAGCACCACCAGCCTTCCTTCAGCAGGAAAGACTCCTCCAAATGCTTCCCTGCGGAAACAAGCGGTCCTGAATCAGGTGCCAATGCCACGTGGACTGACACCATCAGAACTTGATAATAACATATATTATAATAATACAAATGTAAATAATGAGACCAATGACAGGAAATGAAATAAAGTGGCTGGCAAGTGTGCTTGAGATGTATATGACTTAGTCTCTATAACCATCCTGTCCTTTTGTACTGCCAGCCTCATTTTCTAATTGCGGAAATGGACTTTGGATGCTTTCAGTACATTGCCCAAGATTCTGTAGCCAGTGAGTGGCTGTCTGACTCCCAAGCCCGTGCCCTTTACAGTATGGTGCTCTGCCATTCAAAGAGAAAACATAATTTACAGCTTCCTCAGGCAAGAACTTTGCCATTTCAAACCAGAGCAGCCTGCCTTGTAAGGGGCGTAGGGCTTGTCTGATGGTGGGTGGATGATGGTTAGGTCATGTCTGGGCACAAGGCATGGGGTGAAGGATTTTTCCATCCCCCCTTCGCCCCCCAGTTTGAGGGTGTTCGCTCAGATGCCTCAGGGAACAACAGGACAGCTCTGCATTTCACTTCTGTGGTTTCAGAGCTCACAGCCCCAGTGAGGTCAATGACTGTCAGATGCAAAGAACAAAGCATGAGACTGGGCGGCCAGTTCAGACCAGGGCTCCTCACTCAGGCTCTCACAGCCAGGTCCGGAGAACAGACAGATGGGCTTTATTTTGTTAAGACAAAGTGTGAACAAAAATGGAACTGGTTAACAACATTTAAAATCTTTCCTCATTGCCCAGCCAGTGTTTCTCAGTGGTTGAGCATCGACCTATGAACCAGGAGGTCACGGTTTGACTCCAGGTCAGGACACATGCCTGGGTTGCAGGCTCAATCCCCCATGTGGGACATACAGGAGGCAGCCAATCAGTGATTCTCTCTCATCATTGATGTTTCTACCTCTCTTTCTCCCTCTCCCTTCTTCTCTAAAATAAAAATATTTTTTTAAAAAACACCAAACTTGCCTTATTTCACAAGAAAATCTATGCCCCAAGGTCCTTTAGAAAAAGAAGAAGAAAAAATCTCAAAAGATCTGCTGGAGTGGGGCATGCACACTTGCATGGCGGTGGCCAGGCCCCTTGGTGAGAATGGACACTCCTGTGTCCTTCCTCCCTGCCTGCTTCCCTCAGTTAGGCTATTTGGTCCTGCAGATATGTGAGTTTGTCGCTGCTTTCCCAGAGCCATCTCTACCGTGAACTAGTGAGGGAAACACAGACACAGTTCTACATCGTCCTATAAATAGGAGAGAATTCAATGAGGTCAGTAGTTTTTAAACTATTTTTGAGCTATGGCCGGCTTTCTATTGGTAAAACTTGCCCTTCAGACTCAAGTGTAAGGATATTTACAATGAGTGGGAAGGGCTAGAGGGCCAGCACTATCCTCACCCCTATCCTGAAAATATGCTTTACTTTTTATTTTTTTCAAGAATGTATTGAGGTGACATTGGTTAATAAAGTTATATAGGTTTCAGGTGTACAATTCTGTAACACAGCATCTGTATATTGTGTTGTGTGTTCACCTCCCCAAGTCAGGTCTCCTTCCATCACTGTGTATGCCCTTTCTACCTCTTCTACCTCCCCCACTCCCTTTCCTTCTGGTCATCACCATACTGGTGTCTGTGTCTATGAGTTGTTTGTTTTGTTTTGTTTTATTTTGCTTAGTCCCTTCACTTTTTCACCCAGCCCCACAGCACGCCCATCTGACCTGGCAATATTTTATAAAGGTCCCCTAGAACCCCACGTCCTCATCACCATCCATGTGAAAACTCAGGGCTATTTGGGAAGGCAGGCTCAAGTTGGGAGTGAATGGCATGGAAGGCTATTGCTCAGTGAGTTTCTTCATACCAATCGTTATGTTGCCTTATTGACATCAAAACCTTTATCTCTCCTATGTTTCAGTGAATGCTCCGGCCTAAACCCGCCTCACTCTCTGTAAGCCAGTACCACCAGGGTCACAGAGAGAAACAAACGTGTCCTTGAGAAGGTGTGCCTGAGCTGGTCATGTCTGTGTGCGCAGCCTCTGAGGACAACAGCTGGCTCACACAGCCCAGAAGGCACAGCGCACCGCACTGAACCCGCCACCATTTGGGCTGCCATTGCAGCATGGTCAGCAGAGAAGCTCACCAAGAAAGCATGCTCACCTTAGCCATTAAGCAAATACATTGGGCCAGAAATGCATAAATTTAAGACAAAAACAAAAGAAAGGGAAATATTCAGCCTTTCCTTTCAATCCTTTTTTTTTGCCTCTTTTGCATTTTGTTTTTTCCTACTTAGTTGGGGAGGGGGATGGAGAAGGCCTTAATTTAGTGTGCACATCACCCAATAATAATTTTCATTTTTTTAAAAATCAAGCTATAACTTATATGCAAAAAAAAATAACCATTTATTTTATAGTCTGTGAAGTTTTTTTTTTTAATGGTTTTATTGATTATAGAGCGAAGAAGGCTCAGGGAGAGAGAAAAATACTGATGTGAAAGCAAAGCATTGATTAACCTGCCTCTTGCATGCCACCCACCAGGGATCTAGTCTGCAACCTGGGCATGTGCCCTGACTGGGAATCCAACCAGCAGCCTTTTGATGCATGGGATGACGTCCAACCAACTGAGCCACTCTAGACAGGGTTGTATGATTCATTGTGAATTAGTTTTTGTATAGATTGTGAATAATGAATAAAGATTTCTTTTTGCACATGAATATATACTAGTAAATGTTCTAGTTCAAAGACTATTCTTTCTCCATTAAACTGCCTTTGCACCTTTGTAAAAAAGAATTTGATATACATGTAAGGTCTCTACTCCTGGAGCCAATAGTATTTTGAAATGAAGTGTCTCCCACTTAAACACAAAACATTATAAAAACATATAGCCCACATTTCACTGTGTGACAGAGAAAAGAAAACAATAGAAAGGGACTTGTGGAACCTGAAACTTTCCATGCTAAGAGGAACCTATAGATTATATAGGCAAAATCAGGAGGAGCCTCATGTTAGCATTGGAATAATCAGATTAAGGTACCAGTTCAGCTCCTCACTTTAAGAATTTTGCAAGTTACTTACAATCCTTATCCGCCACAGTACTGGGGAAGGTCACATACACAGTCTAGCATTAGTAGCAGAAACATGGTAAGTAGAGGGAAACTATCCAATGCACTGATTACTAAAATATGATCTCTCAGATCCAGGTTAGCTCTGCATTAGGAATCTAACAAGATACCATGGAACCAAGAGACCTACCTCTAATCCACAGTCTGATGCTGACAGGCTGTGCAGCTCAGCGGTAAGCTACCACTTCCTGAACTTCCCATCTCCTTACGTGTAAAATGGAGTAATTATCCCCCATCTGCCAGCCACTGAAGGTACTCATGCAGATTAAGTAAAATCTCTTTGTAAAAACACATATCGTGCTGAAGGAATGTAAAAGGTCTTCATAATTACCTGGTTGCATGAAGCACAGAATGGTGAAAGCGTGTTTAAAGTAGCACCTGGGTGACAACTTGTCTAACATTTTATGAAGAAGAAGAAAACTTATGAAGAAGAGTCTTAGACAACAAACAGACCGTTCAATGGAGACTGTGAATATCTGTGCTGGAACAGCGGACTGAGACTGTGGTCTGCAAAAAGGGGTAAGGAGTGAGATGCGATGGTGGGTACACAAGGCATTGTTAAAGGACACACTGGGGGAAAATATTTATAAATGTAAGAGTTTATTTGCTGAGACATCCACGTGAAGAGGGCAGCACCAAACCGGAAGTGGTTAGGAGTGTTCCAGCAACAGGAGCCAGAGGAGTCTTCTGCAGACAAGACACAGAAGCAACACAGAGAAATGATTTGATTGGTTATAGCTTGAGTGGGCACCTTACTGGGCAAAAGCCTAGTTGGCTGTTGCAATTGGTTGTCCTTAGGTTTCTATTTCTGAAGCTTGAGGCATTCACAGGCTTAGGTTTTGGTTTGCTTAAGTTAGGCTGCTAAAGCAGTAGAGCCACTTCAGTCTAATGGTCTCTCTGATTAATTATTTAAGGTATTATCCAGAAATCAAAGGTCCAGGTGGACTTGTAAAAAAAAAAAAAAAAGAAGAATTTCAGGGCCAAAAATAGGATGGAACACGGGTGTTAGAACACATGTAGCATAAGAAGTCATGGTGAACAGAGAGGAACAATATTAATATTTAATGTTATTGTGTGTTTGCTATGCTTCAGGTGCTGTTCTTGACATGCGCTGATTTATTCAATTCTCACAACAATTAGATGAGAAAAATACTGCACTTGTTCACTCCACCGCCATTAAAGATGAGTCCTCAGGGCCACAGAGGTGAGCTGACGCATTATCTGTTGCCCTCCCAGTGGTACCCACACTCATCCTGCTCTGTGCTCCTCCGCCAATATGCTGGCGGACGAGCTTCTGGTTGGATTCAAAGCAATCAAGAAACCTCAGTTAAAGACCTGAAGGAAGACGATTTCTTCCTCAGCATCCATTCTGCAGAAGCATGGCAAACTGACTGTATACCTCAGCCCAAGGTCATGATCCCCATCTCTTCAGATAGTTCTCTATGTAACTAGTTCCTCCATTTGCCCCTTCAAGTTTCTGGGTGGTAAAGAGACCTAGCAAAACCCACTCTGCATTGCTGCATAATCCCTTGTGACATTCTTACTCCCAGCTTCTACTTTATACATAGTCTTTACATTAAATATAAGTATCCTCTGACCAGACCCTAGTCCAAGGTGATCCTCTCAGTAGAGCAGAATGTAAACCCAGCAACCTGGCACCAGAGGTTAAAATGCCTCAAAGAGATAAAGTCAACAATCAAACAGGCTCTTGCTTGTATCTAAGGACAAGATAAAACAGTTTTTTCATACTTTAAAAGGAAAGTATTACTTCTAACTACAATAAAAGTACTGTTTTCAGTGCTGAGCAGAGAGGACTCGGTCAAGTTTTGGTCTCAAAGGCCTAATGGACTAGTTGTGTGGACAGTTAATATCAGTGAGAACAACATACCAGAGGAATACATGATATTCTTTGGAAGAAGAGAAAGAATGTATTGGCTGGAGAAAGCTTAGAAAGCAATAACATTATGTAAACTCATTTAGTGAGTTTAGCTTTTTGGATGAGGGCTTCTGAATGCAAAGCACTGCTTTGAAAAAGGTAATTATCTTACATGTGCTATGAGTTTTCTATGTTGTAACAAACACATGTTTAACTTTAAATTATTAAATAAATATAAGCAAAAAAAGATAATCACAGATCTACCCAAATTGTACTAAGCAATGTATTTTATAAATATTTGAATATTATTCATACATAAATGATTATACAGGGCATAATGTCATGTAGCCTGCCTTCTTCATTTTAGAACTGGTGATTCCTTTCTCACTGGGTTATTTTCATGTCATTGTGGAAACCACTGCAGTTTGCCTGTAAATTTTCATTTCTTTAGTACAATATTTAACCTATGATTTCATTTGACAGCATCCCACCTTTTCTGGAACATGGCCTCAGAGTTAGAGACGTTTTGCCAGTATTTCAGGAACATTTCCAAGAAACAATGCCTACCTAAGTCAAATGTTTCCAACTATGATGGATTATTGGAACCATAATAATATGAAGCATCTTCCAATAATCATCTAAAAAGGCGGGTATATATCCTTTATGCACATATATTGCCACATGTACAAATATACAATATCTGCAAAATAATGGGTCATGAGCAGCCCATTGGTGGGAGGCCTAATCACTGGCGAGGCTTTTAGTACGTAAAGGAAACAAGGAAGATTCATTGATCCAACCATCAGCTTTTGGTTTATTCGTTTATTTATCTCTTCCTTCAGTCATTCACTTATAATTTATAAAGTGCTTTCCACAGTAAGGATTCTGGAATGGCTTTTGGTTATTCTGGCCGTGCTGGGCCTCAGATCAAGATTGCATGTGATATGTTTTTCTAACACTTGGACTGTGGACGTAGTTCTGGAAAAAATCTGTGTCATCTGGCATCAAACATTTGTAGAATTTCAAGGCTGAACACTTTTTCACCCATACCGCCACCCCCACTCTGCATACTCCCTGTACCTCCTAATACTAATCTGTCACAAGCCTGTCAGTCCAACGACGACAAGGGAAATAATTCTTCATATCTTCCTTTAGTAGCAAGGCTAATTATTAACTTTTGGGTTAAAGAATTTTTAAATTTCTTATTAAAAAGCGAATAATGTTAGAGTTATAGGCTAGAGCTAATGCCAATATTAAGAAATGCATGCACATTACAAAGGCTCTCTTATTTCCTAGCTGTGGTAGACAGAATAACACCCCCAAAGATGTCCGCATCCTTAACCTTAAGGCCCAAGAATATGTTATGTTACATGGAAAAGGACGAGTTACAGATGGAATTAAGGTGCTAATTTCTCTGATCTTCAACTGGAGAGATTCTGGATTATCTGGGTGGGTCCAATGTAATCACAAGCCTATAAGTAAAAGAGGGAATCAGTGGTGTCAGAGTGATACATTTTTGGCTTTGAAGAGGGAAGGGAGCCACAAACCAAGGAATGTAGGTAAAGTAGCCCTGCATCTTTATTTTAGCTCAGTGAGATCCATTTGGCTTCAGTTTACACATATACACACACACACCACGCATACATGCATGCATGCACACATGATTTAATAGTGGCTTCAGTCAAATGAATTTTCCCCTCTATAGAAATGTCCAAAATTATCCATTACAGGTTTTATAACTCCATAGTATAATTTTCCAGGCTTCTTCTAGTTACCATCCTTGGGATGTGGTTCAACCTCATGATTCAAGATAGCTGCCTGAGCATCAGCTCTCAATGTCCATCTTTCAAGAAGAAGGTGGAAAAAGGAGAAGAAAACTGACCCTAGATTCCTTTTAAGCAAAGTGACACAAAACATTTCCCTTGCATTTCAATTGAGACATTTTTGTTACATGGCCATAATTTACTTAAAGTGAGGCTGGAAAAGGTGATCTTTTACCTAGATGGCAATATGACCAGCTGGAAAGCAAGGTTATATACTGAAGAAAAGGGAGGTTATGTAACTGAAGAAGAATATAGGATGGCTCTTAGAAGGTAACTAGTAGAGCCTTTCAATACATTAATACCTAGGTCTTCTAGAATCACTTATACTTAGATTTTCTCCATTTTCATTGTGCTGCTTTTTGCCACCCATTCTCATTTTCCTACCTATTCCTAAAAAAATCAAATTTTGAACTTGTATATTTTCAAATTTTCTATATTGATGGCGAATTAGAAGTTTTATATCACATTTTTTAAATGTGTGAATTATTTTTGCTATCATCGCCCTTAAAATTATTTCATTTTTAAAAATAGATTTCCATTTTTCTTTTGTAAGTATACAATCATTTCATATAAAAATAATGACAATTTTATCTGCTTCCCAATCTCTAAAGTCATTTTTTTTTCTTTTGACAAGTGTCATTGACTATTACTTCCTAGAACAAAGTTAAGTAATTGAGCGGTAGAAGTAAGTTTTGCCTAAATTTTAGTTGAGGCACATTTTTCTAGCTATGTTTTGTGTCTCATTTTCTTGTCTCATTTAGGATTAATGATGTTTTGTTTTTCATTTCTTTTTTTATCCTTTTGATACTTTTAGTTCCTTTTGGTAGCTTTGGGCTGAGAAAATATGTAAACATGCATTTACTTCTCACATTTCCTGAAGTCCAAGTCCTTTCGTAAATCTGTTTGAAGCATTTTATTATTCCTGACATCTTTTACAAGAAATAATTAGATGGATAGCACACAGATTGTTTTGGGATCCCGAACAGGAAGCCCAGTCGTGTTTAAAGCTGAAATCACCCACGTAATTATATTTATGTCAGCCTGCAAGCAGAGAGTTTCTTAATTATTATTATTGATGACTTTCACAGAGGATTTCCTGAGAAGCCCACATATGTTCTAAATCAATTGCATTGTCTCCAGTGTGTCCCAGAATACCATGACTGAACCCACATCAGTGAGCCCAGGTACAGGCTGTCTTCACGGCTAATTAATCTCCTCCGGGGGAAGTGGAGTCACCGCACAGCGACAAGACGGAGAGGTGGTGTTTGAGCAGCGGGGGCCTCAGGCATATGCTTTTCCCCCTGTCAGAGCCGTGGAGAGAACACAGACCCTGCGAACTTGCTGCCTCTCAGGGGGCAGGAAGCCGGCGGCATTTGTTTCCTCTTACTAGAAGGTACCGTGATATCTGGCCGTGACCTCCGCTCCTGAGACCTGCAACACAAAGGCCCACGTGCAACGTGGGGCTGTGCGAACCTGGAGGGCTCCTATGATAGGAAGTGGACTCGGGACCTGAAAATCAGGAAGGATGAAGTGCCCAAGAAGTCAAGGCCTTGTGCTCCAAGAGCTGTGGGGAGTTCAAAGGGAGCGAGGGGCAGTGCCTTTTCTCACTGACTTTCTGGTTCAGTGGATTTTTTTAAAAAGGGAGTTTGATTCAAGCTAAAGAGCTCCCGTTCAGCCGAAACCGGTGTTGCTCAGTGGATAGAGCGTCGGCCTGCGGACTGAAAGGTCCCAGTTTCGATTCCGGTCAAGGGCATGTACCTTGGTTGCAGGCACATCCCCGGTAGGGGGTGTGCAAGAGGCAGCTGATCGATGTTTCTCTCTCATCAATGTTTCTAACTCTCTATTCCTCTCTCTTCCTCTCTGTACAAAAGCAATGAAATATATTTTTTAAAAAGAGCTCCCGTTCAGCTTTCCCTAAAAGGCACCGGACCAGTCACAAGTTATAAACATGAAAACTACAGGACATATTAACATGAAAAAGACATAGAATAAGATGGGTTTGCACTGGAATCCAGAGTAGGAGATGGAAATGATAATAGACAGCTACTAAATGGTATAAGAAGTAGGATTGAAATAAATAAGAAATAGTGTGAAAACACACAAGACCCAGATAACTCTGGTTGTATGAAGTAATGCCTAAATGTAAAAGAGGTGTGGGATGTCTTAAAGAATATGTAAGAGGCTTGGTAGGCATGGAAGGGTCCAGTGGATGTTCTAGATCAAGGAACATGCACCAAGTAATAAAGGGTAATGCTCACTGTGATCGAAAGGCATGCTAGCTACTATCTTAACCATTTCAACACACAAGTTTAGCCACACACCAGCCCGCTGCAGACCAATCTGAGATCAAGCGCAAGGAGTCCATGATGATTACTGTGCAAAATGTGGGCTGGAAGGATGGATGCAGGAGATGAGGCAAAGAGGTAGGTAGGGCTCAGACCACGGGAGCTTAACCATTGGGCTCACTGGCATCACAGTGTAAATAACCAATACAGAGGAATATGCTTTCAGGCTGCATGAAGTGCTCCGGTAAAGCAGGTACTGATGAATTTCAGTATTTGTACAATTTGTCAACTTACTGAGATTATTTTGAGAATCAATAAAGCTAATAACCAGGAAAGTGCTTCATGAACTCCCAGGCCTTATGCAAAGGCTGGTTCTTATGATGTGCAGAGGAGGCTAACGGGCAAATGAGTTCTATCTGCGGCCTCAGGTACAGAGGGGTTTTCTTTATTTGAGCTTACTGCTCACGATCCTGTAACCTAGAGCCCTCGCAACAGGTTTTGAGGAAGAGAACAGTCTCAGCTACACATCAGTTCATCCAGCCCCCACAGCAAAGAGAGAACAACCAGATAATCCCGGCTCAGAGAGACACACTTCCTCTTCACCTGGATAGGGAGCACAGGAGAGAGGGGCTAGGGGCCTTAGGGGCGGGGCAACTAACTGCCACAACCTTGGTAGCTTGAAACAACAGAACTTTATTCTGGGGGTCAGAAGTCCAAAATCAGGGTGGCAATAGAAATAAGCTCCCTCCCAAGTCTCTACGGGTTAGCGCCCCTTCTGGTGGCCCCCAGCATCCCCTGGTTTGTGGCCACATCACTCCCACCTCTGTCCCTGCCTTCACAGGACCTGCGTCTCTTCTCTGTTCACATCTTCTCTTCTGTCTCTCATACGGGCACTTGTCCTTGGATTTAGGGCCAGCCAGATAAGCCAGGGTAGACTCACCCCAAGATGTACCTGCAAAAATACTTTCCAAATCAGGTCATATTCTTGGTTGCAGGTGAGGCTGTCTTTTGCAGGACAGCCATTCACCTAACCGTGTTTCCCCGAAAATAAGACATCCTCTGAAAATAAGACCTACTTCATGGAAACATAATACATCCCCTGAAAATAAGACCTAGCGCATCTTTGGGAGCAAAAATTAATATAAGACACTGTCTTGTTTTTGGGAAAACAGGGTAGTACAGATGTATTTTATCGCCAAGAAATGCCTTTGTCTGTTTTCTTCCTGGTTATTGCCAGTGTGTAGGGAAAAAAAAATCTTGATTATTTAAAGATTTATTTGTACCAGCCTGAGCTCTTTGTGGGTTTTTATTTTTTTTAAGTGATGCTTAGCGTTTCCAGAGAGACGATCACATCATCTGCATAAGTGATAATTTTGCTCCCTCCTTTTGCAATTCCTAACTGCCTCTGACATTTATACTTTCGAGACATGGTTCTTAAAAAGCAAATTATGTTAAGAGCTGGTGTAGGAGTTATTACTAACAGTTAAAGGAAATCAAATTTGCCGAGCCACAGGAACAAAGGAAAAATGTCAGGGTAATTCAGGTCACAGACGTAAAGAGCCACGATGTCTTCAGAATTATTTAATTTCTTCCCTTGATTCTGTAGACCAAGGCTCATATCCCTGAAGCCACCTGCCCAAGGTCACCCAACAGAGAAAGAATTAACAACAGAAAATGTAAATCTCTCCTTCCAATCTCTAGTAATGAAAATGGTATTTTAAACTTGAAAATGTCAAGTTTTCGGTGTTACTTAAAAATGCTTTACTGACTGCCCTTGTTTCTGTTTTTTCTAAATATATTTTTATTGATTTCAGAGAGGAAGGGAGAGGGACAGAGTGATAGAAACATCACTGATGAGAGAAAATTATTAATTGGTTTCCTCCTACATGTCCCCCTACTGAGACTCATGCCTGAAACCCAGGCATGTGCCCTTGCCTAGAATCGAACCGTGACCTCCTGGTTCATAGGTCGCTGCTCAATCACTAAGCCACGCCAGCTGGGCTTGACTGCCCTTGATTTAAAAGCAAAGTCTCTCCTAGCCTGTGAACTCCTGGGTGATCAGACGCCCGCCTGCAGCCTCACTTTACATCTCTTTCATAGGTTTTCACTCTGTTCTGGACACGCTTTTCAAGGATTTCACACAGACTTTTCCTCTGGCGGAAGCAAGCTTCCTGTGCAGAAGGTGCCACCCCCTGGCTCCTCTAACTCTCTGTCTCACATCAGTTGCCCAGAGGAGATGGGGTCACCCCCACCCTAGATCAGATTAAAATCCATGCGTTCACCCTCATCAGAAACCTCAAGTTCACTTACATCGTGGATGACACCAGCAATGCATCAATGCTTCATTTGTTTGCTTCAATGTCTGTCTTCCTTGCTGGATTATAAGCTGTATAAAAAGCCAAAACGTATTCACTGTTTAGTATTATACTGTATACCTTGTACGGTCCCTGGCTCATAGGATTCATCCAAGTTTTAAAAGTATTGAGTGAACGGTCACAATGATGCTCATTTTATGACATTTTATGACACGATAGCCTTTAATTCTTCAGTCCTTCAAATACTCGATCGGCTCCTTTTTTGGAGATTGCTATGTGTTTCCTAAGCCTATCCTTTGATAAGCACAGAGTGGTAATTTTAGAAAAACGTAATGTTTAAATGGTATCAAATAATATTTTTAAACACCTAAAGCATGTGAAAACTTGTGTAAAATATAATCTGAGTGCAATCCATTAAGGTTCGGAACATATGAAGTGGTCCTTTTCTGGTGACCTCTGTGCCACAATTAGAATAATCATCTCAATGGTGAGCTCATGGGAGATGTCTCCCTTCGGAGAGACACTTGTTCTCAAGCTCTACTTCCTTCCCCGACCTACAGAAAAGCCCGCCTCTCCCTCAAGAAGAGCACACATTGAGGAACCAGACACCATTACTTCTCTGCTGGTCTGAAAGGGTCAGCAGCACATGAGCCATCTTCTGAAACCAACAAAAACCCCACGGTTCCCATAATGAGCCTATTCAGCCACCTACAAGGATCTCAGTTCCATATTGTTCTTGTTTCTCATTTATGCATATGAAACCTAATAATAAAATATAACAAATCAATTTTTCATGAAGGCAGCGGAGCACAGTAATTATTGCACTACAAGCCTGCCAAATTATTTCCAGGAAGCATAGTAAATGGCTATGTTCTCAGCATCCCTCACACAGCAATAAGTCTCAGGCACAGATTGCGTGGCACGGAGGAAAACAGACATCGGGTTTTTATCCTCCTGCAATGTGTGCAAAATGCACCCATGACTGGGGATGGGGTGGGGTGGGAGAGGGAAATCATCTCCTCACTGGTGACTTTTCAGACCTATCCATCGATTACTGTGTAGCGCCAGATTTCCAAATCCAAATACTTACACCCAGTGCTGCTTCTCCGTGAACTTATTACATAGCCAAGCGATCATACGGGTTATGTTAACAAGTAGTTCCTCATTATGCCGCCCTGGTCATGTTGCACATGGAGGGCGTTGCCTCTTTAATTCTAAATGCATGAGATGAATGCATGATACATGGATGGGGGACTAGTTGTCCAGTTGGGAAGGGAACAAAAGCTACGCCCTATGGTCAAGAGCTAAAGGAAGGAGTGGAAGGGGTATCACCCGAATTTGATTCCTGTAAGCGTCCTGCACACACACACCTACAAGATGGTCATACTGATGGGGGTTGGCTCTGCTTTGAATGGAGAAAAAGATTCGGTGGATAAAATCTGTAGAAACACAAGTTACCATTTTCTTGGAGGAGAAGTATTCTTAAAACCAATGCTGTTCAAGATTCAATGGGAAGTTCAAAGGACAAGGGTAGGATCCCCAGCGCTGGCAGAGACTAGCACATGAGCAGGTGAACATTCTTAGAAGAGATGTAAGTATCCGACAGAAGGATGGTCTATTCCAATGATTTTCAAAGCATAGCCCAGCCCTGGGCAAACTATGGCCCGAGGGCCGGATCCGGCCCGTTTGGCTGTTCTATCCGGCCCTCGGAGCCAAAACAGCGGAGGGTTCTCTTGCTCTCCTTTCCACTCCTTCACCAGCAGCCCAAGAGAGAGTGCCAGCATGGTCAAGTTGCTTTTGTTCCGGCCCTCTGGTCCAGTTTAAGAACCTATTGTGGCCCTCGAGTCAAAAAGTTTGCCCACCCCTAGCATAGCCTGTCAGGAGAAGAAAAACAGAGAAGGATGCAGGCAGCTGGGCCACCTGTTTTGGTTTGTATGTTTGTTTGCATCGTTCCTATTGGTTCTGTATCTTCAGAGTAGCCTGTGCTCAAGCACCTTCCCACAGTCATCATGGAGAAGTACTGATATTGTTTTGTGCTTGTGTTGGCTTTTAGTTTCCATTGCGTCTTGCAGGTTATGATGTATTTGGTATGTTTTAATACTCTCAGGTCATTAATTACCCCTTTTAATTCCTCAATGCCCCATCTTAGGGCAGTGAGAACTCTTACAGACTGTCTCCTCTATCTCTTGGATGAGACAATTTAGTGCTTGATGTCCCAGGCTAACCTGGTATGTCCCCTGAAATTTCTCCAAGGGACCCTGATTCATTGGCTTGAGGAAGGGATCTTGTGGAGTAGGGCAGATCCATTTATATATGCTAGACAGAGAGGAGATTGGGCAACAACACATTGAAAAACAAAGCCAAATTTTGCTATAACAATGGTTTGACAAATACTCATCTAGATAATTTTTTAATCCCTTCCTCTTTGAGTACCTTAAATACTACTAAAAATAGAAATTCAGCATGTTGTTGGCCACAGAATTCTTTTGAACCTGCAAAGTTAGTACAGGAGTTCTGAGCAATTGTTTGCTATACAAGAGTTGGGAAAACATCCCAGTGGATAAAACATTTTTAAAAAATAAAACAGTTGTAGGTTTTGGGCCAAATTGAAGCAGCTAACTCATTTGATTTGGATAAGAGAGTTCTAATTGCTTTTTAAGAAAACATTCTAATTACAATATACGTCATGCAAGCACAGAATTACAGAAAACAATAAAATAATATCTGAGCGATGAGCATCAACATTTTAATATGTTGGCATATTTGTTTAAATTTTTGCAGTTATAAAACATCGCAGATGTACTTGGGATCCGAGGACATTCCTCCTCCATTCCTTCCTCAGATGAGGGTAATCATGATCCTCGATGCTGTTTCCCACTCCCATGACTTTTAAATATATTGATCTGACATATCTGAAATTATTTCACATATTTTAAATTGTATTTACTTTGTATCATATGGTACATATTCTCCAGTTTGTTTTGGCTTTTTTTTTTATGAACACTGCTTTTGAAATATAGCCTGCAAATATGTGTACTGTGGTTCTCTTTGATTTGTGTTAACTGCTGTGCTGTATGCCATGATGTGAAAACATCACAGTTTATAATAGTGGCATTAACAGTCTCACAAGGAAGACTAAGTAGTTTGCAATGTGGTTTTCACAAACACTGCCCTGACACACTTCCCTAAACATGGCTCCTCATGCAACTGTGCGAGCCTCTTTAGGTTACAGGGCACTTTTGCCATTGATTATACTACCAAAACTGGTAGTCAGACATCCGGATCAGAATCTTGGACCGCTGGCTCCTAATCGCTCACCTGCCTACCTGCCTGGTTGCCCAAACTGCCCCCCCCCCCAGCCGACGTGATCACCCCTAACTGCCCCCTCTGCCAGCCTAATTGCTTCTAACTGCCCCCTGGCCAGCCTACTCACCCCTCATAGCACCCCTGCCAGCCTGATTACCACCAACTGTACACCCCCCCCTTGCAGGCCTGGTCACACCCATTCTCCCCCCCTCTGCTGGCCTGGTCATCCCCAACTGTCCCTCATGCTGGCCTGGTTATCCCTCACGACCACCCCCCCCCCCCGCCAGCCTGGTCACCCAACACAGCCTGTTGTTCAGTCATTTGGTTATCCCTCACTAATTTCCCTGCTGGCCTGGTCATAGGCAGCCATCTTATGAGGGTGTAAGGGTTAATTTGCATATTACCTCTTCATTATATAGGCTTTCTTGAAGTTGCTTTAAATTTATTTTGCTTATCCAATTAAACATATTTATTTGATTTACTGATTAATTATTTATATGAATCTTTTCTACTATCTGTTCCTGGAGAGCTCCAAGTTATGGGAGAATGAGCACCTGGACAAAGACAAAGATCCATGTATCTGGGGTCAGAGAGGGACATGTGTCCTTCCTAGAAGTTCGTGGGAACCCCAAAACAGTCCTTGCATTGTGTCTTAAATAGTGGTGGAGGGGAAGGGGATGGGAAGCTGCGGGTTCTTCCTCGCCAGGCCAGGTGGACTGACAGCAAAGTCCCCTGAAGGTGCAGTCACCCATCATTCACCTGAAGCTAGCCCATCAGGGGTGGAGATGCAGGGGATCCCGAGACTGTGCACCCCGCCCAGGTCCTGGTGCTCACCTTCTGTAGCCCCCGATGTGCAGGTGCCTGCAGACCAGCAGGCCTGTGCTTCAGGGGAAGCCCAAGGCCCAGGAGGGAAGGCTGTAGCCTAGGCACCTGGTTTTTAATTATATTTATTGACACACAGCCAGTTTGGGCGGAGTTCCTTCAATTGCATGGTTTATTTCTGAATACACCTTTTTTCTAACTGAAATATCTGTGTTCCTATTATTATTTCCATGCCAATTGTAATCTCTTGGTTTTTTGTTTTGTTTTTGGTTTGGTTTGGTTTGTTTTTTTTTTTTATCTGAAAACATGTTCTATTTCTCCCTGATTACATCTTAGAGGGAAGGCAATCTTGGTTGAAGTGATTTTGATATACTGTCTGGCCAGACGATAAAAAGAATTCAAGATCAACTCCAATGATGCACATTTCTTAATTGCATCAACAAAGGTACAATGTTGAAAACTGGTTGCTTTTTTTAAATCCCAGAATGTGGAACTCCAATTAGGAAATTCCACTATAAGTATTGATACTTCATGTGAAGTAACAATACTTGATAGCAAGGGCGAGAGGGAGTGAGACTCTTCTAGGCCAAAGAGGGATCCATGGTCTAGGAACGGAAAAATAGTCTAGATGTCAGAACAGACAGAGAGCCTTCTACCTAAGGGATTCAGCAAATCAGTTTCAAAAAGACAGTAATTTTCATATTACTGGGTGTGAAATCTTTGATAAGTTACATAACCTCACTAAGCTGCTGCTTTTTTAAATGATGGATAAATATATTATTCACTTGATGGGATTGATACGACAATTAAATTAAATGGGATAAAATCCTTGACTCCACATGGGTACTTAGCCAACAGCAGTTTATTTGAGCTGGACATTGAAAAGGCAGATGGTAAATGGGAGGAAACCCAAGATGAGAATCTTGGCCTGAAATATACCAATATTACTCACCAAGTGCCAGCCAGCTCTGCCAATTTCCTACCCATTTTCCAACACCATTCGTGTTCACCTTGCAAAGTTTTGCCCATGAGATAAACCCCAAATTATATTTACTTTAGTTTCTGGTTGATCCTCTTTGTATTAGTATGTTCTACCTTTTTGTTTGGGGGGGGGGGGGAGGAGAGAAATAAGGTCTGCATTTTCTTTTGCCTACTTTTTTTCTATTTGGGTATTGGTTTTTTACAATTTCTGATTTGTTGTACTTATTTTATCTTAAGGAAATTAGCTCTAACATATTCCATAAAGATAGATTTATGAAAAGGCAAATAAACAAAGGCAGTTTAATAGGATGGATGGATGATATGGCTAAAAATAGTTTTTATAAAGATGCTAAAAATTAATGGTTAAATAACTCACTGAATTTTCACACTGGTTAGCCAGCCAGGATTTTAATCCAGGCCTGTTGACTAAGAAGCCTGTGCTTGGAGAGATTAAACTTGTTTTCCCATATGCTAAGAAACAGAAGTCAGCAATATTGTGTGTGTGTGTGTGTGTGTGTGTGTGTGTGTGTAACACTAAAGGAATCCTGGAATTGCTATTCCTGCAGGATTCATATTCCAGCCATTTCTCATAAAATTTTGGAAAAGGTATTTAAATTTCATAAGCTTCTTTTTCTCCATCTATAAAAAGTGAAATGGTAATAATTACCTCTCAGCACCTAAATCATCTCTGTGATTCTCAGACAGACTAAAGGTTGTAAGGACATCTGTGTCCTCACCTCCTATGAAAATTAAATGAGATAATGTATGCAAAGTGGCAGTCTCTACAAGGTCATTACGTGCCCAGCCTGGGCAGAGAGTTTGTAAATTAAATGTTAGCTGGATTGACAGAGAAGGTTTCTTCAGGATCCCGCCACTCACACAGCAGCCTAACCCAGTCTCCACCGAAAATATGGGTGGAATTTGCAAAAAGTTCCTGGATGGATGTTCCTTTTGGGGAGAATTTATGACAACTTTTCCAAAACTGAAGCCTCAGATCTTAATTATATTCTGTTAATAACTCAGCCGACTTTTGGCAGGGAGGATGAGTTTCCTTCGGCTCAAACCCTTCTGCAGAGGACTCGGCTGAATCCATCCGATGGTCTGAAATCAAAATAACACATGCAATCTTTGGCTGGAAAAGCTCACCCGTGGTGCTATAACAATAATTCCTCTCCATGTTTTCATATATAACCTGGAAATATTCCTGTTGGAGCCAACATTTCTATATTTTGGAAACTTGGCTTCTGAAGCCACGATGGCTGAAATATGCCTCTTTTTTTTTTTCTTCAGGAGGCACAGAAAAGGCAAAATGGTTGTGAGACTGTTTTCTAAAGAAAATTTTGTAGGACAACCCAAATAATGTGGAATAAAGCTCTTTCCTCTGACGTCCATGTCATAATGCATATTCATTTCAAGAGGCTTTTCCTGACCACCCAATGGGAAGCAGTTGACACCCCAGCAGTCACTTTCTGCAAAGGTCCAGATAGTAAATATTGTAGGATCTGCTGGCCATATGGCATCGGTTGCAACTACTGAACCATGCCATTGTAGCATGAAAACAGCCACAGATAATATGTAAACAAAGGAGCGTGGCTGGGATCCAAAACTTTATTTATAGTCACTGAAATGCGAATTTCCTATATAATTTTCATGTGTCACAAATTATTATTCCACCTTTGATCTTTTCCCAACAACTGAAACGATGTAAAATCCATTCTTAGCTCCCAGACCGTACAAAACCAGGCAGGGGGCTGCATTCGGCCAGTGGTCTATGGTTTGACCCCTCGTTCCACAGGATTGCTTTATGTAGTGTTTTACATCACTCGTTATTGTTTGAAAGAATCTGATGCATTGATATTATTTCTCTACTGTCTTGAGCTAGATTCAAACTCTGTCCCTGTGGGCGCAGGAACACTGTCCTGTCGCCCCTGAGCACGGCACCAGAGACACTCGGCACACACATGTTGCACATACAGAGCTGTAGCTTTCTCATAAGTCAGTCCCTCTACATAAGTAGTTCGTGCAATGCATAGAGCATCTTGAAGTCTCTAAGTGATATATTTTTCAAATACATTTTACATACACTATAGAATTTCACAGTGAAGAAACATTCCAGAAATACACATACTACCCATACTATCCATCAGTTTAGATGATAGATAGATAGATAGATAGATAGATGATAGACAGATGTAAGTATTAATACCAATACAGATAGAAATACAGATGGAGTACAGATACAGCTTAATATATTATATATATATGAATACATCACAGGTTTCTTTTAATACAGTATATAAAGTGTTGGGCACTCGCATGGCTCATGGTAAATCCTATCTATGCCCCTGCTACAAAGATACTTTTCCTGCCGAAACCGGTTTGGCTCAGTGGATAGAGCGTCAGCCTGCAGACTGAAAGGTCCCGGGTTTGATTCCGGTCAAGGGTATGTACCTTGGTTGCGGGCACATCCCCAGTGGGGAGTGTGCAGGAGGCAGCTGATCGATGTTTCTCTCTCATCAATGTTTCTAACTCTCTATCTCCTTTCCTCTCTGTAAAAAATCAATAAAATATATTTCTTTAAAAAGGTACTTTTCCTCCCCTGCATTGGATTTTGTTTTAAAAATAAAACTTTAATATACCTGTCCAATTAAGAAATGTTTCTTGAATGTCTATAATGTAAAAGAACATTAAGAGACACTTTGTGGGGGCCAAAGAGATAAATCAGAACATGATGCTGATCAGAGACTCACGGATCATATTCAGGGGAAACAGAAGAGACGCACCTCATGAAAGGAAACAGAGAAGGCTCTTCATGGGGGGTGTTCTTGAAAGATGTGGTCAGTTTTGGATACACAGCAAGAAAAAAACAGCAGCTACAACGTGAAGTTCATCGGGAGGTGTTAGCCTGAGACTTCATAGATTTTTCTAACATTCTCTTTGAATCAGAGACTAAAATTTCTCCAAAGGTTGGCTCACAAAGAGAATTTTTAATAGTGTGTCAGTCTAAGAAGGGAGATCTTTTTGAAGAGGGAGAGCTTTTTCTACTAACTGGTTTTCTGCTAACTAGTTTTTGTTTCTAAGAGGAAAATCAGGACATGACATGCATGTCATAGTAACTGTCAATCAAGCAGTAAAAATGGCTATAGATGGCAAACTTTCCATCCAACTTTCCACCCCCTTCTATAAGAATCATAGAAAGAAATCATTATAATAATTTTTATCTCTTTCAAAAATATTGTTTAATTGTAACATGTATATTTTACATACTTTTTTTTTTTACATCCATTGAAGTGCATCTTGTGATGGTTTAACAATGGTATTATTCTAAACTAGAGCCCTGCTGCATGAAAATGCATGCACTGGAGGAGGGTCCCTCAGCCCGCCTGCCCCCTCTCACAGTCTGGGAGCCCTCAGAAACAGAAGGTGATACAGTGATCAGGGGAAGGTGGCACCCGGTCACACCTCTGCTGCTGCCACTGCTGGCAGTGCAAGCCTCGGTTGGCCCTGGTTACCTGAGCCTCAGGTGGCCTGGTCAGCTGAGCAGCCGCTGTCCGAGGCTTGCCTGCACCTCGGACCTGCCCTGGGCATCTGGGGGGCTGAGGGGACTGAGGGACTCCAGAGGCAGGCACACGGGGCAGGCCCAGCCTTGCCGCATGCCTATTACACTGGCAGGGCTGAGGGAACTGGGCAGCACCATCTTTGAGGGTGGGGCAGTCAATTAGCATATCCCCCCTTATTGGCTGTGGGAGCCACCATCTTTGTGATGGCATGAGGATCAATTAGCATATTCCCTCTTTATTGGATAGGATGAGTTCCACAAAGTTTTCCACTTTATGAATGGGTTATAATGCCCTTCGTCACTCACTATCTGTACATATTCAATTACTTTCTGAACATTAGCACTTGCAACCAATATGGCCACAAAATTCATTATATATTAAATGCTTTTCTGTGTTTGCTGGTGATGTTGCTGGAATATGTACTTTTAAAGAAATTACTTATTTAGAATATAGGTAGACATTGCCAAATTGCCCTTCAATAGAATTATACCAATTAATGTTCCCAAGAAGGATATGGGAGAAAGAATGGGAGTTTCAGTCCCATCAGCACTAAAAATATTTCATCATGTGCACTCTATAAATATGCTTTTTGTTTTACTTCTCTAATTTTGAGTAAAATTAAACATCTTTATGTTAAAAAAAACATTTGTATTTCCTTTTCTGTAGAATATTTTTGTGCCTTTCGTCCATAATTATATTGAGCTAGTGTTTTGTTAACTGATCTTTTATCAATGTAAAAGTCTTCTTTCTTCATCATTTAAATTAGCTGCAAATATTTCCAACATTGTTTATATATACTGATTTTATTTATAGTATTTTTGACAAGTAGAAATTTTAAAATTTCATGAGGTTATATTTATCAGTCTTTCAAAAATTCTAATTTACATATCTTGCTTAGAAAGAGCTCATTTCTGCAAGATTACAAGAAAAATCCATTTTCATCATAATTTTGAATTTTTATCCATCTAGACTAAAATTTTTGAATAAGTAATAAACTAGAAGCTCATGCTAATTTATTCTTTTCTCAGCAGCTTGTCCCAACACCATTTGTTGAATATTCTGCCATTAATATACGGATTTGGCATGTTGATATTATCATATTCTAAATTTCCATATTATTTGAGTCATACCCAAGACTCTGCTTTTTTCCCTTTGATATTTCTATTCATGCAATAGGACCAAACTCTATTACTTATGAGAGTTCTATAGCAACATTTAATAATGTGATCTGTTCATTTATCTTTCTCTTTCAAATTTCCCTGCCTGATCTTTACCTGAAATGTAGATTCATCAGGTTTGATTTCAGAACAATAGTCCTAACAGTAATGTTACTGGAATCACATTCAATTTCTAGGTTTATATTGGGAAAATGCAACTTTACAGCATTGCATTATCTTAACTACAATTGGCATTAATTCCCATTAATTCAATTTGGTTTTTATGTTCCTTGGGTTATTTCAGAGTTTTTTAAAGTTCTTTTTATGTCCTATTAAAGTTTATCTAGATAAATCTAACACATTTCTACTTACCACTATTTCTGGACATTTATTTCTTACTTTATGGCTTTGTTCAATGGATTTTTCTTTAGGTAATATAGCTGTATCTTATTTGAGCGTAGTAAAGTTAACAAAGTTTTAGATATTTTTTTAAATCTACTTGCTAAATGTTCACTTTATTTATACCAGTTTTCCCAGTTGATTCTTGTGGGTTTCCCTGGTTTATGAAGTGATTTAGATATTCATAAATTGAAATATTCTCCTTATCTTTTAAATTTTTTATACTTCATATTTATCTTGCCTCAATTCATTGGAAAAAAATTTCCACAGAATGTTAGGCAATAATAGTGACAATCAACATCTTTGTTTTATTTCTTAATTTAATGGTAATATTTAATTCATTACTAAGGGAGAATGCTAATTAAGTATTAATGCATTTCTACTTATCAAACATCTTATTAAAAATGATACTAGATTTTTATCAAGTGCTGTCAGCATCGTCAAACATAATCATATATTGTTGCCTTAATCTGTAATTAATATAGAAAAATATATTGCTACTAGGAGCCCAGCGCACAAAATTGTGCAGCCCCGCCCACCGCCCTGCCTTGACAACCAAACCACTCCACATAGAGCTCCAGTACATCTGGCCTAGGCCCCCTACCCCCACCCCTCTGGCCTTCTCTGGCTGCTTCAAGCCCCCTCCCTCAGTCCCTTGAGTCGCCTCAGGCTGGTCCCATCTTCTCCAGCCCACCCCCCGCCCCCTCTTCGGCCTGGTCTCCAGAGCAACAGGGTGACTCCACCCCATCATAGCGCCAGAAGAGAGCATGGAAACCTCCTGCCTGCTGTGCTATGCTCCTTCCCCTGGCAGGTGGACAGTGGGAAACTCTGGGTGCAAGTGGTGGTGGCGAAGGACTGGTGGGGGGCCACTATAGGCTCTCACCCCCACCTTTCCCAGCATGGGATGGTCCCGCCTCCTCCAGGCACCTCCCTGCTTCCAACCCATCTCTGAGCAACGCCCTGCTGCACACACAGGCAGCCTCCTGCAATGGGTCATTACACATTACAGCGTCCCAACCATTAGCATATTAGTTCTTTATTATTTTGATATTGAATTTCTTAAACGAATCACACCTCAATAATGTCTCTCATAATGTTTATCTTTCATGATTCCATGGTTTTTGCAATCTTTTAGTAAGCTCCTAAATTCTATCTGCTAACACATTTTAGGAGTTTTGCATCAATATTCTTAAGTAAAATTCATTTGTAGTTTCATTATTTGTGTTGCCTTTATTAAGTTTTGCATCAATCTTTTCTTATATTTGTAAAAATCCCTTAGACGTGCTCACTTTCTCTTTATACTTTCAAACTTAAGAATCTTTTGTTGCATTCCATATATTTTCTATAATATTTTGTTTTATAGTCATTAAAAAAATGCATAATATTAAGCAAAGTCTCTCCTATAATTCTTAATTTCCTCAATATACATATTTGTTTATTTTAATGTTTTATTTTTATATTTATTGATGTCTTCTGCTTTGGCTTATATTGTATTATATTATTTCAATATATTTTTCAAAGAAACAAGACTTATTTTTCTTAGTAACATTATTCTGAGTTCTAACATGTATTTTAAGCATGTAGGCATATCAGTAATCACAGACTCTGTCATTCCTCTTACATTTTTGGATCATTTATGATGTCCCAGGCTCTTATAAACATGTAGAATACAGAAAGGTGTTTCTCTTTACTTAAAAAACTTTAGCACAAATAACATGTTCATGAGTAAATAAGGCATGAGAGGAGCATCAACATGGGAACTGATGAGAAAATGGAGATATTTAAGGTCTATCAACTAGAACACACAGAGCAGGTTCTTAACTCTGGGTCTATGAGACATTACGATAAATCTTACATATTTAGTGATGTATCTTCAAATTTATTTTAGGACAGTTTCCTTCTTTCAAAACCCTATGATATCAGATAAAATCCTATGGCTTTCTATTGCTTTAACACACACATACATACACACACACACACACACACACACACACACACACACTACCATACTGGTTTAATATAGAGTTCTTGAATAATAATGTTTATCCTTCATGATTCTGTGGTTTTCTGGTGTAGTTCTAAGACATGCTGATTTGTTTCTCTGAAGATAATATTTCCTCCTGTCCCACCACTCACTACATTAGATTTTAAAATTATTTTCATTATTGTTGCAATTCTAAAATTTCACATGTTTACATACATTTTCAATTTTTTAAATGTTTTACCTAGAATGTGGTGAGCCCTTTCATTCTATATATCCTGATTTTTTTAAGCTCGAGGAATTATATTTTATGTCTTTGAAAATAAAATTTCCTTGTCTCATTTTACATTTTGTAGGGGTGAGTGGGTTTTGTTGTTGTTTCTTAAACTAAGTAATTAAAAGTTCTCCCCTGCTTTTCAAGAAAAACTAAGAAGTAGGTCCTAGATAAACCATCATTCCTAGTTCATCCCTGAACTCACAGAAGATAAGCAAACTGATCAAGAAATTTGAAGTATCAGCAAAAGCTAAATATTTCATTGTTCTGGGGGGAGTCCTGATACCATCACTGCAGAATGCAGATCACTGTAAAAGGAGAGAACAGACTTAATGATGAGCGACATGAAGACTCTCATGTGAAGATCTAACACACGTAGAAACAGAGCCACAGTCCAACTGGACGTGAAGCTTAATAAACTGACTGTACTGTTGTGGCTTTAAAAAGAATCAAAAACACTTGTTTGACTTCTGCATCTGCAGTTCAGGCAGGGATGGCTTGTTCATACTTTAAGCATCAGCGAAAGCAGCTGGTCTGGGCACTGTACATTCATTCCATTTTCAAGATGGCTCATTCGCACGCTGGTGAGTTGGGCTGAATTGCCCGGTGGAATTCAGCTGTGCCTGTGACCCATAATCCTCGGTTTTTTCAATGTGAGACTTTCCCACAGTCTGCTTGGGATTCCCAATTCCTTGCACATAGTAGCTGTGTTCCAAGAGGGCCAGGCAGAATGTGTGGCATTTTAATGACCTAGCTTCAGAAATCACAGGGCACCAATTCCACCGTATTCTATTGGTCCAAGCCTGCGTTGTCCAATGCAGCAGCCACTAGACACATGTGACTATTTAAGTTTAAATGAATTAAAGTGCAATAAAATTAAAATTCAACTGTATAATCATCTTAGAGGCATCTCAAGTGCCCAATGTGTCCATGGTTATTGTATCAGACAATACAGATGGAACATTTTCATAACTGCAGAATGTTCTAGCGAACAGCTCTTACCTAGGAAATCACTAAGGTCCAGTCAGGTCTAAGGAGAAGGACCTAGACTCCTTCACTTGCTGGAGGAAGCATCAAGATTAAAAGATTTTTAAAAAGCATGTGTGTGTGGGTGGGGAGAGAAAAAGCAAAAGGAAAGTTTGTGGGATGGGAGCTATTGTGATGATGATCTTTGGAGAATAGAATTTGCCACATCATTTAAACCAAATTATAAAAAATGGTGTAGGGATAAACTGATGGTGTGTACTACAGCTTACCATGTGCCTAGCCTATGACCCAGCAATTCTACTTCTAGCTGTACATGAAATACAACTGTTACACATACACACAAAAGACAAGAGCAAAAATGATCATAATATCACTTTCTGTAATAGCTGAAAATTGGGAAACATCCCAGTGTCCACCAGTAGATAAATATTTAAAGAATGGGTTGAATCTTGGCTCCGATTAATTATGTTCCCTGTGAAAGTTGCAGAATCTTTGCAAACTTTACTTCTGTTAACTATAAAATAATAGTATTCTATCCATGGGATTGTTCTGAATATTAATTAAGATCACATAATGCAAAACTATTTAGTGCATGGTTAGCACTCAACAAGAGCTCCTCTTTATATTAGTGACTACCAGAGTTTCTTAACATGTTTATACATAAACGTGTATGACTTGAGTATAGAACTAATGAAGCAAACAATCTGACTTATCTATTTGAATATCTAAGTTGACTTCCTACACTTGGGTCACAGATGTGGATTCTCAAAATCGGTGTTAAAAAGCCCCCCGCCCCCTTTAAAGACAATGATTGGTATAACACAAGTACTCAATACTTGTGAGTGAATAAATTAATAGAACACCAAGGGATGGGTCAGACCTGTCCTTTCCCATGCCTATAAGCAGAAATTCACTAACGCAACTCAAGTTCTTCAGATTCTGCCCTGTACTTAGAAATCCCACCGCTCCCCACAGCAACCCTTCTTCATTATTAAACCCACACGCAAGATAATAATGGAACGTTCGGTCCACAACCACCCTCCCTCCTGTGACTGCTCTAACAGCAGGCACTGGCCCGCTCTGGCCTGCGGACTGCAGCTGGAACTCTCTTGAGAAAAGGACGCCCACGTGAAATTCCAGGACTGCAGGTTTCAGGGAGGCTGAGGCGAGGGAGGGAGACCACAAGTATGACCTTCCTGTTGGTCTTTGGGAACCTCTACTTCAGGTCCAAACCAGAGGCAGAAAGTTCAATGCTTGCTAAGCAAGAAGAGAGAATCGGCTAGAAAGCATGCCAGCTTGAGGCTGGCTGTCGGATAGTTCTTGCTTTGTCTGGGGTGTTCCTTTCACTTCTGCTAGTGATCCCAACCTGGCGAAAAGAAAGCATCCCTCTGAAGGCATGGAGCGACAATATCTCACACACTTACTGGGTGTCCCCATCCAAACCCAGGTGTGTCCGTCCGATTGCAAGGTCTATTCTCTTTCTATATATCAGCATTGTTTTTTATTTGGTCTTAGCCTAAGAGATAAATAAGATACTGATGATGGAAAGTAAGACAAATACAAATTAAAAAGAAATGATACAAAGCTGAAAAGATTCAGTGCCTTCATCAAGTTTAGGAAAAGGGCTATGTGATTTTCCTCTTACCAGTAATGCATTTTCTATCTTGGTTAACCAGGTGGGTCTTCATGGAGGAAACAAAATGAACACCACACAAAAGACAGGAATGGACACTCCAGGAAAAAAGGGTCGTATAAGTAAAGATGTGCAGAGATGAACAAATGCGGTATTCTGTAGGGAAGGTCAACAGTATTTTTGCCTGGGGTCGAAGGGCATATCGGAAGGAACACGTTAAAACACATGAGAGTTTATTAATAAACACCTACTATGGCCTCAACCCTGTGCCAAGCTCACTTGTCTTATTCCTGTTCCTTAATCAGGAGGATTAAGTTACATGCAAAAGATTAGAGGGCTACAATACAAAGCCATCGAGATAGAATTCAAAATTTGTTTTGATCTTTTGCAAAGACAATGCATTTTGGACCATGAAAAATAGAGCTTGTGGGGTAGTTCGGGGTACTCAAAGGGTGTGTGTGTGTTGGGTTTGGGGGTGTAAATAAAAATCTACGCAACTAACTTTAATTTTTGGAGCAAATATGAAGCGTGATTCCAACATGCTGCAGGCTGTGAGCTGAGCACTGAGAGGAGAGACCAGCCAGGCCAGGGAGTGAGATGCACACGCAGCCTCAGATCCCAGGAGAGCAGGTCCCTTCCTCTGCACAGTGCTCAGCGGTGGAGAACGGAGGCTGGCCCCGGTTTCCACTGTTTGCACCGGAAACTGGAGCAGAGCCCTGAACAAGGTCACCACTGGAACCAGGACCACCACGAGATGAGAATGAACTCACAGGTCACTCAGATCCTAATTCTGCTCATGTCACCTCTTGCTACTCTACCGAGGCATCAAACCTCCTCAGCCTGGTGTTTCTTTGTCTGTGTAAGTTGTAAAATTTTGAGAAGAGCTTATTTTTTGTTTTTGTTTTTTGTCTTCCTCTGGAAGAATTTTTCTATTTGGATATAAATACCAAAACCTTCCCCCTAACTTGTTTACACTCCCGTGATGTGCACACTTTGTATCACACACCTAGAAGCCTAAACAGGCAGATCCTCACTGCCCTCTCTTATCCCTGGGGACCCACAGCATTTTATCCTGTTTTCATGATTCTTAGCACACGCTGCATTGAATGAGGACAATATCCTTGAAAGGAGAATTTTTTTTTAAATCCTAAATATATCACATCTCTTTTAGGTTGCTTTACACTTTCAGTATTGTAAACACTGAGATAGGCAGTGCTGTACCTACATCTATGTGCGTATTGCTGACCACTTTCCCTGAAGTGGAACTGCCATCATCTAACATTTTACATCTCTAAAACATTTTTCCAAAAGTTTCCATTTTTAGTCCTCACAAATTTAAATATGCTCTGAAGAAGTGGGTTAGAAAAGCATCAGTTTGAAATTTGACAGAGGAGGGTACAATTGCTCAAAAGGAGAATCTTTTACTGTGCCAATGATTTGCACCTGACTCTCAAATCCAACCCGACCCCCCTACTCAGGAGCACTGGGGATTACATCCCAGTTTTTAATCCTCACCTGAAGATGTGTTCTTATCATTATTATTGTTATTATTATTGATTTTAGAGAGAGAAGAATGGAGAGGGAAAGAAAGAGGGAAATATCCATGTGAGAGAGAAACATCAATGGGTTGCCTTCTATATTACCCCTCCCTTCCCCCCACCAACTGGGGATCGAACCAAAAACCTGGGTAAGTGCCCTGACCAGGGATCAAACTTTGACCTTACTGTGTATAGGACTATATTCCAACCACTGAGCTACCAACCAGGGCTGGGGGATTACATTTTATAGGTGTCTTTGTCAGTTGGCTCATAAGTAGACTTGGCCATTGGATGCCACTGATGAAAAAATGGAAAGTTAGAAAAGGGGAGCAAGAGGGGAGTTCTGGGCCAACCCCCAACATGGTAGCCCAGCTGCAGGTTAGCTCCTGCCGGGATGTTTCATCTCCTGTGCTCCTGTGTTTCACCTCCTTTCCCTGGATCCCTGCAAACACTCTGTCCCTGGTGGCTTCCTGCTTTTGCTCCTCTTCAGTTGCTCGCCATCTCCCATTTGTCATAACAACCCATCCCTTGGTATTAAAACTCCTCTATTTCCTCTGTCCAGGTGAACTCTGCTTTCCTTGCCAATAGAGTTACTGAAACATACTTGCTGGGTATAATGCTAGAAGGAGCTGAATCCAGACCTGCTCACTGAAATCTGGCACTCCTCCTGCTGGACAGGACAAGAAGTATCGGGGCTTAAAAAAGGGCTTTGGTGAATGGCATGGCCAACTTCTGTAGAAGGCCAGCTGGGAGAGTGACTGTAATTGTCCGAAGGAGTCATGATGGCTGTGTGCAAAGGGTAGCATTCAAACAATGTCTTGAGCCTCAGGGCACAGCATTCTTGCAAGTTAAAAATACCGTAATGCTTCTGGATGACCCCAATCTAGTTCTGGCCTATGTCCTTTTGGTGCTGTAGCTAGCAACTTTTTAAAAAAAAATTATTATCATCAACTGATTTTAGTGAGAGTTAGGGAGGGAGAGGGAGAAACACTGACTTTCTATACCACTTATATTTGTGCCTTCATTGGTTGATTCTTATATGAGCCCTGACTGGAGTCAGAACCCAAAACACTGCATATGGGATGACACTAACCAACTGAGCTACTCACCAGGGCTTACAACCTTGCTTAAATGGGAGAAAATATTTCAAGAGTTTGAAGTTGAAATTGCTAACTACATAATATGAAAAGATTAGAGTATTTTCTATGTTCTCAAATCTCATTTTACTATTAATAATGTTTTAATTTTCAGTTGTCTGGAGGCAAAATGTCTTGGACTGTTTAGAACTTCTAAACATTGTAATCCAATTTGGGGTTGGATACAAAACATGAGCAGTCGGGAAAGATCTCCGTAGTATCTCACTGCATAACCGATGATGCGTTGTGAAATTGTGCAACTAAACCTATAACTTTGTTAACCAGTGTCACCCAACAAATTCAATAAAAAGGAAAAAAATAACAACAATTACCCATTACATTTATTCAGAACTAGCGGTCTCCTGCCATACTTCAATTATTTTTAATTAAGTCCTAGAACTTTCTGAATGCAGGTCAATAAAGTCTTTAGGAGAAAACTTTCCCGATAGATCTGCTCAGGTGGGCATTTCACCAGCCCCTCCTTTTCCTAATGTCTATTCTCCGTTCTCTAAGTTTTAATTATTTCACCCCAACTTCTAGCCAAAGGATCTTCTTAGACATTGTTTAATGGTGACTTCTGCTTTATGCCAAATGCATACTTTATCACAGAACTCAAGTGACCTCTATAAAAACCATCGCCACAAATTTAATATATATGTGTGTGTATGTATTGTGTTCCTGCCTCCTGTCTACATTTAGACTGTAATTGACTGATTCTAGCTTTCACAGGCTTGCTCTCTTTCAGAACGGTAAGCAGTGACTGGCCTAAAAATCTAATTGACTGAAATGATCGGTTTTGCCACAGTTCGCTACACTCGCTCAGAAAGCGGTTCTGAGTGGCAATGTGAAAGAGCTGTCCTTTGAAACTGGCATTTACTAAGTAGTCTCCTAAATTACAGTTGGGCCATAAATACACCAGGTTAAGCTAAGGCAGCTGAGAAATTATGCAGGTGAAAAATGACAAGGATATGATCTTTCCACTGGGGCATGAAGAGATTTAATCTCCCAGATTGAAAACCCAGAACCAGCGATGGGGCTGAGATAAGAGCTGGGAAGACGCTTCGGGACGGGGTTCCCAGGCTGTCTGGGGGGACCCGGTCTGTGGCCCAGGGAGGCAGGTGTTTGACAGGCGCGGCACAGAGGAGCCCTCGTCCCCAGCCCGTGCCAGGGCAGCTGTGGGCTTATCTGTGCCATCTTGCTTTCAAGGAACGGTTCCCCTGTGCGCTGCAGAACCAGGGGAAGAGCCACCCACGTGGGAACTGCAGACTGACAGGGGGGAGGGGGAGAAACAGCAGGCTGGGAGACCTAGCTGTCGCTAAGAGGAATCTGCTAGATCAACAAGACAGTAGAAGATGACACTACAGTAACGCCTGTTTGGTTACCTGCCCATTAGCTGAACAGGCAGTGCCCGCCTTCCCAGGCCTCTCTGGAAGCTCTTCATTCCGCTCCCTTATCCATGTCCACTGCCACTGCCCGCCTTCCAGTCTCATCCAGATCATATCAGGAGCCTCTGACACCAGGTCTCAGACCCAGTGCTGCTTCCTTCTAACGCAGAGCTTCTAATGCAACAAGGGCGGTCCTCCTAAAACAGAAACCTGTCCACTCTCCTGCTGCCCGTAAAAAACTGCTGTGGCCACATGTTTAGCCCTCAAGAGCCAGGCCAAGATGCTTAACTTGATAGTAAAGCTTCCCATGAAATGCCTCCACATGCGCCACTGGCCTAAGCCCCCAACCACCCTAACCTTGAACTCCGGCCCCATGATGCACACGGACATCTTTATTTTTTGTCTACGACTGGATCTGCTGTGGAGGAGGCGAATGAAAGCCTTTAAAGGAATCAATTGGCATCGCATGCTTCTTCCATGACAGTGCCAGACCCCCAGGCTCGCGTTCTGAAGGCAGGTGGGCAGGAGCTGGGTTGCCCTTGCTGACCCGGCTCGGAAGCCTCAGACAGCACTCCTGTGGCACTCTATTAGTGGGGGCATTCCCAAAGGCTGCCCAGTCTCAAGGGGGTAGGAAGGGGGAGAGACATCTCTGCCACCTGTCAGTGGGGGCAAAGGGGATGCACAGTTCTGGAACCGCATCAGAGACCAAGAGCATCGCTGAGGCCATGTTTTATAAAAATGCAACTGGCCCCAGACAGGGAGTATCGCTTACACTTTTAAGACCGTTTGCCTAAGGAGAGAAGGATAGAGAGATAAGAAAGAGAACAAAGCAGATCAAAGTCTATTTTCTTTGACCTGGTCCTGGCAGTGTACCACTGGCCAGAGGAGCGGTTTGGAAAGGAACCCAGATCCTGTTTAAGAGTTCCTGCCTTAAAGCGCCTTGCTGAAGATCAGGGCTCAGCAAGCACGGCCTGTAGACCAGCTATGGCCTCCTTGCCTGTTGTCATAAACCCATGAGTGAAGAAGAGATTTTAAGTTTTTCATTGGCTGGGAAAAAAAGAATCCTATTTTGTGACATATGGAAATTCCTATTTCTGCATCCATGAGTGCAACATTATTGGACAAGCACCCTGATTCATTTATGTGTTGTCTGCAGCTGCAGGCATGCTACCGCGGCAAAGTTGGATAGCTGCTCAATTCACAATCCCACACTTTATAGAAAGTGTCTGCTAAGCTCTGGATGAATGTCTCTTATAGACCCATTTGTGCCTTTATACTAAAAAAAATGTGGGTTTCTTAAAAATGGAGCCCCCTTCCATAAGAACCCCAAGACTCCATGATGCCCTCACTGCTTTCTGTAGGGATATGAAAGGAGTGGCTTAACGTTTACCTTTATTCCTGGTCAACATTGATTTATCATGTGGATAGCCTTTTAGTCATATGTCTTTGCATGCTTCTGATATTAATTTCTCATGAGTCTGATATTAACTATCACTTCCTCAGAGAGGGCTTCCCTTATGAAGCTACTTCAAGCAGTTCAGCCTCAGCCCTGATTTCTGACCATTCCTTCCGGCGTATTCCCTTCCTGTCGATCATGGCATCCACCATTATCCCATTACTTTGCCCACCTGTTTCCCGATCTCCTTCTCCAGACAGTACCCATTCCATGGCAGTAGCACTTCACCCACCTTTATGCTCACAGAGGGAAGGAATCAAGGAGAGAGGAGGGGAGGGGAAGCAGTGTCTGTGGAAGTGGGTGCCATTGAGTCAGCAGTGACCATGGGAACGGTTATAACAGTACAGAGCCTGTGCCGAACAGTCCACGTCACTGAGCCAGGGAACAGATGCTGGAAATGATGGAGCCCAAAGAAGCAACTGCAGTGGACTGGAGAGATACTGGGCAGTTCTCATCTAAGCTTCGTAGTCTATAGTCTACAGTCTACAGTCGAATTGTTTGGTTCCTCCTTTCATAGTTGTGAACCCTTGAGAAACGTAAGCATTCTCTGAATGCTTCCAACACCTCATCTGCAAATGGGCTAGTAGCATATTTCCTGTAATTTTTTAAAAATTAGCATACCACTTTAAATATATTTAAATGAAACAAACACCGGCAAATGGTTCAGGTCAGCATTTGGCACAAAGACGATAATCAATAAAAGCCGGACCGCATAAATGCAAACCACAAACAATGCAAACATGATTGGACCGGGTCATAACTCAGAGGTCAGTTAGTGAGACCCCGCATTTCCCAGTAGAGGGAAAGGCCTGGATAGCGGTCAGCAGCCCAGGGATGGGAACAAGCCCTCCTCTAGCGGAGCTCAGTGTCTTTCTGACAGAGGCACCTCGGCTGAAGGGGCATGGAGACGGAGAAGAGATACAGAGAAAACGGAAGGACAGCGAATTAGTCATTGTGACAGAAAAAAAAGAAGAGCCAAAAGCTGTCACTGGCTCCACCCAAAGAAGGTGACAGTACCCTACCTTACAGATGAGGACATGGAGGAAGGGGACACTGTCATAAAGCCCTCTCCAACAAGCTGGCCTGGGGAAGTGCAAGCCCCAGATCTGCTGAGCACCCCAGATCTGGTGAGAAAGTGACCAGTGATAGCCTTTGAGGTGAGAGAAACATTATTCCACATCACTGTGGTAATAATTAAAAAGGAGAATAGCAAGATACAAGTAGTTTTAAAAACAACAACATAAATTGATAGTTGGGCAATTTGCAAAGCCCTGACTTATATGTGAGAACGGACTGGCTCGGGATGGCTTCTTTGAAATGCGTAAGGGAGAACAAGTGTAACTCCTTCCAGAGGCTTTCTTTTCTCTTTCTTTCTTTTCTTTCTTTTGTGTTTCTCAAAAATACTTTTTAAAATGTCTTGGGGGAAACTCACTAGTTGACTTAGTCATTATTTGTTAAAGATTGTTAGCTATATACTTTGTGAATACCACTCAAAATGATGCCGCCTCCTTACCGATAAGGTCCTAAAGTATAAATCAAATATTGTCACTCTCCTTCTTAAGACGGCCACTGGTTTCTCAGACCTTAGAAAAGCATCCTGAAATCTGTGCATGTGGAAGACAAATTTATGATGGTTTACAGTTTATACAAGAACCATGTATATGGGGTTCTTTTTTCCAGAACCGATTATCAAGACATAACCATTTTTGTTGTTTTTTGTTGTTGTTGTTGAACTTATTGGGGTGACATTGGCTTATAAAATCATATCATTTTCAGGTGCACAATTCTATAATCTGTCATCTGCATATTGTGTTGTGTTTATCACCTCAAGTCAAGTCTCCTTCCATCACCATGAAGTTATTTTCAAGGCTATCAATTAAATAAAAAATATGTTTGCCCCATTACTGAATTTCCAAGAATTGTAGTGTGTGTGTGAGTGTGTACGCGCACCAGCAATCTCATTTCAGCAGCTCTGGGATCTTGTTTCCTAACCTCAGGCAACACTTTCTTTTTCAAGTTTCTGTTTTTCCGGATACTTCAGTTAATAATTTGTTCACATATATCATTTTGCAAGATGTTAAGAGCTAGGGTTACTTTGAGGGAAAGCAGCGGGTGGCTATAAATAAGAGGGTTCTGAGGCCTATGGGGAGCTGGGCCACGCTGACAAATGGCTAGAAGCCTAACATTTCTTCGAATTCTTGTGCAGACCACGTGAGGCTCTGAGTCACGTGACTCTTGGCGGCGCACACACGTCATCCGCTCAGTGGCACTGACAAAAAACGCTCCAGACAATGGCTTGAAATAAATAGGGAAAATCATACTGCAGGGAGTGGCTTAGTGCTCCTCCCTGGGGCCACCGGAGCTGGCAGGAGGGTTGTGAAGGTTAGAAGGCTGCCAGGGCTCCCTGGGGAGATGACACATGACAGGAAACAGAGGACAAGAATGGACTTAGCGGGCATGGACCGCGAATGAAGCTCAACTCAATCCTGGTCAGGGAGACGGTGGGCTACAATGGTTAGAGAAGCCCGGTGCAGGGGAAGTGAAGTCGTTGACTGATGAATATGTGGTATGCACCTGGGTTACACGAGTATATGAGCTCATGCCCAGAATGGCATACTTTTTCTTCATCTTTGGTTCCCCCATTTCATATCTTTGAATTGGTCAAAAACTACCAAAGCAATCTCTACATTATTTCTCAGAGTGTCCCTTTCCCTTTCATTTGCCACAATGATTATCTACTCCCACAGATAACTAAGAAACATAGATTGAATGAAGTTTACCTTTAGTTAAATGTCTAAACATCTATTGTCAAATAGAAGCATTCCACAAAGAAAGAGGCAGTAGGATTTATTTGGAAATGGTTGTATTGAGAATAAAGAGAGATAGAAACATCAATGATAAGAGAGAATCACTGGTCGGCTGACTCCTGCACGCCTCATGCTGGGATGGAGCCCGCAACCCAGGCATGTGTCCTAACCAGGAATTGAACCATGACCTCCTGTGTCATACATAGGTCAATGCTCAACCACTGAGCCACACTGGCCAGGCTGAATCTTCACTCTCTTACCTATCTAACTCTCATTGCAAATACCAAAACTGAGGCTCTAAGAGGAGAAATGGTGTCCCCAAGTTCAGCTGACACCCATATCTATCTAGGATTAGGAGTGTCAGTGTTCCTGTCACTATAGCATGCTGCCCTTATAAAAATGAAATACTCCAAGTATCCACTTCTGTCTAGTTTCCTGAACCACGGAAGCATAGTAATTTCATCTGAACACCGTGGAATAAAAATGCGACTTTAATTCAAGTCCGTCTATTTTTAATGCGTTCGGAGATTACAAAATATCTCTTTGGCTGAGAGTACACCGAGAAGCGTTCCAACCTTGTTCAGCAAAAGGAAACAAGAGGGAACACACAGCGAGCCTATGGCAAAGGCCCCATTTCCTTCCCCTTATCTCCCCACATTCCCACCACCGGGGGCTGAGTTTGCACTTGTAGAGGGCTGCCCCCCCATGTGGCCCAAAGCCACTCAGAAGGACAGACCTTCAGGGAGGGGGTGCTGAGAAGGGCTTAGGAACCGCCTGCCTGGGCCGAGGCAGGGCCTTCTGATTCCATTTATTGGTGGCGGTGGCAGCATCTTTTGAAGTGGCTTCCTTCAGCCCTGGCAGGAGCTCAGAGCCACCAGCGAAGGAGCAACTGCCACCCACGGCCTCCGCGAGGCCCCGCGGGAGGGGAGCGCCCACAGCTGGGGCTCAGGGGGAAGGAGAGGAGAGAGACCTGCTGACTCATGGCTCTGGCCAGTTCCAGATTATGAGGAATTTCCTGAACCGGGGATGGCACACATAATTTTCCCTTCTGGGCAGAGAGGAGTCATGGGCTTTATTTTTTAATGAGAAGAAAGAATTCGCTTCATGAATGTATTAGGGACATTATACAAGCCCTTTTTCACATGGCTGTGTTCTCCAGAAGGCTGACTTTAGAGAAACCATGTCAATGGGTCCCTTGCCTTCAAGCTACCAGTTGGCTTGGCCAGTCGGAGGTGCGTGCAAGACATAAAAAGGGCTTGGAAGGAGCAAGGTCAGCTCCGGACCACTGCATGCCTCTCTGTCAGGTCCCATGGGCTGGTCCAGGCGCTGTCAGACAGTTCTCTCCACAGAGCATCCTTCTCTTGGCATCAGTGAAGTCTTGGTAAGTCTGTCAACCAGAGGGCATGAGGGGCCGCATGGTCTGAACCAGACCCGTGTGATGCTTCCCCCCTTGGAATTTGAATCTTAAACCACGTGATGCAGAGATGCAGAGTTGGAACTGCATGATGCTTCTGTTCATTCTGTTCTTCTCCAGGCCCTGATGCCTCAGTGTTTCCTTACATTTTGATCCATCCACGTCCAACTGGAGAGGAGGTTATAACTGAAGACACGGAAGCTCAGGGCACTGAAGTCACTTGTTCAAGGCCACACCGCTAAGAAGTAGAAACCAGGGTGGCGCTGTCTCCCTTCCAAGTGACGTTTGACAGGTGGCTGGACTGCAGGTGAAAACCAGGGGTGGCTTCCCCGAGGAGGCAGCCTGGGGTTCCTAGGCCCTCCTGAAAATCAGTATTCCTTTTCGGCCTCCCAGAGCCCTGGTATTCTATATGAATAAGCCGGACAGCTTAAACCCAGCTCAGTCTGCACCCCCACATTAACCTGCTTTCCACGTCATTTAGATACGAGTCGCTGTGGGCTGCCCTGGATGCAGGAACCTCTGTAGTTACATTATTTGGGAATGCGAATGAGATTCAGCAACTGTTTTTGAATGCTGAATGCACCTCTTATTACATCACTGACTACGAGCATACAGTCTGCAGGTTTCACAGACAAGACTCACCTTTAGGCTGACAAACACAACACGTTCTGCACACCTTCTGTACGTAACATGCTGGAAACACAGTGTTAAAAGTCATCCCAGACCACCCTCCCCCTGCCCCCAGGCCCCAAGCCGGCCTGTTCCCTGACCTGGGTGCCCACAAGCAAGCAGGGCAGCGAATGCCACGCGTCCAGTGCCTTTGCTCTCCAAGCCCAGCCCCCACCGGGCCCGGCGACGACCCTCGCCCCACCTGTTGGCAAGCCTCTGCGCATCCATCACACACGTCTGAGAACCTCGCCCGACTGGGAGGGGATTGGGGCGTGCGTGCTGCAGATGCATGAAAGCCTCCAGAGGCCTAAGCATGTGAGGATCCTTCCGAGCGGAGGATGTGATAAAGAGGAACTGTCAAATGAGATTTTTAAAGAGAGAGAAAATGGAAGAGTGGCTTTAGAGAGGTTCTTTGTGGGAAAGTTTACTAGCAAGGACCAGGCCAGCAGGCCTGAGAGCTGCTTCTCCCTGCATCTGTGCATCTGTTTCCTCCCTCTGCTCTGCCAGCAGAGCTGCTTGGTCCCCAACTAAGTGGGGGCATGGCCCTCGGGAGTTCCCTGAGCCGCCTACCCCCACGTTAAAGAGCCCGGTAAGTAAATACCATGTTTCCCCAAAAATAAGACATCCTCTGAAAATAAGACCTACTTACAGGTTTCCATCCGAGTGAAATATTAGGCATCCCCCCGAAAATAAGGCCCCCAGGATTCACAGTGTGTCTGGTTTGTGTTGACAACTAGCGTACTACCGTGCCGTAGACACGTAATACATTTCCTTTATTTTCATTTAACAATAAATGTGTACCGTATTCTTCTTCATGGAAAAATAAGACAACCCCTGAAAATAAGACCTAGCGCATTTTGGGAGCAAAAATTAATATAAGACACTGTCTTAGTTTTGGGGAAACAGGGTAGTAAGGAAACACACCAAGCAGATTATTAGCCAAAGACGCTCGTGCAAAGATTCAGAGGCTTCCATAAAACCCGGGGTTTGTTTCTTGCACGCCCTCAGAAGACCTGGCGACAGCAGCCCGCGGTCCTGCAGGCCCTGTGGCGAGCACTCCCTGCAGCTGGTATGAGGCTGCACGACTTACATGGCTCATCCTTGCCCTCTGCATGTGGCCTGTTTCACCCAAGTTACAGGCCTGGCCCCATCGGGTGTGGCCCACTGATGTGAGCATTGGGAAGCATGATACCTATCGTTTTTATGGCTACATACCAAATTATAACTACAGCAGAGCCAATGGCTAAGCTACAGCTAAGCCACACAGCGAGTGTTTAGCAACTATCAAGTGTCTATGTTTCTGTTCGTGGTTGTACGTACTCTCTGGTGTCCAAACATAAATCAGAGCCCTGCAGGAGGGTGTCCCTACCCATCGATGTGATTAATGCAAGAAATTATATGTGAACTACCTCGTTCCCCGAGGTGAAATTCCAACCCTCAAGGGCAAAGAACACTCACGTGTCCTAATATTAATAATCAGAAAAGGAACCTGTAGTTAAATTATCGACAAGGAGGATAATCTGTCAGACAAAATACTGTATATATGTGCAAAAGTGTAAAAATCAGATCCAGTAACAGGGAGAGTATATAGATTCAAGGAAGACCTAATGTAATTAAATATTATCCTGAGATACAGAGAAGCAAGAGTATGACTATGACTCATTG
Source organism: Vespertilio murinus (assembly GCA_963924515.1). NCBI lineage: Eukaryota > Metazoa > Chordata > Mammalia > Chiroptera > Vespertilionidae > Vespertilio > Vespertilio murinus. The sequence continues at coordinate 4,501,542 of OZ004717.1, read as the reverse complement.
AATTAAGATATTGGTATCACTCTATATTTCTGAAGCCATTGTTCTTTTAATGAATATAACAGACACTTAGGCAAAACACACAGGACTAGTTTTTCACATGCTCAGCCACCTGGCAAAATCTTAGCATCTGTCAAAAGCCACTATCCCGCTTCTGAGAAGCAGTTAAAACTCTATCTCTCCTTTGTAATTCCCGTGATGATCTCAATCTGTGGCTGTCTTATTGATTTTACTAAATGATGATTATTAGTTACATGCCAGCTTTCAGTTAAAATTGTGACTATCTGATAGCAGAAAGTCAGCCTTTTTTTTTGTTTTAATCTCACACTCAGCATAATGTCTAGACAAGGAAAAACATTTAATATTGCAGAGGCAATAGGTGGGTGAATAAATATTAAATAATTAAGTATTAGGCAAGCTGTGGACACAGCACTGGATGGAGTCAGAATACTCAGAACTGAATTCTGGTTCTGTACCTACAGCTCTGAGACACTGAACAAGGACCTTTACAGACAGACAAGGGTGTTCCCGGATCCATTTGCCTAATGTGAACACCTGAGGACACCGGCCTGTGAAAGTAGCTTGAAATGTTAAGTGCCTTCTGCGCTCACGGAGATGAAGGATGTCATCATTTTCGGAAACTGGTGACTGTAATTCACACTCTTCCTAACGGTTCTTTTGGCTAAAACTCGCACATAGGGCCAATAACGTTCTCGTTATATTTGTCATTTGGGGCCCTCTCAGCGGGGACATTCCTCAGTGTTGATTGTTTCCATGGGAACCGCTGTCAAAAACCAAGATGGCAGTGAGACGTAAAGTTAGATTTTTTTTAAATTTATCTTTATTGTTTAAAGTATTACATATGTCCCCCTCCCCCATTGACTGAAGTTTGACTTTTGGCAGGAGCTGGAGATAGAAACAAAGTATTTTGGAGACCATGGGGAGAAACTTACTAAGGGCTTCCAGATACAAAATGCAAAAGAAATCTAAGCAAGTTCCAACTATGTCGAATGGGAGAGGTAGAGAAGAGATGCAGGGATGAGAGAAATTATGCTAACATCCTTGTTTAGGCTCAGAAAGCATGAGGTGACCTGGAGCCTCAATACTGTTGTGTGTGAAGTGGGGGCGCTGATAAATACGCTTTCAGGTGCATGAACACCAATGAGATCACCCGCCTGGTGCCCCTGCCACAGCACCGGGCCCCTTCCTCCTGGACGGACGTGCTCAGTCCCCCCAGACTGGCAGTCCCCGTGTAGCCTAAGGGAAGATTTAACGCTGCTTCTCACGGGGACCCCGCCTCCTCAGTCTTCAAGGGGCGCCCCTGCCACTGGCCCCGGAGGCGGGGCTATAAGTGCAGCTTCCCCGGGGTGTTGTCACGGAGACAGGCAGGGGCAGGTGGCAGTAATTGGCATCACATCCACTCAGGGATTGGATATAACGTGGATTACCATGGAATGTGGGGTTTTTTTTTTTTTAAGACTTCTGTGAATTTTAGCCGGTTGTAAGCCCTTTGATAATTATTTCTATCATCAATTACACAGCTGAAGGTTGAAAGAACAGCCCATGGGTTCTTAGGAACAAGCATGTTTTACCCGATTGTTTCCACAGTGGTGTGGTGGTCACAGCTACCCGTCTGCCACCACCATTTTCTTGCTTAGATTTACCTATCAGTGCTCGGACCCACAAGGTGGCACCCTGCTTCCTCTCCGGGCACACTCCTCTGAGCAGCCCCTAAATGGCTGGTTCCCCTGGACTCACATGCTCTTTCACATGTGCATGCCTTGCTTCTTGGAGATCCTTCGACTTAAAAAAATAATAATAATTCCCTTTCCCAATTCTATAATATCACTCATCTTTAGGAAGCAGCAATGACTAACCCTAGGACGTAGGGCGCACTGCGTGTCCCTTCTAAAAGAGGAAACATGAGCCCTGGTCAGTTTGGCTCAGTGGGTAGAGTGTCGGTCTATGAACTCAAGGGTCCCAGGTTCAATTCCGGTCAAGGGCATGTACCGTGGTTGTGGGCACATCCCCAGAAGGGGGTGTACAGGAGGCAGCTGATGGTTTCTCTCTCATCAATGTTTCTAACTCTCTATCCTTCTCCCTTCCTCTCTGTTAAAAAAGTCAATAAAATATATTTTAAAAATAAAAGAGAAAACATGAAAACTGCCGGTTTGAAAGAAATCCTAGACAACAAGGCTTCAGGTACTACTTCCCATCAGCAGAGTTCAAAAGGAACAGCCGTTCTAGAGAAAGTGAACTTGGCTCAGCCTTCCTTGGAGAGCAGAGAGTAAATATTCAGATCCGGAAGCTACAACAGACTTGGCTGTTGTTGAGAAGACAGAGAAATAATACATATTTAATGGCAATCCTTAATAGATAAGCAGAAGCTTCTTTTCTAAATTATTAATTGTAACAATTGTAGTAGTCGCGATGTTGATAATAGGCTATTAACCATGTGCCAGCTCCTGTGTGAAGCACATCCTGTATGTAATGTCCTTTAAGTATCCAAAAGGCTTTGTCTGAAGACCCATGAAAAACTCTGCACTGGAGAAATCTATGAGAGTAGCACATCACAGAATCACGAGCGACGAGGGCTGGTCTCATGGTTCCAGTGAAAACATAGGAAGGAGGATGCGGCCACCCCAGGTGCCTAAGCCAAGCAAGATGTCAGAAAGTAACCGTGGTGCCAGCACTAATTTCAATTTACTTTCATCGTTCATGAAACCAAAATCATTTTGACATCAAATGTATGTTAACGATGATGTACCAATGCATGATTACAATGAGCATTTGTAGCACTATTGTATCACCATAAACAAAGATTCTGGGACTCAGAGAAGACATGGCCCATGGTTATGGGTGATGCCTGCAGAGGCACAAGGCTGGGAAAGGGGAGCCCAGGTGCCATTTCTGAGCTAGCCCAAATGTTTTGTTTTCTGTAGAAGAGGCCTCCCAGAGGAGGGGAACTTGCTGAGGCCACATGTTAAACTAGTGGTGAAGTCACAATTCAGATCAAGTTGCTGGACTCCTGGGCCACTGCACTTTGAAGGGCTAAGCTACCCTCTCTCAGACACCAGACTGACACTTGGGCCAGTGGCCCTTTCAAAGGTTGGAGTGGGGACAATACCCCATTGATCACAACTCAAGAAAAACATCTGGAAAATGCCCCCACCACGCAATAAACAAAACAAAGCAAAGGGATGTGCATGACTCAATGCCAATCATCTCCACTTCTCAAAAGCAACTCAGAGCCTAGGCTCATCCCATAACAGGGACAGAAGCATTTTCTATGTGTGCAAGACACAGTGATTATGAAATCGAGGTCTGGCTGCTTTGCAAGGATCCTCTTCTTCCCCCACGTGGGAACTTTCACACTAAGCAACTCCAACCATGCCCACAAATAGGAATAAAGTCTACGTAAATGTATTTTACTTCTATAAAGCCTCTGGTTAATGTCTTATATACTTTCTATTTGTTTTTAAGGCAGTTTTATGACAGCAAAAGGATTACCCCCCACCGAGCGTTGGGATAGTTGCTAAAAAAAAATGCAAGCAAATAGTTGAAGTGCCAACCAGCAGAGTATAAAACAGAGTATACCAGGCATCTGGGTAAACTGGATTTTAATTCTGGTCTGCGTGTGACCTGGAGCAGAAACTTGGCTCCTTTAGGCTTTGATTTCTTCATCTGCAAAAAGATGAGCTCTAATGACTCTTGCTGTTCTACCTTTATGCAAGTTTTTAATTAAAGTCATGCATAAAGTAGACAAGGTTATACCAAGGCACATCAGTACAAGTCATCTCTGGACTGGATAGTCAGGGTTCAAGGCAAGAGATTATCATCAAGAAATCCACAAGGATTTTCATATCCTGGCCAAGTGCCAAAGGATCACTTGAAATTCCAATCTCATTCCCAGGCTGTTTTCCTATGAGTCCTCATCCAATTTAAGCACATAAAAGGGGACTTTTTCATAGGTTAATATTTGCATATCCCAAGTCTAACATTTCCCACCAAAATAGAACATGTTTGTACTTCCACAAACTCTTCACAAGAGGTTTATTAATTCCCACAAATTTATAAATTAAGAATAAAAGGAATAATTTGTATTACTTTTAAAGAGAAAAAAGTAGGGAAAATGTGAGCAATCTTAATGAAGCCTCATGTCAAAAATAGAACATATTATCTGGCAACAAGAGAAATGTTTCTAGTACTTGAGAAGTTATGCTTGAAATGCTATGAGTCAAGGAATAAAATAAATATATTTCTGTGGGATTCGTGTCAGTGGTGTATCTATCAACATTTCATTCCTTTTTATTGGTGAATAGTATTCCATTCTTTGGATGTAACAGTTTATCTATTCACCCATTAGAAAATATTTGGGTCATTTACAGTTTGAGCCAATTACAAACACAGGCACTTTAAACATTCATGTATAGAGTTCTATGTGAGCAAACGTTCTAATTTCTCTGGGGGTAAATACTTAGGAATGTGTCAAACTGTGTGTGTAGTTTTAACTTTATAATAAACTGTCCAACTGTTTTCTAGAGTGGCAGTACCATTCACAGGCATCTTTGAATGAATGCATACATGAAGCTGACATGTTTTCCTCAACTGGCCCCATCTCACCTATCTCTTCCCTTGGTTCAGCTCCATTCTCTTCCACATGTGTCCTTCCCTTATACCCAGACAAACTAAGAGATTCTCATATCTCATGATGGTTTCCCATAGTTTTATTTAGCAAAAAGGAAACAAAGGTTTCCCCTGACTTAATGGCCAACCTTCCCAAGAAACTTAGTATTTTTTTTATTAAATTTATTAGGGTAACATTGGTTAATAACATTATAAATTTCAGGTGTACAGCTCTATAATACAACTCCTATGTACTCCACTGTGTGCTCACCAACCAAATTCTAGTCCCCCTCCATCACCATATGTTCGACCCTCTTTACCCTCATTGCCTTTCTCTATCCCTTTTCCATCTGGTAATCACCATTCTGTTGCCTGTATCTATCTGTTTGTTTGTTCATTTTTGTTTTATATCCCAGATGTCAATTATACCATACAGTTCCTGTTTTTCCATCTAAGTTACTTCACTTAGCATAATACTCTCAAGATTTATCCATGTCATCATAAATGGCAATATTAAACCATTGTTAATGGCTGAGTAGGATTCCATTGTACACATGTACTGTATCTTCTTTATCCAATCATCCATCAAAGGACACATAAGTTATTTCTATGTCTTGGCTATCGTGAATAATGTTCCATTGAACATAGGGGTACATATTTCTTTACTAATAAGTGTTTTCAAATTTTGGGGGTAGACACCCAGAAGAGGAATTATTGGGTCATATGGTAGCTCTATTCTTAAATTTTCGAAGGACCTTCATACTGTGTTTCATAGTGTCTGTCCCAATTAGCATCCCTACCAGCAGTGTGTGAAAAAAAACTTACTATTTTTAAAACACAGTTCAGGCCAAAACTCTTTGACCCTCCCTTGACCTTTACTCAAGCAGAATAATGTTCTATTCATTGTTCTCTAATCACGATTCTTCCACCAAACCCTGGATATCAACAAGGAAGAATCAGAGAACTGCTTGCATTATTCATTCATTCATTCATCCAAGCATTCATTCATTCATTCATTTTCACATTCAAAAAATATCTATGGAGTATTTCCTATATTCCAGGCATTGCTTACTTTTTGAAGCTAGAGCCCAGAGCGGTGATGGACACAAGCAAAGCTGTTAAAAATGCATGGCCTAAATGACAAGGCCAAGATTGCGATTGCGCATGCTTTAAAAATTAAAAACCAGATCTATCAATGGCTTATTCAGCTATCTCTTAATTAAACCACACCTCACCCCAGGGGCCACTGCATTATTCTAAAACTCTCTTTTGAGGGACAGGGCAGCTTTATGAATCTTAGCATCACATGAGCAGACACGTGGGTGTTCAATAAATATTTGTTGGAATGCATCGACTTGGTTAGTGGGAACTGTATTTTACAATGGCAGGTCTGCCATTTGATACAAAACCAAGATGTTTCCTTAAAATATTTTATTGGACAATAAACTTCTTGTTTTTATATTGAAAGGTTTAGTCCAACAAAAATTATGTCTCCTCATCATAGTCAAGGTTTTCTTAGACACAAAGTAAAACATATCCTCTCATTTCATATTTCATGCAGTAAGCATATTCCTCCATGGCAGCTCATTTTTTTTGGCATCTGAGATTTGCTTAAATAATTGACTATGGTCCACACCAGCAGTTTGCAATGCTGTGGTGGTGCTAGTTATTAAGACATTGCGGTAAATCAGTCGTTTTGTTCGAATGGCTGGTTGGTTTAACGAATACCTATTAAACCTGCTTGACTGTCTCACTTATACAACATACACCCACTGAGTGCCAGACCCACACTAGGTGCTGAGACTGCAGAGACGAATAACATCTTGTCCTGAACATGCTGAATCAGAAAAGGACACAGCACCGTGTCATCTGGCCAGGAAGGATGGGGACGCATACTTACCAAATGAATGCATTCCAAAGAGACTTGAAGATTACCACCTACCTCTATATCTTGGGCTGCTTATTCTTTTGTTTCAAGTTCAAATGCAAATCCCTTAGCCTCAGCTAAACCCAAGGCTCACCGCACTCAATCTTGCTGCCTGAAGTTGAAAACTGAGCTTCCTGGTTGATTCACTTCTAGACTCTTTTTTTTAATATATATATTTTATTGATTTTTTTACAGAGAGGAAGAGAGAGGGATAGAGTTAGAAACATCGATGAGAGAGAATCATCGATCAGCTGCCTCCTGCACACCCCCCACTGGGGATGTGCCCGCAACCAATGTACATGCCCTTGACCAGAATCGAACCTGGGACCTTTCAGTCCACGGGCCAACAACGCTCTATCCATTGAGCCAAACGGGTTTCGGCTACTTCTAGACCAGGGGTGGGCAAACTTTTTGACTCGAGGGCCACAATGGGTTCTTAAACTGGACCGGAGGGCCGGAACAAAAGCAACCTGACCATGCTGGCACTCTCCTCTTGGGCTGCTGGGGAAGGAGCGGAGGGGAGAGCAAGAGAACCCTCCGCTCTTCGACTCCGCAGGCCGGATAGAACAGCCGAACGGCCGGATCCGGCACGCAGGCCATAGTTTGCCCATGGCTGTTCTAGACTCAAAACCATCGGCATTCTGGGAACAACAGCCTCCGGTGGTATCTATGTGGGTGTAGCCTGGGGTTTTAACCAAGCCTCTTTAGTTGCACATTAAAACAACAACAACAGCAACAACAAAACCTACACAAATTAGTTCAAGTAAGAAAAATACGAAACTTATCAAAAGGAGACTGGGATATTCCATGGAACCCAAAGAGAGGAAACACCATCAGAAAAGATTACAGCCTGGAAACAAAACACTGTCCAAAACATCAAGGCTGAAACTTCCTCGGACCCTTCCTCGATGTAGGCATGCCCCACTCCAGGTTTTGTTCTAAGCCTCCTTTACTCTTTTGGTTCTAAAACGCACTCCCTCTCCTTTTCTGGGCGTGTGGCAAAAGGCAGCCACCTCAGACCTCCAAAGGTTACATGCCTCTCGTATGTGACCAGCAGACTCTGAATAATGTCTTTGGATTCTAATTTTAAATCCTGAACTGGGAGAATATGATTGACCCTTTCGGGGCCATGTGCCCCCACCCTTGGTTCTATAAGCAGGGGTCAGAGGGTCACATCGTAAAACTGGTGGCCAAGGCCCACAGCTCTTGGAAGATGTCAGTTAATAGAAAAGGAGGCGTGGCTCACTGGCTGAGCAGAAATCCCAGGGGGGGAATGTATTGCATCTAAGGGTCTGTCTGACTCACCTCCCTGCATTGAGAAGTTGGACATTGCTCAGCCACAGCCTCTGTCCATCATTAAGGGTCCAAAGACTATGTTCTTCACCAGGATTCTTGCAGGAGGCCCTTCACCATAGTAATACAGAATCTTCTCCCATAACATTCTCTAGCAGAACAGAGTTCAGTGTGACTGCAGCTCAATACGGGCAGGGCATCCTATGGATGCTGTCATAGAGGACATTTTCGGAACTATGAACAACTTTTCAAGATGTCAAAATGAAAGCTTAAAATGTCCTATTTTAAAATTTAATTCCTTTCAAGTGGACATTTACCCATCCCAAGAATCTTTGTCACTCTCAGAGAGAACACACCCTGCTTCAAATCAGAGCGCTTTTTGCTCAGCAAACAGTCTCTGCTGGCAGAAATATTGCTGAGAGCGGATCGTTGTTACTGATGCCCAAAGCTGTGGCTCCTTGCCGGGTGATTACACAATCATTAGTTATATTCAAAAAGTACATACCTAAACAAAATTTATTTTTTTTCTTAAAACAGTATCAGGATTATTTTTAAACTTTAAAAAGCAGAGGTCTTGCAGAACAACCTAAAGGCAGGTGTAAATCCTGAGTTGGTGAGCTTAACATATCCAGATAGTAGCAATCCAGCTCTCCTTCTTCTTACTCTTAGACCTCAAATAGTTGAACCTCTCTAAGTTCTACTTTTCCCATTTCTAACTAAGGATAACTAACTATGCCAACTTCCTAGGATCGTTGTGATTACAGAAGGTGATATGTATAAGATTCTTAGCGGAATCACTGCACTATAGCTTATCTATATAATAAAAGCCTAAGGGATGGTTATGGCAGAACAACCAGAACAACTTCGCTATGATGTGCACTGACCACCAGGGGGTGGGCACTCAACACAGGAGCTGCCCCCCCAGGTTAGTGAGCTCACACAGGGGGAGCGCCACTCAGCCAGAAGCCAGCTCACGGCTGGCAAGTGCAGTGGCGGTGGCGGGAGCCTTTGCTGCCTCCGCGGCAGCACTAAGAAGCAACAAGCCAAGCAGTAAGGAACAGCAAGCAGGTGAGTGGTAAGAAGCGAGGGGTCCCAGACTGGGAGAGGGCACAGGCTGGGCTGAGGGACTCCTCCTCCTCCAATGCACAAATTTCGTGCACCAGGTCTCTAGAGTTCAGTATCTGTTTTTCCTCTTCTCTATTTATCCAAACATTTATCTTCCTGGCACTGTGCCCATTCTATTTTACATGGTTCCATTAGTGAGGAGTTAATATCTCATTAATCTGAGATTTACATGACAATTTTACTGATTGGCTCTGTATCCAAACACCTACCATGTGCCAGGTAATATTGGAGAAAACAAGGCACAAATCAATTCTCCTTTATCTCTTTTGACTTACACATATTTTTTGGCATGAAATTTCTTCTATCACTTGCATGTGCCCAAACACAAGATAATACATTATAAGAAAGAGCTCTTGGGTGATATGAGAGAGGATGTAGTCAAATTGCCCATTCTTGCTAATCCAACCTCTACCTTCTCTGACCCTATGTCTATGTGGCACCCAGAATAAAAATCACTGATGTGTATTACGGATGTGTTAACTTAAATTTATTTGATTATTAGTAAGTCTTCTCATGTTTTCATGTGTTATTTTGCTATTTTTTTATAATTACTAGTACATGCTTCTTATCTGTTATACTATTGATTATCTCCATTTAATTTGTAAGAGATTGTCATATATGATACTAATTATTTCTCTGACGAACATGCTGCAAGTGGTTTCCCAAGTTCATGGTTTGATGCATTTATTTTACTTTTTACCAAATAGTATTTTTTAAACTTTACTTAAAAGTAAAAAAACAAACAAAAACAAACTTTAGTCAAAACCAAACATCTGGCTTCAAATTTTATTTTCTATTTATTTCATCATTATAGAAATGTTATATAGCTGAACAACTATCACCGTTACTATAGGGTAACTCAGAATAGAAGAATTTGTTGAATGAAAAACAAGTACACACATTTAGGTTCATGAGCAAGATTCAAACCAAATGAGGTACAGAATCAGAGAATCTGTCCCAAAGTATAAATCCAGACTTAATAAGGAATAGGACTCAGTGTTCAAAATTCTGTATCTAAGGCCATTTGACATCCTACTTTTACAATATACTGGCCTTTCAAATGAAGAAGAGGGCTCAGATATGGTGAGGCCAGAAAAATCATAGATGGACTACTAGCCAATGACACTTTTAATTGTCCATATCTGGAGGACAGACCAGCCTTTATTTCATGTACCTTCTTGCTAAGCATTGGGCCCAAGGTAACGGTGTAGTAATACAGCCCGTGAAAATCCACATAGACACAGCAAAACCCACTACCTAGCAGGATGAAAGGACCTCTAAGGTCTTGAGCATCTGTTATGTGACAGGCATCTTACATTTGTTATCTCATTTAATTCTCACAATAACACTTTTTGATGAGGACCGTTATTTCAATGTCATCAATGAGCAACTTGAGACTAAGCACGTGGTGCTCAATGCTCAATGGGTGTGGACAGAAGTGGAACCCAGGTCTGAACTATCAAATACAACCTTGTGTTCACAGTGTCAGAGAACTGTTGTGGTCAAAGTCTCTAAAAAAGCCAAATTCTTTTTTAATCAAAACATACCTCCCAGGGTCTGATGATGAGTATCATATCTCTACTCTAAAATTCATGGCTTTCTTTCCCTTGGAATATCTGAGCATATTTGCAGCCAGCGCATTCGTCTCTTAGATTGCTGTGGGAAGTCCCAGGGCTGGCTAAAATAGACCATAGGCCTTTGAGCTGAGCTAAAAATAAGAGTCAGGCTCCTAGAGGACTTGATCTCCCACTGTACTGTTATTCCATTAGTGGAAAACACTGTATTGCCCTTTCCCTGACCTCCTTTGCAAAGAAGGAAATGTTTCTCTCCACCAAGACTCCCAAGTCTAAAAGAGAGCTAATGAGGTCACGTGTTCCAAACCCTAGCATCAAGGCAATATGGCACATCTTCTTCAGAAATGATAATGCCATTATTTCCTACCCTATGTGGCTCACTTTCAGACACAGACCTAATCCAGAAAGAAGACGGAAATATCCAAGGACTTAAGCTGGTGGTCGATGGCATGGTTTAGATATACCAGTTTCAGAAAAGATAAATCATAAAAGTGAGTGTTCAAGTTTGGAAAATGAGGACATATTTGTAATAATTCTAAAGGTGATGAGGATCTAAACTGGAACTTATTACTGGAAGTAGGAATAAATAGAGGAAGATTAAAAGAAATCCATTGATTTAATTATATGAAGAGAGATAAATAAATCCATAGCAAAATAATAGAAATAACAATAGCTAATGTTTACTGAATGTCTACCATATTCCAGATCATAACTCATTGTCAAGCATGATAACATTTTAGGCTCATAAGCAAGCCCAGGTAGGTTATAGAATCGTCCTTATATTAAATAAGAACAAATAGAAGGGTATAGGGATTGTTTCCTAAGGCCTTCCAGCTAGCATAAACAAAACCAGGATTTGATCCCCCATCTGTCTGATTTCAGTACTGTTGTTCTTGTATGGGACTGGCCATCAATGGTGAAAGTACTTAGCCAATCGGAACTTCTATGCATTATCGGCCCCTCCTCCCAATTAGAGTGTATTAAACCCACAAATGTGTCTTACCATGTGTTTTGTTTTCATGTCTATTTATGCACGTGTCTCCTCCTATAGTCTTAAGTACTTTGAGGAGAGTGTGGGCATTTCAAACATTTACCACAATACCTGGAGGAATGCCCCTACTCGATAAATGTCTGTCGAAGAATGAATGAACTGAGTTAATAATACTTTAAGACAGAAATAAAGCAAACATTTAGTATTATATATTTAGTATTTAGGTATAGGTTATAAAGTTCTTAAGTTTTAACCCTTATTTGAAGCTTGACTTCTTTTTTTAAAAATATATTTTATTGATTTTTACACAGAGAGGAACTGAGAGGGATAGAGAATTAGAAAGTCGATGAGAGAGAAACATGGACCAGCTGCCTCTTGCACCCCACAATGGGGATATGCCCGCAACCAAGGTACATGCCCTTGACCAGAATCGAACCCGGGACCTTTCAATACACAGGCCGAAGCTCTATCCACTGAGCCAAATCGGTTTTGGCTGAGGCTTGACTTCTAAGAATATTCTATTAAGGTAATAAGTTGGAGAACCCCAGAACCACACCGCTTACAGAGGAATCTCATCGCAGACTCAAAAATGATTATAGTCTAGTGCAGGGGTGGGCAAACTTTTTGACTCAAGGGCCACAATGGGTTCTTAAACTGGGCCAGAGGGCCGGAACAAAAGCAACCTGGCCATGCTGGCCCTCTCATCTCGGGCTGCTGGTGAAGGAGCGGAGGGGAGAGCAAGAGAACCCTCCGCTCTTTCGGCTCCTCGGGCCAGATAGAACAGCTGAACGGGCCGGATCCGGCCCTCGGGCCGTAGTTTGCCCACGGCTGGTCTAGTGAGATCACTTCTAAAATATAGGCAGGTTCAAGATGTTCTAAAAGAACAAAGGAAAGGAGGGATTAACTGTCTCTAGGGGTGGGGTGGGGTGAGATTGGGTGAAGGGACTGGTGAGGGCAGTTGTCACCCAAGATCTGGACCTTGAAGGGGAAGTCTAGAAGTTGGGCATGTCAAATCATGGGGAATACTTTGGGATGGCCATCAACATATGAGAATTCATCGCTAAAGAGCAGCAAGGTTGAGGACAAGAAGGGGGCAGCTGTTGATGCTGAGACCATATTATGAAAGATGCCATTTCACATTGTTCAGTCTGCATCTCTCATACATAGAGGATGTGAAACTATTTAAGTTATTAATTAGGGGACTTACATATTCAGATAGGAAGTTTAGAAAGTTCCTTCTTGCGGCATAAACTAGAGAGCAGACATGCCGGAGGTGGGGGAGAAGTAAAGACTGGATGTGAATCTGCTTGTCTGCAAGGTTTCAAAGATGCCTTTTCATTCTCCGGGAGTCAGCAGAAGCATCACTCCCTGTGGGCGCCCTTTCCTGGGGACTGAATTAGAGCTGCTCATCATACGTGGTTCTTGACCCACATTCTATTTTCTGCAACTGTCCTTAGCACGCAGGCTCCCACAGCAGATGGCTACGCATATTGCCCCGGTCTCTCAGTTCCTCCCGAGAGCAGTCCAGCACAGTGCTTGGCTTAATGGTCACTTCCTCTGGAGGCTGCCTCTGACCACCCTTTCAGTTTTATTCTCCCTTACGGCACTTTTTGGGTTTCCTCCAACGCATTTGCCGCAATTCATAATTTTACATTTGTGTGTTTCCATTTGTATCATCTGTGTTCTCCCCCCTCCTATAACATTTACATGGGAGAAACACTCCTGTTATGTTCTCGACACACACAGTTTTAAAACTTTTAAAACTCAAATATAGGTTGAATGAATAAATTAATGAAAAAAAATGAGTCGTAAACTATTGCTACTTAATAAATGTTAACTGGAAAAGTGGATCTGTTTATGAATGAATTAATGAATGGCCAATTCAACAAATAAATGTTGACAGACTGGTACTGATATCTTATTTCATTCAGGTTCTAGTGCATTAATACTCTAGTAGTTCATCCCATAATCAATGCTAGGTAATAACTACAGACTAGGAGTACATATGTTGGATCTGTTGGCAGAAATCTCCAAGTGATCCGTTATTCCAGATGTGTGAGATTTAGACGGTATGGTCTTAGAACGCTGAAGGTGACGATACAGTCATCTCTCTAAGTTACTCAGGGTCCATTGGAGGATAGGCATGCATGCAAACTGGAGCAGTGAGGTGAAGGGGACACTGTCATCAGGGAAGCCAACTCCTGAGCTTATTCCTGGGAGATGACTGGGGCGGGAGCACCAGACAGGCAGAGGTGAAAGTGCAGACACTCAGGAGGAACAGAAAAGACAGTCTGACAGCTTCACACGTCCACTCAAAAGGAAACTCCAGCATCTTGGCTTCTTCTTCCCCTTTGCCGTTTCCCCTTTCTCACCAACGTGCAGCTTCTCCTTCCTGTTCGGAAGGGGTTTTTGCTTCCTCCTGTCCTCACTGTCTCTCTGTCTCTCTGTCCTGGTAAAGGGCATAGTGCTAAGGCAGGCAGCCTTAGCTACACACCGACTCTAGGTTTCCTCATTTCTAGAGACAAGTAAGAGCTTCCGCAGGGGAGTTGAGATTAGGGAGGGAAGTAGGAATGGTCCAGAACCTCAGGCTCCCATGCCTTTGACCCAGGGATGTTCCTGAAGACCGTTAGAACCTCCAGAAACAGGAGCACAGAAGAGCCGTTGGCTTTTTCTAGCTAACCTCTCAAACCAAACAAGCCCCACTGGGTACACAGTCTAGTAACAAGCCTCATTTCCATTTATCGGAAGGCAGCATTACCCTCAGGCTTAAAACTTGACTCTGGCCCTTGTTCCCCAAAGAAGTCAAAGAGAAGCAAAGCCAAGCCGTGCCTGGTCACTCACGGCATGTGCTTCCTCAGGCGCCGCGCTACCTTCTCCCGTGCGGACAGCCCTCAGGGCCATGCTGGTGCCATGGGCACGAGCTGACGCAGTGAGGACAGAAACTGTCCGATGTTACAGCACGCAAGGCTCTGCTCTGGTCACCCCTCTCACAAAAGATAATGTAATTCATTAAATTCCTGGCTTGACCGGTGCCTCCATCTTTTCTTAATTTGTATAATAGCAATATAAAGTAGATATTCCATATGGAACATACAGTTTCCTGTATAGAAATTCAGACTCAGAGGAATCAAGACAGTTTCCCAATGTCACATAGCTTGTTAGTGACCCGGGTCTATCTGTCACAATACTCTTCTATACGACAGAGTTTTTGAGCTGCTCTACTTGTGATCCTTGGACCCTGATCCACTCCCTAGGCCCATGGTCTGCAAACTGTGCTTGAGAGCCACATGCAGCTCTTTGGCCCCTTGAGTGTGGCTCTTCCACAAAATACCACGGCCTGGGCGAGTCTATTTTAAAGAAGTGGTATTAGAAGTTTAAGTTTTAAAAATTTGACTCTCAAAAGAAATGTCAATGGTTGTGCTGTTGATATTTGGCTCTGTTGACTAATGAGTTTGCCGACCACTGCCCTAGACTATCTGAATAGACAGTCAGTGGAACACTTGGTGCATTATGTTTATATACCAGATAGCTGGGCAGGACCTTATGAATCAAAAAGTAGTAACTCATCAGTGTGCAGAAACCAGTAAATCGAATAAACAGGGGCTATGAAGAGTCCCGTGCAGCTCAGCACAGAGGAGCAGCAGCTGACCCACCTGCACGGGTCAGAGAAAGGCTCCCAGCAGGAGAGTATAACTCAGGGGTGGGCAAACTTTTTGACTCAAGGGCCACATGGGTTCTTACACTGGACCGGAGGGCCAGAACAAAAGCAACCTGACCATGCTGGCACTCTCATCTCGGGCTGCTGGTGAAGGAGCGGAGGGGAGAGCAAGAGAACCCTCTGCTCTTTTGGCTCCTCAGGCCAGACAGAACAGCCGAACAGGCCAGATCCAGCCCGCGGGCTGTAGTTTGCCCACGGCTGGTATAGCTAGAGGACTGCCCCACACGTGAATGAATCAAAGGTCCTAGAATGCCATTATAAGATTAGTTATGCAGTCAGTACTGAAATACCTGAGTCAGTCTTTCTCACGTCCAGAAACCACAGACTAACAAGGACCAATGGAACACTAGGAGAGAAACACCTACTCCCAGCTTTCACTTTACAGAAGAGAGAATTAAGATGCAGAGACCAGCTTAGCCAAGGTCTCAGAAAGTCTAATAGCCCAGCTGGGATCACCATGCAGATGTCTCCATCACTGTGAGGAAAAGCACATGAATAGAGAACAAAATTAAATGAAGCTGAAGTCTTCATTAAGTTATTAAGCACACTTTAGCTGAATGCACTAAGCTAGATGTGATGCCATCATCATTTCTTAAATATTTAACACTTCAAAGGACCACAAAAATGTGTATACAGGAATATGTAAATACTTATTCATTGACTGATGAATGTTCACGTGTTAGGGCCACTATATTTGAAATGAGATTTAGCATGCACAGTGCAAAGGGGTACCTTCTCCCTGACAAAGACCCCAAAGTCTTTGCAGCATTCAACCAAGCATCATAACCTGGGATTTAAAATGGTGAGAGAAGGGAGGGACTAGCTCTGTCTTGGGCAGGGGTGAGGAACCTTCTCTCTGCCGAGGGCTATTTGGATATTTATAACATCATTTGCTTAACATAATTCACTTAATATACATTTATGTTGCCATGTAAAAAGCTCCTAGGTTTATGGAATTTCTAGTCCTACCTGCAGTTGGCTTGGCAAGGCCAGACCAAATGATTTCTTGGGCCTTACTAGTATATGGCCCTCGGCCGGACATTCCTTACCCCAGGTCTAGGCTGAGGTGGGGCTGAGAGAAGCCAGCTCTGCTATCAATCAACTAGGGGAGCCTAAGTAATACGAGGGCTCAGTGTCCTCTCTGTTCAGGTGAGTGCACTGTAGCAGAGTGCTTCAGAACATGGCTGTCGATAGAGCTGTCAGCTTCAGCAAAAACAAAACAAAACAAGCCCAGCAACCCACACGCCACGCTCAGTGCAATCTGAATTTCAGGTAACCAATGATTTCTTAGTTTTTGCATGGCCCCTGCAATATTTGGAATATAGGCACACTAACTTTTTTTTTCATTTGTCTGTCTGCAATGCAAATCTAACTGAGAGTCCTGTGTTTTATGTGACAGCATAGTGCTGGAGTTGGACCTCAGTTTCAACCAGGGTTCTGAGACTAAGTTGCTGTGTGAGATTCTAAAATGCAGTGCTTTCCCAAACATAGATATAGATGATACAGAGCCAGATACAGATACTGGTCATATATAGGATATCCCCTAAAGATGTACATACACTGTTAACAGCAGATAGCTCAATTTTGAAAATGGCATGTATTTTATAAGCACTGCTTTTATAATTATTCAAAGTGTGTATACACATTTTTGGGACAACCTAAATATGGAATATTAAAAGCATCTACTTCAAAAACTGTTGTCAGTATAAAATGAGAAAATATTTACAGCATGCTTAGGACAGCACCAGGATTTCGATATGCCCTCAAACACTATTCCTGTTGTTGTTGCAATAACTGGATAAAAGTCAATGATTCTGGGAGGGTTTAAACATTGTCTTTCTCCTGATACTCTCTCTGAGCAATATTACTTTGAATATTAAAGGCATAACCTCTATAAATAACATCTGAGTGTGACAAATATTGCCCAAAAGCAGTTTCCTATGTGATTGGAAAATTGGCCCTTTCATTTAACTTAATAACATCTTCAAATAAAAAAGGTGAAAACCATACGAAATAGCACTCTCCAATGAAAAGGTCTCACACTGACATGTAAGGTGAGTTTGAAGCAATTCAGGAAAAGATGAGCCAAATGGCCCATTGGCCTCTTTCCCGCAGCTGCTTGCTGCCGGAGGGAAAGCCAGCCCCGTGTTTCTGAATGGAGTAATTAGGTCAGCCTCACTCCCCGAGGATTAATTCAATTCCCAACAGATTATGGCAGCTCCCTTTCCTTTCCACCAACAGACCCCATCAGCACACTGATTTCAATTAGAGAAGTGAAGCTCTATTGACTTATGCTAGACACAAGGAGACACAGCAGACAGATAACAAACTGGATTACAGCATTAATCTTATAGTCATGGCATCAGAAAGATTCTTAAATGCATTACCTCTCTCCCCTAGGAGTAACCGCGATTTTTTTACCCTCCCATTGCAAGAAGTTTAATCTTAATACATAAATTGCGAGTGGAGTCAGGACTGTCTCACTTCCTGAAAGGTACTCACTTTCTGGCTGGACTTGAACGAGCGCTGTGTCTACCGGAGAGCACCCCTCAAATGTGGGTCCTCATCAAGTCTCTAGATGAAAAGGAAACCTCAAGTAAGTTGCCTCAATGTCCATCTAGAACACACCAATGAGGTTGACAGCTGGATTCTGTAGACAAGGTGCAAACAGCCTTAACCTGAGTTAACAGCCATGGCATTGACAAATGGAGAGAAAAGGGGAGTCTTTAGAAGAGAATGTCTGCTCTCAGTCATTCTCTGGGTACTTCTGCTTTTAATCCTCTCATGCCTCTGTTTCATTCCTGATGTTTTAAGAATGTGGTGTGGTTTGTCCACCTTTTTATAAATGATCCAGAAATCCCTTGGACCTTGGACCTAGACTTTTCCTAAGGTACCTTGGCCCAGACCTTAGGTAGCAGGTTGGATCTCAATGTCTGCCCAGGCCTAGGATGCCACCATCTGATTCCAATCTCCTAGTTACCAGGCGAAGTATGAAAAGAATGTCAAAGATCATGGAAAACTTAAACACACATTGAGATTTAAAAGGATCTAATCCTATCAATAGACACAATAAGCAGTGAAAAGGAAACCAAATCTATGGAATAGAAGAAAGTATTTGCCAATGATGTATCTTATAAGGCATTATTTTCCAGAATATATGAAGAACTACAACTCAGTAACAACAACAAAAAGTAACCTGCTTACAAATGGGCAAAATATTGAAAAAACATTTACCCAAGGAAGATACATAAAGGCCCCTGTTGAGAGTGCGTAGATGAACATAAAGTTTATAAACAAATATACGGTGTTGTATTTGTGTTATTCAAATTCTAGGGGGATATCTAGAAGTAAAAAGTCTTGTTAGGGGGCCAATAATGAAAAATGTTGAGAAATACTGATGTAAGCTATCATCCATGTCTCAGTTTTCAATTCCAAAATACCTGCAAGAGATCTCTGCCCACCACAGACACACCCTGGCTATGAACAAGGTCAGAATCCTCTTCTACCATCACCATTCACTGAGCACCAAGTCTGTCAAAAAGTATGTGCCCAACCCTGGATTGTGCTGAGGGTAATACTGACATTAAACAAGAAGAAAGTGGCCCAGTCAATTCTCTGCTAAATCAAACCTTCAAAGGTTCCCCCTTACACAATACACAACTGTCAAGCCCAAGCACCATATATGTTATGGTGGACAAGTCCATAAATTACCTATACTTCAATCTCCGTAGACTAATTTCTCTCCAATCATATTCTATCTTCCATCAGCATGTAAATTCAGTATGAACTTTGTTATCTCCTTACTAGAGGCCCAGTGCATGAATTTGTGCACAGGTAGGGTCCCTCGGCCTGATCTGCAGGAATCAGGTCAAAAACAGCTCTCCAACATCCCTGGAGGGATCCCGGATCGTGAGAAGGCAGTTCTTGGGTGATGCTCCCCAGAATCGAACTCCCGCCTCTGGTTCTGGGTGCCAAATCACTGCATCTCAGCAGCTTCTGCATTGAGCATCTGCTCTCTAGTGGTCAGTGCATATCATAGTTACCAGCTGGTCGGCAGGTCGCTTAGCCTTTATTATATATAGATTAGAGGCCCAGTGCACGGATTCATGCACCAGTGGGGTCCCTCAGGGTGGCCTGCAGGGATCGGGCCACAGCAGGCGGCCAGGAAGAAGCCTGGGCCAGGCACTGCACCACTCCCACTCATCCCGGTCCCGCTGCACATGCCCTTATGCTCAGTAGGCTCTCCAGCTATGAGCCCAATATCTAGAGCCTGGTGGTCAGCTGCGCGGTACTCCCACTGTGGGAGCGCACTGACCACCAAGGGGCAGCTCCTGCTTTGAGCATCTGCCCCCTGGTGGTCAGTACACATCATAACTACCGGTCAACCATTCAACGACCGGTTGCTTAGTTTTATATATATATATATATATATATAGATAGATAGATAGATAGATAGATACCGGTCCCTACCTTCCCAGCGAATGCCATTGAGAACTTTACAAGCTAATTCATTGCTACCTCATAGATAAGGCAAGTTAGTCACTCCTTTTTCTATGGCCCCGAGCCCCTGTGGAAATGTATGCATTGGGTATTATACATGTTTTCTAATCACTCTGTTAATCACATGTTGACCTGTCCCATAAACTGGGCCTCTTCTAAGGCAGAGAATACGTGTTACATTGCCTATTTCAAGCATCAAGTATAACATATATTTTGCTGGATAGACAAATTAACAAATGACAAAGTACAAGAGGAAGGGGTTATTATTTTTTAATTTAGAGGACATGAGATTTTATCCAGGAGGGAATATTTTGGTTTGAGCGTAAAACTGTCTTTACTTCCAAAATATACTTTTAAAAATGATTTTTAAAATCCCCTCTGGGTTAGCAAACTAATACTTAAGGAAA
Organism: Vespertilio murinus; assembly: GCA_963924515.1. Lineage (NCBI taxonomy): Eukaryota > Metazoa > Chordata > Mammalia > Chiroptera > Vespertilionidae > Vespertilio > Vespertilio murinus. The sequence goes on along the minus strand of OZ004717.1, from coordinate 4,481,384 downwards.
AATATTCAGAAATTATAGACATAGTCAGGGAAGCAGGGAAGAAAATCACCTCTTCTCTCTGCCTAGAAGCAACCATCATTAATATTTTAGACATCTACTTTTTCAGCCTTGTACTAAGCATTTTTCTCTACATAATTGAGACAATATAATTTTATAACCTACCTTTCTTCCTTAATGCTCTATCACAAGTATTTTCATTATCATAACAAGTATTAAAAATGTAATTGTTAATGATTGTACTTTGTTCCTTCACATGGGTATATATCACAATTTACATAATCATTTTCAGAGTCCTGGATTTTTAGGTGGTTTCCAGTGTCTCGCTCTCATAAATAATGCACATATTTGTTCATAAATATTTATCACCATTTCTGATTATTTCCTTGGGATGCATTCCTAGAAATATAAATAATGGGTCAAATGATATTTTTTATGTGAAATAATACCCAAATATTTTGTAGAAAGTTGTTAGCAATTTATATGCCCACCAGCAATACAGGAGGTTTATGTTTGATAGCATTTTGGCAAGCACTAGATAACACCAGCATTATTATTAATTATCTTTATCTTATTTTTTTTTCTTCTTCACTAAAACAAATCTGTCATTAGATCCAGCTGTTTCTCATCATAAAATGCTATTGCACTCCTTCACTTCCTCTCTATTTTCAAGTGGCTCTGCTAAACCAGATTCTTGGTTATTTTACACAAACAAATTTGCCAAAATCTCACACTCAGTTTCACCTACCCGCCCCCCTCATATTTATGCTGGTACTAACCTCAGACTTAATTTCAGCCTCTTCTAAACCCCTTTGCCTACAGAGTCAATATCACACAAACTAGTTCAATGGTTCTTTGATGGATCCAAATGAATTGCATTCGTTTTCTCTCAGGGCAAGAACCATTCACCTAACAATTCATTCAACAAATATTTGATGATCATCTATTATGTGTCAAGCAGTATGCTCAACACCAGAACTACTAAGAGAACAACACATAGTCCCCAAAGATCCGAACTTTCTAGTGGAGAAGAGGAATAAGTAAATAGACAATAAGAATGCAGACTGATCAATGCTTCAGTAGGAATGATCACAGCAGAAGGTTTAAGGGCAAAGGCTGAGTTTTCCTGAGAAAGAAGAAATTTTGCCTCCACACTGAAACAGAAATTCTGCCTGAGTTTCTAGCCTTTGAACTCAAGCCTACAATATCCACTCTTCCCTGAATCTCCAGCCTCCCAGCTTGTTCTAAGACACAATCCCATGAGGCAATTCTTTAAAGTCAATCTCCAATTCCTCTCCCTCTCTCTCTACTTATCTTTCTCTCCCTCCCTGCCCCCATCCACCCCGCTCGCCCCGAACCATGTAAAAAAAAATTAAGCAAAGCAACTTAAAATATCTTCAATAGAGGAAGAAATTTTAAGATGAGGAAGATATAACTCTCTCTTTTTTAAAAAAATGATCTACAATAGCTAGTACCATGGGAACCTTACATCTACATGTATCAACTGAAATGTAAAGGTAAAAAATTACAGTAGGTACATTGTAAAATGGTGTAAAGTTTGATAATATATTGTATATTTTAATAATAAACTACCATATGCTGTTTACAAATGCATGTATGTATAATAACACTTTTAAAGCATAAACTGGAAGAATTCACAATAACTACTTGGCTCCTTGCCTCCAATGAAGAATGGAGGGAAAAGGAAATGGAGATACTAAATGAAATTTCAACCAGAGAAGACGAGTACCATATGATTTCACTCATAAGTGGAATTTAATGAACAAACTGAACTACCAAACAAAACAGAGACAGAGTCATAGTTAGAGAGCAGGCAGATGGTTCTAGTGAGGGGTAGGAGCATTGTGGGTTGGAGGGATTGAACCCCCCCCCCAAAAAAAAAAATGAGAGAGAACTCATGGGCATGGACAAGTGTAGTAATTGTTGGGGGGGGTAGAGGTGGAAGAGGGCATAGAGGGGATAATGGTGATAGAAAAAATAAAATAAAAAGAAATTTCAACTATATTTATATGTTTATATTTATCAAAGTCTAAAGCATGTATAAAGGTTAAGACTTGTTAATAACTAGGTGAGAGGTGCAAGGATGTTTGTTATATTACACTATAATTTTCTGTATGTTTGAATTTTTTATAATTAAAAAATTTATGCCGAAACCGGTTTGGCTCAGTGCATAGAGCGTCGGCCTGCGGACTAAAAGGTCCCACGTTTGATTCTGGTCAAGGGCATGTACCTTGGTTGCGGGCACATCCCCAATAGGGAATGTGCAAGAGGCAGCTGATCGATGATTCTCTCGCATCGATGTTTCTAACTCTCTATCCCTCTTCCTTCTTCTCTGTAAAAAATCAATAAAATATATTTTAAAATTTTATAATTTTATGTTTGAATTTACAAATCAGTAATTTCAGTTATTGTAATAACTATGTCTGGTGCCAGGTTGTTACCTGAATAATGAGGAGGAATCACTTTGTAAGTTACATGATTATCTAACCACTATGTCATAAAACTGAAACTAATAAAAATAATATTGCATGTTAACTGAAAAATATAACTAAAAAAATAAACTCAGCAATCTAAATTAGAGATGAAGGTAGCTTGAGCACAGTGCGGGGTTAAGATAAGTAGACGGGCACCATACAGCCAGCAAATCAGCAGTCCTTTAACACAGAATGTAAGAGAGGAGGAGGGCAGGCATGAGCAGGTGAGTCCTGGACTTCTGGCTCAGGAGACCATGTAGGGGGAGGAGCTACTAGTGAGAGCGGATTGGTGGAGGGTCTGGGTTTGCAGTAAGAGCATCTTCTGTTGCACTGATCACAACGGGAGGCACATTACAAACACAAAGTAAATGTTTCCTTGACTCATCTGAAAGGAAAATACTTGGACAGCTGACACAAAGACATTCTACTTCAGAGACAACATTCTCTTACTTTCTAGGTATTTAGGATATATTAGGTTTTGTGTACTCGTGATAGGCCAAGTCAACCAGGTAGGTAGGTGAGGATAACGGAAACATTCGCACAAAATCTAATTACAGATATTATTAGACAAAAGATTCCAAGTGGATGTTACTCTGAACTTTAACAACACCCTGGAGAAAACAGCTATTACATTTCAAGTGGCAGAATACGGCTCCCCTTTAAAAAAAAAATCAATAGATTCTCTAAAGAAAAGCATGCAATGACTTCTTTTTAGAATTTCATCAGTAGCTTTCCTGCTATACAGACAGTGATTAAAATCATAAACAAAGATGATGTGGTTGAAAAGAAAGTCAACAATAACACAGATCAACTGCCTTCCTCACACTTGAAATGTCTGAGACATTTTCTATTTATTGTTAAAGCTCCTCCAGACATAAGCCAATTCCCATAGTGCCTTACTGATCAAATTGGCCTTTTCTCGGCCTCTTTTTGTTTCTTCCTGACTGTAGCTAAGTGTCAGGCAGAAATAATTAATACAATATTGATCAAAATAGGTGTAATTATCTGTCTGTCCTTTTTTAGGAGTCACTGGGCTACTTGGGAACAAAGGTAAAGCTGGATTAAGGCAGTTTCTTGGGATCTCTAATCTGTAGGAATTATAAAACAAAGCAGAACAAATCCAAATTACTTAGAGGAAGATGACATGCCGGAGCAAAAGTATGACTACCCCTCACCAGCCTCAGTCCCTCTGGTGAACACTTTTGCTGCAAGCATAGGGAAATCGCAGTGTGCACTCTGGCCTCCCCATTCACCCAGGGGCCAGCCAATGAGCGCTATTTGGTGGCAGAAAAATCATCTGTAATCCCCAAACCAAATAATGCACAACTGTAGGGAGGGAGCGGTTATAGGGTTAAGCCTCGGACTGACCTGCTGGCAAAGTCACACATGAGTCCCAGCGTGGAGGGCACAGCCCTCATAGCATAATTAAGCTTGATCTTGTGACTGCTCCCCAGATCTCTCCTGGGGGGCTAGTGAGCTGTGGGAGGGGCAGCAAGTGCTGCCAAAACAAGTGAGACTTATAACAACATTGTAAATTACCTTGTTTGCCCCTGACTATAAATAAAGCCTCAGCTTTGCAGTCTGGATGGTTCTGTGGCCTCAGCCGCAGGAAATCCACCTAGACCAGGGGTGGGCAAACTTTTTGACTCGAGGGCCACCATGGGTTCTTAAACTGGACCGGGAGTGCCGGAACAAAAGCAACCTGGCCATCCTGGCACTCTCATCTTGGGCTGCTGGTGAAGGAGCGGAGGGGAGAGCAAGAGAACCCTCCGCTCTTTCGGCTCCGCGGGCTGGATAGAACAGCCGAAGGGGCTAGATCTGGATCCGGCCCTCGGGCCGTAGTTTGCCCACGGCTGACCTACACCCAGCTTATTCTCTTGCCTGTCTTTTTCTTCATCCTTCACCAGCCCTCCCTCAGGCTGACTCACACAGCCTATTTAAGACTGTCTTTTCTTAAGGTATGTTTTTAATCAATTTCAGAGATAGGAAGGGAGAGGGAGAGAGAGAGAAACATCAATGATAATAGAGAACCATGGGTCGGGTGTCTCCTACACACCCTCTACTGAGGATTAAGACTGTAAGCCGGGCATGTGCCCTGACAAGCAATCGAACCATGATCTCCTAGTTCATGGGTCAACAACCACCAAACACCAGCCGGGCTGCATTTTTGTTAGAGTATCCAAACAAATGCCACTTGTATTTTCTCTCCTCAGCACTAACCCAATGCTATTCTACACTAGACTCCTCAAAGTGAGGGCCACCGGCCAGAAGCATCACCCCAGCTGGCAGCTTGTTAGAAATGCAGAATCCCAGGCCCCATCCCAGTCCTATTGGTTCAGAACTTGCATTTAAGCAACATCTTTGTTGATTCTTACACATTTCAGTTTTTATGAATTATTCATCCACACTACTTCTAAATGCTGAAGGCACTGTTTTGAAATTGAAGATCTTCCTTTCATGTCTGGAAATACACTCTCTTCGATATAGGTGCCTTCCAGGTTCAGCACTATGATTCCTGCTGCCTAGCAGTGCTGGGCTCAGAGTAAGTTTCAATAAATATTTTGGAATCCCGCCGGATTGTGAGCTCCTCAAGGTTAAAAGGCACATATTGGTATTTATGCACCTTTAAAAGCCAACAAGGTTCTGCCATATAATAAATGCTCAATTTGTGTTGAACTCCTGAATTTGTGCCTGACTCATACTGGGAAAAGGAATGGACTGAAACCATAGCTAATGTGCTGAATGTCACTTCGGTCCAGCCTTCTCTGATGGCATCCAGTCCTGAGTGAGTACCAATTCCCCTGTGTTTCTATATGATGTTGCTTATTAATAAGAATAATAAACACTTGGATAGTCTTGTCCATTTTTAGAGTAGCCTTGTCTTCTAATCACATTAATTCTTTGATTGACACTAAGAAAAATAGGGTTCTGGATAAAGCATGCAGGTCAACTAAGTCCTTAATGGTTAAAGACCCAGATTCAAACAGAGACTGTGATTTTCTCATTGCCACAAAGCTGGTAGGTGACAGAGTCAGGATGTGTTGTCCCAGCTCCTGGCCCAGTCTCTTTCTCACCATACTACACTGATTACCATCATCAGATGGCCCCTGACAGTGTAGGAAAGTTATTGGCACTTGTTTTCAATTTATATTTTTACTAGAGGCCCAACGCAAAATAGCACGTGAGATCCAGACCCACAGCACCGGCAGGACCCAGACTGAGTCCTGCTGAGACAGGCAGAAGGCGGGACCCAGAGTCAAGTCCTGCCCACCCGAGCATGCCTTGCCGCACACGCAGCCTCCTGGTGACGAGTCTTTGGCCGTTCCATGTTATGGCGTCATGGCCACAAGCCTTTTGTTAGTATAAACTAGAGGCCTGGTGCATGAAAATTCATGCATCCTCAGTCCAGGCTGCCCCCTCCCACAGCTCACAGACCAGGAGCCCTCAGGGGAGGGAGGCACTCGGTGATTAGGAGAAGGAAACACCCCATCACACCTCTACTGCTGCCACTGCCTTGGCAGACCCTGGTTACCTGAGCCTCAGGCAGCCCCAGGCGGCAGGGGGCTGAGGGGACTGAGGGACTCCAGAGGCAGGTGCACCCAGAGGCCATGTGCCTGCCGCCCAGGTAGGGCTGAGGGGACTGACTGCTGCCATGTTTGAGGGTGGGGCAGTCAACTAGTATATTCCCTCCTTATTGGCTGTGGGCCAATCTTTGTGATGGTATGACAGTCAATTAGCATATTCCCTCTTTATTAGATAGGATTATAATTATAACTATTTCATTCAGCCATGCACACTGATTATTTATTTTCTCAAAGGAATCTGCCTGCATGGTTTTATAGTAAGTGCCTTCTTCATCTACACATTTACTAATTCACTCATTCATTTTTCCAACAACTTTTATTGACCTATTTGAATAGTGTCAGCGCAAGAGTGGCCATTCGATGTTTGTTTAATTGAACTGATTAGCTCCCTTTGATCAATAGTGACGATTTCCCTGATATTCACTGCTAATATAGTCACACTGCCTGATGAAAATGATAAAGTCATCAAATATGAGAGCTGGCAGCTGCCTTTAGAGATTATCTCCTCCAACCCGAACTTCTGCCAGATGAAGAGGCTCAGTGACACATCAGAGTTCATACTACAAAATCCTTTGTGTGGTTTTTCCTGTAGGGACCCGAGTTATCTGTATGATGTGCTTGCATTGATCACAAGCCAGGTTGTGGCCAGATCTCCACTTAACTTGGGCATAGAAGGAAATTATTAAAAATACTCAAAGTGCCATATAATACCGTGTTTCCCCGAAAATAAGACCTCCAAAAATAAGACTTACTTCATGGAAACATAATACATCCCCTGAAAATAAGACCTAGCTCATCTTTGGGGAAAAAAATTAATATAAGACACTGTCTTATTTTTGGGGAAACAGGGTAGTTGTCTTCTAAAGCTTGCAATTGATAATGTGCTCATACGAATGACTGCCACATGTAAATATTCATGGCACAAACTCACTAACCCTTGAAGGAGAACATACGAGAATAATCACTTGGCCCCTAAAGAAAGGCTAACTGAAGCTGTTTTCTTTTTACAAGGTAACCAAACATGCGAGACAGTAACTTGTAATGTTTGTTATCACTTTTGTGATCTAGTTTTTGAAGTGTTTTCTTCTAAAGTAGCTAAACACTCACTATTACTAGATGCTATATTTAATATGGTAGATTCTAAGCTTTTCGAGAAAGTGACAACAAAGGCATAATTAAGTAGTTTACTAATTTCTGTTAATTAGTCTTAATTTCCTTCTTTTCCACAGTATATCTACAGACTCTTTGTTGTTTGATTCAGTACTGAAACATAAAAATTATTTTCAATTTAGCTCTGTAATTTCACTTGGCATGTTCATCTCACTCTCCCTTCTATAGGCTGTCTTGTCTTCACCAACAGTTAGTAACCAAGGGGAAGCAGCAAAGGGGAGAAAGGGAGTAAATTCAGTGTTCACGCTTGGATGCTTTCCCTAAGAACAAAAACACCCCCACCTTCTCCACCATAACTGCAAAATTCTCATGATTCTTGTGTATCCTATGGATGCATGGATCCAAACTCTTCCCTCTCTGTTAAAGACATGTCTGCCCTATGACCCTGCAATCCCATTCCTTGACCCAGATAAATGAGTACATTTGTCTACCAAATGACAACGATAAGAATTTCATAGAAATGAAATGTCCACCAATAGAATGCATACATTGAAAGATATCAATAACATGGAATACTATTCAACCACCAAGGGGAACATCCACTACAAGCAAGGTCACAGTCAAACCTCGCAGACACAGCAATGAATGAGCGAAAGAAGCAGCAGAGTACATGCTGTATAATTCAATAATATGAAATTCAAGAAGGGGAAAAAGTAAACTGCAATGACAGAAGTCAGAATATTGGTTACTTGATTTTGAGAGGTGGGAAGGACAGTGTGGGTGTGAACTTAAGAAGGGGCATGCGTGATCCCATACATATGTAAAAATCCACTGATTTGTAGACTTAAGATCTGTGTATGGATCTTAAGATCTATACACCAACAAACATTTTGTTTGAGTAACTGACTCTTTCCACCCAGCAACTGGCTATTGCTGGAATTATGTACACAGTCATGGTACCCATCTACTGCTCTTTCTCTAGCAGCCACCCACTTTGGGTTATCCACTTTTTCTTTTTTTCCATAAGGGAGTTCCTCTTAGGAAAGCGTGCATCCTGACCACAACAAAATATTTTGAAATAGAAATTTGAACACAGCTTAACAAAAACATTTTAACAAAGAGTCATTTTCATTACACATGCAAATCTGTGGCAGATGTGTTCGGAGGAATGCGCAAGTCCACTCACCACTAGACAAAAAGTAAAACAGAATAAGCATTTCCGAAATATTGTAATGATTTTCCCCCTGGCTCCCAGTCAAGACCGGCAACAGAAATACAGCAACACCATGAGAAAAGTCTGTCTGGGTCCACATGACAAATCTCAGACAGTGGGGGGTGACTGGGGAATGTGACTCAGCTCAGAGGACTAGGAGTACCCTTACAGGGAAATGCTGAAGCCCATTTTGGGGGTGAGCCATTCTACTCTTACTTATGCACAGGCATTATCTCATTGATCACTGATTAGCTCAGTAGAATTCCCGAAGTCAAGGAGCTTTTTGGTTGGGGACCCCCAAAGGAGCCCTCATTTTGTAACTCCCACTTCCTATAACATGCCTGTGTCATCCTACTGGTTGGCCTTCTTAGGGTTGCTTCTAGACTGAAGTATTTGGGAAGAGGCTTAGAAATGACTTAGATTGGTCATGGAAGGCTTTTTCCCAATAAAGGGCATAGTACATATCTTCATTTTTAGTCTACCTTGATGAGAATTCAATGAATTTACCCTGTCACAAATCAAATAAAACTAAAATAATGCTTTACAAGTTATACACCTGTTTTTATCATGTCCCCTGCTGTCCTGATGTGTCCCTTTCTCTGAGAATTTTGGAGGTGGGGGATGGGCATAATCCCTGACTTCCACCCACCTCTTAGGTACCTGCTAAAGGTACACACTGGTAACTACGGTGTCTACCTCTGATTTCCGCAATAACCGTGCCTAACTGTTAACTAGACCTGTGCTCCTGACATGAGAACCTAATAGAATCACATTCTGGAAACTAGCTACCATGTCCCAACATCTCCTCCTCCCCACTCATCAACTCTCCTGGCCACGTTTTCCACGTAGAACCTTCCAATGTCATCTCCTCGAATCACAACTTGAGGGACACATGCAGTGTATTGAAAGCCTTATATGGAAGTAAGGCCTGAAAGAATTAAAAAATTACCAGGTTTTTCTTGGCTCTCCATCAGCCTTTCTCAAGGAAACAGTGGTGCCCTAGTACCCAGAAGGACCTGGGGCAGTCTAGGCGGTCTAATCAGCCGCCATTGTCTCACAGCCGGTTTGCAATCAAGGGTGCTTCTTCAGGGAAGCAGAGGGAAGCATCAAAAGTTCTTGACATTGCAGCAGGCTGCACGTGACGGTCACCCAAAGGGCACCTTTCCAAATAAGAATCCTGGAACTCTTTAGAGGTTTGATTACAGTAAACAAAGCCACAGTTTGTAAAAAGTTGAGGATAATTTGGATGCATTTTGATATTAACAATTTTTTTAAAAAAAATTAAATGTCCACCCTAACTGGTTTGGCTCAGTGGATAGAGCGCCTGCCTTCAGACTCAAGGATCCCAGGTTCGATTATGGTGAAGGGCATGTACCTTGGTTGCAGGCACATAACCAGTGGGGAGTGTGCAGGAGGCAGGTGATCGATGTTTCTCTCTCACGGATGTTTCTAACTCTATCCTTTCCCTCTCCCTTCCTCTCTATAAAAATATCAATAAAATATATTTGTTTAAATAAAAATTAAATGACCTAAGTAGAAACTGAGGGTTCCAGTTATTAAAATGAGAAGGAAGGAGTCATATCATAGAAACCAAATCCATCTTAAAAACATAGAGGAAATGCTTCTGACCCCTTCACCTCTCTCTTAATGCCTCTGCCCAGGGAAGATGTGTCTGATGGATGGGATAGGGACAAGTCGCTCAGCCTCTGTTCTCAGGGACAAGGTACCTGGAGCAATGATTCTCCATCTTATGCCAGGTGGACAGAGTCAGTTCAGGTTTTGGTCTTGATCCTAAGCCACATATGCCAATGTACATTTGCCCATAATGAAGCTTATAAAGAAGATTATGTGTGTATGTCAATGGGATGTATATTCCAGGCATCCAATAAATTAAATAATGCTAAAGAATACTACAAAGCGCCCTTGCTGGTTTGGCTCAATGGATAGACCATCGGCCTGAGGACTGAAGGGTCTCAGTCAAGGGCACTTTCCCGGGTTGTGGGCTCAATCCCCAATTGGATGTGTAGAAGTAGCCAATCAATGATTCTCTCTCATCATTGATGTTTCTATCCCTCCCGCCCTCTCCCTTCCTCTCTGAAATCAATTTTTAAAAAATTTATTTAAAAAAAAAAGAATACTTGCCGAAACCGGTTTGGCTCAGTGGTAGAGCGTCGGTCTGCGGACTGAAGGGTCCCGGGTTCGATTCCAGTCAAGGGCATGTGCCTTGGCTGCGGGCACATCCCCGGTAGGGGGTGTGCAAGAGGCAGCTGGTCGATGTTTCTCTCTCATCGACGTTTCTAGCTCTCTATCTCTCTCCCTTCCTCTCTGTAAAATACCAATAAAAAATGTTTAAAAAAAAAAAAAAAAGAATACCACAAAGTAAAACACTTGGCTTACAATTCAGCTTAAGAGCTAAAACACCATCCACACAATTGCAATTCTTTGATTTTCCCTTCTTGTTCCCATTCTTCTCCCACACACTTCCTATCGCAGAGGCGACCACCACTAAACTTTATCATTCCCCTGAGTGCTTTCATAGCTGCATTATATATGTTCTCACATATTCCTCAATGGTATTAAATTTTGTTTTGCTTTTTTATATACCTTATATATGAAAGGTATATTCACATAGTTCCTTTTTATTTGCATAAAATTATTCTGCTGCATATTATGTTGTCAGGGTTTTACACATGTTGATAAATGTATTGCTAGTATATTCATCTTAAATGATTATAACATTCCCATGGATTAATATATTACATATATATATGGTGATGGATATTTAGATGGTTTCTATATTTCACTATTATAGCCACACTTCTATGAATATTCTGTGGCATGTTTCCATGTGTACTCATGTGCGAGTTTCTCTAAGGTATGCATCTAAGAGGAGAATCTGTGCATGCCAAGGTAAGTACATTGCTGTTATGTATTTCTACAGCTGATATTTAGATCACTGATTCTTACCTTTTTCTTTGCTGTTGCAGATCCCATAAGAGAGGAGATGATTAATGCTTCCTTCTTCCTCTACCTAAGGTAATCTTTCTTCTCCTCTTTCTGTCACATAAATGCTTAATCATTTTCTAAGACTCAGCTCCTCTCTTCTGAGAAAGCGTCCCTGAACCCCACAGGTAGAGGGTTCACTCCATCTTTTGCGCTCTCATGGATAGCATCTCCATGTGGGACTTGTCAGTTACCAAACCCTGTAGAACCTACCTGTGTGTACTTGCACAAACTTCATGAAGACTCTCTAGAAGAGAAATCAAAAAGCAGACCTCCCCCAAAAAAATACTATAGAGGCATTATGTCCTTTAACTGATTCCTACTCACCCCAAACTCCAATAATTAGAAAGGCTACACAATAGTAGCATCCTTGGCATTACCCTTGATCCATCTTATCAATACTCTTTTTTTAAAAATATATTTTATTGATTTTACACAGAGAGGAATTGAGAGAGATAGAGAGTTAGAAATGTCGATGAGAGAGAAACATCGACCAGCTGCCTCCTGCACACCCCCACTGGGGATGTGCCCGCAACCAAGATACATGCCCTTGACCGGAATCGAACCTGGGACCTTTCAGTCCGCAGACCGATGCTCCATCCACTGAGCCATTCCGGTTTCGGCTTATCAATACTCTTATCCCAAACACTTGGGTTCGTTAAAGAACTTTGAAACCAATTTGATTAATTCTAACACTCATAAAAACAGAGGTAACATGGTCCCTATTTTTATTCCCCTTGACATGTACTTGACCAGAGAAGGTACACATGTATTATAATGAGAAAAATCCATATGTAGAATTACAAAATTGTGGGGCCTTAAAAGCTAAAATGACATGGAGGTGATAACAAATCTCCCTTTGTAAATAAGAAATTGTCTTCGAGATGATGCTTCACCTGAGTTAACACAGCCAATTAGTAAAGTCAGAGCTCTTGCTAACTCATTTTCTTTAATTCAGAAATATTTATAGAACACTCAACCATATCATATCTCTATGTATATGCTAATTAGGACAAACCCAAAGAATTCAATTTAATTAAAACCACTTTTTTGTAGATGTACTCCTTTGAGTATTGTCCTATCAGCTATATCGTGGACTTTACAAAAGACATTTCACTGGAGTTTTTAAGAAAGTTACAGTTCATTTAGAGGCAGTTAAACAGGAAAATGATGGCACCTGAGTGTGTAACGGGATGTAAACTTAGAAGTTTCAACTGAGGCAGAAAGATAAAACAGATGAGAAACTCCAAGGTGGGAGGCTCTAGCACCTGAAAAAAATTGGAGGTCAATTCGGAGGATCATATAGATCTGACACCCACAAGAATATAAAAAGAGGTCAAAAGAATAAAAAATAGAAGGAATATTTTTATGAAAATCACTTATTAGATAAAAGCTTGCTATGATGCCGCCCCTTTCTTCACTCTCCACCATTTACCTTAAACTTAAAGAGAGGGTCTTCAGTAGGAGTACTGAAGAGAAAGCTCTGGGTCCCCTTGATTTGGGGGAATGAAGAGGCCTGGTGATATATGCCCAAAGAATAAAGGCAAGAGGCTGGGTGAAATGGCATGCAGGAACAGAGCAGAGGGAAGGTTTCAGAAAATCACTGCACGCCCCTTTGGGAGAATTGCAATCTGCTAATATGGAACGTCATTGGAAAGATCATCCATTTACATAGAGGTCCTACCAAAAGGAGCTCCTGCCAGAGGGCAAGGGGATTCGGAGAAGGATGTGGAGCAGACTGCTAGAAATAGGCACTGAGTGTGGGTCAGGACCACACTGACCAAAAGTAAAGGCCCTGCCCATGACTGTGGCATCCTGCTTAGAGAAGGCCAGCAAGAGAGCCAGCAAAGCATCAATGGAGATGCCTACCAGGGAAAGGGTTGGCTGAACCAGTCAGCCAGGCTCAATTAACTCAGATCTGACCAACTAACCATTGTCTCCCCTTTCTCCCCATTTCTCTTCCTTCATTAGGCTGTCAACTTAAGCTAAAAAGGAAAGCTGAACAGCTGTTAGAGAAGTGGGGGAAGGAAGGAAGAAGGGAGGGGAACGGCTAATCATGCCTCATTCTCCCAAACACAGTATGGCCTACTTGGACTTCCCCAACCCAACCTATGGCCCCAAAGATCATTTCTTTCTGCTATAGTATGGTGTCAGAAAATAATGCATACAGATGGTAGGATGAAATGTAAAAAATGGTAGCACTCCCTCTCTCTTCCTCTCTGTAAAAAGTCAATAAAATATATATTTTTTAAATGGTAGCACAAAGTTTTTTTAGGTATAATCTGAATAGTAGGTCTCATATTGGTGTCAAATCCAAAAGAAAACCTGTATCTAACCCCCCCACCAATGTCTTGGAAAGGAATTAAATGTTGAGCAAAGTCACTTAAAAAGGCACCAAAGAGAAACCACATTAATAACACACAGAGAAATGTCTCATTTTCAATATGTTTTTATTGATTTTTTTTTTTTTAGAGAGAGAGAAACATCAATGTGAGAGACAACCATCGATCAGTTGCCTCCTGTATGACACCCTGATTGGGGACTGAACCCATAACCTGGGCATGTGCCCTGACCAGGAATCAAACTGGCAATCTCTTTGTGCATGGGATGATGCTCAACCAACTGAGCCATTCAGCCAGGGCCACACAAATGTCTTAAAAGCTCCATTTCTCTTTGAAATCTCTTACATAATCAGCTGTCCTCAATATCTCATCTCTTCTCTCAAAAACATCTAAAACTCTCTTACCGCAGGGACTTTATTGACTTTTCTCTCTAAATTCCCTGGCAACCCTATCAGATATATGTTGGGGGAAGGAGGTGGGGTTTCAAGAAGAAGTTATTTATTGTTGAGGTTTTTTCCAAGGAGTTATTTATTCCTCATCATCATAATAATAATAAAGCAAACATTTCTCCCTTCTTGCATTCTGTCTACTCTGACACTTATCACCACAGTCCACAAGCTGAAAAGGGTGAGAGGATGGGAGAGGGGGAAAGGCTATGAATATTATATGTTCCTATGTTTTATCACTCACATGAGTTCATAGCCTGGGAATCTCTATTTATACATAAGTAATAGAACAACTTCAAACAAGAATAGCAATTATTTTAGACCTCGAAGAAAAGGATGAGTTTCGGGTGTTTATATTAGCACATCAACATTATGACTATCCTCTTATTCCAAATGCTAAGAAGTTGAGAGTCAAATCTAAGTATTCTCAATCACAAAACATTTTCCCATATCTTTCAGAGGTATTTCCTGGGGAGAGCTGCCATCCCTCAGTGTAAGCTCTAGGAAATCTAGAATCAGTTGCTCTCTCTAATTGAGCACTTTCTTTCCTTAGGTTTTAGAAGAAGCATGAAAATGATTTACTGATTTAGGAACTGGGTGGAGTAGACCACAAAAGGGCAAATCTAAAACATCTGGAATAAACTAGTTGAGAGAGAAAGACAGAGGGAGAGAGGGAGGGAGGGGGACAGAGAGAGAGAGAAAGAGAGAGAGAGAACACGAACGAGAGAACTTTCAAATGAAACAAAGTACAGATGATTTGGCTAAATTTAAGCCAAACCAAACACTCACATTAAACATTGCACTTGGATCTGGTTCAATAGCAGGAGCCGGCAAGAGGGAGCGTCAGCCAACATTGCATCAGACACACATTGTGGAGAGAGGAAATGAGTTTAGTCCAGCCAGCTGTGACTTCAAAGGGGCTGCTCTCTCCGAGAACAGTGGGAAAGGGTTCCCTCTTCAGTGAAGACTGCAAAGTTCAGCCAAAGACAGTCCAAAGGGAATGGACTTCGGGAGGAGGGAAACTACAGCCAACGCACCAGAGAGAGTCTTATCCTTCCATGAAGTGGCCGTGATCACCAGAAAAGGAAGAAAGATGAGGACAAAGAGAAAGGACAAGATTCCGATGCTCATTCAAGGACTGCAGTCCCAGGTGCATGTGAAGTGGGGTGTTTGTGTGTGGATGATGTTGCTTTTCAGCTCGGATACCTCCTTTCGTGAATCACATTTCCAAATCTGTGGGAGGAGACACAGGATTCCTCCCCTCACTCCTATGGAGAATGTCTTTACCCCTTTGTACTTCTGGGAAAATATGCATTTCTTTTAAAGTATTTACTCCAAACAAATTTACTGAGGAACCAGGAGTGGGTTAGACCCTCAGAATACAAAGACAAACCAGACAGTCCTTGTGCCAAGAGTTCACAGTCTGAGTGGGGCCAGACACATAAACAGAGGATTATGATATTGAGTGGTAAGTCTTCGATTAGATCAGTGATGCCCTAAGTGTGATCACCTGCCCAGTATCAGCATAACCTGGGAAGTTGTTAGAAATGCAACTTGTGGCTCCCAACACGAACCTACTGAATCAAAACGCTGAGGTTGGTTTAACAAGCTCACCACAGGAGTCAGACGCATGCAAGTTGTAGAAATACCCTGACACAAAGCAAAACAAACTCTGAGCAGACACATCACACCTGAGCCAACCGAGACATCCTCTGCCATCTACAAATCACTTCTCAGTCCATGCCACTGGATTCTAAGTAGGGTACTTTGGTGAGTCACAAGAATTACACACAAGATGTGTGTCTGGTCTCTCTTAGTAAACTGTAAGAATTGCAAGGGCAGGGGCTGATACCTCTTTCATATTTCCTCTGATTTCTCCTTCCTTCAGACATTAATCCAATACTTAGAAAATACAGGCACTGACATCTACTTTAAGTAGCTAATTCAGAACTTAGACTGGTATAAGGGTTATACATTCAGGACGTGAACTTGGCCAATACGTACTTAAAATTTTTCCTAGCTCTTGTAGGTTGGAGGCGAATATAAATGTTATCTCTCCCAAACACTCAGTGAATGCTAGAATCCTCTCTATGATGCTTCTGCCAGGAGTGTGTTCTTCTTAAGCTTGAGCACCTCCACAGACCCCACTATCTCAGGAAGCAGTTTGCTTCCTTCCAGACAGCGCTGCTTAAAGAGCTAGCTTCTTCGGGGCTGAAATCTACCGCCATTTAAATTCCATTTCTTAGTTATAGTCCTATCCCCTGGGAACCCATAGCAAGGATACTTACATATTAATGTGACATTTTTCAAGTACTTGAAGTTAGTAATTATGCAGCATCAAACATGGGTTAAACTCGCGGACTCTGGAACCAAACTGCATTCAAATTCTTGTTCTGTCACTCATGAGCTCTCTGGCCTTGGGAAAGTTATTTACTATATGCAGCTTTGTTTCTTTATAGCCATAGAAACATATGATGGCGTGACACAAAGGGCTTTTGTACAGAGCGCATGAATTAATGTATGTAAATATGCCTGGAACACTGTAAGTGCTCTAAAAGTTTTAGCTATTATTAATCATCACCATTATCCTAAGAAGCTTGTCAGATTATCTGACAGAGGCCATCTTTCTCATTCTATAGTCACTCCCGACGTGAGCCTAGTCACTCCTATGGGTTCAAATGCCGCCTCTCTGTTTGTGTCAAATCCATTCCTTCTTCTCCTGAGCACACGGCTAAAGGTCAGAGGCCAGTTGGGCTGGATGAAATGTTCTGGCCATTATACTTTCGGTAGAAATGATGAGCACCGTGTTTAGTCCTGGCCCCTAAAATCATCCTGGGAAAGCTCCAAACTCTCTCAGCTCATCAGCTAGTTGCATGCACAGGAATCAATGAAGGACGCCAAGAAGCCAGCGAGTGGTGAAGCCATGAGTTGGGAGAAGCTTAGATGGCAGAGCCAACCCTTAGAGGGGAGCTGCCTCCCAGAGCCACCAGAAGGGAACATCCATCCACACTGGCCTTCGTGTGGCCAAGAAATAATCACTGGTTTGTAGCACTGAGATTCCACAGCCTACCATGACTAACACAGTGACTCCCTGATTTCTCTCTTGCGCTCAGCCTTTGCTTCTGAGCTTCTGAACTATGCATTTCGCTTTCTACTCAGCCTTCCTACAGCAACCCTCCGATTAGGTAGTAAGTACACTCAAGGCTTCTGGGTGCAGACCTTCTGTGTTGAAATACCTGTCCTGCTAGGTGACCAGCTATAGACCCCCGAGTGGATTATATAAACTATTCCTAACTGCATATACTTCAGCGTTGTTAGAAAATTAAATGAGTAGATAGATGTACAGAAAACACTAATAACAGTCTCTGGTGCACAGTAAATGCTCAATAAATGCCAACAACAAAGTTATTGTGACTACCCAACCCCAAATTTTCTCTTTCCCCTGGGTATTCTCTATGGATAACTGCTCATTCCCCCACCATCCAACAGCTATTAAAAACAGACACTTGCAACTGAATCTTGAGTCACAATTTTTTTCTCATCCTGTGTGGAACACATCACTATAAATTATTGATTATACTCCCCAAACGCTTCTCGAATTCGTCCACTGTTCTCTACCTTTTATTGTATTTTATTCATTCTAGTTAAAGCCACCAACGTAAGTGCATCCTTACTCGCCTTTTCAAATCCATTCCTGTGCCTTCAAATGCATCCATCACACAGAAATGCTAACGTCCTTTAAAAATTCAAATCAGATCTGGTCACTCCAAAATCTAAAATGTATTAAAACCTGTCATGGGTTTTGGGTAAGATGGAGGCATCCTCTTTAAATGGCGCAATCTAGAAAACACGTTTGTTCTAGGGACGGAGCAATGTGGAGTGGACTCAGCACCGGCACATGCAGTCTAGCTCCATACCTGCTAAGTCTGTTTTTTTAGTGCAACACATGAATTTTTTCTCATCTGTAACATTTTTTTTCTCATCTAGAGATGCTGCTGGACCCCAAGTCATCGGACTGTTTATGCCCACCCTCGCTACTTCTGAGGCTCAGGGTTCAACATTTATCCTGGGGTAACATTCCACTAACTGATAGAAGTCTATAGATTCTTCCATTAATTCTTTCAGAACTACCTTTTCCTGTAAAAAAAATAATAAAAAAATAAGTGGATTCGCCAAGAAAGGAACAAATTAAGCTAAAGCTAAGTGCTAGTGTTCATACGTGTTTTGAGTTATCTTAATTGACACGTGTCAGATTTAAACTAACAGAAGACGTTGTCTGGTCTTAGGTTTTGTGGTCACATTTTCCAGAAGTGTTGGGGGAAAAAAACACACCAAAACAAAACAAAACAAAGTAAGTGGCCCCAACAATCCTAGCGCTTTCTCCTGCCTTCAGTCGAAGCGGGATGAAAAACTGGCATTGGCAACAGCGTTGCAGAGTCTCCAAAGCGCTTGGGTTTCCTTGAGCTTCTTTGGGCTTGGGACCAATGGTTCCGTCGCCGTTCCTGGTTCTAATAAAGCTCAGCGATGGGTTTTGGGTCACATTCATTCCAAGAGGGCTCCCTGTCAGTCCCCGAGTGGACCTTGTTGTCCACAGCCGCTTGCAATGAAGGTGGGGGCAGAGGTCTCTGGTTACACCCACCGCTGAACCCAGACTCATCCAGACCACAGGAGGAACACATTAGAGGGCGGGACCCAGCCTCTGTCCCCACAGGACAAAGGAATAGCCTTGCAACGATTCCCTGTCTTTATTCCTGATGGTGCCATCATAACCCGTTGCCTCTCACCCTGGAGACAGCCCGGATTTCTCAGCAACACTGGCCGGCACCAGAGAGAAAATGGCATGCAGCAAAGGAGGCAAATCGGGTCTTGGGGATGTTTTCTCCAAAAGAGGGGTTGGACAAGTTGAAATACAAAGGCTTATAAACCCCTCCCGGTATAGTTCCCTCCCTAACAGCTCCAGCCAAGCGCCTCATTATCATTCGCCCTGTGTTTGAATAATGGAAGGCTTAGATCACTGTGTTCACCCAGGGAAGGAAACACTGTGTGTTCTAAAAAGCA
The DNA here is from genome assembly GCA_963924515.1 of Vespertilio murinus. Taxonomy (NCBI): domain Eukaryota; kingdom Metazoa; phylum Chordata; class Mammalia; order Chiroptera; family Vespertilionidae; genus Vespertilio; species Vespertilio murinus. The sequence continues at coordinate 4,462,136 of OZ004717.1, read as the reverse complement.
CTTTGAAGAGAGCTCTCCCCCTCTGCGACGCCGCACTGCACTGCGTCGTCCTAATTGCTAGATGCGCGGCTCCGGCTTGAAATTCAAGAATTTGAAGAATTGTATACCATGCCCCGCACCAGCGAAACCAGACCGCATCTCACTGCAAGGCCTTCATTACCCAAGCAAACCAATCCAGTCCTAGATTACTGCAAACCGTATCAAGATTTTACACACACACACACACACACACACACACACACCAGATTCAGGAGCCCCCAATTCATGAGGGATATGCTTAAAGACACCCCCCCACCCCCAAATCCATGCCTGAAACCACAGAGAGGGCCAAACACTGTATATGCTGCATTTTTCCTATGTATACATACCCGTGATAAGGTTTAATTTCTAAATTAGACACTGTACTGTACTCACCCTTCTTCTTCTGGTGAGGATGTAAGAGGATAAGATGCCAAATCCAATACCGAGTCCGGGTCACACTTTCCCTCACTTGCAGTCAACAGCTGGGGTGTCCCTCACTTCGGGGGACCCTTTGCTGGAGTCTTCGTTCAGGCTCAGTGTCTGCCCTCCGTCAGGACACGGTTTCAGTTCATGCCGTCTACCCACAAATCTAATGATCTAATATCTTTTATTTCCTTTTTGTTTGTTTGTTTGTTTGTTTGTTAATCCTTATCGAGGATACTTTTCCATTGATTTTCTTTTTTAGAGAGAGCGGAAAGGAGAGGGAGGGACAGAAACACGGATTGGTTGTCTACTACCCTCACCCCACCAGGGCCGGGGAACCTGCAACCGATGTCCGTGCCCTTGCCCCGGAATCCAACCCTGGACCCTTCAGTCCGAGGCCAGGGCGCCATCCACTGAGCCAAACCGGCTGGGGTTCTAACGCCTTTTCCATCCTAATGGGCGCTTATCATCCATCTGGCCGAACCTCTGCAGTTTGAGGTGTGACTGCAAAACAGCACCAACTTCTCTTCCCTTTGTCACCATTTCGTGGAGGGAAGATCCGCTCTCCGTGGATCTGGGCAACCTGGGCATCCAGCTGTCCCTTCCTTAGGAAGTCCGGAACTTTCCCCTTTCCGCCTCCAGGCGGCGCTGGGCGGCGTCTCCGTGGCGCCCCCGCATCTCAGGCACCGCTGCTCTCGCACGTGGGGTCATTTCGAAGCACAACCCAGGGGCCTTGAACACCAGCACTGACACTCCAAACAGGGTACCGATCTGATGAACAGAGTGGTTAGGAGACGAGGGAATACGCCGGAAAAGGGAAGAATCACTTCCGGGGCGGGATACTACGGGACTCGCGAGACTCCCAAGACTCGCGAGACTTCATCACGCTGCTCAGAATAGTGCACAATCTGAAACTTGAAGAACTGTTTGTTTCTAGAATTTTTCCATGTAACCAGTTAACTGGCACAATAGTTTGAATTTAATTAAAAAAGGTCGGCCGCCTGCGTCTATAAACTTTTATGGCCTGCAAATTGGTTAATATTTTTCAAACTGTGGTTGGCCATGGGTAACCTAAACAATAGAAAGTGAAGCCATTGCAAATAGAGTCAAGAATAGATATTGATGGATGGGTAGATGATAGATAGATAGATAGATAGATGATAGATAGGTAGATAGATAGATAGATAGATAGATAGATAGATAGATAGATAGATAGATAGATAAGGAGAGGGAAGGCCTGAGTCTGGTGCCCAGGCACTGCTACCAAACAAAAGACTGTGAGTAGAGTGTGTTTGGAAATGTTCTGAGCCTCAGTTTCCTCACCTGCTAAATGGGTTAATGAGTTTGTCTTGCTCACGGGTCAAGGTAATTTTGTAGCCCTAATGAAATAATGCTGGTCCTAGGCGCAGTGAAGCAGGTATGTTCAATGACTTTGGGGGAAAAGGGATTTTCTCAACTCAAAATGACTCAGGGGTTTTGCTCATTGTTAAACTCTGGGCATCTCTGCTATCTTCTGTGAGAGCTTACAGCTGAGCTAATTGGAAGACCTGAGAGCCCTGCTCTGAGCCGGCCAGCACCTCCTCCCATTTCCTGTCTAGCATCCTTCTGAGATTTATTCATGTGGGACAACCAGCCCCTTGTTTGAAAGAAGCCCAAGTTTCTTGAAAATCTAATTTTCAGGTCCATTCCCCTGGGTGAGCAGTAATATTCACTTAATCCAGTGCTTCATGAAAAAAGAATTAGAACTCAACTTCACTCATTTTATTTGGCTTATATGGCTGTGCAGGCAACAATTTTGAGCGCAAAACATAAATTGCTTGAAACAACCCAAACATCCCATCACTGGGGAAGCACATTCATTGAAATGGGACATTATGCAGCAATGACATCATTATGGAATTTATTTTTTTAGTGTGAGGAAATGATCATATTATAACCCTGAATGATAAAGCCAGACTCACAATTGTGTAATCTGTATTACATCAATGGTACGTAAGAGTCTATTAACAGAAAGCAGCTTTCTTATTTCTGTTAGCTGTCCCTTTAAACCTGTGGGATGGACTTCTAGAGGCAGGACTTTAACTTTTCCAGATTATCTCAGATTTTAAAATATTATCTAGCCCTAGCTGGTTTGGTTCAGTGAATAGAGCATCGGCCTGCGGACTGAAGGGCCCCTGGTTCAATTCTGGTCAAGGGCACTTGCCCAGGTTGCAGGCTCCATCTCCAGTAGGGGGCATGAAGGAGGCAGCCAATCAGTGATTCTCTCTCATCAATCAATGATTCCCAATTCAAGGGCTTCTGAGTCCCAGATGTTTCTTTTCCCTATAGAATTTAATATCTGATGCAGGTGGATCCCTGGTCAATTCAGTGCACTAAGTAATAGTTGGTAAGTTTCATCAGGGACAAGATGATTTCTATCTCAAAGGTTCGGTATCCTTCATTGAAACAATCAGGTGATACTATGAATTTTTCCCTTCTGGTTCATAAGGAGGACTAAATCCAGAAAGAGGGTTAAACAAGGTCAGAGGGAAGGAAAAGAGGCCACAATTTGCATTCTAGAGCACATGCTTGTATCTGCTTATACATACCTCCAGGGACACAAGAGAAAAAGGTGTGTACAGATAAAATTTTCAAAGACCTTAAAAATCTAACCGAATCATTCAACCCACAAGTAATAAATATCAGCTATTATGCCTGGCCAGTGTGGCTCAGTGGTTGAGCATCAACCTAAGAACTAGGAGGTGATGGTTTGATTCCTGGTTAGGGAATGCCGGGGTTGCAGGCTCAGTTCTCAGTGGGGCCCATGCAGAAGGCAGCCAATCAATGTTTCTCTCTCATCTTTGATGTTTCTCTTTCTCTCTCTCCCTCTCCCTTCCTCTCTGAAATCAATAAAAATATATTTAAAATGCATTCATTTATTTCTTTTTATCAAAAAATGTCAATACAAGTTAGAATCACAATATTGACACATTTTTGAGATCATTTCAAATACTGGATGAGACAGTGTTTAAACAGAGACACCGAGTATTCTAGGTTTCACCTAGAAATAATTACTAGAGCGATTTTGTCTAGTGTGTCGATTTATTCATGCACAAATAAAACTGAGACTTAAGCAAAACAGATCCTAGGATTTCAGGTGGAGGCAGGAAAAGAACCTAGGATTTTGATGTCACAGGTTTTCACAGATGCTTAACCCATTTTAATTGGAAGCTCTCTTACATTTTAAGACACACAGGAGAGGGGAGTATAGTTTGCAATGCACCATCCATTCCCTCATTTCTTCACACAAAAATGTACCAGACACTGTCATGTGGCCTGAGGCTCAAAGTCCAGGGAGAGAGAAAAGTTCGGCAATTGCTTTAGCTGGAATGTGGAAAGCACCATTAGGAAGTTATGGAGCGCTATGGGAGTTCATGGGAGGAATATATCACATTAATTTTCTTGTCAGAAGATCCCAGTGGGCTTAGTGGGCAGCTGTACTTGGCTCAGCTGGCGTGGGGGAGGGAGGGAAGAGCAGAATCACTGTGGTCCATTGTTCCAGATATTGCACCCAAAACTTCACAAAGGATTGGTCTCGTCAGATGTTAAGAGGAAGTGTTCCTGCTTTTAAAGATGTCCCCCTGGGTTGGATGCTGCCCAGAGACTCATGCTGGGATGTGGGACTTACCTACGTGAGAAGGCTGTGACCTCAGAGTTGGCAATTCTTCACACCTGAGCAGACCTTAAAGGTGCTGACATCTGGAGACTCACCTTCTCTTCACCTGGGCATCAGGACCTTCCTACAATGGGCACGTGATGCAGTGTCTCCATGGCAACCACTCTTACCTTTGCTGTAGGCATTGAGCCATTTAGTAGATAGGGAAATTAGGTTCAACGAATTTCAATACCTTGCAGGAGGATTGGGGCTCTATAAAACCAAAGAACTGGCTCGTATGCAAGCTCTTCTCTCCTTCCAGTGTCTCTGATATCCTTGGGTCTGAAACTCTTAGAAGAGTCAGTTGGGCTCATCTTTGGGGGTAGCATCAAAGGAAGATGGAGGAAGACAGGCATATTTTTCTTTTGTCAGTTTGAGGAAGAGGGATTTTGGAGGAGGGAACCGTGGCCAAAGCTTTAATCAGGGAAGGGGAGCAGACCCAGTCCTTGGGATCTATGACAGGAATGGGGCTGAGCCCTGGACCTTGCTTGGGAGAACTTTTGCTCTCAGGGCAGTTGGTTGCAAGACTAGGAGTCCCACAGGCATTGTTCTTCCCTCCTTCTCATCATTAGGCTCCATTGGATAAGCACTGGTGAGATATGCTGAATTCTGTGGAAGCCTTTCCCCTTTTCTGGAGAGAGGAAGACAAAGGCGGCATGGTAATGACAAGGAAAGGAAGTGCTTGAAGTAAATTCCACAATTCCTTGGCCTCTTAAGATGACTAGTTAAATAACTTGATCTGCAGAACCTGACCACCATTCTAATGAGCTCTGGTGATCTGGCACAGAAAATTAATGATAATAAATTAATTCCAGAGAATTCCATTTTATGTACTCAATTATTAATGGTATTAGAGTGTTACTAATGGGTTCAATTATTAATGGCATGAATAATTAAGAAATCACATCCATGTTATGATGTACAAGGGTTCCACTGTTGAGCAAATTGCTCAGGATAAATAAATAAACATACCAGGGTTCAGACCTATTAATGTTCAGTGTTCGATGTGTTTCTTGGAAAACACTGGTACATCTGTCACCAGGCTAAATTTACTGATGAGGTCTCAATTACCAGAAGGAGGTCCCAAGTCTTCTATTATGATAGTAACAAGAAAGAGGTGAGGCTGTGCTGGGGGAAGGGCACATTTTTTGTTGGCAAATCTGATCCTTCAGGGAGGTTTAGGGGGAACCGTGCCTGGATTTGGTGTCCAAAGGAAACTAGAGGTGAGATCAGGGAGGGCAGTTTGAATTCAGTGAATCCAGAAGAGCTGACCAGGTAGCCTAAGAGGAGTTTCATTTGAAAGACAGCAGAAGCCCCAAGCCACTATTGCCCCAACCGGTGCAACTAGATTTGGATTATGGTAAATAGTGAGAGAGGGACTTCAGGAAAGTGTACTGTCAAATGGGGCAAGTTATTAGCAGTATAAACAAGTATCGGACAACATTTCTCTGAGCCTCATTTTTCCCATTTGTATGATGGGGATGCTATTTATTCCGAAGGCTATTTGACAAAATGAATGTATGGATCATAATAGGATCTCAACAAAGGACTCCTGCTAGTATTGTTGTTGTTTTAGTTATTGTTATTATAAAATGTTCTCCTCCAACTTGCCCATTTTACGGGTGAAGGGAGGGAAGCCTGAAGAATAGAGGTGACTTGTCACTAAGTTTGTGCATAGGATATCTTCCCCTTGTTCCTCCAGTGACTATCTTCTTCATCCTGCTTCTTCCAGGGGCCAACCTCCTCCACACATGGCATTGACAGAGGGCCAGTGCCTGAGCGGTTTCTGCCAGCAGAAAATGGGAAGAGGGAGGAGAATGAGGTCAGGGCATTTTTTTCCTTGGCTCCTTCCCAGGTTTCTATCACTGGCTGAGCATCTCTATGGAAGACTACAGGCACTGCCAAGGTGGCCGACTCTACACGACTTTCTCGGTCAGGAACCCTGAAACTGCTTCCACCTCTGGACCCGTCGGGTCCACAGATAATAAGTTAGCTACTACCAGCTCTGAATTGCTGAATCACTATCCCTTTATGAAAATTGATTATCAGACTCTGAGTGTTGCTGATGGATACAGACAACAGTAAGAGGCAGAAATGATACAGGAGCCCAAGACTCCTGGTTCTTGCTGTAGAATCTTTTCTTTACACTCACTTCACTTTCATTCATATGTTCATTAATTAATTGTCTCCTGAGAACCAGGCCCTGTGCTGGCACATGTGGTATAAAACTCAGCAATGCATGGCTACCCATTATTGTGAAGCATCACATGACAATACTCTAGTGCAGGTGTTAGAAAATTGTCTGGATAGAGCACCAGATAGCAAACAACTTAGACTTTGAGTTATATGTCTTTTGTTGCCACTGTTCAACTCTGCCATTTTAGTACAAAAGCAGCCATAGACAAAAGCATATGGCTCTATACCAATAAAACTTTATTTATGTCCACTGAAATGTGCACTCCATATAATTTTCATGTGTCACAAAATATTACTCTTCTTTTAATGTTTTCTCTCCAAGTATTAAAAAATATAAAAACTATTCTTAGCTCGTAGATCATACAAAACCAGGCAGCAGCCCGAGTTGGTCCACAGACCATAGCTGGTTGAACTCTGCGCTAAAATATGAGCTTGGTGCTAAGGGAACCAAGTTATGGAGGCCAAGAGTTGGAAGGGGAAGGGGATTCATAGAGGAAGTGATTTTTGCACAGAGAACTGATGGAGGGCAAAGCTGATTTGGCACAGAAGGGAAAGTACTTGGAAGGCACAAGTAAGGAGCAAAAACAAGAATCTTAGGAGTTTAAGATGTGCTCAGGGCCGAAACCGGTTTGGCTCAGTGGATAGAGCATTGGCCTGCGGACGAAAGGTCCCAGGTTCGATTCTGGTCAAAGGCATGTATGTACCTTGGTTTAGGGCACATCCGCGGTAGTGGGTGTGCAGGAGGCAGCTGGTTGATGTCTCTCTCTCTCTCTCTCATTGATGTTTCTAGCTCTCTATCTCTCTCCCTTCCTCTCTGTAAAAAATCAATTATATATATAAATATACATAATATATATAATATATAATATATAATATATAATATATAATATATAATATATTTTATATATATAAATGTGCTCAGGGAGTGGAGCTGGAACTGGTAGGACCAGAGAAGAGCATGGTGGGGTGACAGGGGGAGGAGAACCTGATTGGGGAGAGAGTGGGAGGCTCCGAGCCATGGCCTGGAGGGCCAGAATGCCCCTCTGGGAGGCTGGACTTCAGAGGTGGAGAAGCCAAGTGGCAGGTCCTGGGCCGCTGCCTAGAGCCAAGTCCTACAACTTTCCCCACTGAGCGATGGTAGACAAATTACTTAATCCATCCGAGCCTCATGTCTTAGGTGCAAAACAGTCCTAACAGCTTCTGCTCTGTGACGGTAGTGGGGATTAAATGGAATGAGGCATGGACTGCTCTCAGCAGTCTGGCTCCCAGTACGTACTCAATAAAGTTCGCTATTATTAGCATTATCGTGATTAGGCTCATTGACTCGCCTGGCTCTGGCTGTGTTTTCTCTAGCCCAGATTCAGAGCATTGCTTGCCACTGCGGAGGGGGATGGCGGCTGGACAGTTGGCAGCCCCGAGGTGAACATAAGGTTTCCCTTTTAGCACCAGGATAGCATCAGCCCCAAGGAGCCTGCGGTGGCACAGATCCGCTTCTCTGGACCTGAACTTCACAGGCTCTGGTCATCGGCCATGGAGCCAAAACCACAGCTCCTCGGGGCAGACAATACCCTTCTCAGAATGCTCGCGCACACAGCACACCTATTATTACTTTGCCTGTGCGTGTTCTTTCCCGTTTAGACTGCAAAGAGAGGATACTGTTTGGACAGTTCCCTTGAGTCTCCAGGTTAATAGCCTTGGGTGAGTCTCCGTGGGGCTCCAGCCGACCGAATGGAGAAGAAATGCAGAAACGAGTGGACATTATTGGGTGACATCACTTGAAACAGACAATTTTTGTCTATCCTAAAGTACTACATTAACCTCAAAAGGCTTCGGATATGATTGAAAAGCAATATTGCATAGAATGCATAGCATTCCACTCCTCAGACACCGTCAGAAAACTAAGAGGTGGTGAGGATGAGGGCTGATTAATTATTACTTTAAAAGACAAAATAATTTTAATATTTCATTACAACTCGAGTACTTAACTGAATCATTTAACAGACTTACAGGCCCCATTTGGAGGTAATCCTTTTAACGTCAGGGGTTTTTTGTTTGTTTGTTTGTTTGTTTGTTTTGTTTTTTAGGGAAAATTATGTTACAAAAGTCACAAATGCTCGCACCACAACACCTGAGGAAAGAGAGAAGCCTAGGGGAAATTGACAGCAATGGACACAATAAGACTAAACCCATAGGTTATGTTTTTAACACTCAGTGTGTAGTTTATTAAAAATGTTCCTGTTGGCAGATGGTAAGTCTAGATAAAGGCTGGGGAGACCAAGCCGGAGTGTCGGTGGTCAAACCTGAGGACATAAAGAGCTGAAGTGGGAGATGCTGCGTCCGTGGTCGGCAAACTCATTAGTCCACAGAGCCAAATAGCAACTGCATAACGATTGAAATTTCTTTGGAGAGCCACATTTTTAAAACTTAAACTTTTTCTAATGCCACTTCTTCAAAATAGACGTGCATAGGCCGTGGTATTTTGTAGAAGAGCCATACTCAAGGGGCCAAAGGGCCGCATGTGGCTCTTGAGCCGCAGGTTGCCGACCACTGTGCTAGAGTGTTTAAGTGCGTGGAGTCCTAGGTGTTGTGTGTCATCACCTCCCACCCCAACTCCAGGTGGGGAGGCATGTGTTTGTCCCTCACCCCAAGCCAAATGGGAGAAAAATAAATAAATAAATAAATAAATAAATAAATACACACACACAAAATGTAAAGATATATAATATAAATATATGTCTTCTTATAAATAAAATAAATATATAAATAAGTATTGTATCTAAAAATCCATACACCGATACACACTCACACACAAAATAGAATGTGAGGAGTATCAGATTTTGGAGTCAGTGATCTGGTGATAAGTACCAGAAAGTAGTAATTGAAATGTAAAGGATAGGATTCTATTCTTAGTATCCATTTGTAAGCAAGATGTTTTTATCCTCCTGCCATATAAACATGATAAAAAGTCTTATTCCCACCAGTGCCTAAAAGCTCTATATGCTTGTTTCCAGGGCAACCTTGCCCCACTAGCGCTGTACGTGATTAAGTCAATTTCAGACCTGGAACTCCTTGTGAAGCCTAAGAAGCAACAATTATAAAAACGGTCTTTTGCCTAAAAACAAAGCAGCCGCTTAGCTATAGGCGCCAAGAAGAATACAAATTGCTACAAAACACCAAGGGACTCAATCTCTACAAATGTATGTGTATTTATAGCCAATCTTTAGGTCTGTTCCCTCGGGTTGCCAGTCCCTGGATTCAGTGCTGGTCGTTAAAGGGTGGTAAGTAGTCCTACTAGTTTTTCCTCTGATTTCAGTTCAAGTTGACCTAGGAGAACATCACTTCCACTTCTAGCTATTGGGACACAAGAGGGGCTAACAATTTAGGAAGGAGTGAGCAGATTCCATTTAATCTCAGACCAGATTAAGAATATATGTGTTCTTACCCAAATGGCTTATCAGAAACAAAATAAATCTTTTCTGGAAAAAGATACCATTCATACACAATTTCCTGTGATCAGTAAAGGACTTATAAGGCATATGAAGAGACAAGATGAAAAAAATAGCATAGACTTACAAGAGAGACAGATACAGGAGTTATGAGACACAGACTTCAAAATAATTATGACTGAAATGTTAAAGAAATCAGATATCAAGATGGAGAATTTTAACAGAAAACTAAGGACTATAAAAAAATTAAATGGAAACTCTAAAAATGAAAAATAAGACAATTGAAAATTTAAAATTCTATTTCATGTGTTTAACAGCATAGTTTCCAAAGTTCAGAAGAGAAATGTTGAACTGGGAAGATAGATCATTAAAAAAAATCTGACTCATAAGCACAAAAAAGAGAGAGACATGGGATACAGAAAATAGTCTAAGAGGCATATTTTCAAAAAAGTCTAGCAGGAGTGGGGAGAGAGAGAGGGAGATGGAGAAGAAATAATATTTAAAAGCACAGTGGTCAAGAATTTGCCAACACTGACAAAGAGAAAAATCTTAGAAGCAGCTGATATGATAGACAGATAGATGATAGATCATTTCAAATGAGCATCAACACTAGAAATAGTGGTAGTTGACTACATAAAAAATATGTATGTATATATAGGAGCCAGAAAAAATTGAAATAGCATATTCAAAGTGTTAAACAAAACAACTAGCAGCTGAGATTCTATACTCAGTAAAAATATCTTTCAAAAATAAAGGTGAAATGTAAAGGTATTTGTAAAAGACAAAATAATGAATTTTTCATGTTTAGTCCTACGCCAGGGGGTTACTTAAAGGAGTTCTTCAGGAAGAAGGAAAAGGAGGGGTGCTAGGGAAAATGGGAAGGAAGGAGAAGCAACTGAAATTGTAGACATGTGGGTAAATCTAAGTGAATATTAAGTATATAAATGGAAATGTCTCATGGTATATAAAGTATATGTAGAATTAAACTATAAGATAATAGTTTAATAAGGTGGAACAAAATTAAGTTGAATTCTTTAGGATAATGTAAACATAGTGAAAGAATATATATATATACACTAATTAGTAAAATATATATATATTTTTAATTACTCCAAGTGGAGGCAAAAAAAATGGGGAAAAATGAGTTTAGTAGAATAAAGTACACTTAAATAAAAGTAATAGTAGTTACCTTAAATGTAAATGAACTAAATATTTTCATTTTAAACGTAAAGGTTAACAGCATAGATTAAAAAATAAACCAACTATATGCTTCTTAAAAGAGAGTGAATATAAGGTAACTTAAATATAAGAATATAGAAAATTTGAAAGTAAAAGTTTGAAGAAAACACAATGCAAGCATTAATAAGAGAAGTTTGATATATACTAATAGCCCATATAGTGATTTTAAAGCAACGAACTTTACAACAGATAAAAAAGTGCAGTGTTTTGATAAAATACAACCTTTTTTGTGGCAGAAATGAATACATACTTCGCTCAAGTTCTGATGACATAAGCAGACAAAAAATCAGCAAGGATACAGGACATTTGAATAACATGAAAAGCAAACACGAATTACTTGCCTGGTAGACAACATGTATGCAATAACTGCAGAGAGAATAAAACTGTCGGGAGGGGGTCAGAAGAGTGAAGTTTTATTACTGTTGAAACTGATTTACATAAAGTGCTTTAACATTTTGTCAGAGTAAGGCTTCCAACTATACCCAAACTTTCTACCACCTCTACCTTCATCAAATTAAACCTTCTTCTGGGTAGAAACTCAACAGTGATAGGCCTGATCCAAGGAAGCGGGCGGGGGGGGGGGGGGGGGCGAGCTACAAACTTCATATTCAGATCAGGTGCTTCTTTTGAGAGGAGGGTGGCTCAAAAAGTCAAAAATGTTCCAACTGCAATTCATTTCTCTCCTAGGAGTTTCTTCCTTAAAACATGATAATAGGAAATTGGGCTTCCGCCTTACAGCAGCTCAAGAAGATGTGATTCAGAAAATGACATAAAAGTGTTAGTTATAATTCTGCTTTAACATTGATCACATTTTTATTTTAATGAAATGTCTATATTCCTGGCACCTCATCTCCAGGAACCAGATCTTATTAGCATGCACATCTCCAACTCTTCACATAGTGCTCTTGGCACATCATAGATATTCTAAAAGAAGTTGTTGAATACATTGAGTCTCTCAAAATTTGGAATAAGGTGAGGAAAGGTACTTGGCAGTGACTAAAACCAATCTGTGAGTAATAAACAGTCCATCCAGAAGTAGTCCTTCCTAAGACATGACATGTAATTATGTTCCCAGAGAAACTTGGAAATCACCTAAATTAAATCAGATATACTTTGTACATCTTCATATCTCAAAGGTGACCCAGAACAGTCAGGGATTTATCTATTAAATTGACACTGGACATTCTGAGGAAAGGTATGTTAACAGATCCATGTGGTTCCCTGAAGATGGAAATTGGGTCAAGGTCAAATAATATAGTCCAAGGAAGAAGAGGAAGCCAATCTCAGGATTTTGATGCCCTAAAAATGGAGACTCCTGTGTTTGGAGTGCCAGGAAATTCCATTTAATCCCCCACAAGAATCCTTAAGGCAGAAATCATTACCCCTTTGTAATGGAATAAAATGCTGAGGTCCAGAGAGAATGAGAAAATTGCTCTAATTACTTCTATAACTGAGAACCAAAGCCTGATCTTTTAATGTCCCCAAACCTGGGCTCTTTCAACTTATATCTTCAGCTTCAAAAAAACAGCCTTTAAAGGGTTTTTGGAGTCTACTGACTTGTTCAGTAGGCAAGCTACTGATATTGACGTGACCTTCCTTGGGAACATCCCCACGGGGGAAGCATGATGACAAACAAGAACTCTTTAGTTCCCATTATTATATTCTCCACATTTCATTCATAAAATGGTGTCTGACCTAACAATCAGTGTCTGATTTTATTGATTCATCATTAGGATTGTACGCACTTCCTGATAGACTCGAAAGACAGAGTACCTACAGGCCCAACGCTGGCTTAAGATCATCAAATGTGCAGTGCAGCCAGCATTTATCCAGGAGATCAGGCCAGGAATGCATGGCACACATTTATGAGCCTATATTTATAAAATAATACCATCAAGTCAGCACATGATACTGAGGGGTACAGCGTTAGTAGAGTTGCTCAATACAGGAAAGAACATTTTCAGGTATCCTTTGTAACAATGTGGGTCTGCTCATCCAAGGCCGTGAATCCCACATTGGTGGGCCATGCTATAAGCTCTTAGACAGTGGTGACAGCTTAAATACCAAGGCAGTAAAGGTAAATCCAAACCCATTATATTGTGTCTGTTTCTGAGAGTAAAACCCATTGACCCACCCTGAAGTGGTTAACTTGCAATCAAGTAGCCAGTTGCTCTTCTCACAAACCGGTGCGACAGCAGGCGCTCACTGTTCATATCTGTTGCTGGCACGATAGCTATCCAGGGTGATGCCTTGTCAGCAGCTGATCACCATTGGTCAGTGGAATCCATGCTGCAGAGCCCACATGCAGCCTTCACTTCCACTACCCTGGCCCATCACACATATGCCTGTCACGCTAAACCCGGGGTGCCTGGTGACAGAGGCTGACAAATGGCTGCTAGACCAGTCCTTTTGTCTACTAGTCCTTGGCTATTTAGGGCCTTTCCCAGGGCAGACACTTTCTGGTGGCTCTCCACCTGTGATACAAAGGTACATTGTGCCCACTGTCAAATGTTTATCCATATGCCTCTATCCAAACTCCTGTCCCTGATCTTCCAATCTTTTTCCTTCCATATCACTGGCCAGTTTGACAGACTTTGATTTGCCACTGCCCATGTGTTCATTTATATTTTAACCTTGGACAATAACCTTTCCACACAAAGTGATGGCCAGATGCAATGCCTAAAGCTCTGCCCATTGGGAGTGTTTTCCCTTGCTACTGCTTTTCAAGGCCCTTGATGCAATGCCAGCTCAACAAACCCTCAGTCAACCTGGAGGGGAGTTCTAGGGTAAGTATTGCCCATCAGAGTGTTCCACGCTGGCCCCAAATGACTGTGTTTGTGTATCCCTACCTCGGTTAGTCACAGATGTAGCTCACTCAAGGAAGCCTGAGACTTCAAGGAAGGTGGCTCTCCATGGCTGATATAGAACCTGAAAAAACTGAAGACTGTCTGCTTATCCCAGTCCTCACTGCTGGGCAACAAGTCCTCCATAAAGGGGAATCTGGACCATCACCTCTATGTCTACCACATGTCCTCCCTAATACAGTACCTGGAATACAGTTTATCTTGAATGCATATATTTATTGCCCCCAAAAGAGCACAGTGACATGTTTTCTCTTTATGACAACATGTCTGGGTTGGTTCAAAAGATCCATAATGTCTATAGCTTTTTGCCATTATCTCCATGATCACAAGGTAGCAACTATCATATTCACATTCAAGGCTAGAATTAAAAAGGACATTGCACCTGGCTGGTGTGGCTCAATGTTTAAGCATTGACCCATGAAGCAAGGGGTCACTGGTTTGATTCCTGGTCAGGGCTCTGTGGGGTAGGAGGGGGGGGCATGCAGGAGGCAGTGGATCAATGTTCCTCTCTCATCGATGTTTCTATCTCTCTCCCTTTCCTCTGTTTCTAAAGTAATCAAAAAAAAAAACATTTTTTAAGTTTAAAGGATATTGCAGCGTATCTGTCCCTTTTTATCAGAAAATCAAAACCTTTTCAAGATTTCTGCAGGAAAATTTCCTTTTCATGGGTCTTTTTGGCCAGAATGAAGATGCATTTGGCTTCCAAGAATGCTAAAAGAGTGAGAAGAGGATTATCATGATTGCCGTACACCAATAAAAATTTATTGCTTGGATGTGGACCTAATGCTTCCACACAAAAAAAGAAAAGCAAAGAAAAGCCATGAGAGTGCTGTCAACAAGGAAAAATGAAGAGTTGTCAAGTATTAGGTAGAATACTAATATCTGCCACGATGAATAAATATTTATCGAATGGAGAAGGATCTTTTGTTATACAAATAATTCCTGCAATGAGAAGAAGTTGGACTAAATCATTCCTCAGGTCATTTCAAGACCAGTCTATGAACTAAACAGAACATTAAAGGCCATCCATCATTAATAAAAAGAAATCTTTTAGCTAAGGCAAACCAGCTAGGCCGCCAGCAAAAGAGAGGAAAATTCTTTAGCATCATAGCCAGACTCTTTTGGTATCCCCAAAGGAATCCTCAGGCAGCCATTGACTTTCAGAGCAGAGCTGTTGAGGCAATAGCAAGCCAAAGAGGCATAATGACTGCTTTGTCCTTATCCTGAATCAGGGAAATAATGATGAGCTGTAGGGTCCATGAAAAGCCTCACTCTTACCATGGTTAACGACTCGCCCCCGCCTTCCTCCCCACCCTCGACGGATTCCCCTGCTCAAAATCTGACGTAAATTGTTTCCTTACCATGGCAAGCTGCCTAAGATTTCTGGGAATTATGTTTAAACAGGAATCCTGCCAGGGCTGGAATCAGCAGTGCTTCTGTGTAGCCTGCGATGTAAGCTGTAATTAGGGATACTGAGATCCCTGAAGTTGGAGGCCCAAGTAAGTGTGTTTTCTGAGTGTGTGTGTGTGTGTGTGTGACAGAAAGGGAGGGGAGTATAAATACATACATACAAACATACACACTTGTATACTAATATATATTTCTGTTTACTTCTTAACTTAGAATATGAAAAAGCAAAGACTATGTTTTCTTGAATAAGCTAGTCCCAAATTTGTTGTTAGTTTAATGGAGTATGACATCCTTCCCAACTCTGTTGTCTCTTTCCTTTCTTTGCATTCATTCATTCATTCATTCACTCACAATACACAAAGAAGTACTCATTCTTTCGGTTAAAGAACTATTCTTGGGCAAAGAGTAGCTAACAAGATAGATAAGAACTATATCCTCATAGAGGTTATGGTGAAAGGCAATACTTAAAATTGCTCTCGATGGCATCTACCTTTTTACCTGCTTCTGCTTTTCCTATTGTTCACTGTTTTAGGGTTGAGTGAAACATTGCCTGCTAGGACAGTGTCCTTGAAGGAACACGAGCTGTAGAATAAAAGGACTTGGATTGAAATTCCAGTTGAACCACTTATGAGCTGTTGGACCTTCAGCAACTTATTTCACCTGCTTGAGGCTTTCCCTCTTCATATGAGCTGGTGGTCCATTCACATGCTGATATTATCTCCCTTTATGCCTCTTCATTTCCTTACTAGTATTCTCTTAAATAAGCTAGTCTCAAATTTGTTGTTAATTTTTCATGGGATCATCTCTCTTCTTGGCATACAGAGATACTCATGATGTCCGAGTGACTCCAGTTCTTTGTTGGATTTAGTCAAACTTTATTGAAGAATAACATACATACATAAAAGTACATGGACCAAATATATAGAGATTGATGAATTTTCACAAACTGATCAAACTATGTAACCAGCATCCCTATTATAAAATTGGACACCTCAGCATCCTAGAACTTCCTGTACACTCTTCTGGTCACCATAACCAAAAGGTAACTGCTCTCCTTATTTCTAACACCAATAAGAGTACAGTAAAAACTCTTTTGCTCTGGACTTCTTTCATTACACTCCACATTTATAAGATAGATGTTGTTAACTATAGTTTTAACTTTTATTATTACTGCTCTATAATACTCCTTTATGTGAATCTATCACAATTTGTTTGTCCATCCCTCTATGGATAAATATCTAGATTATCCCAGTTTGGGACTATGATAAATTGTGCTTCTATAAAAATTCTTTTTTTAATTTATTAAGGTATTATATGTGTACATAGCTTACCATTGTAAAAATTCTTGTATGTTATTTTTATCAATAGCTGTATACAGCAATGTACACTCCCATCAACATTGTGTGGCGTTCTTATTGCTCAAAATGTCCACTAACTATTGTTCCTATTAAATTACCATTGTTCCTATTAGTTAGTTCCAATTAATTATAGTTCCCATCAATCAACATTTTTTGATATATTCTATCTTTTACATTTGAATCATTTTGGTATATGTACAGTAATACCATATTGTGAGCTTAGTTTTCATTTCCCTGATGACTAATGAAGGTGAGCAATCTTTCATAAGTTTGTTGGTCATTTGGATATACTCTTATGAAATTCCTATCTAAGTGTTTTGCCCAGGTTTTGCTATTGAGTTCTCTATCTCTTACTGATTAACTTGTAGAAGTTCCTTATATATTTTGTAGATTCATGATTAGCATGTGTATGGCAAATATTTTATCTCACTGTGGCTTTCTCTGGTTTGTGTCCTCTTATTCATTGTTTGAATATTTCTGTGGATAAATCTGGACTAGAATCATGCCCTACAACTTCTTACCTGTGAGAATTCAGGAAAGTTAATTAACCTTGCTGAACTTCAGTTTCCTACCTGTAAAATAGGAATAATTACCACTGCCTAACTTTTATCACATCATCATTAGGAGGAATAAATATGATACTATATGAGAAAGAGCTTGATAATTTATACAATATCCAGGTCAAGAACTATAACTATTATTTATAAATATTATGGATTATTTATATTACATTAGTGGTAATTAAGTTGTTGCCAGAGGAACAAATATTCAAATCTTTTGCTGGGCAGAAAAATAGGTTAGCTATAAATCACCTGGTAGGGTGATATCTTTGGTTCATATCTGTGGGATAAAGAACTTTTACTTACACATTCTATACAGGAATGAATCTTATAAGACTAAAATAATGTTCCCAGATGTGAACCTCAGCCCTAACAGAGTAAGTATTTTCAGAACCCGACATTCCACATTTTTTATTTCTCATTTCCTCTAAGCTCCCTGACTTTCCAATGGACACATCTAGTCACCCAAGAAAGTGGTGCTATGTCTCAGAACCTGGGCCTATAATAGGATGAGTTTTCCATGCATTATGTTTCCCCCAACCAAATAGGAATTGACTTTTTGTTAAGTACTTATTTAAAGTCTGTGGGGGTAAAAGAAATGTGGAATAACAGAAGGTCAGATGCTGACTCATTGAAATCATCTCATCCTACCTCCTACGTTTACACCTGGGGAAACAGAGGTTTAGAGAGATAAAGTTACTTACCTAAGGTTACACATAAAGTGAGTGAAGGAAAAAGCCTAGAATTTTGCTTTACAGACTTTACATTCTGGAGGGCGGGGACTATGTCTGTTTTATTCGTTGTCATAGCATGTGGCATACCAAACACAATGCCTTTCAAATAGTCTTCCTGCTACTTCTCAACACAAAAGAGAGAACCAATTAAGTAGATAAGGTTGAGCACTTAAAAATTATAGAATAACATAAACAATGATAGATTGTTTAGGAAGTATGCACAGCTGGGAAAACTATACAAATGATTAATTGTGGGATACTTCTTGTGTTCCTCAGAGAATCTTTCCAAAACTGCCCACACCCTGAGAATTAATCTATGTTCTCATAGAAATATGTGCTCAATTCCATTTTAGCAGCATATATTGTATTACTTCATATTATAAATAATTAGTCATGTGTTTAAATTCACCAGCCTGTGCCTAACATAGACCTTGGTACCTAGTAGGTAATCCATAATAGTTGCTACATGAGTGACTCCAGGAAACAACAGATAGTTAACAATTGATTTGTATACTACCCTAGTACCTTAGTATCTCAATCCATATTCCCAATGCTGTAATTAGGAATATTGAGATCCCTGAAATTGCAGGTCACGTGTGGTGTGGTGTGTGTGTGTGTGTGTGTGTGTGTGTGTGTGTGTGCCTGTACATGCAGAGTTGGAAAGCAGACACACATATATATGTATTTCTTCTATTTCTATTACTAATTTCGAATATTAAAAAATAAAGACTGTAAGAGACTTTGTTTCACGAAGTACAATAAATCCCTTTCAAGTCTTTTTCTTATTTTTACATTCATTCACCCATTCATTGATTTACTTATATTTTCAATTGAAGAACTATATTTCTTGGGTTAGGGGTGGCCTCGTAAGAACAATTTTGTCCCAAGGACAGATTTACCAATGTGTGAGACATTTTTGGTTTTCACAACTTGGAGAAGAGGAGTTGCTATTGGCCTTTAGGCCAGAGATACTGATAAACATCCTACAACACACAACAGTCCCCACAGCAAAGACTTCTACAGCCTAAAATGTTAGTAGTGCCAAGTTAAGAAACCTGCTATATATCTATTGTAAGTAAAATGTTGCCCATTGGTCTGCATATATTGAAAAAGACTATGGTTGATTTAATTAAGAGAAAGCATAGTCTCATTATGGGAAAGAAGTGGGCAATTATGCAGCTCTCCTTCTCTAACCTTGCAGTGAATGAATTGATCAGCCTTGTTCACCTGTAGAAAGGTCTCTCAATGGCCATTGTAATCTAACTGAGAGGTTACCTTTGAAATTTGAATGATTGAAGCCATTCAACAGTTATTTCCTGTATTCTTCTTAGTTACCATGCAATGGTAAAAGAGAAAGTAAAGAGAAACAATTCACACTGAATTACTGCTTTCCATTTTTCAAAGCATCTTTACTCTGGCGACCTCACAACTTCCCTTTAAGGTAAGAAGAATGGCAACTATTGGCCCAATCAGATAAATGAAGAAACTAAGGTACAGAGATAGATAGAGTCTCTATCCCCAAAGATGAAAGAGCTCTCTCAGTAATGTAAAAGGAAAGTCATTACTTGTAAACAATTGACAACAAGAAAAATGGTGAAACCCATTAATGTGGCATGAATATTTTTTGTCATTGTCTATCGGAATCAAGAAGGAGGAGGAAGAAAGCAGGACTAGCTCTTTCTCAGTCCATTCAGGCTGCTATAACAAAATATTATAGACTGAGTAGCTTATAAACAATAGAAATTTCTCATAGTTCTGGATGCTGGGAAATCCAAGATCAAGATGCCAGAAAATTCTGACACATTTAGTGTCTGGTGAGGACTCCCAGGATCATCTCTTTCTGGTTCATAGATGGCTGTCTTTCGCTGTGTCCTCACAGGGCAAGGGTTGAGGGAGCTCTCTGGAGTCTCTTATAGGGGCCCTAATCCCATTCAGGAGGGCTCTACCCTCATGACCTAGTCCATCTCTAAAACTATTTCATTGGGGTTCCTGATTTCAACACATGAACTTTGGGGAGGCACAGACATTTAGCCCAGAGCACTCCTTCTCGAACACTTCTCTGGTTAGACCACCCATCATAATCAGGATAAAGAACCTCAACCAAACTGAGAGCCCTAAAATGTTCTCCCTATTTAGGTAGATGCCATGGATAAGTGTCCTTTGGATCAGTTGAAGTAGTTTCTTTGTTGAGTGTATACAATTATAGCACTTAAAATACATAAAAATAATAATGCACATTTAAGTAAATAGCACTTCTATTTCTGCTTATATAGCCTTTAGGAGAAAAAAGTCAGGTGTGCAATTTTTTGCATTTGCCGACCACTGTCATATATTACCCTTTACCCCTTTGCACACAATATGCCACAATTGCCTAATCCTCACAGCTTTCAACTACAAGGTAACATTTAGTCTAGTCCAGTGGTCGGCAAACTCATTAGTCAACAGAGCAGCAAACCGCAAGCTGTGGTTTGCCGACCACTGGGTTAGATGATTTGTTAGTTATATGGTGTCATAGCTGTGTGAATAGGTCTTCTTTCAATGCCACTTGTGTGCTAGATCGCTCTCTCCCCTTTTTAAATCATCACTATTCTTCTGTTCTCCGCCTCAATTTTCTCCAGGAAAATAAAATCTGTTACATGGAAGCGCAACACTTAAAGTATGATACTCTGAGTACTTTTTATTTTTCTCCTTCCTTTGAACTGGCAAGGTGGGACATTCTCTGATTGATCTCCTCAGAGTCCCATGGGTAGAATAAAGCTCTTTGTCTCACAAGTATAGAACTATAAACTAAGAGTTAGCTTTACCTTTTCCAAAAAAAAATGGGATCACTGAGATTAAAAAAACAAAACCCCACAAAACTCTTTACCAAGAGGCACAACTGAGCCAAGACAATGTGCCCTACAAAGAAGGTTCATAAATTCCAGGCCTTACTGTGATCAAATGGACCAGACATTTGGCATTCTGGTCATTGCTAACATAGACAGTCCTTGATTTCACACTTCAACCATTTTTATCAGTCTCAACTAGAATTTGATATATGAGATTTATATAATTTCACAATAGATGTGTGTTTTTGTATTGACTTGTTCATAATGACACATACTTCCTAATGGTGTTTTGAGGATACAGAATACTAACAAGTAGAACCATGACCACTGGTCCCAGGATCATCTCTGATACAGGATCACAATTAAACTCAGAGTTTGGAAGACAGCATGTTATCAATAATACTGTCATCCTTATGGAGCAAGGTAAATTTATTAATGGACATAATAACAGCAATAATTGAGAGTCCTATGAAACTACAGTAGCACTAGAGAAAGGAGAAGAATCAGGCATAATTTCACTCTTATGGAATAAGTGACTATTCAGTGTAATTAAAAATACCACTTTAAGTATTTAATATGCACAATGTTCTATGCTACATACAAGAGATTTTTAAAATATATATAGTTTATTGATTTTCCTCAGAGAGGAAGGGAGAGGGATAGAGATCTAGAAACGCTGATGAGAGAGAAAAATTGACCAGCTGCCTCCTGCACCCCCCCACTGGGGGTGTGCCCACAACCAATGTACATGCCCTTGACAGGAATCGAACCAGGGACCTTTCAGTCTGCAGAGCGAGGCCCTATCCACTGAGCCAAACTGGTTTCAGCTATATACAAGAGATTTAAAGAAGAGTTTGAGAAGCAACCCATATCCTCAAAGAGAGACAGATATGTTCCTGATTAATTGCATACAATGTTGATAATGTCATGGAAGGAATCTATATTACGTGCTGCGTTAACATACATGGGAGTGACCAATTCTACATGGGGGGCAAAACTTGTGAAAACATAGCCAACAAACATTTGAGGCTTTTGGGTGGTCAGTAAAATCAATCAATCTCAGTCCTTTAAGATGGTCTTCCAAACCCCAACTCAAGGATGGTTGATCCAGTGACCACACAGGCACAACTGTCTGCCCACTCTGGCATAAGCTGGGCTTCATTGGGTAAATTTCCTTTAGAGCTGTTGCATTCAATTCTCTTCTCCCAGTTTTATAAAGTGAGGTCAGGAAGCCAGTCCAGAATATGACTAAATCAACTCGTAAGTCTTATAAAATTTTCACAAGGGAAAAATATAATTGCATGTGTGTGCAGGGCCAGATTTTGGAGAGACAATAGTCTCAATGGAAACAAAGACCAGAACTATTACTACTCAGTCGCTGCTGCTTCCAGCACAGCTGAGCAAGAACTTTCTGACATTTAGTCTCTAACCCTCAATGAGCATTCTTTCATCCAACTTATCAAGAATCCTATCATAGATCATGGACTTATATAGTAAAGCCTTTGATCTCTGACCTCTCAGGATCTGTCAATTAAGCTTTCCCAATAATCTATGATCAATCAATAAATAGGACCAGGTGTTATGTGAAGCACCTAGGAATCAATAATAAATGAGCTACGATCTCTCTCTTCAAATATTATACAGTTCAGGGAAGAGACGGGCACAAAAATAGGCAATTGAAAGTCTGGTTCCAGAGCACTGAAGAGAGCTAAGAAGAGTGGCAACTGGGGGTGCTAGAGAGACAGAAGGTGGAGAGAAGACTTTATAGAAGCAACACTGCTAGGCAATGACCTGAAATAAAATGTAGGGGATATGCAGGTGAAGAAGGGATGTTGGACTTGGCCTTCCCAGAATAGGAAATCATAAAAAACATCCTACGGAGCACAAAAAAGCAGGTAAAATCAGGACCGGAAAGGAGTTCAGAATGAAGGCAACATAGCAAGGAAGCTGTGAAAGAGTACGAGTGAAGAGGGATAACTCTAGAGTACATACCTGTCAGGTTACACAAATTCTGACTTCTTTTGAAGGCAGCAAAAAACTTAAAAGGTTTGCCCAGCCAGCATAGCTCAGTGGTTGAACGTCAACCTATGAAACAGAAGGTCATAGTTCAATTCCTGGTCAGGGCACATGCCCGGGTTATGGGCTTGATTGCCAGTGAGGGGCATATAGGAGGTGGCCAATCAATGATTCTTTCATCATTGATGTTTCTGTCTCTCTCTCCCTCTCCATTTCTCTCTGAAATCAATAAAAATATATTTTTAAACTTCTAAATTTTTTAACAAGGTGATAAATGTGTGTATTTAAAGAGTACCCCCAAAAGTTGCTTGGAAAGTGGGCTAGAGGGGTTCAAGAAACCAACTAAAAAGCTATCTTGGTGGTTCAGAAAGAAAATAATAGTCTTGAAATTTTTTAAAATGAGGGTGTATTAGAGAAACATTAGTACATTGAAGAATCTTCTGGGACTCGCAAAGACTTAGTAGTTGATGAATGCTGGAGCTGAAGGAAATGGCGGAATCAAGGCTGATAACTAAGTTTGGAGCTTGGAAATGGGGTGGATGATGATACTGTATATTAAGAACAATAATAATTTACTGCCAATAGTTTTGTTTTATAGTATTACTTTTTTGTTCATATCAAAAAAAGTAATAATTCGTGGCTTTCTGGAACCAGAGTTAAGGAGCTAAGTTATCTTTTCACCTGACATGAAGTCACCTAATTTAATTCTGTTTCCCCAAATGTGTACAAGAGAGAGAGTCAGACACAAAAGGTCATATATCACTAGTATATGATTCCATTTATATAAAACATCAAGAATAGGTAAATCCATAGAAAGAGAAAACAGATGGGAGGTTTCCAGGGCTTCAGGGAGTGGGAGATGGGGAGTAACTGCTTCATGGCTTTGGAGACTTACCTTGGAATGATGACAATATTTTGCAATTAGATAGAGAGGGTGGGGGCACAACAATGTAAATGTACTAAATACTACTGAATTGTCCTGCTTTAAATGGTTATTTTGGGTTAAATAAATTTTATCACAATAAATTTAAAAAATGAACTGGGAATAATAGCAACACCAGTAACACAGAGTTCCCACTTCTCCTTGGCTCGAGTTCTCATTTTGACATGAGGGTTATTCTGTCTCACTCAACCCTCAACCCTCTGTTTCTTTTTTTCTTTTCTTTTTTTAAAATATATTTTATTGTGTTGTTTTTTTTTTTTACAGAGAGGAAGAGAGAGGGATAGAGAGCTAGAAACATCGATGAGAGAATATCATTGATGAGCTGCCTCTTGCACACCCCCTACTGGGGATGTGCCTGCAACCAAGGTACATGCCCTTGACTGGAATCAAACCTGGGACCCTTGAGTCCACAAGCCGACGCTCTATCCACTGAGCCAAACCGGTTTCAGCTCAACCCTCTCTTTCTTTACACAAAGATAAAGGTGGGCCTGACTAAACCAATGCTACAATCAGATAAATAGTTGAGCTTTCAAAGAAAAGTAAATGGCGTGATCCATATCAACCTTTAGTCTTCATGCTGTGAAATCCCTTTCAAGCATTGGTGATGTTGTGGGGGTAGAAACGGCCATGATGGGTTGACGTTCCTGTCTGTCTGGAAGTCTTATCCCCTTCCTCTCACAGTCAGGTTTTCCACTGCCTTGCAGGCTATTCAGCCAGAGCTAAGACAGTTGCTGTGGGGACCCTCTGAGGGCCTCCCCTCCCACAGTAACCTGTCGTGGTGACTCTCCGAGGACACGCTGTGTTTGCAGGGTATCCATTTCAAAGATTGGCTAATTGCTCTGCAGGCTGCAAAAGTGCACTCTCAAATCATAAAAGGGAAACACTGGGGCTTTTCCCAGGCCACAAAGCATGACCAAGTTGATTAGACCTCATAATTCATACTCTCGATACCTGAGCTTGATCCTCTGAGAAACAGCTGCCCTATAAAAGCCAAGACAGAGCATGTATATCACCCTGTTCCGGCCGCCGCAGTCACAGCTTTGTGTCCGCGATCGATGGCCTCTGCCGTGTCTGGGCCAGGGCTGTGTTGGAAATGAAACAGTAAGAGTGGGAAATCACCTTTATTTATTGAGTTCACCTACTCTTTATGTCAAATCAAACCCCAGCCTACGCAGCTCACAGAATCTTAAGAGCTAAAGATGGAAAATGCCCCAGAGGGTGAGGGATGCTAACACTACACCTGGCCCACAGGACAGACATAAATGTCCACATCTCCAGTTCATGGAGTTGATGACATAATCAGTGCTCTTCGGTGACACACCCCATTATGACTGGCTGGCCTTCCCAATGACCATTAGGATTCTGGTGCCTCGAAAAGGAACATCTGTAAGTGGAATGTCATGGAAATCAAGCATCATGATACAAGTTACACAAAGATATATTTGATGAGCATTCAGGTCAAGACAAGAGACGAAGTATGAAAGAACATGGTACACACACATAGGGAAAGTCACATTCTGTGGCAAATCCAGGTGGCCAAATGCTTTTCTGGGGGAGAGAAAGCCCATGATGGGTTCTATACATTGTGGCAGGTCTCTCTCTTGCTAAGAAGGGGCTCTGAAGTGACCTTTCATATCATAGGTAGAGTTAGATTCATAAGCTTTGGAATTGCCCAGAAGTGACTGAATCATAGCTCTACCACTTCATTCATGCCTTCATTCAAGCACCCAGTAAGTATTGCTAGGAGCTAGATGTAGGTTAAGTGTCCAGGATTAGAAATAACACAAAGACTGGGATAGGATTAAGGCAATCAAAGAATTCTAGCATCTCAGCAGAGTGTCACACCAGAAATGGAGGATTCAGACCCTTCTTCCTGCTGGGAGTCACCTGACACAACATGAAAGTTGAGGGAGAAAGAGCCAGGTCAGCTAAATATAGATCACAACAAACCCATTGGCTGCTTTGAGGTAGTATGAGAGAGAGTCTAGAGGGAAGAGATTGCACCAGCCTCCCGGGGCCTCTAGTCCTCTATGAGGAGGGCCAGGGACATTGATTTATAGTCCCACTGAGAATGAAAATGGGGGCTAGTTAGGTCCCTCACATTAATGGATGTTGGACAGTCATAAATCAACAAATGTTCACTCTTTCTACTACATAAGGTTGTTGAGTTGGAATAAATTAGAGACAAAAGCTGTGAAGACTAAAACCCATGATACCAACACTCATTACTATGTGGTTGTTTCTACTAATATACAAGAATTTATGAAAATTAAGGCACCTATAAAAACCAAGACAGAGCACGTATATCACTGTTTCCGTCATGGTTACTTCAAATTTTGAAGATTATCTTCCTTTACCAAAAAAATTATTTTATTAGTATCAGTCACTGAATGAATAGAATCTCTCAAAAATTAATAGCTTAAAGTGTGAATAGATAACGATGATATTAACTAGTAAGTATAAAACAATAGCTTTTTTTACACAAGTTTGGAACTTCCCCTTTCCTACTAGGTGGGTTTCAAAGAAGACTATAGGGAATGGGGAAGTTTGTAGATAGAAATCATCACCTGAAATGATTTTTATCTTTCAGTGGTTCTTGGGTGCATGAATGGCTTCAAAAGGCTCAAAAAGCCCTGAAATTACATGTACACATTTCAGTTGCTGCACATAAAAGCATATATGTTTCTCAGGTCAATAACTTTTGCCAGTCATTGAAAGGTATGGCCCTAAAAACAGTAAGAATCCTGATTTTAAATTCTATGTGCTATCCTGGTCTATGGAATCAGAAGTATCTGCTTTCAAATTCTGGGTACCCACTATAGGCTCACTACAGGAGACTGTGTCAATCAGTGTCTGAACTCATAAGCTATTTCCTATTCTTCATGCAAGAGATAAGAGTAGGTATATCAATTAACATACCTTGGACTGCCAATAACAGAAAATCACACTGAACCTGGCTTATATTATATGGAAATAGTTCATGAAGGTCATGAGAATAGAAATACAGAGAGAAGACAGGTTTCAGAGTTGGTGTAATACAATGGCTTTGGTTGCATTTCTCTTGGCCTGGTCTCCCTGTGTGCTGGCTCCTGTAGACTAACATCTGTTGTGGTTATAGAATGGCTACAGATATTCTGAACTGGGTGGACAAAAATAATACCCATACAAGTATCATTCCTAGTTCACCTTTTTTCTCCCCCTGGAGTATTCTGCACAACTGAGTAGTCAATAAACATCTCTTAGATGATAAAGTGATTGGATAAATGCATGAAATACTGAAGTAGTAATATACAATTAAATGAGCATTTTAGATACTGTAAATGATGGATCAAAGAAATAAATTATAAGTTTAGAAAGTACTAACATTCAAAAAGCGTCAAAAGAATATCTTTCTTCAAGTAGACAGAGGGAGACCAAAATAACATTCCAGGCATACAGTTGGCACTTTGTTTAAAGCAAGTGAATTCATAAATGAAAAAAAGATACTAGATTTCAGAGGAGCTTTCCATCCATTCCAAGTGGTTTCATATTTTAAGTTGCAACCCTATGAAGTTTTAGGACACTGGAAATTTCCATGGAACCTTGTATCCTACAGAATCTCAAATTACCTCATGCAATAATGATCATGACCATCTCAAGCAGTAAGATTAATATGTATGATGAGGAGATTGAGTCTGACATTTTATTTTATTTTTTTTACAAAATGAAAACTCATTATTTTTTTAATTCTCCACTATTTTTATAGCCCATTTAAACATTCATGGAGAATTTTCCATATGTCACGCCCTGTGCTAGGTACTTTCAAATGCTTTTCTTTTTATACCTTTCACAACAAGGTTAGGATGGTTATAATATGTAAGAGCTGGAATTATAATACCAGTCTATATAAGTTAATTTCAAGTATATGCTCTTTAAAAGGCCAAACTACTTTCAAATAATAAAAGTAACCATTTAAAGAGGAACAAATGATTAAAAATTATATCAGCTAATTATGTAGATAGATCCACTAGCTGTTCCTAGAATCCTTCCTACAGTGGATTCTGTATAACCTACAAACACAAAAAGGAATATAATGACTTTCTTGGAAACTATTGGCACTTTAGATTTTCCCTGCTTAATTGAAACAAGGTGGTATACCAGGAAGCATCTTCGGTATGGTGCAAGGAAGACCTCAGTCCAATCTTGGGTTTTGAACATTACATAATTTATTTGAGCCACAGATTTCATATTTGTTACATAGAGCTTTGAATTGCCACTGTGAAGGGTTATTGTGGAATAAAATAATAAGTGCCTTTTATGAATACACTAGAGGCCCAGTGCGCAAAATTCGTGCACTGGGGGAAGGAGGTCAGGTAGGGGAGTCCCCTCAGCCCAGCCTGCCCCCTCTCACAGTTTGGGAGCCCTCAGGGGATGTCCTACTGAAGACAGCACAGTCTGGCCTCCCTCTGTGGCTGATCAGGGAAGGCACCACCCCCATCACCCCACTGCTACTGCCACTGCCGGCCACCACAGCCACCAAGGTGTTTTCATCAACACGGACTCTAGTCCCCTCACCATGAAAAAATGACAACTTTCTTTAGGCATTTTCACGATGTCTTATTCACAGGATATGACATTTCTTTATTCCTTTATTTTTTTCTTATCCTCACCTGAGGATTTTTTCCATTGATTTTTAGAGAACATGGAAGAGAGAGGGGAAGACAGAAACATCGATGTGAGAGGAACACTTCAATTGGTTGCTTCCTGCATGAGCTCTGACCTGGACCCTGGCCATGGAGGAGCCTGCAACCTAGGTACATGCCCTTGATCAGAATCAAACCTGAACCCTGTGGTCCATAGGCCAAGTCTCTACCCACTGAGCCAAAACAGCTAGGGCAGGATATGATAATTCTTAGCCCCTCCAGCAATGGACCTTCATTTTTTCTTCCAGGGGTGAAGTAGAAAAACCCTAGATCACCTTCTTGGATTCTTATTACCCATGTTACCAAGAACACTGTGAGTGGTGTACAGGGAGCTTAGCCAATGAGCTGTAAGAAAAAGTATTTTTGCTGTGCTGACTCCCAGCAAGAGAAGGGCCCCTGAGTGTTGTGTCTCTGCTCTGGGCCCATCTGCACTTGCAGCCTCTTTCTGAGCTGGTCATAACTGTTACAGCATCCTGGCTAATTTGCAATTACCTTTTTTTATAGAGATAGATGATAGATAGATATATGATAGATAGATAGATAGATAGATAGATAGATAGATAGATAGATACCTAAGAATTATAACCTCTCTTGCATTTATTCAATTAGGTCTCTCTCAAATATTTCAAATTATAGAGAAGGCACCTCAGAATGTAACCTTTGATAATAGGGTCGTGGCAGATGTAAGTAGTTAAGATGAGGCTATACTGGAATAGGGAGACTCCTAGTCCAATATGACTACCTTCCTTATAAAAAGGGAAATTTGGACACAGGCATACAGCCAAGGAAAAGAAGACCATGTGAACATTGGAGTTATGCTCCCACAAACCAACGGAACTAGCAGAAGGTAGGGTAGGGGCTATCAGTAGATTATTCCCTACCTCCTTCAGAGGTCACCTGATCTTAGACTTCTGGTCTCCCAAACTGTGAGGCAATAAAGCTTTGTTGTCTAAGGCTTAGACTCTACGTCACTCAGTGTGTGGTCATCTGTCATGGCAGCTCTGGAAAACTAATGCAGGTGGTCATGACTGGAAGGAAAGTAGTCATGCCAGGTGGGGATTTGGGAGGGAGGCTGAATAGACTACAGAGGCCAATTCCAGGTCCCTACACCTGTGATCTTGATATGGGTTAAAATATACAACTCACTCAAAGCAACTAAATATTTATTTTTACTGTCTTCTGGAATCCATGTCTGGTGGAGAGTGAAATGTATTAGCTAATGGACTTTACCACTAGTAAGTATTGATGTTTAGTAATCACTATAACTTTAGGTCTACATATTCTGGGTTCTAGAAACTTTTTGCCTCTTTCTTCAGAGATTAAGCAACTCAAGTTCAAGTTCCAAATTGATCACCTCTGGAAGAAAAACTAGTCAGGTTTAGTAATATAATGAGCCAAAAATTAAAGAAAGGGTATGCTTTGTTTTAGTTTTTTCTCCAGTATCACCAATTTTATCTTCCAGGATATTCTCATTTCACCACCTACCTAGCGCTTTTACATATAAAAACCCATTTGTTTCTTCTGATAACACTGAGAAGTAAAAGAAATGCTGTGCCTGTTATAAAGATGGGGAAACTGAGGCCCGGGGAGATTATGTGATGAGACAAAGAGAATTGACACAGCAGGTTGAAACAGGGTTACGTTTCCTCTCACTATATCAAGATGTTGTTGTTGTTTTTCTTTTTTGTATATTTTTAATTGAATTATTGGGGTAGCATTGGTTTTTTTTGTTTGTTCATTTTTATCATGGGAGAAATAGTCCACCACACATAAATAAAAATTTCTTTCTGTCCATTTTCTTTAAGATAAGGACATTTGATTCATGCTTATATGCTTCCAGGACCTCATGCCAGATTTGGGGTTTAGTCCGAATTTAAGATCTTGATTCCTGACATGGCCTTTTGGCTTCTTGACCCTCCTATTAAGTTACCAAGCTTGAGTCATAATTCTGGGTGATCTTGCAGGGCAAGGGAGCTTTGACTCAGGAGAGCCTCATAAAATCTCTTCTGGGAAGTTAGACACTCATTCCAGCATTGCACACAATTGAGGTATCTTTACAGAATCCCAGATCAATACCACCAACATGCTACTCCCCCGCTACACCCTGACTGAAGGCCCTAGAACGAAAAGAAGTATTTTATTATTGAGGGAGATAGTTGTCAGAGCTCCACTTGTCTTTGCCAAACAGGGTCAGAAAATCAGCCCAGAATGTAGGGTTGTGGTTTGTTTTCTTAGACTCATAAAATGTGAGTGCTAGAAATGATTGTAGAGATTGTCTGGTTCAGCATTGTCTCACTAAGAGCACTGAGACACTTAGATGAGAACCGATTTGGCCAAAGCCATATAAGGTGTTGGTAGCAGGGATAATATTAAAATTTATGATTCCTAACTCCTAATTCAATATGCTTGCCTATATCAATTGACCCAATTGTGTCCACTATACAATTATTGACCTACTTCTATTTCATGGATCAAAGCAGTAAGCGCTATGAGGTGTGATTTGTCAGGCATGGTGAAAACTTCCCATGGATCCCTGTTGTCTATAGTGTTGCCCACTTCATCAACATTAATTGTTAAATTATTTCTATTTTCTTCAACAAACATTTCTTTATAAACAATAGGACTCTGAGCTTTTGTTTTGTCATTGACCGGTCCTGCTCATCCTGGTTATCTCTGACAAAAGAAGGTCAGAATACAGTAGGGGAAGAAGATATTACAGAATTGAGGAAATATAATTTGGTGGAAATGATCATAGAATACATGAGATTTGGAGCATAAATGAAAGAGTCACTCACTATTCTGGGGATGGGGGAGAGTTATGGGGATGAGGAGAAGGCTTTGCAATGGAGGTGACATTGTGATGTTGGCCCTTAAAGGTTAAAAAGAAGCTTGCTAGCTGTAGAGGCAAAAGAGTATTCCAGTCTGAGGAAACAGCAAAATCAAAGTATAATAGTGTAGGACCCTCAAAACACAGTTCATACAGTCCATGGAAGGAGGAGGAGGGTGGACATGGCTAAAATGGTATGATAGAGCCAGGCAGCCAGGGTCCTCAAGGGTCATCCTAGAGCATGAAGGGATTGGAGTTTGCACTGAAGATGGATGCTAGGGAGCCATTTCAAGCAGGGTAGTGATAGGAGAGGTGTGTATTATGGAAGGGTAACTGTGACACTGCTGAAGATGGGCTCAGAGGTAGCAAGAATGGAAGCAGGAAGACCATTTCTATCATTTCAATTCACATGGCAACGATAAAGAAAAAGGTCTCAACTACAGAAGTGGGCTTGTGGGAAATGAGAGTTTGGGAGATATCAGAAGGTAGGACCCACGGATCCATCGTGTTGGTTAAGAGAGAGGAGCAACACATGTGACTGGAGATTCTAATGTAGGCATGTGTCACGTGATCATGAAACTGGACTCTCCTAACACAAATTTTTAACTTTTTAGATCAACTAGGTCTTTTAAAACTCTGAAGAAATTCTGAAGCTTCTGCCAAGAAAAAGGAACATTTATGCAATTTCTGAAGCTCCATGAGCTCCCTGAAGCTTATACACAAATGGGACTCCCAAATATAAACTCCAGTTTTATAAAGCGAATTTACATGCAGAACCACTTGTGAGACTTGGATTGTCAATTACTACTGTCCTAGAATTAATCCATTGGCTTCTGATACTGCTAGTTCAGTGGTCGGCAAACTGTAGCTTGCGAGCCACATGAAGCTCTTTGGCCCCTTGAGTGTGGCTCTTCCACAAAATACCATGGCCTGGGGGAGCCTATTTTGAAGAAGTGGCATTAGAAGAAGTTTAAGTTTAAAAAATGTGGCTCTCAAAAGCAATTTCAGTCATTGTCCTGTTGATATTTGGCTCTGCTGACTAAAGAGTTTGCCGACCACTGTGCTAGTTGCATATTTGTACTTGAATAGTTCAATTGGGAGTACAGGTGAAAGCACTTGGCATGTGGGGCAGGGGCTGTGGACACAGCACCGCAGAATAAAGCACAGAGGAGGATCAGGGAGATGATCAGCATCATCCCTCAGATTTCTGAGTCACTGCTGAGTCATGGTCTGAATGAACTGAGTTTATCCCATGCTTTCACTGTCCTCCCACATCTGAGACTCTATTTAGCACTCACAGTGCTCCTGTGACATCAGCAGGGGAAGACTAGTAGGTCCATGTCACAAGATGAGGCAATCAAAACTCAGAGCACTGGAGTGACTTTCTTTCCCAAGGTCACATACACTTAGTGGCAGAGATGGGACCAGGCCTGTTTTCCTCCTCTTCAAGGCTGTTTCCTTTAATAACAAGTTGGCCAGAGACATCAAGGTGGAAGGTGTTCTTCTGGTCTGGAAACTGATCCAGTTTTTCCCCATCCCATATTGTTCAGAGTGTTGGTACCTAGGACACTACTGTGGTCACAGCATTCAGGAGGCAGTGGGAAGGTCATGGGTTTGATTCATTAAGGACATTGTCTTCAGTTTCAGACAGACTTGAAATGCCAATGCTGCCTCCTACATCTCTGTGAGACTGACCAACCTACATAGCCTCATTGGTCTGCAGTTTCCTTATCTATAAAATAGAGATAGTAATATGCATCTCCAAATTTGCAAGGCTCAAATGAGACTTCGGGAGCTAAAATGCCTTCTGTATGCACCTGCTCCTCTTCTGAGGGCTTTGGCAGGAACATCTCTTGAGATCATAAATCCTATTTGTAGGCTTTTGACAACAAACACCTTTCATATCACTCATGGTGGTAACCAGCTTACCAGAAGGGTCCACTGGATGACCTGCCTGGAACACACAACTCTCTTGCCTATATCACCAGAACAGAATGTGCCAAGAACATCTGAGATCTCAATCCTTAAAGGGTGAGTCTTCACAGACTTAGTGAGAATCTATTTTTGAACGCATATGCTTAGAAATGGAGAACAATAAGATTGTGAATGTGGAACATTCCTGATGAAAAGAATTGTTGCAGGGCCTGTGTCATGGAACATTCCAGCTGTGTTTACTGTCCTTATAATAGCTTAAATCTATTCGCATATTTAGATACTTGCTTGCAGCATTGGAAATATTGCCACTTGCAATATTCATTATAAAAGAATATTCTATAAGGAAATAAAACTTATGTATTGTGTCCTATTCCAAATTACCAGCTGATGAGAAAATGCTGAGAGCTATTTTTTTTCTCATTTAAATTTGTTCATTTAATTGTAACAATGTGAGTAAATTTTGCCACAATAAAGAGCATTGTTTTTCTATACCATTTATCACAGAGAGAAAATGGGAAAACTCCAAAACCAATCTTTGATGTATGACACCCATCCATTTGCCAACTGTGTGACTTGAGGCAAACCAGTTAACCTCTCTGGGATTCTGGTCTCATATTGCTCAACTGGGGATATAATGCAGTCTCATCACAAAACCTCCTTAAGACTACCAATACTCCTATTCAGTTGAAGGATTATTATCCTCTTTATCAATTCCTTCTTCCATTCCCTTACTTTTCATCTAAGTGCTCAGGACTCAGTGTGCCAAGGCCATAAACTGTGGTTGCCTTTATGGGCAACACTTACCATTCTGGATCCTACTGGTCCTCATATTAACATTAAACAATGGGATATTCATGGGGGGCATTTCCTTGGATAGGAGGGACGTACAATGGCAAAACATGGGCTTTGTAATCATCTCTGGTCTGATAGGAATCGTGGCTTGATCAACTGTGCTTTATGTGGCTTTATTTTCCTCATCTGTAAAATACAAAAAAAATAATAATATCCCTTCTTCAGGGTTGGTCTTTAAGAGCATGGTTGAGATATAAGTTTTACTCCATGAATTAAATCCATTTACACATATAATACCTTAATTTTAAAAATGGAAAAAATAAAGTATAAAATTAAATTATTTCTAGTGTATCCATAGAGTGATTGTGGTCAAATCAAATTATTCCTGAGAATTTGGGTTTCATCATTATTTGCAAAGTGTTTATCAGTGATATAACAGGAAAAGTGCAAAATGGACCTAGACCACAGACCTAGGGTTCCTCACCTAACTAGCAATCTTCAGAGAAGGCATTCCAGAAGAAATGTCATGTAAGCAAATTCAAGAAAGAGGAGTAGAGGGTACCAATCGGAAATGGGAAGGAACACTGCTCTCAGCACAGGCAATAGTTTATGCAAATGTCTGGCACCCTTGACAGACTGAAAGAATGAATAGTCTGAAAGGGAAGGAGAGGAGTCTGTGGAGGTTGACAAGATTTAGACCGTGAACTTGATGGCAGAAGAATCTTGGGCTTCTTCATAAGAGCAACTGAAAGTCATTGAAGGTTTAAGGTATAGATAATGAAATGATTAGATTTGTACTCTGCAAGCATCACTTTATGTCTGGCAAATGCTGAGGTCTCCAAACTTATTTTTAAGTGTTAGGTAGTAAATATGATGCATTTTGTGACCCATACAGTCTCTGTGGCAACTACTGGATTCCACTGCTGTAGTGCAAAAGCAGTCACAGACAATAGTAATGGAGGGGGCATGGTGTGTTTTAATAAAACTTTATTTACAAGAGTAGACAGCAGGCAGCCTTTGGCCCACTGGCTATAATTTGCTGGTCCTGGTAGGAGGCATAGAGGAGGAAGTCAAGCACAGAGATTGGAAAATATTTGGGAGGACATTGAGTTAATGACTTAATTCACTCATTTGGTATATCTCTGAGGAATGCCTTCTGTGTACTGTGAACTATTCTAGATTTTCAGGCAACAATGCTGATGGAAAAAAGACACAGTTCCTCTTCTGATGGAGGTAACAATTCAGTGAATTAAACATAATTAAGTGAGATAGCTTTAATAAAAAGCATTGTACACTGAAAATAATAAAATGCATATAAATCATCCTCACAGTAATGATTAGATTTAATATTTAATAATGATCTTATCAGGAATTTTTGAAAACCATGCCAAGAACACCTTTACCGACTAATGAATGGAAAGATTTATAGAAACTGCAGAAAGTTGTACAATTTAAGAGACATGCCAATAGCTCTTTTAGGTGTTTTCTATATGTGACCTCATTTGACACTCACAGTATCTTTTCAAAATGGTCCCATTTTGCAGATGTGAAAAGTGGCCTACAGAAGTTTGATCCCTTCCTAGGTCCTCAGGAGCTGAGATTTAGACTCTAGCAACGGTTCTCTTTTCCTTCCTCAGGGTCGTCTGTTCGGGAACTAACACAGGCAGAGCAGCAGGGAGTTGGAAGCTGGAATTTCATGGTGGGGAACTAAGCAAAGAGGTGGGGACGAGCCCTCCGCAATGAGTCCCACAGAGAATGCAGGATGAGCCTGGGAACTGAAACCAGGAATCCCAACTGCACTTCCTGCTTCTAATCACTCTCCCCAGAGAGCCGTCCCAGCTGTTCCCCAGGAGAAGGCAGGCTGGGAGGATCTTTCAAAATCCAAGTCCTGCTTACAAATTTAGACTTCAGGGGAGAGAAAGAGGGAGAAGAAAAGAAATCGTTGGCTAAGAAAGTCACGTTTCCCATTCATCAGACCAATGGCAGTGGACAGAGGAAGAGAATGTAAATTCGGTCACTCTGCCTGCCGGCTCCCGGTGTCCCTGAGAGCTGGCCCACCCCACTTGGAGGGAGTGCCCGTCCGTGCCCAGAAGTAAGTGGCGGCACAAGGAAGGCTTCTGTTTCTCCCTAATGAGTTGATTATATCCTGTCAGAAGGATCGTAAGGCCATCAAATGTCAAGTCAATTTTCTCAAACATATT
Source organism: Vespertilio murinus (assembly GCA_963924515.1). Lineage (NCBI taxonomy): Eukaryota > Metazoa > Chordata > Mammalia > Chiroptera > Vespertilionidae > Vespertilio > Vespertilio murinus. The sequence goes on along the minus strand of OZ004717.1, from coordinate 4,425,967 downwards.
ATTTTCCTAGCAGCTGGGGCTGACTAACTTGAAACAGAGCATCCTATTGTTACGTTTCACTGAGAATGTGGAAGCGAAACTCAATTTAAAAAGAGGGAGAGAAAAGCCTTACGGCACACATGATCCTGATTCATGCAAGTTTACAAGTCATTATTCAGGAACCAATGTCATTAAGATGATTCGGCCGCTTAGTTCACAGCGAACTAAGAGTGACAGAGGAAATAACTGCAGAATGTGTCACTTGCCATAAGAGCCACCTTCACAGAAGGTGGGTGGGGTGAGTCTTCAGTGACTGGCTGACTCCACATACAAAGAGTCTGAAGGCTGGGCTTGGAAGCCCGAGGTGCTGAGTTCTAATCCCGTGTTTCCGACACGTGCTCCTGAATAAATTGGATTTCTCAAATTCTCAAAAGATGCACATAAAATACTGAGGTGAAGTGAATGGACTTTAAGAGTCAGACAATCACGGCCTCTGCCACTTAGAAGCCAAATGAATTTATGAGATGGGCATGGTCATAGCTGAATAAGAGTTATTGAAGGAATCCGATGACATGTGTGACGTAGCACATTGAAACAGAGTAAGTGCTCAACATTTGCTCCGAGTCCTCTGGCCACTTAGTGAATGAGCCTGGTTCGTCTATGCGGGCTTACATAAGGGAAGATTGACAGTAAACACTCTAATCACTCAAGTGAAACATGTATGTGTGTGTGCACACACAGAGACACAGAAAGGCTTTACCTCAAAATATCAGGATAATTGAGACAGAGGTATACATTGTACCTGAAGCAATTTAACAGATGCCCCCAACTTTCTTCTAATCAGTTATTTTAGTATTTAGTGCATTTTATTTTGGTGGTTTTTCCTGCTGTGTTTAAATGGCTTTTCTAGGCATGGCGCTGCGTTCCCTGAGAGAGATGACAGTTAGTTCTATAAATGACCCAGCAGCAGAAATGTTCAGGTTTGTATTTTGAAGTGGACACTACGCCATAATAAACGCACAACTGAATACCTCAGAGCTCTGGATTATGGAAGACCAATCAAGGGCTCTGCAGAGCTGGCTCTGTCTCATTATGTGGTCTAAATCCCCGGGCCTTGGTACCTCAGCGTGGAACAGGCATAATAAAATTTCAGTGCCATAGAAGTTTCTACCAGAACTTCCACCCATGCAAAACTGGACACCCCAGCAGCACATTTGCCGTCTACAAGTGTTAAAACTGTGCTTGAAGCTGCATGTTAACAGCATTTCATGCTGGCGCTGTCACGTGGATTATGTAACAATGTGTGGACTTTACACACAGCAACTGCTCCTTTTTGTGGTTGGCATTGTTCGGGATGTGCCCAAGAGCCATCTGAATAATTAAGTTGGAAGCAATGAGATTGAGCTTAAGGGAGCAACACCGTGCCCTGGCGCATGCGAAACCAAGTTCTGCAGGAACCCGCAGAAAAGAAGGCTACCAGAAAAGTCACCACGACCTCGAAATGCAACACAACAATACAAATGGGCATTTTCTTGTGGATTGACTCTGCCTTCTGCGAGCATTCCACAAATATCCTATCACACCATTTTGCTCCAAAAATTCTGTTGGGCCATAACACTAAAACATTGGATAATGATGCTGTCTAAAGGTAAATCACTTCCAGAAGGTATGTGCCGAGTAATACAACTATCTGTCATATTGCAAATCATTGCTATAGGTATTGATTCCCAAGAACAAAACATTTACTTGTGCTTGACAAATGAACCATTATTTCCGGGAATGATGGAATATTTTTAGAGATGTTCTTGTAGTGTTGGTACTGAGTGACAACATGAATAGAATTGCCCAAGACTGTGTCCCAGGCACAATTTACTAAACTTAAGAGGTAAAAATAATTCACCAAGGAGATGAGAAAGGATAAGAAAAGTCACTAAACCCTAGCCGGTTGGTTGGCTCTGTTGGTTGGAGGACCGTCCTATACATCAAAAGGTTGCAGGTTCAGTTAGGAGCACATACCTAGGTTATAGGTTCAATCCACTGTCGGGGCACATATAGAAGGCAACTGAAGGATGTTTCTCTCACATCTCTCTCTCTCTCTCTCTCTCTCTCTCTCTCTCTCTCTCTCTCTCTCTCTTTCCCTTCCTCTCTCTAAATATATTCTTAGATGAGGATTTAAAAAAAGAAAGAAAACTCACCAAATATTGTACATATATAACATCTTTAGGAAAGAGCTTGAGAAGATAGAGTTACATATGTGCAGGGCAAAGGCCCTATACTCTATGAAAAATACTGCCCTGATAAGAATCTACTATAATATAAATATACTCTGTAGATCCTTTGCAAAGCAAATATATATCTTCTGCATGTCTTTCCAGACAAAGCCATGGTGGTGGGACTGAGGCAGAGGCAGTTAGAGGTGATCAAGCCAGGAGGGGAGGGCAGTTGGGGGCGAGCAGAGGAGGGGAGTCAGTTTGGGGTGTGCAGGCTGGAAAGCAGAGTGGTTAGGGGCAATCAGGCAGGCAGGTGAGCAGTTAGGAGCCAGTGGTCCCTGATTGTGAGAGGGATATTCGACTGCCGGTTTAGGCCCAATCCCACAGGGCCTAACTTGGCAGTCGGACATTTCCTGAGGGGTCCCAGGTTAGGGTGCAGGTCAGGCTGAGAGGCACCTCCCCACCACCCCGTGCACAAATTTTGTGCACCAGGCCACTATATATATATTCAATCATCATTTAATGACTACTTTAGGATCTATGAAAAGAAGCATTAAAGGTGTCTCCATCATTGCTCTACCCTTTGGACCTTCTAATATAACTGGGGAGTCAAGGTACAACTCATAGAGAGTTGCATAACAATGTAAGAATTACATGGCAACAAAAGCCAGTAAATTCTGGGAGGGTTAAAGAACTGGTAGGATTTCCAACTAGTACTATCTAGTTCAAGAGTTGGCCAGACATTAAATATTTTAGCTTCTAGGGACCAAAAGGCAATATTCAGGATACTTATATAACAACATATATAAATGTATATGGTGTGTGTGTGTGTGTGTGTGTGTGTGTGTGTAGCAACTTATATAACTTACATAATAACTTATATAACTTGTAGTATTATATAAAAGCATTTAAAAGCATAAAAGTCAGCCCAGCCAGTGGCTGAGCATAGACTTATGAACCAGGAGGTCACAGTTTAATTCTCGATTGTGGGCTCAATCCCCAGTGGGGGCCATGCAGATGGCAGCCAATCAATGATTCTCTCTCATCATTGATGTTTGCATTTTCCTCTCCCTCTCCCTTCCTCCCTGAAATAAATTAAACATATATTTTTAAAAAAAACATAGCAATTATTTTTGACTTGGAAGTTTCTGACCAAAAAACAACAACCATCAAACAAGCAGAAGGTCAGATTAGGGGTATGGGCAGTTATTTGCCATTCCCTGATCTACCTTGAGATGTGGTTATTAGAAAAGACCCATTTTAGTTCTCAACATGTAACTTGGGAGTCACAAGGATGATTGGCAGCCTTAGCAAGTTGGACCACTGCAGACTCCACACCTGAGATACAAGATACACTTCCTATAAATGGAATAATCTCGGTCTGGGTTCTCCCAGACACTGGCCCTGAGACAAAGCTTTGAGTGCAGTTTTTTTGAGAGCTGATACCAACAAACACTTATAAGCAAGTGGGGAAGTAATCAAAGAAGGAAGGCAATATTTAAAGAGTAGGCTATAGAGCCAGTTATGACTGGAGAGACCTAGTCTTAGTCCCACTGAAAACGCTGGGAGTGAGCATGGCATTCACACCTCAAGGTCTTCTCGCTCTGGGTGAAGGAGCTGGGGTTTTTCTTCACCGTCTCAATTCTGTCACTGGTTGAGGAGCTATCAATATTATTTTTCTAACCCTTCCAGCCTTCCTGATATGTTGATAGAGAAATATAGAGAAATCAGCGGCCAGGAAACTCCTCCAGACAGTTGGAAAATAGGGCATTTAGACATCAAGAGCTTCGGGTAAAGAGATTTATAATATCTTCACAGGTGTGACATACAAAGGAGAGGACGAAATGATTTGTAAAATGAATGAGCTAGCCTGTTCTTCAATAAAACATCTCCTCATTTTCTACCTATTCACCTAGCCTGCATTTGGTCTCAATGCCAAAACACATTCACTTACATAGAGTGCCACTATTAGAAACTGCCTTCCGAGCCAGTGATGGGTTCTGTTAATTATTTGTTGGACAATCTTAAGTTTTTTATTCTCAAGGTGATTTTTTTTCATTTTTACATCTCATTTTCTCCTCTATAAAATGGGTTAAGAGCCTCCTGAGAAATCACATAGCTCTTCTGAGAGCGAACCGTGATACGAAAAACCATATGTATAGATCTGGCACACTGTAGACACTCCACACATGCTATTCCACGTCTTTCTTCCCCACCCACTCACCCTAGAGCACTTCTGCTATTTCCCTTTCCATCCGTGATTAGGAATCCTTTTGTGAACCAGAGACTAGAAATCTTGCCGTGATTGGAATATGGCAGCCATTCAACCTCGCTCCTGTCTGCTTTCACTGAGCTTCTCTGAGCCAATGGGAGTGGAGAATCTCAGACTGTTTCATGGGTCACTCTGGAAAATTCCAAATTGAAGCTTTTTTGAGAAAGGAGACATTACCTCAGAACTTCCACATGTAGCTATTATGGCGTTTCTGTTTATGTGAATGGGTATTTTCACCAGATATTGGAAAAATGCTAAAACTCAACTTCAATGCAATAAAGGCAATTCATTTGGTTATTGGCTCACGGTAATATGAGAAATATAGTAGTTAAATTAGACAAATGCTCCACCAAGAATTGTGGCCAAAACCAATTTTTTTAAAAAAATGGTAAAGACACAACAGGTTTCTGTCATTTTTCCTTCTTGCCAAAATCTTTGAGACTTGAAGTCTCACATGAATACCTTAAATTCCAAATGACCACTGACAGATTAGGGAAGCGTAGTCTCCTGTTGGATGGATGGATAGGTGGAAGAGTGGGTGAATGGGTAAGTATCCAAAAATGTTTACATCTTCTGTGAATAAACCAGTGGAATAGTGGCTGAGGAGGGCTTCAGAATGCTTCTTAGAGGATATGTATTTGGATAAAGCAATGGAGGTGAAATTTGGGAAGAGGATATTTTTTATTGAAAGGAAAGAACAGAGAAAGTTATAAAGAAAAATAATAAGAAATGCAACTCCACCTCCCATATGAAGAATAGTTAAAGTGTCTCCCCACTTTCACAAAGCAATAGGAAGAAGCAATGTGGGGTTTTTTTTCTAATAGAAATCATAAAACTAAAGCTGTTCTTAAAATTTGTGTCTAATAAGTAACATTTTCTTATTTATTAATTTATTGCTCATTTCTTTTTAAAGATATATTGACTTTGGATAAAAATGAGTATATACTTGATTTTAAACTAGCATAATTCCATCACCTAATGCAAGAATATTTGTTTTTCCTAAGTACCTACTATTGTTGTCCAGATAAATTTGCATTTATACAACTATTATCATAGTGGAGATACTATTTGATATTGTTTTTATCATTATTTTGAAAATGTCTTATCATTTTTTAAATAATTATATTTAATTACTTATAACATTCCATTAAATAGAGAAAACAATTTATTTAGTTGGACCATCCAAATGTTCTACTGTTTTTATAATTATATGTGAATTTGCCAAGGCTTTCTTTATTAACATGGCTTTTTTAATTTCAATTAGCTCCCTCTTTTAGGATAAACTCCTATTAGTGGAATTACTAGCTCAAAGGATATTATTTAACAATGCACTTTATTATTTTTTTACTTTATTTTTGTTGTTGACACTATTACAGACGTCTTCATTCCACACACCCCTTTGCCCACCTCCAGCCAGCCTTGCTGCACTTCCATCTGGCCATCGCCACAACAGTGACTGTGTCTATGGGCTATGCGTATATGTTCTTTGGCCAGTCCCTTCATTTTCTTTCATCCAGTCCTCCTCCTGCCTCCCTCTGACAGCTGTCAGTCTGCTTCAAGGATCCATGCCTCTGGTTCTATTTTGTTCATTAGATTCTGCATATAAGTGAGACCAGCTGGTATTTGTCTTTTGTTGACTGGCTTATCTCACTTAGCACAATAATCTCCAGGTCCATCCATGCTGTCACAAAGGGTAAGATTTCCTTCTTTTTATGGCCGTGTAGTATTCCATTGTGTAAGGATATTACCTTTATTGTGGTTCTTGATACATATTGCCAATTGCAATTGCAAAACAATGACCAGTTGCACACCATCCAGTAGTAGACCATTAACTCATTAATTTCAGTGAGCCCTGCCAGTCTACAGTGCTACCAATTTTTAATCCTTGAATAATTTAGGAAGTATAAAAATAATTTAAAGAATTTTAGCTTTAATGAACTATTCTACTACTGGCTGAGTAGTAGAGACGTGGAGGTAACTCACTAACAAACACTTGTTGAGCACTGTGTCTTTGTCCTCAGTCTATACAGTAAGACTAGTAGGGGAAGCAGAAAATGAGGGGAGGGGTAACCAGGGCTCTGACAGGTAAGGTCCATGGGTCCTTATCAAATTTTGACTTTCATTTCAGTGCTTTGGGAGCCAGTGTAAGGGAAATAAATGATTTTATTTGATCCCTGTCCTTCAGGAGCTTTTTAAAAACCTTCATTTTTTAAGAGATTAGAGTTAGGAGCTTCCCCTGTCTCCCCAAAAACCTGCTCTACCCCCACCACCATGCAGAGACCAGAGTACCTTACCGATACTTGGAGCTACAGCTCTCCATCTCTAAGTAAGAAAGGGAGAGGGGAGGAGACTAGGGTCACCCTGTACAGTGCTAGGTGCTCTATGTAATCAATCTTATTTTATCCTAACAACAATCCTGCAAGGCCGGTTCCCACTCCTACAGATGAGGAGACTGTGACTCACTGTGCTCACTTGAGAAAACCGTCTACTATGTTTCTTATCAATGGAGAGAAGTTTAGAAACCAGAGCCTCCTTGAAGAGCTTTTATAGAATTAGAACCATTTTACCCCCCTTTTTTATTGCTCAATCTCCAAGATGCCTAGACTTTTCTTTCCTGTGGAAACTGGGCTATTCCATGCTTCACAAGTAAGCTGGTCTCCACCTACTGTCTTCACCTTCTTCTATGTGTTTAGAACCCCCATAGGAGGTCAGAGGGATCCCAGCGTAGTACGTCACAGAACTAGGAATGTGTGAAATAGGAAAACCAAATCTATAATGTCTTCCATAGTTTGAACTGGTCCCCTCCTCTCCCTAGGTCTCAGTTTCTCAAATGTGCACTCAGGTCACAGGGAGATAAACCCGAGGATCGCTGAGGATCACTCCTGCTTTCATGACCTACAAGAAAACGTTCCCACTGGACCACACAACCAGGAATGGACACAGCTGAGAGCTATTCCTCCCCAGAAATATGACTCTACAGTTTCAGTTTCCTGGAACAACTGAAGAGTGTGGTAATAGGATCCATGGAGAGAGACTTTATGTGGCTAATATTCCGAAGCTTTCTAAGTGCACTAATAAACAGAGTACATCTTGGTGACACAGAAATTATGAGGCAGAGACCATAATAATAACTCATGTCTGCTTCCATTCACCATTGACAAGAGATGCTTCCACTCCCAAGACACCAGGCCAACAGCAAAAGAAGTAATTCCATTAGTTGCCACCACATGTACTTTGCTTTATGCTAGCTAGCTTTCCTTTTCTTTTTTCTTTTTCTTTTTTTGCCACCCACAAAAGTGAAGCCCAGCCATCTGCAGAAGCTGCCTTATGTCTAGGAGTAAGGGGTGGCTAATTCACTCCATGAGCTGAAGCCAGGCATCATGCTTTCCATGCTGGAAAGCAGAGCTCCTCTTTATTAGGCATCTTTGGTTTACAGCAATATACATTCCAGGCCTGGGAAGGGATTTTTGAATACATCACATTTGCAAAAGATTTCCCAAACTCTCCAAGTCTCATGGAAACTAGATGATCACATGAGCTAAATTTGCTTTCTTATCTCCCCCATCTGACCATTCCCCTCTCCCTGAAAAAAAAAAAATTCTTGGGAAAATTTTTTCTAACTTCCACTGAATACATCAACAGACAAGGAACTTCACTTAAACATACACACACACACTTTTTTATTGATTTCAGAGAGGAAGAGAGAGGGAGAGGGAGATAGAAACATCAATGATAAAAAAATAATCATTGATTGGCTGCCTCGTGTGCACCCTCTATTGGGGATCAAGCCTGCACATGTCCTGACCGGGAACCTAACCATGACCTTCTAGGTCATAGGTTGATGCTCAACCACTGGGCAATCCTGGCTGGGTACTTTATTGCTTTCTTTTATGCTTCATCCCATTCTATTTTGTGTGACCATTCCAATTATTAGAGTGAAATATCCAGCCTCAGACATATACTGCCTTGGAACAAGGCAGGAAGCATTAATTCTCTGACTGTATAGCTGTTCCTCAATGGTGGGTAATGCACCTCACACAACTCCTAAGTCTTCTCGTCCCCGTGTTAAGCATATGCACTTCCTCCACCATTCCTGGGGGACATAAATCCCAGATCCTGCCTCCAGCTTGCTTATGCTTCCCAATGTGGTGCCACTTGACCAATGCACACTGTAAACTTAGAGGCCCTACACTTAAAATAACACCTCCCATGCTGATGTATCAGAGAAAGTGATTGGAATGATCACCAATCCCATTCTGAACACTCCTCCTATGTTAATTTTGCCTAAGCATGCTTTAATTTTTTTCAGCCTCATTTGCCTTGTGGTTGGTCCTGTGCTCAGTTTGTGAGATTTGATTTCTCATCAAGGTGCAAGCTGGAGTACATTGAGAGTTGAAGTGCTCATGGTTATTTGAGTAGGCTGCCAGAATAGAGCCTCTCTACAAAATCATAAAGTCCACCTGGATAGCATTTTGAACACCTCCTGTATCTCTTCCACCCCACCATACCTGCCACGCTTCTACCCAAAGGTGGTAGATTATAATGGTTGAGAGCTTGGCCTATGGAGCCAGCCTGCCCAGGGTCATATCCCAGCTCTGACATCTGCCAGCACAGCCAATATCTTTGTGTCTCACGTGTAATATAATAATGTTACCTCTCTCATGGGTTCTTATGAGGGTTTAATATATCTGAGACACTTGTACAGTGCCTGGCACACATTGAGTGCAAGCATCATATTAGGGACAATCAGGCCAGGGGCCAGGACGCCAGGGTATAGCAATGCCCAGGTTTCAGGTACCTGTTACTTTACATTTATCACATTCCCTTTCACACATTCAATTTTTCTATATATAAAATGGGAAAAGCAAACAACAAGATGCCTGTGGTCTTTTTCAGCTCTCCCATTTATCAACCTATTCTTGTCTACAACTTTTCTTTTTTTTTTTAATATAATTTTTTATTGATTTCAGACAAGAAGTAAGAAGGAGAGAGATAGAAACATCAATGAGAGAGAATCATTGTTTGGCTGCCTCCTGCACACCTCACACTGGGGACTGAGCCCAAAACCCAGGCAAGTGCTCTGACTGGGAATCCAACCATGACCACCTGGTTCATAGGTCAATGCCCAACCACTGAGCCACAGCGGCCAGGCTACAAGTTCTCAATCATCTGGTCCCTGCCATGGTGGAAGAATCATCAGTGGCTTGGATGGTAGGTGATAAAAGATGAGATCTAACTCCTCTTGTCTATATTGCTTTTATCATCTAAAAAAATTAAAACATAAAGGCAATATGTTTCATAATTCTGTGAGGCAAGTTTGGAAAGACTTCTAAGGACAGTAATATCTTTTCAGAACTGCCCTTATGTCATAACACAGAGGGGGACTTCTCTCTCCAATGAAGTTGCCTTCATTGGTTACATGGTAGAAGTATTTTTAAGAACAGCCTGAGCAGTCAGGGATGAAAGATTGTGTCATTGTGAGGCCTAAAATAGAAGAAGGAATCAATTTTTCAAGAGAATACTTGGCTTTGCGTGGGGCTTTGGAAACCCACACAGTAAACGCAGTGGAAAAGGCAGAGGGCCAGAGGTCTAGGGCTGCCTCACTACAAAACCAACACAGCACTTAATTAACCTTGACCGTATGTCTGAACCAGCCACAGATGCGGGCTCTTCATCTGCCCAATGGGATAATAATGCTCTCCCTTGACTTTCTCATGGAACTGTGAGAGATCATAAATGCAAAGGCATTAAGAAAGCAGGGAAGCTGACTTCAGCTGTCCCCTGGTTAGTAACACTATGGTTCCTGTCTCTCCAAGGCCAGAATTAACTTCCTCCATCATTTAGCTCCTGCAGCTAGATACAAAGATCAGCCATACCAAAAGATGAAAGAGCAAAATTATTTTCTTTGCCTGCTCAACGCTCTTAAATGCTTCCTTGGCACCCATACCTCTTTGTGGTAATGTTCACAAATACTCAATATAGGGCAAGTAATACTTTTTGTGATGTGACCATCTCACCTACTCAACTTTATCTCTCACAGATGAAGTACATTGCTAAAAACTCTAAGATCTAGTTTACCGATCTTCCAGTTTCTTGACCATTTTTGAAATCTCCATTTATTGTGTCCCTTCTGCTTGGCTGGGTCCTAATCATTCTTCAAGTTCCAGCTTTTTACCTGTATAACCTGTCCCCCAAATGAGTCAGGTTCTCTAGGTTATGTGTTGCCAAATCCCCCTGTATTTTTCCTCTGTTGTCCTCACCACAATCAATTGGAATGACTTAATATTTTTTTTCCATCCTGGAGACTATAAGAATCTTTGTAACAACAAAGGACAGGTATGTCTCTTTAATTTTCAGTATCCTCAGTGCTGGGTGAATGGCTCACATATGCTGGCACTCAATAAATATGAATGACTTACATGTTAAACATAAAACTCATCTTCTGACATTCAGAAAAGCCCTTCTCACTTCACACAAACCCAACTTTGTCTCCTTTTTGCTTCTTCATATATTCTCATAATTCTTCTCCTATTTCCAACTTAAATATCACTTTCTCCAGGAAGGTTCTCTGACTTAGTTCTTGGGCAGTAAGGCATTTCTTCCTCCCTGTAGCTCATACGTCTACCAAGGGAATTACTATAGTGCTTTATTTATTTGTGAACATATATGTCTCCACAACCAAACTCTGAGGCCTCTGGGTACAAAAATCTGTTCTTTTCATTTTTCTCCCTTTTCTCAGAAGTGTCTTAAAGATGGTAGTACTTACTGAATATCAAATAAAGGTTACTCAACCTCTTCTTTTTCCAGATGGAAACAAAAAATACCTACACAGAGGAGGAGAGCTGCTGATTGAGGGAGAAGACTCAGAGTACCTAACTCTCATTCAACAAATATTTATCGAGTGTGCTCATTCTAGTGATGGAGTTTTTGTACAGAACAGAAACCACTCTGTAGCCACTTTGGGATAGAAAGCCTATACTTGCCACTAGTGATACTTGCACTTGTTGATCCTCCCGAGCTTAACTATCATCCTTCCTCTAAAAGACCTCATGAGAATAACACATTTAACTTTGCCATAGTGATTGAAATCCCACTAACATAGTAAAACCTTTTCTTCTGAAATTAGTGACCACCATGATATTACTAGACTATTTTTTAGTGTCATTTTCTTGATTGCAATACGACATCTGGCAAAGTACTGTATTTATTGGAATAAAATATATAGCCAACAAGAGCCAATCAGAGACTATGCAGAGGACTAAAATGAGAATGTGGGAACCCCAGAACCACAAGGCTCTCTTACTGCTTCACATGGGAAGACTGCTAAAGACATCCTCTTCAACTTAGGATGCTCATCACACCTTCTTTCTACATTAACATCCAGTGATTAATTATCCCCAAGACCATGATTGAATCAGAAAATAATATGTGAATTAGAAAAGTCATTATTTTCTTTATAGGAATCAAAATAAAGACATGAAGGGTTGAGTTGTACACAAATGCATTTCAGACTTGTCACAGAACTTGTATGAATCAGTCAAACTCATATTACAGGTTAAATTTATGTGGTGAGGGAGATGAGATTTTGGCCCCATTCCTGAAATCCTCTTAACTAAGACAACTTATGATTAAGTCGGCTCATCAAAAATCAAAATCTACCATATCACTTTTGTTATCAGACACAAGAAGAGGAGGGTGAACAGCATAATCTATTCACTGGAATTAAACAGTTTCATTATGTTTAAAGTTATGGCTCAGCCACTGTGTACCTTTGGCAATTTATTTGATTTCTCTTGGCCTGAGGTTCCATATGTATAAAAAGTAGATGGTGATAGCCACCAAACAGGGTTATTGTAAGGATGAAATTGTGTCATAGATGGACCAGTGCCTGGCACAGAGCACCACTTAACTTTAGTTCCTTGGCATTCTCTACAATTAAGCACTTTGCAATTACAGAAGGTCAATATGAGATAATCCAGGTTGAAAATTGGGACTACATATTTTAAAAAGCTATAGATAATGTTCAGTAAGTGAATATTAATTCTATCCATCCCTCACCCCAGTCCCCATGTAACTCATTGATTACTTCTATGAATCTTGGTTCTCTGGTCCATAAGAGGAGAACATAGTAAGTGCTACAAAAGGTTATTTGAAGACCTCTTTTATTTGCCTTGTTAAAGGACTGATGTAAGTACTGAATCATGTTGGCTGTTATGATGATGGAAAACATCAGAATGTTTCTGATTCTCACTGATTTTGTCTGAATTCTCAAATACAACTAGAGTATCTTTGGGAACGTGAAGCAGTGTTTGTCGATGATTTTTGATAAAAATCTTCCCAGTGTCAACATTCAAAGTCTGTGAATCTATGATCATTCAAATGGTTGTGATGGTCATAGCATGGTTGCGTGCTTAAAAGCCTAGTTTCCAGAATTCACCCTATTAAAACATTTTTATATCCCAGGACTGGAAGTAAAGAGAAAACAAGGCATTCACCCTCAAGGTGAATGGAACTCACATTGTAGAAAGAAATAAACACATTTAAACGTAATCAAAATCTTCCCATCCCTTTGCAGTGCTTAGGAAAAAAAACAGATCCCTACTGAGAATTGTAAAAGTTCCCATAATAGTAGGTGAAGACTGATTTGTCTGTAGCCATGGTAACAGGTAGCTACCAGAACTGCTTTCAAACCTGTTGAATTGATCAACAACCAGTCTCTCCATGAACCTACTTTTCCAAGCCAATCCATCAGTGACAGTCCCTGGCTTTGCTGAGACAGCTTATCAGTAACAGACTCACTCTAAGAAATACATCTTTAGGTGTCACACCATAGCAATCCAACCCAAATAACCCCTCTATGCAGATGCCAGATGACTTGCACTCCTGAAAACACACCAGTGCCTGAACTACACACTTCCCCCGAACCTGTGAGAGCAATGCCTGCTCCTGTTGGGGACACCGTGCCCCCACAGCACAGCTCCTCCTAATAGGGAGCAACACATTCAGCTTTTTCTTTTAATCTTAAAGGGAGAGTGATGCTCACCTCATTAATTCCAGTTATATTAAAACTAAAATGCATGTGAGTGAGGGTAAGTCAGACAGAGAAAGTCAAATATAATTCGAATTCAAAGGAACAAAATAAAAGGACAAACAAAATTGAAACCGACTCATTGACAGAGAGCAGACTGGTAGCTGCCCGAGGAGAGGGTCTTTGGAGAATGGGGTAAAGGAAGTGAAGGAATTAAGACACACAAATTGGTAGTGACAACACAGACACAGGGATGTAAAGTACAGCATAGGAAACACAGTAAATAATATCACGGTAACTATGCATGGTGCCAGGTGCGTACTGGAAATATTAGGGGGAACCCTCTGTAAAGTTTATGATTACTTAACTACTTTGCTATACACCAAAACCAATACTACATAATATTGAAAATGTTCAGAAAAAAAGTATCATAATGATTATGTATGTTTTCAAATGGGTAATCAATATATTGGGTGAGTCACTTTGAAAATTATACAATTCAACAGGTTTGAAAGCAGTTCTGGTAGTACAGTTCAATGAGTATATACTCATTTCAATGAATATATATACAAATGTCTACTATGTTGTACACCTGAAACTAATGTACTATTGAATTTCAACTGTAATTAACAAATAAATATATATGCAAAATTTTAAAATGCATGATCACAAAAGCATTAAAACAAAAATATATGGTGTGTTTTTTCAACTCTAGCTTTGTCATAGCAATGGTATTTTTTTTTTTTTTTTGCAGGGGGAGGAGACACCAAAGGCAGAAACAATAGCAGGAAATACTGGTAAAATTTAAACTGTTGTCAAAGAAAATGACACGCCATAATCACTACTAAAAACTGCAACACCAGTACAGGCACCACCAGGAAACAACATCACCAACAGCAACACCAAAACTAACAACACCAGCAGCAGCCTGGGCGCCATGGCCACTGTGAGACACAGAACTGGAAAGCAAATGGCAGGGAGAAGGGGAAATATTTGCAATGTATGAGATAATATAAAGACGAATGTTCTCAATCTATAGAGAACTCTTAAAATCAGTAAGAAAAGATATGGAGGTGGATTTTAAAAGGTCACAGGGCACAAAAGTAATCCAAAAAGGAAGAAATGCAAATAGCAACAAGAAAGAAAAGAATGCTGGGTAACAGATTAAAAAGAAAGCCCCACTTTGCCTATAGTTGTAGAAATGCTTATTTTAAAAGGTTGGCGATGCCTATCTTTTAATCACAACTGTTTAGGAAATACATTTTCATCCGGGGCTGGCGGAAAGGTAAAATGGTCCAACTTTTTGAAAAGCTGTTTGGCAATATGAACTAAATGCCAAAAGAATGTGTGATTTATATCCTACAATTCCACGTCCAGGAGTTTATCCCATAAAAAAACAATTTAAAAAATAGCAAAAGTATTTTCAAAAATATGTATTGCAATATTGTTTGCAATAATGAGAAATGGAAACAGCTTTAATATGCATCATTGAAGGACTACTTTAATAAAGTATGATATGTCCATGGAGGCCATATGTACACCACTGTGGAGTACCTAACAACCATGTAAATGTCCATTTACTGATATGGCAAAATGCACACAACATATTATAAACATAAAATATTCAGTTGCAATATTATGGGTATACTAAGCTCTCATTTTTCTAAAATACATTGCATACACGTATTCATTCTCTCATTCAACAGAACAAGTGTATCTTCTATTTTGTGCAAGCCACTGTTCTAACCATTGAAGATGACCCAATGAACTATACGGGCATGGTCCCTAGCCTCAAAGCACCTGCAGCGTGATGAGAATAATCAGAAGAGAGAGACAGGATGCCAGCAGACTGAACAATTTTCATCTCAAGTCAGCAAAAACGATGAGCCCCTATTATTTCCTTCTACTTCAAAAACTTTTCATCTGAAAATGTTGTTTCTCTTTTCTTTTAAACACTCCTATAGTCAAAATTAAAAAAAAAATAAAGTCATTTACTCTTTTTAAAGGAAGAAAGAACATTTTGTATAATGCCTGGTCATTCGGGCCTATGTTTTATTATTTTCCATTGAAATTCCCTGAGACAAACTGACTACAGCTTGAATTTTTTACACATTCAGTTTCCATTTACCTCTCCTATGCTCTCTGCTCCTCCCCTCTTCTCCCATTCTTTCTTCTCCTCACCTTTGTTCTCCCTCCTTCATTTTAGTCATGGAAATCCTTGCCTTTAAACTGTTTCACAAATAGTCACCAGTGGGATCACTAGCTAAGGATGACTGTCACACCTCCCCATTACCTGAGTAGGTGACTTGGTGCCAAACTTAGAAAAAAGTTCAAAATAGAGCAGCATTGATCAGGAAGTAAAGTGTATTGAACTTCATTGCCTAAAAGCTATCTTTCTGGAAGATGAGCTCCGTAAATGTCAGAAAGGGTATGGTAATATCCCTTTCAGATTTCTCCACTAAGGGATTTTTTTCATGCCTACTTACTCATACACCTTCTTCTGTACACACACACACACACACACACACACACACACACTTCAGTTATCAAAGCTGTACAAAAATGTGCAAGCCCCCTCTCCCATTTCAGGAAGTTTTCCATCTCTGGGGAGATTTCTGACATGTTCTTGACTGCATATTTGAAGAGGACATTGAATCCATTTTAGCCCCAAACAGGGTATAGGGCCCAGATCCCTATGCCAAATGCAAAGTACACCTGGGGCAAATTGAAATGCTGATGTTGATGGTGGAGTGAGAAATAAGCATGTAACAGAGAGAGGGAGTGAAATGAGTGTAGACACATGTATGCATAAGAAAAAGACAGTAAACCAGCATGAAGTGCTTAGAGAGCAGTTCTAAATATTTTCTTAGTTAGATTCAGTTCATCAAGCCTTTGAAGAACCTATACTGTGTGCCAAGCACTAGACTGGGTCATATATATTGATCCTGTAGGCAATTGCATAGATTTGAAGTAGAATTCTCAACAGTGAGCAATATTTATGACAAGGTCATCCTATCTAATAATCTAATAAAAGAGTAATATGAAAATTGACCATAACTCCAACACACAAGATGGCCACCCCCATGTGGTCAAAGATGGCTGCCCCTATGTAGACACAAGATGGCCACCACAAGATGGCCTACAGGTGAGCGCAGTTAGGGGAGACCAGGCCTGCAGGGGAGAATAGATAGGGAGGACCCAGGCCTGCAAAGGAGAGCAGCAGTGGGGAACTCAGGCCTGCAGGGGAGGACAGTTGGGGGGGGGACCAGCCTTACAGGGGAGGACAGTTGGGGGCTACCAGGCTTATAGGGGAGGGCAGTTAGGGGAAATTGGACCAGCAGGGGATAAATTAGGTGTTAATCATGATGGCAGGGGATTGGTTAGAGTGTGATTAGGCTGGCAGGCAGAAGTGGTTAGGGGCAATCAGGCAGGCAGGCAGGCAAGCAGTTGGGAGAGGGATGTCCAACTGCTCATTTAGGCCCAATCCCCAGTGGGACAGTTCGGGGGTTCTGGCCTAAATGGGCAGTCAGATATCCCTTGAGGCATCCAGATTGGAGAGGATGCAGGCTGGGCTGAGGGAAACAACCCCCTGGCCCCTGTGCACAAATTTCATGTGCCAGGCCTCTAGTGTACTTATAAAAAGTAATAATAAGCTTATACTCGGTTCACTAGGCAACAGTCTAGGTAGAAAACTTTAGATGTGGGTATCGTAATATTACCCATGGAAAGAGCTCATGGAATAATAGTGCTTATTAAAATATTTTAATTCATTTACTCATTAATTCACCAGGAACTGCAAAGACTATGGGGAAATACAGAAATGAATAAAACAATTTATGACCTTGAGGATTGGTAGAGTATAAGCTGCAAATTATAACAGAGAAACAAACATGTAAATCATAAGATAAATAACATTTATAAAGGTAATATAAGAAGAAGTAAAGTTTGTTGAGTTCTTAATATATTTCAGTTGCTATATTAACTGACTGCATTATGAGTTCTATGAGTGATGATATGTCAGTTTATGTTCAGTGTTCTATATCATTTAGTCTGGCATTTGCAAGCACTCAATAATTATTTGTTCAATGAATATATGTGATCTCATGTAATCTATTTTATAGCTAAGAAAATTGTACAGTAGGTGGCAGAATTATTGGTGAAACCCAGGTATTTTTGATCTAACAGTCTTCTAATCCCACTTTCCTACTCCCCATAAATACATACAGGGTGAACCAAGTGAGGAAAATCTATAAAGATATGACTGTATCATCCAATGGGCCATAAATTATATAAAGTCAGGAAGCATGTCTGTCTTATTTATCATAATATTCTCTAGTGCAAAGTAGCATGGATAAAATATACATAATTATCAACTATAAACTGGCTAGGTTATGATGATCTCTGAATGTGTAATTATCTGGCCACTCAGAGTATATCCTATATATTAAAAGGCTAATATGCAAATTGTCCCCTTGACCAGGAGTTTGACCAGCAGGCAGGTTGGCCAACCGCCCATGTCCCTCCCCCTGGCCAGGCTGGCCAGACTCCACCCATGCACAAATTCATGCACTGGGCCTCTAATACACATACACACACACACACACACACACACACACACACACACACACACTGAGTGGCCAGATTATTATGCATTCAGAGATCATAATAATCTAGCCACTCAGTGTATACATATATATTTCTTCAATTATGATGTTTGATTCAGACATGTTTTCTTTCAAGAATATATATACTACCGGTATACTATTATTATTATGTATGTTATGTTGTTATTAATCTGGTCCTCTATTAGTCTGTTCAAGCTGCCTTAACAAAATATCATAGACTGGTGACTTAAATTTATTTTCTCACAGATATGGACATTGGAAGTCCAAGATCAAGGTATCAGCAAAGAACATTTCCTCTGGCTCAGATATACCCACCTTCTCATCATGTTCTCAGATAGTATTTTCTCTATGTATGCACACGGAGAAAGAGATCTTTTCTTCTTTGTCTTCTTCTACTTCTTCATCTTCTCTGTCTCCTCCTCCTACTCCTCCTCCTTCCTCTTCCCTTCTCCTCAGTCTTTTTCTTTCTTTTCTTTCTCCTCCCTCCTTCTCCTCATCTTTGGCCACCACTTCTGTCTGATTAGGACCCCACCCTTATGTGCTCATTTAATTTTAATTACTTTATAAAAGCCCTACCTTCATACATAATCCTATTGAGAGTTTGGACTTCAACATACGAATTTTAGAAAAACTTATTCATTTCATAGTAACTCTTACCTTGATCTCTACCCTTCATGGAAAAAAACCCAATCAGATATAACAGGCAATGAGAGACCCATTAATATAGTCCATATAGAATAGTGTCAAGGCCCAGAGAAGATGAGAATAGTGGAGAATATATCTGGAGAAGTCAAAACACATCCACTTCAGTAGGTTGAAAGAATGAATAAGTAAATAAATAAATGAATGATTAGAATAAATGAAGTTGTTACGGAGAGTCAGGTGGTATGAGACTATTTCAGTTCAGGGAAAGGAATAATGAGCAATAAAGTTGAAGTCATCTGGGACTAGATGTTGCAGAATTTTGTAGACTATATTAAGGATTTTGGATTTTATCCAAAAGGCAAGATTAAAAAAAATAATAACAGGAAGAGAGGACAGACTTAAGGAAAAAAATGGTGAAAAGGTGAGTTCAACACCTACTATGTTTCAGACAATGATGTAAGCGAGTTTGTGTATAATACATATGTTCATCACACACAAAAAAACCACACACACAAAACATCTGTGTTGTAGATATAATCATCTCCACTTTCTGGACAAGAAACTAAGGCTTAAAAGTTTAATGAACTGACCCAGTGTCATACTGGTATTAAGGGAAGGAGCAGAGATCAAACTCCTGATCCAGATGGCTGAGCCCAGGACCAGTGTGGTGAGGGCACAGATACATCCCTGCTGCCATCATTGGCGGATGGACACAGAAAGATCTGATCCCTACAGTGTGTGCTTGCATTTTATCAACTTAGTGCTCTTCCCTCCTCTTGTATTAATTTACTGTCTTTTATATATATATATATATATATATATATATATATATATATATATATATATAATTGATATTTTACAGAGAGGAAGGGAGAGGGATAGTTAGAAACATTAATGAGAGAGAAACATAGATTAGCTGCCTCCTGCACACCCCAATCTCCCTCCACTCCCCACCCCTGGCTGGGATGTGCCCGCAACCAAGGCACATGCCCTTGACCGGAATCAAACCCGGGACCCCTCAGTCTTCAGGCTGACCCTCTATCCACTGAGCCAAACTAGTCAGGCAATTTACTGTCTTTATCTGATTCATCCCCAGTAAATCTACTTTATGGTTTGCTGTCTTTATATTGCTTCGCATATTTCATTTTTCACACAACCCTTCTCTCTCTTTTATTTTCCCCACTCCCCTTTGATCCTTATAGATGGGGATGTTTTGTGTTTTCTGCCTGTGTTCTCAGGACGTGTACGTGGAAGAGCACCCTGGAAACCAGAGCCTCCTGGTGCGGCAGGTAGGATGCTATGGGCAAGGGGCCCGGTTGCACATGCAATCTGTTTCAGGGACTGGAACAGAAGCAGAGCTCAGAGACACACTCTCAGCTTTTACGCATTTTACAACCTATGCGCTGGGAAAGTGCCCTGTGGCTGCAGCACTCCAGAGCTTCGGTGTCTCTGGCAAAAGCAAGACAATAGTGCAGCCAGGGGTGTGAGCCCCTGTGTGTCGTCCTGGCAGCAGCTGCAATCATGTTGTCCTGTCTGCAGTGATGGTCCTCCTTAAGGTGACTAGTGAGTCATCAGAGACCTGTTTCTGCTTGCTGGTACTGATCCATCTCTTCCTTGAGAAAGAACAGATTTCACCTGCAAGACCATCTCTACCAAATGCAATGGTTTCAAAGCCTGCTTCCAAATTTAAAGCCAGGATAGGGATCTGAGACCTGCACCTGTCACTCAGAGGTGGAGAGATTATGGGTCATTCCCATACCTTCCCTTGGCTTCGTTTGCTTCCGTGGCAAATGGTGAAAAAGATACCAGCGTCACCGGTTGGGGATGACAATTCAATGAGATAATTAATTCAAAAACCTTTTACAGAAACTGTAAAAGACTAGACCATCGTATGTAATGATTGCCCATAGTTCAGACCCTTGGCTTATTAGTAAGCCCTGCTTTCTATCGGAGACAAACTCTCTTGATGATCACATAAAATAACCGAAGAGATCCTGTGATACTTGAGCAAAATAAGCCAGCCAGAGAAAGATAAAAATCACATGATCTCACTCATATGTGGAACCTAATGAAGAACATAAACTGATGAACAAAAACAGACCCAGAGACATAGATTCATGAAAAGACAGTGAAAACTCAGAGGGGAGGTGGGGGGCGGGGGAAGGGGAAGCATGAGATCAGTCAATGAACTCATATGCATATATGCATAACCCATGGACACAGACAATAGGGTGGTGAAGGCTTGGGGGAAGGGGGCGAGGACAATGTGGGGGAGGGGCATATGTAATACTTTCAACAATAAAGATTTATTTTTAAAAATAACAGAAGAATGCTAGAAAGGGACTTAGAATTCGAAGAGTGTCATTTTCACACAGGAAACTGAAGTCTAAGGAAGGGAAATGTTTGGCCCATAATTCTGAGCTTGGTTACTCTTACCTGCTCTGAGGTTTGACACTTGTTTAGATCCTAGAGCCCTGAGTGATCAATTACTAATATTATTGTCCAGACATGTCTATACAATGTTTCCTGATTCTGTGTTCTTCCAGGCCATTGTTTAGAATTTCCCACAAGACACGCTTCTTTCCAGACAAAACATCTTGTCCATGCAGAGCATAGCATCAACTTTGTGCAGGTTTTAGATCATCCAAATTCCAGCCCCGGAAACCAAATCACGCAAGGTCAGGGGTGGAAAGACTTTGAAAATAATGAGACATCAGAGCGCTGCTTTATGTGTCTTTATTCTCTGAGTACCCAGAAGTCTGGTCCACATTGGCCATGATCCTCACCAAGAGGTGTCCAAGAGACAGCTGTTGGGATGGACTAGGTTCTCATCATTCCTGTGAAATCCCTTCTGTGTGTGGGAGGAGGTGCAGGGGAGGGGTTGGGGACAAGAAGGAGAGTGGTTCTCAGGAGCCAGTTCTTCCCAGAAAAATCTAAAAGTCTGAGAATTCTGCATCCAAACCTGGCCTTCAGGTTATTATTACATTATATTTGTCAAAGGAAAAGGACAGATTTAAAGGTTTATGAGCTTGCTTGGTAATATTTAAATATTTAGACAGATGCTATGTGGGCCTCTATTTGTCCTCTTGCCCTGGGCCCTCCAAATGCCCTGGGCAAGCGTGCTGAAGGCTGTACTTGGAGTCGGTTTGTTTGAAGTGAATAGCAATGGTTGGCAAAAAATAACCCACATATAACTAGTCGAGGACATGTTAATAGTTGCTCCATGAAAAGAGACGTGACAAGTGAATGAATTTGATCGCACGGCTACCTATTCTTTAGTCAGCCATCTCCTGTGGCCTAAGTTATCACTATTATTACCATTTTGGTGCTAGTATCATTCTTTTCCAACCTCCATAGCATATCTTACTGTTTTAACTTATTGTGTATTTGTTTACCTGTCACTCCTCTACAATATAAGCTCTATGGTTCTGTGGGCCCTCTCTGGCTTAATCACTTGATTCTGGGATATCTACAATGATATTCTTAACACATCATAAGCAATAAACACCACTTGAAAATTCATCAGCTGATTTTAATATATAAGCACACCTCCTAGGCCCCAAGTTCTCCAGCACCAAATTGTTTTTGCCCGTGACTGGGCAGATGGAGTTGCAGCCCCAGGACTCCATGGCCTCGTCCCCTTCCTCAGGCACAGCCAAGAGAAAAACTTACCAACAACCTTTTAAAATAAAGACATGGAGCCAGTTCCCAGGTTGATACTCTACAGGTTACCTGAGGATGTCACTGGGTATTCTCAGAAAAAAGGACACAGCCCCGAAATGCCTGGGAAGTGCTGCCATGTCTCACTTAACCCACAGTGGGAGGTCTGACTGACCGCCCCCCCCCTTCCCATTTAAAAGAGTTGCAAACAGAGACTCAGTGAGGGTCATCAGTCTACTCACAGTCACACAGCCTGGAAGAGATGACACAAGCTTCAAATACAGAGACTGGAATTTTAGTCACTAAACTTTCCAGGTACAAGTGTCATAGTGTCCCCTTAATCAATAGTTCAATAGATCAATAGTTCAAGGTGTTTCCCAAAGAACAGCAAAACTTCATAACATTCAGTTGTTCCTTCACTTAAACACATTTGACAGCCCTTGGCTTAGTAGAAAATGCCTGCTGTTTACTCATTGAAATCTTCCCCCAGCCACACCACCTCAATCACTTCTGGCTTCCTCCAAGCCAGTGCCTTTTTCGAGTCCTTGTCAGCAATCATTACCTTCTGATGCCTTTTAGGAACCCGTGTGGCTCCAACATAGCAAGCTCAATGCACAAGGTGTGGAGGACTGAGTGGGGGGATGACGGATGACTGAAGGGAAACCCTGGAGCTAGGTGATCACCTACTTCTATGACTTAGTACCGGCACAGTAACCCTCTGAACCCCAGTGACCTTCCGTGTCCCCGCATTTCCAGTGGAAATACTATCTGCTCTACCTCCTCAGCAGGCTGTTTGTAAAGAGCAAGTGAAATAATAACAGCAAACTCGGCCTTTCTACGTAGCAGGCATGCTCCTCACATGTCACATTCCTTGTCTTATTCCATCCTTACAAAAACCCTAGTCGGAAGTCAGAGGTAGCAGCAGTACTATCATCCCCAGGAAATGAGACACCCAGAGGTTAAGCAACCCACCACGTGTGTTGGCTTATAATTGAGAATAGCTGGATTTGAACACCGTCCACTGGTGATAGAGTCTCTGCTCATTATCCTCGCCAAGTGTGATAACACTGTATTAATGACTAGAGGCCCAATGCGTGAAATGTAAGAGTAGGCCTTCCTTTCCCTGGCTGCTGACACTGGTTTCTCTCTGGTACCTGGGACATGGGCTTCCTTGGCAGCCCCGGCTTTGTCGGGAAGGCCGTCTGGAAGGACATCTGGTCTAATTAGCATATTATGCTTTTATTTTTATAGATAAGGGACTCGTCAAAGAACAGAACTTGGTCTCAGTGGATAGAGTGTTGGCCTGTGGTCTCAAGGTTTCCAGGTTTGATTCCAGTCAAGGGTATGTACCTTGGTTGTGTGCATATCCCCAGTAAAGGCTGTGCAGGAGTTAGCTGATTGATGTTTCTGTCTATCCCTCTCTTTTCCTCTCTGTAAAAAAAAAAATCAATAAAATATACTTAAAAATTAAAAAAGTAAAGAACAGAACTTCTTGTCATCCCCTCTTCAGATCAGACACGTCTCCCCTGCTTTGGACATCCCATTCTTGCCTTCAAGGCCCTGCAAATCTGTTTGCATGTGTTCTCTCGCAGTCTAAATGGAATCTCTGGTGGAGGGAAGCAGAAGACGCCCCGCCCCTTTTATTGAGCTTGCTGGCTGGCTTGGTTTTCATGTTTCCTCTGTCCGGCCCAGCCTTGGCCGCAGAAATCCAGGTTTTCACGAACAGAAGTGTTATAGTAATATTATGGAATATCATAGTAAGACTGTAGGAATATAGACATGTGTGGATTTTATAAATCAAAATGTAAAAATGGCGCCCATAATATTACTATAACAAGAAGGAAGCAGAGGCCCTCTGGTTGCCTATTACTGGGTCTGCATCCTGAGTCCAGGTATCCCCGCCGCCGCTACTGGAGCCCCAGGAGCGGTGTGTTCAGAGTCTCCGTGATTGAAACTGGCCAGATGTTTGGAAATTGAGATGCTTGCCCAGGCGGCCACAAAGGAGCCTCTGGGATGTGAATTCCTGATGGCAGGAGGGAGGGAAGTGGGGGAGGTTAGGGCCCCATAAAATGAGCAAACAATAAAGAGATGATTATAGGTGTCCCGCTTCAGCCCCGGGTGGGTGGCTGAGCAGACCTGAATTGAGTTCTAAGCGTTAGTAATGAGTTTAATGCTGTCATTTGAGAAACGGTGGTATCAGCTTTCAGCACCAGAGCCATTGCTTTCAAATGAAGATTTGGGAATTGGAGAAACCGAGGTGCTTGCTGTTTGTGATAATGATGGCTTCTGAGGAGGCAGCATGCTGCGGGGGAAAGCCATGGAGTCGGGGTTCAGATCCAAGGTCAGTCACTGGCCAACCGTGTGACCTGAGAAGTCCCTATTCTAAGTCTCCTGCTCCTCATAACATAAATTACGCATCCACCAGTAGCTTAATCATTGTTGTGACTATCACAGGATCTCTCTCTCTTCCGTATTTTATTAAATCTGTTTTTATTGATTTTTAGAGATCAGGGAAGGGAGAGGAATAAAGAGATAGAACCATCAATGAGAGAGAAACATCATTGATCAGCTGCCTCTTGCATGTCCCCTACTGGGGATCCAGCCTAAAACCCAAGCACGTGCCCAACCAAAATTGACCAGTGACTTCTTGGTTCATGGGTTGATGCTCAACCACTGAACTACACCAGCAGGGCTCTCTTTCCTTATTTCTGTAGTTACACGATAAAGCCAATATGGAGGAGATGAAGGCATGAAGGATAAGAGAAAAGGCCACAAGATGGAATTTAATCAAGCTAGCATTTTACAAAACAAACAAACAAACAAACAAAACACACACACACACACACACACACACAATAGACAATCAAACAAAAAACGGATGTTTTCTGGCATTTTGCCTGTCTCTATATTTTTATAAATATTTTCTACACAGTTTGCAGGATATCAAGGTTTCCCAATCTTATTGCTTCCTTAGCATGTCCAAACCAAAAGACCTGTTGACCCTAATTCAAATCCTAACCCCATTATTTGTAAATTTTATGACTGTAGGCAGATTTCTTAATCATCCTAAGGCTCAATTATCTCATCTGTAAAGTGGGAATAATAGCAATATTTATAGAGTTGCTGTGAAGTTTAAATGGAACCATATATATGTAAAGTGTTTCTTTCAGGGACACATAGTAAATGTTCAAAAGATGGCATTAGTTTTATTGTTACTGTCATTTCAAATATACACATATTTTATGTGGCTAAAATGTCTACATGGTGGGATGCAAATCCTATTTTTAATATAATATTTGGCAGCATGAGGCAATATTTACTTTAAAATATTTGTACTTGCACAGCCCCTACATCCTTCAAATGCTCTTAGCATGCAGTTCTGAGCGCTCCCACCTTGTAAAGGCTGTCTATACCTGATCCTGTCCTATTTTTCCTGCTTCTTCTTTTATGTCTTCAACATACAGCCTAAGCTCCAGGGTCAGAAATACTTAGAGATCCCTCAATACATTGTGTTATCTCATCCCTTCCAAATTTGCATGAGCTTCGACCTCTGCCCAGGTTGTCTTTTCTCAAGCATTTGGTCCCTTGCTCCTCTAGCCAGCTCCTACCTGTGACTCTTAGGCATCCCTCTTCATTCACAGTCATCATATACATGAATAATCTATATATATATAAAAAGCCAGTGTCCATGATGACCAGGACAACCAAACGACTGGTCACCATGAGGTGCATTTAGCACCTTTTGGTTCCTCCACCGCAGCCCACAGGCTCTAATCGCAGCAAGGCAGGCGGCAGACAGGTGGAGCAGCAAGCTCAGTAGGGTGGTTGGTGGGTGAGTGAGGCTACCACCTGCGATTTCACGTCCTAGGCCTCTAGTGATAATAATAAAGGGTGATATTTTTGAGTTTTTATCCATGAGCCATATACATTATATTACTAAAGCTCCTATAAGGCCGATAATCATTATTATTCTCATTCTATATATGAAGAAATAGACGCTGCTAAGAAAATCTGCTTAGGGTCATGGAGTGGGTCCATAGCCCATTTGCTTGCATAAAGTGACCTCCAAAAGAGGAGAGACCCTGTGAGAGTCCTCTTCAAGGCCTGGGAAGGTGAGCAATGGAGGCATCGCATCCAGTGCAGGCTGCAAGTGAGAACCCAGGCTGCTGGTGGTGTTTCTCCATCTGTCTGTGTTTAGACTCAGCCAGAGACTTCCTCTGGCTGAGCCTCCTTCTCCCTGGACTATGATGCACTCCACATTCCCTGTTCCCTAAACTCAACAAGCAAAGCCTTGTCTAAGGAGCAGTTATGCCTACCCTTCACCCATGCAACCAGATGGAAACAGAAACCTTCCCTAATACACAGTGCCCACTGAGGGACAGCTGATCCTCCATCATGTGGATTTGACGGATAAATCGGGGTTATAATTCAAGTCTTGGCCTTGACTTTACAGAAGGCAGGGACCTTCCCATTTTACTTATGAGAAGGTTAAGGCTTAATGAAGCCACACTGCAGCCCCAAGATCACCTCGCAATTAAAAGGGGAAGCTGAGATCAGAATTCTAGTTTGTTGATCCTACAATCCAATTCCCTTTTCCCCATGGCATTTCGAAATCCAAAATGGACCTGAAACTGCAAATGCTTTGAAAAGCACTGCAGTCTCCTGGCCCCACTCTCCCTTGCAGCATCATGTAACTTTGAGCGAGCTGAGGGTCAAAAGAACTGTTTGCTTCTAATTGTCTCAATAAATTTTAAAGATGTTATTACATTGTAGTGATTAAGAACTGGTAAGAGTAGATGCAATATGATCAGATCATGGCCATGAAACTTAATAGTCCTTAGCTGATTGTCACCCTCTTACTTTTTTCTTTTTCTTTGCTTTTTTTTTCTTTAAAGAAGGAACAATTCCACCCAGGACTCTAAAGCTCCCGGATCCAAAGGCACTTTATGTTTCCTGCTATAAAATTCCTGGACTGGAGCAGCTGCTGGCTGAAGTGAGGAGGATGCAAATAAACACTGGAGTTCTGATCCCTACAGCAGAGCTAGCCTGCCCAGCATCCCAGGAGATAAGCAGAACAGATTTCTGTGCAAAGAAATGTGACCTTTCATGCACTTTGAAATTCTCTCTCTGTTCCTACTATTGTCTAACACCCCTTTTCTTCTTGTTTTCCTTCCTTCCTACATTGCTTCCTTCTTTTCTTCCTTCCTTCCTTTTTTCCTCCTTCCTTCCTTCTTTCCTTCCTTCCTTCAATTCTTTGGAACAGAGTTAAGAGAAAAAATATTGGATACCAAAATCATCTGTAGTTGGCAATGGAATTTTGTGAACCTAGGACTCTAGTTGATAAGCTAAGGGTAATTAAATCAGTGCAATGTATTCAATGCCTGCTATATACTTCAGAAATACTTTACTGAAGTCATCTTATTTAATCCTACCTTGCATGGTGGTTGTTACTATTTCTATGAGACAGAGGAGAAAACTGAGCCTTAGATAAAGTCTTAAAATATTTCCATTACATACTATGGTTTTGGAATGGTAGGATGCATTTAATAGTAGAAGTGAAGAGTCCATTTAATGGTCCATTCATTGATTTTCAAAGCCCTAAAATATCCACACACAAAAAAATTTCAATGCTGGCAAAACCACTTAAATTCAAAGAAGTTTCTTGGAAGGGCAAATCCATGGTCTACCAAGATTTCCTCAAGGGCTATGTTTAATGTGAAAGAGCAATTATTCTTCATTAATGTTAAATTGTATAAAATGTATAATAGGTGCCCCCCCTTCAGAATACTATTACCTCTTTGTAACCCATCATGACTCAACATATGTCATTACTCTAAGCTCAGGTCCTTTTTTAAAATATATATATATATATATTTTATTTCAGAGAGGAAGGGATGGGGAGAGACAGAAACATCAACAATGAGAATCATTGATTGACTGCCTCCTGCATGTTCCTTATGGGGATTGAGCTGTAACCCAGGCATGTGTCCTGAAACTGGTGATCTCTTGGTTCCTAGGTCAATGCTCAACCACTGAACCACACTGGCTGGGCAGCTCAGGGCATTTTGCTGAAATCATTATTGCTATGTCTCAGTACCAAACAATTGGAGTGGAATTAGAGATGTGAAGAAGGGATTTTGGCATGATCATGACCATGGTTCAGGTCTCCTTTGGTATTCCAAGAATTTCCATAGAAGGAAATTCTGCTTCGGTAAATCAAACCACCTAAATATTACACATCAGTGGAACTGTTTTGTATCAAGAGAATAGCTGCTGTAACAATATCAAGCAGTGAGCATGACAACCAAATATAAAACAAAGGGACAGTCCATCTGTTACACAAATGCCTGGCCACTCAAAGTCATTCTTAGCTATTATTGCTTAAAGAAGATCAGTCAGATACTAGGTGAGGGAGTGGTCTGAGTTCTCTGGTCTCATTTCAGGTCAGGCTATCCGTGTTTTCGCATTTCTGGCAGCATCAAGCCCCTGCAAACTTACCTCAAGAAAAATAAAAGAAAAACAAAGGTGAATATTCCAAGTGGAAGACGAGTCGGGGAGCGTTTGAAGTCATGCACAGAGCCAAGTAACAATCCACTACCTCAGAGCAAAGGGGAACCCTGTTTCCAGAGTCCTAGACATAAATCCAAGACACCAGCCTGCTGGGGTGGGCAGGGTGCAGCCAGGGAGAAAGGAAACTGAACTGTGAGGCCCTCTATGCATTTGGGGCAGCAAGGCCGCCTCTGAAACTTCTGGGCATGGGCAGTGCCTCTGGTGTCCTCGTTCTTCTTTCGGAGCATTTATCAACCTGCCTTCAATTCTGCTTCGTTACCCGCCTCCCCTATAAAGGCTGCACTCCGATGAGAGGAAGGGAGATAGAAAGCTAGAAACATCAATGAGAGAGAAACATCGACCAGCTGCCTCCTGCACACCCGCTACTGGGTAAGTGCCCACAACCAAGGTACATGCCCTTGACCGAAATCAAACCTGGGACCCTTGAGTCTGCAGGCCAATGTTCTATCCACTGAGACAAACCAGCTAGGGCAAGAACTATTTTTTATTCAACTCTGTGTAGCCAACACTGATAGAGGGCTCAAAAATCCTGGGGGGGAAATGTGTAGACTTCTGGGTTTGCTTCCACACACCTGCCTCTCCCTTACCATACCCGAGAATGTGTGGGATCCAGAAAGAGACATTCTCTGTGTCTCTCAGGTACTTAATCTAAACCATCATACTTAATGCAATGTTTGTCCCTTGAGCAACTTCATTCCCTGAATATAATAATTTCCCCATTCCATCAATCTGTCCCTCCTCGAATATAAGGTCTCAGGCCTTGTATAGACATTGTTTCTGAGAAATAGGGCAGGTTGTGTTGTGATCCTAAACCAGCAGTCACTCCCCATCAGACAGCACTTCCTGGGATGGAACCATGTGCCTGAAATAAAAATGTCGAGAAAACTTGCTGAAGTTGCACCAAGGAAATAGATTTCATATTCTTCTCTTGATTAGCATTCTAATGGTTTCTGACTCAGGTCTAACAGCTTGGAGAGATATTACAGGCAATTGTGTAAATAATACAGCTTTTTTTTTTTCAGTGTGTCCAAATGTATAATTAAATGGATAATGTTACAGCTCCCCAAACCCACTAAGGCCTGCTGCCTAAATGGAGAGCTTTTGAAATTTCATCCCAATACATGGTTACATGATACATGGTTTTTATGGCCTGCTGGGCAAATGACTAGTGGTTTGGAAAGGGTCTGAATGCATATTTATAGTCGAAAGCACAATGATGTTCGAAGGGCCACTAAAATCGCTCTAGTAAATAACATGAATTATACAAAAGCACTTCTTTATGTATCTGAACTTTTCTGATGTAGGATGCGAGTCAACACAACACATTCAGTTTCCTTAATGTCTACAGGTAACTCTTGCTCCAAATGCTATGCAATCAGATGTCAGTGTTAACCAAATTGGAAGGAGAAATTCTGTTTCTGAAATCCCTCTGTTACGCTCAAGGCTTCTAGAATTTGCAGGAAATGCAGTCATCATGATGGGTAAATGGATCCAGTCTTGAACCCAAGGTTTTGTGTCTGGGCACTTCTGCTCACACATCTAACAGGAACTTCTGATTAGGAGGACAAATCCATAAGACTTTTGTTTGGGACTTTGAAGGTCATGAGTGAGAATGGGTCCCACTAAGAGGCCCCATGGCTGTGAACTGTGCTATGTTCAAAACCCAAAGCCTCGATGCTTACCCTTCTCCATCAGCCAGCTATGCAATCTCAGAAAAGCCTCCTCGCCTCTCATAATCTAGAAGCCTCGGTCTCTTAATCTAGAATCAGCAAATAATATCTTCCCTCCCTACCTCACAGTTTTGTTGTGATTATTGAAGGACGTGGTAGACTTTAAATCAGATGGCTCATAATAAGCAACACCAGCCAACAGTAAGCAATTTATAAAATACGTTCATAATGTCACTTATCTGACAAGTATTCTGGACATGATAATAGGTGAAGGTATGTGGTAGGAAGTATATATCAGACAATACAAAGAGATCAGCCCTGGCCCTCTAGGAGGGATTTACAGTTGAGTGGAAAGAAAAACAGTTAAATGCAATGCAACATGTGTTATAATGGGAAAGTTAAAAGACCCCAGGGGTAGAGGTTTTAGTCTTGGGTATGAGGGTTGAGGTTGGAGTTCAGGGATTGGTAAGGAAAGTTTCAAGGGACGATATGCCTGATCAATAGGAATCAGATTTTGACATTAGCAGGGAAAGGAACAGGAGTGTTTTCAAGCTGAGACATACACACCTGGAAAGGTTTGAACAAAAGTGAGGTGCAGGCTGGTTGCCAGGAGAAGAGGGAGAGGGACAAGGTTGGATGGTGGCGATGACCAGGCTGTGACAAGACTTGTGCGTCCTGGGAATGGAAGGGCAATCAACAGTTCTTCTTGGCCCCGGAGGAGAAGGCAGAGCCACAAAACTCTCTTCCTACTACACTTGGGCCTTTCTCCAAAGGAGCCGTGAGCCTCCTCGCCTTCCTCCCTCCTCTGAGCCTGGGAGTCTGCAGCTGTCTCTCGTCATGCCGGGCAATGTGACCCTTCCTCCGTAATGCCCCTTCCATAGGCTCTTTGGAGGCTGGAGAAGGTTCCATTTCAAATGCACTTGAAGTGTAATATAAGAAGGACCCCACCTGGGAAAAGGAGCACCACAAACCCCATGAATTTCCTAGCTTAATCCCTAGGCCCTTTTCAAATTGAGAGCACTGTCCATTAGTGGGTCTGGAAATCAAAGTTGTGGGCTTTGATCAGCAGTATACTAAATAAGATAATTAATAGCATAGGATAGAATAGAATAGAATAGAATAGAATAGAATAGAATAGAATAGAATAGAATAGAACAGAATAGAAATAATAGAGTGCTTGGCTTTAGAAGAGGGCATTGTATCATGAAATACTCTGTTCCGATTACATGCATTTGTGCGTGTGCACTAGGTTGCAAGGCAAAATGAATTTCTTGCTGTGAGTCTCTGTCAGCATTTGAAAAAACACTGCTTTAGCTGAGGCAGGGTGTGAGGTTCAGCCAATCCGTTCCTGTGGAACATGATATTAATGGATGTTTCTCAAAATAAAATGGATGCCAGCAAGTTGTTCTTTTTAAATAGAACTTAAACTGCATTTTTGAGAACACAAACATTTAAATGCACCTACATCATTAAAACTGCCATTGTCCTATAAGAAATGGTGTGATTTTGCAGAGGATAAAAGGAAATTGCCGGGGGTCCCTGGCTTATGAGCCGGGGATAGCAGGAACCACTGACCAGTACGTTACTGTGCACCGCACAGGTGCTGATCACAGGTTAGATGGTGCATCTTTTCAATATGTTTGAACATGACCCATGGTTTATTACTCATCAAATACTTATACCCTCAAGATTGACTGTTGGTTCCATTAGTATTTAATAATTTTTAATTTTTTTCTGTGGACAAATAAGTTTGGGAAATCCTATCATAATTGTTTTAGATTTTGGAAGGACCTGGGTGAATACTGTATCACCCCATTTTTAGGTGAGATTCTTGAGTCCCTGGACAGTGACGTGTCTTGCTAAATAATGATGGAAATGCCTATTGTGTGTTGAGAATTTAACATACGCCGGTTACTTAACCAATTAGTTTGTCTACATGGTTCTATTCAATTCTCACATGAACCTTACAAGATGGGTAATTTTTTCTTCAGATCTTAGATGTGGAAAAATTAGACCTTGGGAGGTAAAAATGATGAAAATAAAACAAAGAAAAACATCACTTCCTGTTGCATAATTAATAAATGGTGGAACCGAGACCCAAGCCCAGGCCTATCAACTCCAAGCCTCTGACTGGGCCTGCCATTCCTCATTTCCCCATTGCCATGAAGGAGGGCACTTCTCTTCTGCCTCACCTTGCTCTTGCCCTCTGCCCCATACTCATTATTCATTTCGGGGAAAGGAGCAGCGAGCTACTGTACATAGGAAATGTCTATAACCCACCGAACCTTTTTTAACAGAAGGTAGGGCCACTTCACTGAAAAGGCCAAGCAACCCTTTCTCTTGTTACTTCATTCTGCCAACGACTGTGAATACGCCCCGTGCCCCAGGGAACACACAGACGCTATTTGGCAGATCCAAGTATTCTCAAGTCAGATGCACAAGTTTATATTTGGAGGGAGTTGGAAACCCAGCTTTGGTTTTCAGCCACCAGCTTTACTGGAAAGCCTTGAGCAGGCAGAATGATGGAACCCTCTTCACCGAGCAGATTGTTTCATTCGCTAGGATTTGTAGGACTATGAGTGCTCTGCCAGTTAGAAGCCAGAAACACGGGAGCGTAAGTAATGGCACCCTAACAATCCATCAAGCACCTTGAACAATCAGTCAGTGACTTCACAACCGGTTGATGTTCAAAACATCCCGAGTACATGCCCTAGTCTTGGTGAAGTAGAAAAAAGATATACGTAATACTCCCTAGTCTTTGTAGATTTAAAATATTCCAGAGGTAATTAGCCTGATCCTTTAAAAGACTACTAAATATATCCAAAATCTTATCAATGTTCTTAATGTAGCTTTTTTAAAATAAATCTGCAAAAGGTTAGAAACCGACCTAGTGTAGAACACAATCTGCCCATGTTACAGATGAAGAAACTGAGGCTCCAAGTGGGTGTGGCTGGATAAGTGTTTCAACATTGACATTTCACTTGAGTCTCTTTGATTCCATCACGATAGTATCAGACTTTGTGGTTGGCTCGTTTGAATGCAATTGACTTCTTTCAAAATCCAGCTCCTGCCTTGGAGAAACAGGGCAGGTAGCTGGGTAAAGCAAGAACAAGATGCCAACTGTAAGCACATAGCAAGTTGCATTATTCAAAGACTCCCCTGAAGACCAAGGAGAATTGCAACATTTCCTAAGTATATTCCCTAGGGAGAAAATCCAAAAGACTTTCTACACCCTTATTTTGCTGTGAAGGGAGCTCTCAGCAAGAATAGAGTAGAAGCCAGGAGGAAGCCGATGCCAGGGTGAAGGCAGAAGATAATATCTGAAGGAATAGCCTTGGCTCTCAGTAAATCCCCACAAGGTTGGCCCAAGCAAATTCTACAAGAGGAAAATGTGGCATTCTGTTTAGCAGGTTCCTCCAGGGAGGCCAAGAGTACTATTTGTGGCTTCGTTATTCTCCCAATGCACTGAGAAGGAGACACACACACACACACACACACACACACACACACACACACACACACGAAATCGCCAAGGGGTAGAGAGGGAACATGGGTGTTGCTCTTAAACTTGTTCACAGACCAAAGTATTATCTCACATTCCGGGAGAAAGGGCGTAGGTAGGAAACAAACTCTCTGACACACGAGAGACATGTTAAAAGCCACAATGCTTTGTATGAACCATGAGTACCATGGTTTTACAACAAGAAAGCACTTAGACTAAAACCCATGTGCGCTGTCTTGCAGTGAGTTCTCCCAGGATGGTGTCCATGGATCTGCTGCCCATCACCATGTTTCTCAGGCTGCATTCAAGAGCCTGTGGATAAACCTTCATGACAGCTCCTTTTGCTGAGACACCAAAGAGCCCTGGGAAGCCATCTAGTTCTAGCTTCCCTATTTGCTGATTAACAAACTGAGCCCCAGAGAAGGGAAGGGTCTGGTCCAGTAACCTCCAGCCAGGAAGTCCTGGGAAGAGACTAAAGATCCTATGCCCACCCCCACCCCCCACCCTTGGGTTTTATGCAGCTGCTGTGCAAGTGCTTGGTCAGATTTCATCTTCTGGACATAGAGTTAAGACTTGGATCTAAATTGTGACCTTCATTTCTAGTGATTCCTCGTGATTTTATGGGAAGGGGAAGTTACCATGACAACTGACAATAATTACTAGTGTCCTCAAATAAGAAACTGAATTCTATTCCTTCTCCTCCTCCTTCTCCTTCTCTGTCTCCTCCTCCTCCATCCCTTGCTTCTTTTCAAGAAATCCATTTAAATTTAAGTTAGTGTGGACCTGAGGCACAAGATGGTTAGTCCTAAATCACCAAGTTGGAGACACATTTGAGAAGTGAGTGAGTACGTTTACAACTTGGTGGGTGACTCATTTCATCTTTCTATTTGGAACTTCTAGATGGTCTGCTTGAGTCTGCAGGACTGTGTCTTTTCTACTCAGGCCTCGTTGAAACAGAAGGAAACCAAATGAAGTCAAGTTTTGTGCTCCAGAAGTATGTAAACTCACTGTCACCATCTACCCTCCATTAAATATCTCATAACTGCTCATTTATGCAATGGTAGCAGGTGTCTTGAGGGCCAAAAATACCCCAATATTTCAAAAGTGTCTGAGAACTGGAACACAAAGCAAGAGCAAATGCAAGGAGACCTCAGGTACTTCTCTGCAATCAAAGAAGACTGTTAACAGGAGGCTCCATCTGGCTGTGGTAGAGGGTGCTTACCTAACAGGTGCAAGAGAGAGAAAGAGAGAGAGAAAAGCTCCATATATTTCATCTGGTTCCTCCACCCTTGTCTTCTGTGTTGGTGATCAGATACCCCTTTGACTACATTCTGAGAAGTTACATGAAGGAGGCCAACACACCCATTAGACTCAGTTGGTTTTTTCCGAGGGTTTTCATTTCACACATGTAGGAGCCTCATTGAACTTATCATCAAAGGACGTTGACTTGTCACCATCAGAAGCCATGCCAAGAGTTGGACTATTGAACTAGATAATATCAAGTCATTCTTTTGTGTGTCTGTTTCTTTTAGGTAAATCTTTTATTTAACAGATGTTTATTTTTTTCCAAAAGAACCATATACTCCAGAGGGAAGATGCAGGTGCTCACTTAAATAATCAGGTAAAAACTGGTGACAAATTAGAAATAAACACCTTCGTAAAATCATTTTCAACCTGAAATAATTAGCGTGCTTTACTTAAATGATATGATTCACTAAACTGAAGACTGGACATCAGTTATATGTTAATAATGCTATTTGTTTTTCCTTTTAAATCTACAGTCTCCCCCTTTTCCCCTCCCCATCCCAAACAATAACAATAAAAAGAGAATCCCTGCTATTCTGACCCTGGGGAAAATGAACCAGTTCAGGTGGCCAAGTTTTACACTTCCTTTAAGAGCCATAGCTTTCAATTTGTTCTTAATGGACATAGTTCTAAAAAGCACATCACATGTCCCTTCTTGCTTCCCACGGAGCCACAGCCCAACTTGTCTGGACACCATCTAGTTTTGGCTAATGGGTGAAACAGTTATTAACTACTGGCTTACTGTCAAGCTCAAGGGAAATCTAAAGCTATTGCTTATGGTGTGTGCCCGGCAGACACACCAGGTACAATGTCTATAATCTCTACATTCATATTCTTAGACATCTAGGTATTATTTCCATTGTTCTTGGCTCCCACAAGAGTTCAAGCTCCCAGTTTTCCCTCATCACCTGACGTGTATCTCCAAATGGAACACTTAATTTAGTTTGATGCCACATATGTTGCTGGAGTACACACCTCAGCTTCCCCAACCCTCCAGTAAAGCCAGATATTCAAATGCTTTGAACAGTTCTGTGATTTTTCCCCCCTTGTTTTTATGTTTGAAAATCATGGACAGAGGCGTATTTCTCCAGCTACTGATCAATGGAAAAAAAGAGACAGCACCTTCATGAAGGCAGGGGAATTCATAAAATAAACAACTTCAGACGCAGCAGGAATTCAGAGCCAGAATGATGTCTTAGAGAGCTTACGCTCCTTAGGAAACCAAGCGGGGAGGGAAGAGGCTTTGGGCAATCTGATCTACAATGCAAAAACAGGGTGGCTCCCACTGAAATCTGCATTGCAGGGCCTTATCATGGTTATATCCAAGGTCTTATACCAGGATTAGTTTTTGAATCTTATACACAGGCACCACTCTAGCTATGGACTCTACATTACTCCTTCAGTTAATTTGTTCTTTTCCAAGTCCTGCTTCCCAATGAGTATTGGTATTGTGCTTTCTGTCTGTCTCTGTGTCTCTCTCTCCATTCCGCTCTCTCTTTCTCTTTCTCTCATACACCTCTTCGGTTGTCACAGAAGGAAAATGTCTGCTTTTACTCTAGGGCTGTGCCTCTGAGATAACCTGGGTGTCACCACCAATATATGGAAATGAACTCCGTCAACCTGTTCCCTCCTGCAGCTGCTCTCTCTGTCAAATGTCAGAATGGGCAAGTTTTAAGGCAGGGGGAGTGGGGACTGAAGATAGTATATAAGGAGGCAAGAGGAAAAAGGAAAAAAATACACATTATGAGAAGGTGAGATATTATTAGCAATATTGTAAGCTATACATAAAATACCTTATTAGTAGTGACTTTAATTAGTTTGATTTTCTCATTTAACAAGCACACAGGAAGCAGACCTTGGCAAGGTGGATACTGTGGGTCTAAGTAGCAGATCCTCCTTCTAGGCAAGTCCTGTTTGGGGAATCAGAAGCTTTCCTAGGCACCTTTGGACAACTTCCCCTTCCACCTCATGCCAGGCTACTCACTTGGAATCTCTGACTGCAAAGGGCACTGGGAAGAGGGAAACTGGCTTAGCCTTAGGCCAGTTATGATCCATTGCAAAGTTCAGACCATTCATTACTCCATAGAGAACTATAGTTCTATTAGCAGGAAAGGAGATCACAGATATAGTAGGCAACTAACAGCCTACCACGGGGCTATGGTAGCAGCACAGAGAATTATGTTGTGGCCAGACCAAGGATAAGTACTTCTAAACTCAAACTAACTCTTAGGAAAGGATTTCAAAGCAATATCTCCTGAGGTCTTCTCATCTGGAAGCCAGAACGTGCAAAATCCCACAGTCATCCCTCACTCAGCAGTTACTCTTCCTTCCTCCTTCTCCACTCGGGTTTCACTTCTAGGTCCTTTTCTGTCATTCTGCTACTTCTCCCAAAATCCCATTCAGACACAGGAGCAAATGTTAGGAGATTAGCTCTCCTACAAGATACAGCTCAAATTGATCATGAACCCTCCACTGCCCTGCCCTCTGAAAAGCATCTCATTTCCCATCATGCCCCACCCAGCCCTGGGAACGTTGTCTCGAGGTCTCATTTTGCACTATGATGCACAACAGTTCTTATGCACTGGCTCATGCACCATCCAGAGGTTCTTTGAGAAGTAGTGTTTCATTTCATTAAATATTTCCAAACAGAGGCCAGACAGCATCTTAGCAAGGATAGTGCAGAGGAGAGTAAATCATAGGTGGAGATTTGGAATAGACAAACCTTGAAGTCATGTCCAGTCATCACTGAGAAACCACTCTATGCCAGGCTCTAGGTCACATGCTGACCTACATACCACTACTCAAATCCTTAAAATGACTTTATTACCCGAGATCACAGAGGAAAGAAGTGGTGGAGATGGAAGTCACTCTAGACCTTTCTGATTCCAGGTTTGTTTCCATATTAAATAAGTGTGAAAGAAAGAAAGAAAGAAAGAAAGAAAGAAAGAAAGAAAGAAAGAAAGAAAGAAAGAAAGAATGATTTCAACTTCAGTACTCCCATTGTTATAGTAAGATGGAGCTGCAGAGACTGTAAATTAATGACTGTCCTTGGACTCCTCAGAGAACTGAGGCTGCAGGGCAAACTATCACCTCCCAAATTTGGAGAAACAGGCAAATCTAGAAACACAAGCAAAACATCCTTACCTTAAGCAGAGACTCTGAGAACTGTAAACTGGTAGGAACACTTACATGGTAGTTCTAATGAGTTACTGGAGGTTGGGTGTGCACTATTTTAACAGTGAGAAATTCCTGGGGAACACTGTCTCAGGGATACCCACATTTTTATGGGTTTTATCTCTAGCAAATGTACCAGCTGTTCATGGTGAAGAGACAAGAATGATCCTTGTGTGGCTCTGGCAGAGTGAAGAGCTAACACTGAAATATGCTCAGAACCTTCTCCATATCTTGCTTCACCTTCTCCATATCTCACTTCACCGGTTTATTTTCACAAACAGTGTCACACTGGGCTTGTCAGACCATCTATTTAAGTGAGCAGCCTCCCCATTAGAAAAAAATTAAAAAGCACACCTTTCAAAAGATGTAGTTATAAATTATATACATCTGCCTCTTTTCTAATAGGTTATATTCATCAAAAAGTATACAAAAATTAAAATAAATGCAATAAGAGGTATAAATGGAGGTTCTCACATGTGTCCTTGAAATCTGATGGGGCATGAGCAACTTAAATATGCACCTTGTTTTAGAATCTGCTGGGATGGAAGGCAGAATTCTAAGGTCTTCATTCCCTGGCAGCTACATCTGATACAAATTCCTCCCTTTGAATGAGGGTAGAAGCTATGGTTTTCATCTAGCCAATAGAACATGGCAAAGAGATGAAATTTTTAGATGTAATTAAGGTCCCTAATACGTTGACTTGGTGTTCATCAAAAAGGGTATTATCTTGGCTGAACCTACCAGGTATGAGGGGAGCGGTTAAAGGGAGTGACCAGGTCTTCCCTGGCAGAACAAAGTTGAAACAAGAAAAAGGCTTTCTGCCGGCCTTGAAGTCGCAAACAGCCATTTTTTGAACCACCTATAGAGAGGGCTGGTGCCTAGGAGTTGAGGACCTCATTCCTATAATCACAAGGAACTGAATTCTCCCCATAACTTGAATAAATTTAGAGGAGGACCCCAAAATCCAGATGAGAATGCATTCCAGCCAACACCTGGATTGCAGCCTTGGGAGATGCTGCACAGAAGACCTAGTTAAGTGATGCCTGGACTCCAGAGCCACAGAAACTGTGGATAATAAATGGGTGCTGTTTTAAGCCCATAGATTTGCAGTAATTTGTTACACATCATAGAAAACGAATACAACTGGTCTGAACAAATGGGATGTCTCTGCGAGTCACAGTTTTCAGTGAAGAAAGGCCTCGTGGGTTGGGAGATGCCATCCCTGAATCCTTTTGAATGCATATCAAATGAGAGCCAGCTTGTGGGGTGTTCCCTCCTTTCAGATTCTCTCTGGCTCAGTTTCCTGAGTCTTACATCTCAGTCGTGGGGATCAAAGCATGACATCACGTTTACTCATTTTACAGCTCAGAAGCCCCATAAGTTCACTAAAATTCCTAAGACTTAAAGGTTCTCAGTTACAGCTCCTGAAATGAGTGGTCATTAAGATTTTTTTGAACAGGTGGTGGCGTGGGGGTGGGCAATGTACAGACAAAGTTGGAGTTTCCAGACCAGGAACAAGAGTTCTGCCATTCATGGGAACATCAGCCCCTCTCCTCCTAGTTCTCCAATGTCAACCTCATGCCCTGCCCCCTACACACATACACACACACACACACACACACACACACACACACACACACAGCTTCAACATCACCCCAAATACACACACACACACACACACCCTCAACATCACCCTCAGCTGTTGGGAGTGTCATTCCCTCAGACCTGGTTCAGCGAAGTCAACTGCCCTATGACCCAAAGGGCCATAACCTAAAGTTATGGCCCTTTGAAAAAGCTTGAGTCCAATGACTGACCTACTTCACCCTCTTGTCCCAACTAGGGATGGCTCTGAAAGGACATTCTTTCTTTAAAGCTCCCCATGGGTGCCCCTTAAATCTATGCTGAGGCTGCCTCACAGCTCCACCTCTCTCTCTGCCTGGTCTAAATCAGAGATTCCAAATAAACCTGCCTGCTCAACTCCATCAAACAGTTTGCTTATAGGGAAAGTCACCCTGTAGCTGGCCTTTATCCCAGAGCACCCAGATATGCATATCTTGGAGACTGTCCCAACTGCCAGATTTATGTCTCTGCCTCTTTCTAATAACAAATGCCATCTGTCTGTCCCTTGCCAAATTCCATAATGCTCCCTCTAAAATAATGGTGCTGGAGTTTCTCAATCTCTACACTTCTAACATTTTGGACGGGAGAATTCTGTGTTAGGTGGTTGGTCTATACATTGTAGGATAGCAGCATCCCAGGCCTCTATCCACTAAATGCCAGTAGCAACCCCCCCCCCAAAAAAAAACTGTAACAATAAAAAAAATGTCTTCAGACACTGTCAAATATCCTCGGGTGGGGGGGGGGGAACATAGTCACTCTCATTAAAAAAAACATTGATCTACTTATGTAACAAATGCGTGCTAAGTGTCAATGGTTAATGTTGGCTGACGTCAACTCTCAAGACATTTGCTTAGTAGTGAGGACTCCTTTGGGGATGCAATGCCTCAGCATGAAAGGATGCATTTCTATGGCAGGATTCCTTGGAACCCTTCCAATGATACCACTGACTTGTCTACTTAATCCTCTGAAAATAAAACCCAACTTGGTACTTCTTGCAAAACTCTTTATGGCAGATCAGACTTTGAGAAACATCCGCTTATGGGATTGCATGATATATATATATATATATATATATATATAAAGAGGGGTTATTCAGATTAGCTTCTAAAGCTGTAATTTAAGTACTGCATTTACTTAAGCATATCAAGAGATCTGATCTGCATATCTACCAAGGGAACTCTGGGACACGAAGTCAAGCTATCAAATTTCTTCAGCGTGAACTGCATGGAATCCTAATATTTGACCCTTTTTAACCATGATAAAAAAAATTGGTCATTTCAGAGAGTTTAACCTAATATTTAGCCAAAACTCCATTCTAATTAAGGCTATAGAACAGAGTAAAAATAGTTTTTATGTCACATCTGGTTGTGGTTGCCAGGAAAAATTTTTAGATCTCACCTAGATTTTAAAAAATTCTATGATCAATTAATGCCTTTACATGGTGCCAAGGAAGAAGGTACATCCCATGCCTTGCATTTCCATTCATTTAAAAGAGAAGAATATTAGGAAATGCCCTACCAAATCTTTGGGGTAGAAGGGAAACATGGAGAATGGACATGGGAGAAAGGCTATGACATACAAGAGAATCAGGGTGCATGCAGTCTCCTTGCTCAGTCTTCTTGAGTCTCTGCTTCCTATAGGACATGGAGAAAATTTTTGAATTGACACAGGATGGTCCAGACAAACGTCTTCTGAACTAAGTAGCAGAAATCCATGCTGGGCCTCTCCTGACACTCTGCAAACCCTCAGGCTTTCAGCTTCTTTTCACAAGGTGCTCTGGATCCAAAAGGAGCCTCCTTTGACAGTGCATAGTAAACAGGCTCATAGTTTAAATTCTAGTTCAAGTTAGAGGTGCCCCTTCCTAAGCTACTCAGTTTATTACAGATTTTAACTGAATCCGATTTCAGCCATCCCTTCCTTCTGGTTCCATTGGCAGCTGGAGAGCCCTTTCCCAGACAACCTCCCACTTACCAATTCATTGGTTCTCTCTTTACAATTAGACTGAAATTTTTAACTCCTTACTGAGCATTTGCTACGGCCAAGCACTGTGCTTTGGGCTGAGAGTGGTTACAAATTTGGATGTGACTAGCGCTTGGCTTCTAAGGCTTGTCATGGAATGGAAAATTCATAAAAATTAGCAATAGCCTCGAGTTGATGTCAAGAAAGGAGGCTATATTGGTACCATGAGATTCATGGAGTTTTACCAGGGGTGTTGGGATGGGCAAAGAAGCAACGGTTCCTAAAAATCTCACAGGGGGACAAGACATGTGAGCTGAGTCATGAGAGATGAGTGAGAAGTTCACTGTGTGGATGAGAATGGAAGGAAAGGGAGAGCCTTCAGTGAATGGAAATGAGATAGAGATACGAACCAGCCAGGCTTGCTCTGAAATTCAAACCGTGCTAAAGCAAAAGCAGAGGGTGTGGAAGGGTGGGTGGTGCTGGAGGCTGTCGCTGTGATTGCCAGCTATGTGTTCTACCGTCTTTTCTCAGAATTGACAAGCTGATGGGTCCCCACTCCCACGGCTTAATTATTCACTGCCTCCAGTTTCACTAACCCATCAATAATGTCACCTGAAGAATAAGGTATAAAATAAATTCTGTAATGTGGCGAGTGGGTTCAACAAAGATTTGGCTGGTAGCACCTATATTTCAGGCATGGTATGAAATGGCTGTGCCACCAAAGAGGCACGGTCCCTTCTTCATGACAAATAC
Organism: Vespertilio murinus; assembly: GCA_963924515.1. NCBI lineage: Eukaryota > Metazoa > Chordata > Mammalia > Chiroptera > Vespertilionidae > Vespertilio > Vespertilio murinus. The sequence continues at coordinate 4,382,995 of OZ004717.1, read as the reverse complement.
TTGGTATACATATATTATGTTACATGCATGCATAAATCTTGCATGAACAAACTCCACGCAGTGCACCACAGGGACCATGGGGTCCTGCATACAGCCTTTACACATCTTTCCTTTTCTCAGAATGTCCTTTCCTCCTTGACAAGCTGATGAATCCCTCTCTGTCCTCCATAATACCACTCTGCTTCTTTTCCTCCGAAAATCTTCCCAGAATTGAGCATCCTTTTCTCAGAGCATACAGTCCTTACCTCTTGGTAGTTCTTGCTATTTGGTTAGGCAACTACTACTGAATGGCTTATCTGCAGGTGGACTACTAAAGGTGCTCAAGAGGTGGCATGGCAGGAATTTTAACTAGTCCTAGCCAACCAACACAGTTATACCAGGGTGTGCAACACTCTTCCCTACTGGACTGTGGTCACTGGGCTTTTGTTTGCTCCATATGTGTATGCCCTGAGCCCAGCACACAGTACTGGTAAGTCCTCAACAACGTTCCTGAATGGATGGAAAAAGGTTGTTTGTTTGTTTGTTTGTTTGTTTTCCTAACATGGACACAAACTCTTCCCTCTGCCTTCTTCACTCAGCTATTATGGGGGTTGATTACTTGTGAACATGGTAAGAAAAATACCCAATGCTCTCCTGGGAAGCATTACTGCCCTGGGAAGATTGGGTCTAAATTAGAATATTGTCCTGGCCTCCATTGTCCCTATTCTGTGCAGCCTCATGATGCATAAACGTTTATCTTGGCAGATGATGGGACATATTCTGGATGCAGAAGCCCCAGAGAAAAATAAAGTTACAATGAGCAAACTGGTTACTTTGTATTAATACTGATAAAAAACTACAAGGTGCCTTTCCCTCATGTATTGGCTCTAGTTAAATTGTCAAGTTTCCAGATGAGTATCACCGTTAGAGGGGACAAGTCCTGCATTTCTTGATGGTTTGGGCTTTACTTGTTTGGTTGTTTGGTTGGTTGTTGGTTTCATCTTGATTTGTATTTGTATTTTAACAGCTGCTGGCTGTCAGAGTGTTTCCTGACGTAGGTTCCAGAATTGCATGACAAATGAAGCCAGATGTCACATGTGACATCACATGGACCAGAAGATCCCAACAGAGATATACAGCTATTAGTCCTCATGTTCTTCAGTATTTAAACCACTAGGGACTTAAAACAAGGAGCCTCCATCATTTGTCTTTCTTGTGTATCCCTGCCGGGGTCCCAGTCTCTGGCTCAGGGTGAGTCCCATACTAGGTGTTCATACATGCTTCTCCAGTGTAATTTCAACCGACCTCCTAGGGGGTCCTATCTGTCAGTCTTTGGTCCCGGAGTCCTGGACCTGGGGGGAATGGTTCCGACCACAGAATTATCTGACAGCACCTGGGAAACTGTGCAGTGGGCCAAGTTGCCACAGAGCAGAACACCTGTCCCCAGACATTGTTTGAAGTGGAATGCGGTTCAGCATTCTTTTGACAGAGTCCCTCAGAGATGGCCTTCTGCATGCGTCATTTCTTTTCAGACTGCCAGGAATCTTTCCTGATATCCTTGTCTTGTTGTCCTTGCGCAAAGACCTCTGTAAAGATGCAGCACTCTCATTTTCCAGCATTTAACAGCTCTTAAGAGGGTGTTTGCTTCTAATATTTTTCCATTAAATGAAGACAATGGAACACTGAAGGCCATTAGGGCAGAGGCTGTCTTTTCCATTTGCTGGGACAATGGGAGAACAACAGCTTGCAAGTTTAAGAATCTATCTCAAATTCGGCCAATGTGGTTCAGTGGTTGGGCATTGACCTATGTATCAGGAGGTCATGATTCAATTCCTGGTCAGGGCACATGACCAGGTTATAGGCTAAATACCCAGTGTGAGGTGTGCAGGAAGCAACCAACAAATGATTCTCTCTCATTGATGTTTCTATCTCTCTATCCCTCTCTTTTCCTCTTTGAAATCAATAAAAGTATATTTTTAAAAGTAATAAAAAAAGAATCTATCTCAAAATGAAGATAAGTGTTGAAATATTTCCAACTCCTGCCATGAATAGTTTTCGTCTGTCCAACTCTTAAGAATGGACATTCCCTATAAGTCAATGATTATACTTCCAGAAATGTATCCTTTGAAAAACTCTCATGTTCATGAGATACAAGAATGTTTCTTGCATTTTTTTAATAGTGAAAAGTTGGAAATCAGGTAACTGCCATATACTAAGAGAATGAATAAAAACAATGTTATATTAATATGATGAGATACTATGCACTCACTGAAAGGACTAAGGCAAATACATGTATGAATAAGTACAGATTCAAGAAATATAGGGTTGAAAATTAAAGCAAGCTTCAGAACGACTGTAGGATATCCCTTTATAGCTTAAAACAAAGCCAATATTATATATCAGGGGTTGACAAACTTTGGGTAAAAGACAAATATTAAATATTTTAGGGTTTGCAGGCCATCAATGATCTCTCTCCCATATTATTATTTTATGTTGTTACCTTTTGTTTATAACTCTTTAAAATGTAAAAGCTTTTCTTAGCCTGCAGACTTTAGAGAAATGAGTCATGACCTGGATTTGTTCCATGAGCCATAGTTTAACTTCTGCTGTATATCAGTTGGTGCATATATTTGTATTTAAAAGTATAAGGAAAGATAAAATATATTCACAGAAGATTCATACTACTACTTTCCTCTAAGGAGACATGGAGCAAAGGGTCATCTTTATCAGCAATGTATCATTTCTTTCATTAAAAAGTGTGAAGCAAGAATTAAAAAATGCTACCTGTGGTTCAGCTTGTGATAATGCGGGCATAATACTTGGTTTCTATTATTCTTCATACTTTTCTGCTTTCTAAAAATATTCTCCACATAAAAGGACATGCAAGAAAAAAAATGTAGTCATGTAGGCCAGTCATTCAATGCCAGATCTGCAGCTTTGCCCAGAATGGAGAAAGTTCCTCATGAAACTCATTCAGCAAATATTGGCTGAGCATCTGCTTTGAGTCAGGTGCTCTGCCTGGTGCTGTGAGAAGTATCAGGATCAGTCAGGCACACCGATGTGCACCTAATCCTCAAGAGGCACAAAGGCGGACAAGAGAGAAGATGCTCTCACACAAGTAGCACCACACATAACAAGGACTATGTCTTCCAAAAGTGATACCCAGGCCACGTGCTATAGGAGCTCACTGCTAGATCATGAGAGGCCAAGGCTGCCATCGCCAGGATGCTACCCACAAATAACGGAGGGTCACTGAAGATTTATGAGAAGAGATGTGGTAAGACCAAGGAAGTTGATTGTTTCTTAGGGTGTTTTAAACAGTGTGTTGGTGCATAAAAGAGGAAGGAAACCAGAAGCACAGGGGCAAGCTGGCCATTCAGAGCTTCTGAGAAGGCTGGAGTACTGGCTCCCTTTGGGAGGCAGAGGATTATCTGAACACTCATCCCCAAAGTCATTACCAATCGCTACAACTCAGCAAGGGGCCCAAACTAGAGTAGATTCCAGCCACCTGGAGGGAAAGAAGCAGTGAGAAAAGGATTCAGAAGTCATCTCCTGGGGGATCAGGTGCGGTGTGAGAGTAGTAGGGACAGACGGGAGTGTCTGAGGCCAAGGCCTGCCTCACAGCCATTACCATCAAAGCCAGGCTGTTGAAGAACCATTTTTTTTCTTTTGAGGAACAAGTCTGAGAGAGCATTTCCAGGGATTTTCAGGGGCCCAGAAAATACAGCCATAAGCCAGCCGCTCACCAGGTAATGATGTGTGTCTATCCAACGCCTCATTTGAGTGGCTCCTTGGCAAAGGTTCTGAGTTCACATGCTTTGGCCAAGGGGCTCTTCTTCTGAAGTTGATGCAACTGTGCTGGGCCCTGCCACGTGCCCAGCTTTAGCCCTGTAAATTGGGTATTTTTGTTTTTATGTTTCTCTTGCTTTTTCGACAGTCTCCTTGTTTAGAGACATTATGTGGCTTATGTCAGTTTCTCTGATTTTTCTAGCCAAGTCCAGAAAGTACAAATGTAAGGGGAAATCCAGAAGTTGCCAAAATGAGGTGCTTCCCTCCTGATAACCTTAATCTCACGGGACTATTGGGAGATGAGAAAAAGAGCATGAAAAACACTTTAACGTGCAAAGGAATGTCCTCAAAGGTAATGTTCTAATTATTAAATGGCATAAAGACAAAAATGAGGAACCCCTAAACTCTGAGATAAAGTCATATAAAATCAACATGTAATGAAAAAGATCAGATATCTTCAGGAACCTATATTCAACTAACTCATCTTTCAGGGCAAAGACAGAAGGAATAAGATCACAGCAATCTAATCAAATGTCCCCCTTAACTGTTAAAAAAAAAGTCAAAGATCTGAATGTATATGAAGAAAAAATGTTTAAATAAAGTGGGTCTTGTGTGAGAGGAAGCTTAGGAAAGGAAAGGAAATAAATATCTACCTTCTCTATGCACACCTAACTAGTAGGAACTGAGCGTGACACCAGTTATGTGGGCTATTGGAAGAAAGTTAGATTTTCATGGTGAATGTCAAGGCCAGAAAGATTGACTGAAACTGTCAAAGACACAGTCCTAGAAAGAACCAAGAGTGGAGCTGAGAAACCCAAGATCGGTTCAAAGATCAAAGCAAATAAAATATTGAAGAACTAAATTAGAAACTTAAAAAAAGCAATCAGGTATGGGGAACCTTTTCTCTGCCAAGGGCCATTTGGATATTTATGACAACATTGTCATACAAAATTGTCAACTTAAAAAGTAGCCTGTTATATTTGGTCAAATATTTAATTAACTCATGTCTAAAGCCCTGGCAGGGCCAGACCAAATGATTTTGCAGGCCTTATAAAGCCCAAGGGCAGATGTTCCGCACATCTGCCTTGGGACCTTAAAGAAAAGCAGACTTGATTCATTGACAGAAACAACTGTGTGATGATGGCTGGGGAGAGGGAGATTGGGTGAAAGTGGAAGAGTGTACAGGGGCCACAAATGGTGATGGAAAAACTAAAATGAAAAAAAATAATAAAGGAAAGCAGATTTGATCAAGAGATGCGAGTAGTAATGCGAGTTATTCGGGACTGTCCTGGCTTGACTTTCCTTGACACCACCAGCTGTGTCGATACAAGGTCACAAAGTATAACAGCAATAATTGAATTTCCAGCATCATCCAAAGGAAGAAATTTTGGGTCAGGTTAAATATCCACCTCTCTGTTTTAAAGAGGATTATATCCAATGTAGATGCACCAGTAAAAGCCATTAAGACACCCTAAGTGCATTAAGGAAACCCCAGATTTTTTTGACTTGCTGCTTTAGGAGAAACATGTTCATCAAAAGACTCAAGAATCTTAAGCTAGCAGACCAACTTTTTTTCATTTTAAATGAATAAGTGGGTTCAGCAATGTTTGCATTTATCTCCTCTAATTTGGTTAGCATGGATCCAGGTCATGAATAATTCAAATTTCCAAATGTGAAAACTCAAGGACCAGATCCTTAAAACAGGAAATAAGCCACTATGGAAGTTGGGCCCTCAGGCAACAGTTCTATTTACAATGATAAGATTTGCCTCTGGGATAGGGTGGGGGGAGTTGTGTTAAACCAGTGATTATTCAAGCTTTAAGAAGCAACTATAGGCCTGCTGCACAAAACTGGTACACAAGTAGGATCCCTAGCCCTGGCGGGCAATCAGGACCAATTAGATTTCCCGCCTCCCCACCTCCTTCCCTTGCTCCCTTTGTGTCCCACTGCCACTGGTTGCCAGCCACGTTCTGTGCAGCCTCCATCTTAGAAAGCAATCAAATTCTCGTTCTCCCAGTAGAACTCTCAAGAGGACACTTTGTATATTAGCCTTTGATATATAGAGATAGGAGCTAAAACCAAAGCACCATTTAACTTACTCAAGGTTATCAGTGTTTCTTTTTGATCTCTTGAAATACTATCAAAGAGGAATGAATCAAGAAATATGCCAGTTCAAAGGGAAGAATAATTAAGTGTCTTTCACTCAAGCAACAAATAAAAAATAAGATAAACAAAAACTCATAAACACAGATAACAGTAGGTGGTTACCTGAAGGAAAAAGGGGTTAGAGGAGAGGTAAAAAAGGGTTAAGGGAGTTAAATATATATATATGTGACAGAGAAGATTTGACTTTTGGTAAACACACAATGCAATTATATAGGTACACTGAAACATATATAATTTTATTAACCAATGTCAATCCAACAAATGTAACTTTTAAAAACTTGAAGAAGAATGTGTGTGGAAACCATTTTCTTTTACACATTCTCTTGTATTGTTTGGGAAGCCACAGAGACTTTGGATTAAAAACAAATAAATGGAAGAACACCCAAGTCTATCATAACACAGTGAAAGTGAAAATGACAGCAGACATACCATCTAATTATTGATTTCCTTTTAGGTAGTTGGGGTGAAGCAAAGGTCTAGAAAAGAACAATTTGAAAGCCAAGCATAACTCTAGACTACCAAGGATCCATCTGTATGAACTTGGGCTCCTTTCTTGGCCTCTCTGCGCTTTAGTCTCTTCAAATGCAAGACAAATTAATAATGCTTGTATTTCATTACTGAGCAGTCAATAAAAACCTTGAAATAATATAAGTGTATAAAATATTTGTTTTGTTTCATTGAATTAAAAGATCTTCTGTTAATTTGATGCCCAAACTGCCATTGACTGGCTGGCTGGCCATGGCTCAGAAGTGGCAGGTCCAATTAACTATTTTAATGAAATCTTTATGCAAATTTTGACATAATATAATGTAACAAAACTCTTCTTTCCATTCCATGACATTAACCAATATATCTTAGGGTGATTACAATACCCAATCTGCTAACTAATTAGGGATTAATTAGTCAACTTGTGTATTTATGAATGTGTTTTAGTTTCTTAATTGCAGGCTTATGGAGTCCTGAGAAATATCTGTGCCTGTCAGCAGGTTGAAAAATATCAGGACACTAGATTACAAAGCAGTAATATTGAAGACTGGATCATAATGATCCTTCATGTCTTAATAGCATGTCAAGGTATACAGATTGCCTTTCTAGCTACATTAGCTCATTTGATTTTCACAACATCTCCTGGGATAAGCATATTGGGACTTTTCTTTACCTGGCATTGGTGCCTGAAACATTGGATGCCCTCAATAAATATTGACTGAATGAATATTAATTGTTGGACAAATGTTGGGATGATGGATGGATGGATGGATCGGTGGGTAGATGGAGGAATATAATTTACTCAAGAGAAAAAAGCTTTATAGCTCAATCAGCTGAGACTATCTTATCTTCCCAACTTGATTACTATCTTCTCCATAGGTATGAGATGAACTTTATACTCACTATTTATATCACCATGGCTTGGATTCAAAATACTGGTAATGCGACTGTTAGTGCATTTCCAGTCTCATTTTTCCCAAATAATAATATTCATAGAAAATTATAAGTTGGAATATTCTGCTTACTTCTTCCCCAACAATCCTGGAAATATTGGAGCTGCACATGTACTTTTATCCAAAATTATACCATTAATATTTAACATAAAATAATACTAACATTACGGTTGATGTATGAAGCTAAAAATCTTATTTTTCTTTTCTGTGCTACCAATTTCCTGTGAGTATATTTTAGCTGTACTATACTGGTGAGACAAAGAAAAATATTTTATTTTGGCCTTTCCTAGATTGAATAAAACATTGGTTTTTCATGGGGAAAAAATGGGATTGTTACACTTTTAAAGTTCAAAAACAGAAGGGAAGGTTGAGGAATAAACTCTGCAACCATTGTAGGCTCCCACCAATTCGTCATTCAAGTTACATCTCATGAGGGATTTTGAGGGCGAGATCAAAAAAATTGAGGCTGTGGCAAGATATAAATAAGGGAAGCAAAAGTGAAAATGTATTCTTTCTCTTCCTTAGCCTTGTAAAAGTTAGAAATCCTGAGTGGGGACACACAGACGTCAATGTGTTCATCTCTCCATGGATGCTGCTTAAATGGAGCATCAGAGTTCTTATAGCAGGTGGCATAAAGCCACATAACATCTTTAAGCCCCAGTTTCCCCATTTGGAAAATAGGACTTCACCCACTTTTTTGGATTGGCAAAATAATCATAATAAATGAAACACTATGTATGAGCCAGAAACACAGGAGAGTTTCAGGGGCAGCGGTGAACTATTGCTGATGTTGTTGAGCCTCATAATCTTGTAGGGGAGGAACAACAGCTAACATAGTATGTGCATTTTACAAAAGGAGACATTGAGGCTTGCAGAGGAAAAGTGGCTTTGGCCAAGGTCACATGTTTTGGCACTCTCTCTCTGCAAAAGGAATGAAATGACTCTTTTATTATTACATATCCTTAAAGAAACAATATTTTTTATTATTTTTTTCAAAGACAAGTGCTCATGATATAATACTAAGTGGAACAAAGCAAAAAACTGGATATACATTTTAATCGTAACATTTGTGTATGTGTCTGTGTGTTCCCATATCTAATTATATTTGTCTATCTAGTGAGTTGCAATAATTAACTTAAGACACTCAGAACAGTTTCTAGCCCATCAAAAGCACTGAATAAATCAGCTATCATCTTTATCACTGTTATTATTACTATAGATGCATAGAAAAAAGCTTGAAAAGAAACGTGGCCCTAGCCAGTTTAGCTCAGTGGTTGAAGTGTTGGCCCTTGGACTGAAGGGTCCTGGGTTTGATTCCGGTCAAAGGAACGTATTTCAGTTGCAAGCTTGATCCTCATATCTGGTTAAGGCACGTGTGGGAGAAAACCAATCGATGTGTCTCTCTTACATAGATGTTTCTCTCTGTGTGTCTCTTCCCCCTTTCTTCTACTTTGTCTAAAACTCAATGGAAAAGCAAACAAACATATCCTCAGATGAGGATTAACAAAAACAAAACAAAACAAAAGTAAAAAAAAAGAAAAATGTATGGTAACAAGTTAATAATTTTCAATAGAAGGATTAGTAGTTAATAATTTTATGCTTTTCAACATTTTCTAATATTGTAATTATTGTATGTCTTTTTTAATAAAAACATAAATTATACTTGTTTTGTAACATATGTAGTAAATTACTAAAGTGTATACGTAAAACATAGAATGAGCACGGATAACATGAAGGCTATGCATTTCATTTCAGGTAGGAATGGACTTTCTGTCGGAGAGATCCCAAGGGAAAGGGAATCGCTAAGAAGTCAACCTTGGTAATGAGCCAGCAGCAGCTGCTTGGCTGTAGGCAGGAAACTTAAAAGGAGCATTTGAGCTGATAGCCCTGAGACTATGTGATCCTACAAATGATATTTAGACATCAGGGTATTCACATTTCAGAGAAGGATTCATTTTGTAATTTACAGTGTCCAATGAAAAATAAAAAATGTGAGTCCTTGTTTAAAAAATATTAGAAATATCAAGGCAGGAAGAGCAGAGCATTAAAACATGTGTAGTGTGAAAGTCTTTTCTATTTAAGATGACTTGGGCATCCAGTATCTTCTTCAGGTTAAAACATTCAGCTATTCAGGAGGATGTAGAGAATTGAAGGCATATCCTACCCATCAAAACCCTTTTTAAAAATCTTCTTTCGATTACAAGGTGAATCAATGAAGTTACTTTCCTAAGGGAAACTTCAGGTATTAAAAAAAATGGTGAATAGACCACAGACATTTATTACTTATTCTACACAAAACCCAGCCAGAATGAAATCAAAGCAATGACAAGAAATACAAGATAAATTGACCAAAAGAGGAATCACCAGCATATCAGCGATTTCAGCTATATTCCAGAAAAGTAAAAGTGGGGAGAGAGTTAGTATCTGACTCAGCAGATTAGACAAAGTTACCAGCTAAATGTCTATCAATGAAAATACCCCCAAGGAAGTGAGCCAATTTGGCCTGTGGAAACCCCGAGGCTCAGCATTTACCAGCATCAGGAATGATGGAAGGTCTGGGCAGTTGGGTGCTGGTCTAAGGACAGCAATACTGATGGAAATACTGAGTAGAGTGTGTTGGAATAGATAGGACCCCTCTCCCATGCCGAGGAAGATGAGGGTTTTATATTTCATCAAAGAGGGTCACTCTAGATTCAAAACCATCAGACATATCCAGCGATAGGAAAAATGACTTGAGCAGGGAGTTGCATCAACGTCTAAGTACTGACCTGGGAATGGAACATCTGGAGAGATAGCACAGAGAATATTGGCTTCTAGAAAGAACAACCTGCCGGGGCAAATGAACACACAGAGAACAGTGGTGAGCTCTTAGAAACCAGTAACTCCACCGTCAAAATAAAAAATTCAGTAGCAGAACCGCAAAGTAAAATCAAATGAACTCACAGGACCGTGGAACCAAAGGACAAAGAATACAAAGTGGGAACATATTTTTTAAAATTGAGCCTCTTTGAGAAAGTCCAGCCATCCATAAAAATGGGTTTGGGAAAGAAAGAAAGAAGAGAGAAAAGGGTGCAATGGAAATTCTTAAAAACTGAAGGCCAGGAGTTAGCATGCTATTGAATTTTCCAACAGCTGTACTATTCAAAAGAGAAGATGGTTGAGAAATGATCACAATTCTAACTTTTTAACAAATCTATAATGTACCCATTCAAACTGTAGGCCAACTATGGAAGATATTGCAATCCCAAATGGTAATTAATGCTAACGAATGTTTCCACGAGAAAGTATGAGTTCATGCTTGCTTCACATTTATGCCAACACTAATATTATCAGGCATTCACATTTCGCCTATGGAATGGATTCAAGCTCTCATTTTCCCCTATGAAGATAAAAAAAAATTTTCATGTATATGTATTGGCCCATTCCAGTCTCCTCTCTGCAAGCCAATGGACCATATTCTCCACTGTTTTATTGTTATTGTTTTTCTCTTTCTTGTGATTCGTTATATTGGACAAAAATCCTATATTATATGTATGGTAAACAACTTAGAATCTGTTGCCTGCCTCTTTTTTTAAAGTATCTTTTATTTACTTTGAATTTTCTTAACTTTCTATTATTTTCTAGTAATTTCTCACAAGCAAAACAAATCTAATAATCAGAAACAGTTTCTGGGAGAACGAAGTCAAATGAGAGAGGAACTAATAATCTTTGAGTATGCGCTTTATGGCAGGTACTTATGAACTATCTCAGTCAGTTTCCCCAAAAGAGAGCCTGAGCTGAGTATTCATAACTTATTGCTGAGTAGTAACTTACTGCAGGAGCGCACTCAGGATAGGCAGGGGGAAAGTCAGGCAAAGTTATGAGTTGGTGGCGGTATGACCTCGGCCTGACCCCATGGGGTGCTTTGAAGCATGAATGACAACAGAGTGTTCCTACCTTAGATTCAGAGGCATTTGCAACCCCCAAATCACTTGGTCATTCGCTGTAGTCTACTGACCAAGACCTTTTCCAGACCTAGGAGGAGAGAGAATAGCATCCCAGAAATTTCTAGAAAAGGCAGTTCCCATCAGCAGAGTGCAAAGGGATGTGGTTATGGACTGGTAGCAGTCAAGATTCCCAAGAATGAAGGGACAGAAGCTGCTCCCCCATGAGGTGGAGCATCACATGAGGTGGAGCATCACATGAGGTGGAGCATCACATGAGGTGGAGCACCAGAGAACTCCTACTACACGAGCTGAGTCACTTCCCACTACCACAGGGCATGGGTGGCATCATCTGCACTTTAGACCAAGGCAAGCGGAGCCTGGTGGACGTGCTGATGGCCTTGCTCCGGGACCGCTAATATCAGAGAAACCCCAAGTCCAAACCTGGGTTTTTCTAACTCCAGAATGGATGCCCTATTCATGTGCTATGGCAGCACCCTCCCCAGTTAACAACAAACTGGGCCAGGGAAACCTCCTCTCTGCCAGTGGGGGCTGTGGCTGCCCTCAGGAGAGGACCTGCAGAGTGAACAGCTTGCCCACCAGGCTCCCCTTCTCGGAGCACCCCATCTGCACCCTTTTCTCCCTCCTTTCTTTCCCTGGAAAACAGCATCAGATGCCACCCTGTTGCAAATACGCTTGGTACCTAAAGGCGCCCAGGTGCCCTTAAAGGAAATAGATTGTGAAGAAAGGAGTCAGTTCCCCAGCTTGATGTTGAGGGAACACTCTGATTTCATATCTGACTCTTTTCCTGGGTAGCAATGCACAGCTGGGGAGAGAGAGCACCTGCACTCCTTATAAATTAAAGGTCAATCAGCTGAGGTTTTAACCCTGTCACCTTATTACAAAGGGAAATTGTCACGGAAGCTGGAACATGTATTGTTACGGGAAAGGTCTGCACGGCTCAGTGAGAAACGGTTCATCTTTGTGCTTAATATGGTGACGAAGGTGATTCAAAGATGCCTGCCCTCCATGCCACTGACTCCACCCCCTGCTCCATGCCAGGCCCCGTGTTGGTTCTCCCGTGTACCGTGGCATCTCATTTACAGAGAAAATGATCTAGGAAACTTGGGTGTTGGCAGTGGCTTCTCCCCTTGAGGACTTGCTCAGGATCCAGGCTGCCATTGGCAGAAGCAGTCCACAACAGGTTTGTCAGGTGGCCTGGAGACTGAGAGAGGAGGAAACGTTGTTACTCAGTATGTTCTGTTGGGTTGCTAGCAGCTCGGGCACTAGGCAGGGTGACTGAGAAGGGAGTCCTCGCTGGCTTGCTGTGACATCCATGGGTTTCCTGCAAACCATGTCCCCCAAACCACCAGGAGGGCGCAGGAATCTGGAGAACCCTAGCCACTCCAAATGACACTTCACTCCCTGAATAGCCCCGGAGGATGCTGTTGAGGTCCTGCGGTATTTATAAAGGGGACGTCCCCTGGTAACCCGACATGCCACCGTGACCTGCGTTCAGAACTCCAGTCCAACACCGCCAAGTTACGTGGTGGTAACACTGAAATGGAGCTGCAGGGTGGGAAGGAACCTCAAACTAGGCGCAGTTACCCTCATTTTCATATCAGTCTCTCCATTTTAGTGCTTTTTCTGGGCCCATGAATGAATGAATGACACAAGACTGGTTGCCATGGAGATACATCCCAGCTTTCTCCCAAATCCCTTCCTTTCACAGAGATGGTGCAGTGGACAACAGGACACAATGAACCCGAGAGGCACACCTGTAGGTGCCGCCCCAAAGAAATCTGCGGGTAAAAAATGCCACGTGTGGAGCAGATCCATCACATCCAGGCTCACGAGGAAGATGGTGAATGAAATTTGGCACATCCATTGTTTTAGACAGTTCAGTGTGCTTATTTCTGACACCCTGGGGCATGCCTCTGCCATCCACTGAGAACCACATGCATCAAGTAACTGTAACCAACCAATATTGGTCCAGTTGAACCAGACCCCTTCATATGCTTGACCTGTACCTGGCGGCACAGTGGAAATGAATTATTTCTTTATTCCTTCCTTCTACGCTGGGCTGAGAGTGTGGACTCTGCCACACACTGCCTCCAACTTAGCCTCTCTGTGCTTCAGTTTCTTCATTTATAAAAGGAAGTCATTCTTATCAATTCTTGACTCAAAAGGTTGTTATGAAGGTTAAAAAGGACCATCTATGTATATCCGTGAGTATAATGTCTGATATGTAATGGTCACACAACAGTATTAACTCATTCCACAAATGCTTTCTGAGTATCTGCCATGTTTCAGGCACTGCCCAAGGCGAAGAGTCCTACGGATGAGTAGGAGAGACCCCATCTCTGACCTCAGAGAACTCACCTGGATCCCAGCTCTGCCTCTCCAAGGTGACAGATGATAGAAAAGCAAGGACTCATGGTGTATGGGTGTTTCCTATCACATAAACTGACAGCAAAATAAACCTGTGTGGATAAACTGTTGATAGTGGCCATAACTGTAATATTTCCCCCTTTACGAGCACCTGCAGAAAAGCCCATGACATTCCTTACTTTTTGCTTTAATTATATCTGTGCTTCTTTCATGAGGATTTTTTTTTTCTATCGTGACTTTACTTTTATCTTCAAATTAGGTATCCAGAATGGCTATCTATCTATCAATCTACTAATTTCATATTTAATTCTACACTTCTGGCAAGGCGTTGTTTGAAGTCGCTTACAATAAAAGCAGTCAGACTAAAAAATTTTCAAACAAGGTACAAATGTGTGTGTGTACGTGTGTGTGTGAGTGAGTGTATGAGTGTGAGTGTGTGTGTGTGTGTGTGTGTGTGTGTGTCTGATAGAGAACAATTCATATGTGGAGAATTGAGGAAGATACAATAGCTGCATAGCTGTATGCAACACTTAGTTCTAATATTCCTAGAAACCAAGGGGGGAAAAAACAGTCATATGACTCATTGTCCAGAAATAATACATATATGACTCATTGGGGGAAATAATCCTTTCTGCTGTTTATTTTATGGCCCTAAACTCTGAGATTACTTTAGGAAAGGAGGTGAAGAGGTTTGGAGGGACACAGAAGATGCTGTCCTCCACGTGGACCCCTCCTCTACTCCAGACACTTTATGTAAATTACTTTTTATCTTCGAAACATCATTGAAAACTGGTTATTACGTTTCCACCTTATGGACAAAGAAAATGATGTTCAGAGAGGCTAACTAACACACCCAAGATCCCACAGCTTGAAGTCAAATTCTCTAAGCTCCTCCTTAAGGATTCAGAGAAGTGTGGGAAGGTGTGTAAAACATCCTCAATGGAGAGAAAAGCAAGAGTCAGAAGAAAATACAGAAGACATCTGTCAGGCGTCCAATGTGACTTACAGAATTTCTTCTCTGTCCCACCTAACCATCCCAACAACTTGCAGAAGATACTACGGTCCCCCCTTCTCCCCCCCCCCCCCCGAAAAGAAACTTATTAAATTGGCCACGTGGTAAACAACAGACCTGAAACTGAAGTCCAAGTACCCTGTCCCCACACCCACTGCCCTGAGCCAGTGTCGGTGGCATCTGAACTCATCAGCAAATCAGCTCACGGGCATGCCAATGCCGTCCCCATATGTTTTGGTATCACGGGGGGATGCTTGAGAACTAGGTTTTCCCTTTGTCTCTGCTACCAGCTAACATATACAGCCACTGCCCTTCTCTGGGGCTCAGCACTCCCCATTGCTAACATGAAGCAGCGAGTCTACATGCGTTACAAAGCCCTTTTCAGCTCGAACGATGACACTTCCCCCCAAAGAGCTCTGCCGGCAATAGAGAGCGAAGGCCCGGCCCATGCACGAGGAGGCCACTCTGCAGCTTGTGCGAGATCCCGCATTCCTGCAGGGACGCGTCATGTCTGTTGCCCTTCGTTCGACTCCGTTCTCCTCTGTTTGTTTACAGTCATCGGAGCAGGAGCAGCTATTTTTAAACCTGGCTTTTCATGTTAGAAGGTCCCAACTCAACCCGAATTTGATTTGTTGGGGAATTTAAATCCTCCGGATTACGGCAGGGAAAGGGAGAAATGTAAGTCACTGCAATTACCCTTTGACCCTCCTCTCCCCAATCCCACCCCCATCGCTCCCCTAACAGAGATGCCATTGGTTAAGCTGGCTGTATCCAGGGCAGAAAAGCCTTCACACTGGCGACGGATGACCGAAGGTCTTGGGGTTGTTTACTTTATATTTTTCTTAGAAACAACAGGAAGTAATGTTTCAGGAGGCAGCTGGCTTGGGAGGCCGCAAATCCAGGGATTTTCACAGCTGGCCGGAGTGAAACATCATCGAATAGGCTCACTCAGCTGAGTGTATATCTGTCGGCCCTCTTTTAAAGAACACAGGCTCTGAGGTCAGACAGATGCCAGTCCACTACTTACTGACAGAGCGATCTGGCAGAGAGCCGGGCACCAAGGAGAAATATCACCACCGGCTTCCTGCTCCCTTCTGTTTCCAACGTGGGTTTTGTTCTGCTTTGTTTTGAACGGAGAGCCCATCTGTAGACCCCAGTTAGGGAACATATGGTCCCTGAGATCTGGGATCGCTTGCCTGTCTCTCCCCTCCCCATCCCTGGAGCCTGGAAGAGCATCTCACTCAGAGGAGTTTCAGTAAATGTTGGAGGGCTTACTGAGGATTTGACTACCTGGAGCACTTTATAAAAAGACTAGAGGCCCAATGCATGAAATTTGTGCAAGGGACTTGGCCCTCACAGCTTGCCTCAGCTCCCGGCCCTGGCTTCATCTGGAAGGCCATCTAGAAGGACATCCAGAGGTCGTTTGGCTGTCCAGTCTAATTAGCATACTATACTTTTATTATTATAGATTAGATTGCAGAGTTATTGCATAAAACAGGGAGGGACTGTTAATGAGCATAGGTAGCGTTTCTTTGAGGAGTTGAGAATGTTCCAAAATTGACTGTGGTGATGCACAACTCCGAATACACCAAAACTCATTGAGTTGTATACTTAAATATGTGAGGTATATGGAACGTGGATGATATCCCTATCAAGTTATTTTTAAGTGACTTTTCTAACTCCTCCATAATCCACATGTTTAGACAGGCAAGGGACCCCAGCGATCTGAATACATTGTGGAGCAGCTGTCACTAAATGAACTTGGGGAAAAGGAACTCAGTATCCCCAGGAAAGTGATGCCACAGTCCTATCCTAATGAAGACACGCTCAGTCTCCCTCTCCCCACCCCCCACTGCAGTAAGACTCTGATCAAGGCGAGGCCCAAAAGGTAACAAGCATGGGTGGAACAGCCAGGAGTGTGAATTCCAATCCTTTTCCTTATATGCTGACTTACTCCAAATGGAACCATGACAAGCTGTCAGATGAAACGCTCTTGGCTTCCATCATGTCTTGCAAACTCGTGAGTTTTCAGAACTGCCAGGAATTCCTGAGTTCTGGCTACCTGACCAAGTCTTACATATCAGAAACTACAAACCATACTTTGCATAAGGCATACACTCCACAGGCATATTTTTAAATGATTCACTCATACGCTCAACAAATATGGACTCAACCAGACATTGGGCTAATTGCTGGATAAGGATAAAACTTGGGAGTGAGAGTTAATGCTTACTGAGCATGCTATGTGCTTTGTAAGGATTGATTTGGTTAATTATTCTAACAACCATTGAAGGCAAAGACTAGTGTTATTAACCCAACTGAACAGATGGGAAAACTGAGGCACAGAAAGGGTGAGTAACTTGCTAAAGGTCACGCCACGGGGATGTGAGGGGCCTGACCTTACACTGAGGCACATTGGTTGCAGAGCCTGTGCTCTGAACCCCTTCTCTTACTGCCTTCCACATGGAAGATGGGACATGCCCAATCCGGGATCAAGTAGCTAGTTGCAGTACATGATGGGTTGTATGCAACCCTATCTGAGAAATGAACAAGGTACACAGTCATAGATGAACAGGTCAGAGAGGACATAGTGCTCACATATTAACAAAATCTCAGAATTTTAGAGGTGAGCAAAATAGCCAAAATCATTTTCTGCAACTCTCTTGTCTTTCAGATCAGGAAAATGAGTCCTAGAGAATGGCAATGGCTTGGTCAGTGTCTCACCACTTAGTAGTCCTTGAACTTGATCCCTCATCTCCTAAGTCCCAACACAGTACAATACCATACTCTTTCATTCATTTATTTAAAATACAGGCAGTCCTCTGGTTATGTTGGACTCGATGTATATTGTTTCATGATTATATCATCATCTCCTATTTATTTATAATAAAAAATGTTACATCATTTCAACATATGTACTTATGTGCTTTATATTTTTTATTATATATTTACCACAAGTAAAGGTCAGGAATTTTTATCCTTAATTTTTAACTGTGTCACTTCATTACTGCTATGCATGTGCTCCATGTGAGTGACATAGGTGCTTATGTAGGTGGGTTCCCACTTATGGCGAAAATCACCCTACATTGTGCCTTAGGAACAGATCTCCAATGTAACCTGAGGACCTCCTGTATAAAGGCACTGTGGGCACTGTGACCTTTTTACTCTATCCTATAGCACATAACAATGATAAAACTGAGTCATTATTTTAAGCAACATAAAAGAAGACGTAATTTCATATTTAGTTGTGCAAGGTTCATATTGTCCAATGACTACTTTGCAAGTTCATCCACTCACTCTTATGAGGCATGGGAGTGAGGATGAGAGCGACAACAAAGGGACAAGGGAACAAACTATGGCTTGGTTGAACTGCACATTGGACCAATTCAGCTGCACTATTCAAGTAGTCTTCCTAACAATTCTATTGGATGTTTATACAATGTCATTTTTTTAATGATCAAACAAGCTTTAAAAGCACACTAAATTTTGGGTTAACTTTTGCAGTTACAAGTCTAATAAGTAGGGGGGAAATATCTACATTTGACCTCTGCTTCTGCTGAATTTAAAACTCAAATTCTTTTCACTCCCATGCTAATTTCCAAACTCAATAACGGAGGAAGTCAGAGATGCCTGAACAGTGTGCATTCTTTGCATCTGAAGCACTAATCAGACAAATTATAGCTATGCTCAGAGTTTCACAAAGGCAGTAGGGTGGATAAAATGACCTTTTTTCCTCTCAGAACTACCTGTCCACAAATATAAAATGTCATCTGCAAACTCTCTACTTTACTTCTCTCTCTCCCTCCCTCCCTCCTTCTTTCCCTTCCTCCTTCCCTCTCTAAACATTCAGCTTTAAAATGTCTTCTTTGGAGCAGCCAGCTGCCATGGAAACTTCACAACAGATGACCTGGCTATGTGATCTTATCAACTGGTTTTTAATCAAAGTTAAAGTGCCAAGTATAAGAGGTGAGTCAAAAATGGGCATTTCCAAAATGTTAAAGAGAGCCACAGATACCCTAAAGCACTTATGTTTCTCAATCAGCCCTTCCTTTGTCTATGCCAAAGGTCACCCTGGGAAGGCACCTGATGACAGACATTATTCTGCAGTGGCTAAAGGCTTTCTGCAGACACTTAGGTCTCTTTCCTCCTTTCCACAGAATTTTCTTAAGTCAGTGGTCAGTATATTTCTCTTTGCATCATATGCAAAGATGACAGACTTATATTCCCTTCATAATTTTGGAACAATGTTCTAATTAAAACTTGCAGCGGAATATTTATTTTGGTTTAATTCTGCATTCATTTAGTTCAGTGGTCTCTGGTCATCTGCACATTGGGATCACCAGAGAGCTTCCAAAGGTAGCAGTACCTGGGTGTGTCTCATCCCCCCAGATTGGGAATGAAATAATCCAAGCGATCTTTTTTAAAGATCCCCAGTTGATCCTAATGTACAGATGAGTTTGGGAACTCCATTAAATATTGGTCTCATCATTAAGTAATTAAACAACTCTAGGCGTTGGGTGACCTAGCCTTTCCTTCCCAAGATAGACTTGCTTCTTCCATAACTCCGAGAGCCAACAAACCATTCCTGAGCTGGCCACCCTTTGAGTCCAGCACAACTGATGGGTCAATATTCTGGGATTGTGCTGAGAGGGATTGTACAGACAACTGCATCCTAGAAGAATGAGAAATTAGAGAGAGAAATGATCCTTCCGCTTGGGGTTCCACAGAGTCTCAGGTTCCAAAGGAACCCATGGGGAAGGAGGCAAGAGGAGTTCAGTTAGGGCCTGAGATGACGGGCTGTGGGTTGGGCCATGTGAAGTTGGTAGGAGCCCACCTAGAACTGGTTGGGATTAGTGAAATATTCTGAAACAGGCAAGGCTGAGGGAAATCTCAAGAAGTCCTTTTAGAGGGATGCAGTGTTGACAAGAAAGTTTGGTAATTGGACCAGTGACTGTCAGAGCCATTGATTG
This sequence comes from Vespertilio murinus, assembly GCA_963924515.1. NCBI lineage: Eukaryota > Metazoa > Chordata > Mammalia > Chiroptera > Vespertilionidae > Vespertilio > Vespertilio murinus. The sequence continues at coordinate 4,363,326 of OZ004717.1, read as the reverse complement.
ATGGGTAATGGGAGTTCTGAGGTATGTGTTAACATTACAGGCATGCAGATGCTTTTCTTTTAGGCTGCCTGTCTCAGACCAAGGACAATCTAGCCACTCACAGTGCTGAATCATTCTTCTTTATTCTCTTTTCCATTCATCCCATCCGGCCAGATGGGTATTTGGACTTGGGAATATTCTTGGGGCCTGGCGTCCCTTTCTCTGTGGATACAACTGAATGCCCTTGTCTTCTTGTTTGAATTTGGTATCTGAGTGGTAGTAGGTGGGTAACAATAGAAATAATAGGTCCCACATTGGCCTCAGTTCTAAGTCACCTACTTCATTCCACCTTTGGCAGAAGAACCTTTTGCTGAGGGCAATCAGGTACTTATGCAACTTCCTTCAGTACTATTTCAGTATTGCCTGTTCCTTATGTAAAATCCCATAGGTGAGATGGTGATTAGTTGGCCATGGTTTGGAAATAGTTGGGTCATTGACCATAATAGGACTAAAATCTGACCCTTACACTTTACTGAAAACATATGATAACATCTACTATGTTTTCAGGGACGGTGCTAGCTGCCAATGATTTAATAAGAACCAGGCAGAGTTCTTGTCTTTAATAAAATTAGAAAGTAACGGAGAAGAGAGACATGTAAATAGATAATCAAAACATGGAGTGTGTTCATTCTGTTCAAAGGGACTTTGAGGTTTGAGGGAAGCACAGAGAAGGATTTCAGTTTCCCTACAAGAGCCAGAGATGGTATCAAAGATTCGATATTTAAACTGAGTCATCAGAGTTGAGTTCTAATAATAGTGACATTTGTAGGACATTCTTGAAAATATAAAGTACTTCCAGATCCATCCTCTTAGAATGCAAGCTTCATAAAAGCAAGACTTGTCCATCTTATTCACCACTGTATTCCCAAAGTATCCCTGGAACACTGAATCTATTATCAATTTTGATTCTCACATCCTCCCAGGCCTTGGGGAGAATATAGAAGAAATGTGTTCCAGAGAAAGAAAATAATACACAGAGTCAACAAATTCATAGTCCACGACCTCATGGAGTTTTGACCTGTAGACATTCCAGAAGAAAAAAAATCTCAATAAACTCTGCCAATATCTATGTGGGATACACTAAGGGGGAAATCAGCAGTCTGCCCTACAAAATTCCTCACAGTGTTGCATTTAGCACCTTAATAAATTCACCACAGCTCAGAGTCTGGCCCACAGCTTTGTAGGTTTATATTTTTAAAGATGCCAGTACTGAAAGCTGTGCTTTAGTCTAGCTTGTGAGACTGCTACAATGACAACTGATGAATATGCAATGAGAAATTATCATTACAGAAACTGTAATGTTCGCATCTTCATGACCAGCCTGTCCTACCTTTGCCAATTTAGTAAATTACAGTTACAAATAATTGTCATGGTGACCAGAACATTCCTGTCCTCATCATAAGACTATTTTATAGTTGTATAAAGGCAGAAATCAGAATCAGCAGACGGCTTAGTAAACACAGAATCAGATTTTAAAATGTTAAGGTAGTGAATGCTTAATGGAACTTGGTTAAGATAACCTAAAACATTCTCCTGCCAGCCAGTTGCACCAGTGGAACCAGAATATATACCAAAAATCATTTGCTACATTACCTTACCAAAGGCTTCATATAAGAAACCGGAATAATCAAAGACCATTACAAGGCAGTATCCTCTGTGTGCCCAATGGCCATCCGAAGAAATTGCAATCCTGTCTTACAAGTCTGGAAGTCATTACAGTCCTTCAAGGTGACCATGACAACATTCTTTGAGACTCCACTGTGTACTAACTACTGCATTATCTCGTTTAACCCTCTCAGGTATGTGACTATTTTAAAAATATATTTTATTGGGGGTTTTTTTACAGAGAGGAAGGGAGAGGGCTAGAGAGTTAGAAATATCGATGAGAGAGAAACATCGATCAGCTGCCTCCTGCTGAGGATGTGTCCCCTACTGAGGATGTGTCCACAACCAAGGTACATGCCTTTGACCGGAATCGAACCTGGGACCTTTCAGTCTGCAGGCTGATGCTCTATTCACTGAGCCAAACTGGTTAGGCATGTGACTATTTTTTGCAGAGGAGTAAGCTAGGTCTTAGAGAGCGTAAATGACTTCCTCCAATGACTACAGCATTAGATGGCAAAGTGAAGATTCTGAGTCCCTTCAAGTTCATTGAAGGCTTCCACTGATGCACGCTTCCTAGAACATCCACATGGGAAGACAAAGCATGTATGCTTGATCAGATCCATAAAAGACTTAGGAAGCTGTGACTGAATGGGTCAGACAGGCATGCTGAAGGAGTTATAAGAATGACATCATTGTTGCCTAAACTGGATTAGCTCAGTGGATAGAGTGTCAGCCTGCAGACTGAAAGGTCCCAGGTTCGATTCCGGTCAAGGGCATGTACCTTGGTTGTGGGCATATCCCCAGTGGGGGGTGTGCAGGAGGCAGCTGATCGATGTTTCTAACTCTCTATCCCTCTCCCTTCCTCTCTTTTAAAAGAAGAATGACATTGTTATGGGCCGAGGTGGCCAAAAGATTGGGAGGGGGGTGATACTGAGTTGGGAAACATTCCTGTCCTCACGTGTTAGAACATAGACTATAAATAAACAGAGTGTATGAGCCACACTTCCTTCTTCCCAGAACCACAGTAGAACTTTTTGCATGAGGCCCAGATTACAACCTCAGTATATTTCAAAACACAGCCATCCATAGCATAACACAGCATTCACGGTCAGCCATTTTCAGCATACCAAATAGAATCTATATTTACCATCCCAGAGTTGGAGGCTAAATCTACAAGGTGCTAAAGTCTCAATAATTTGGTCCTTCTTGGAGGGAAAAAAAAGACAAATTAAATGCAATCAGGTAAACCTATTATTTGATGAAATTCATGAGACCTCAATTTAAGCATTAAACTTGAACTTTATATTTGTATATATAAATGTGTGTGTGTGTGTGTGTGTGTGTGTGTGTGTGTGTGTGTGTGTGTAAACTATCCAGAGATAGCAAGTAATTGCAAGATCATTATGTGATAATCTTTGCAAACAGCAGGCTCACCATTCCCATGTCTGATGCTCTGCCTTTGAATAAAGTTGATGTTATTTCCTAAAAAGGACCAACAGCTTTGAATAATGCTGCTAGTGAAGGAATCTGCAAATCTGTTCAGGCTTCTTAAAAAAAAAATAAAGAAAGAAAGAAAGAAAGAAAAGAAAAGAAAAAAGGGGGTGTGGGGAATTCAACCTCCAAAGAACAGTAGTTCCTGAGCAAAATCTAAAGGAGACATTGTTGCTAAATCAAGTCTCCACCACACCATCAATCCCGAAAGAAGAAAGGAAGTCCAACAGAGGAACTAAGCCAGCTCATTTGACCCACTGGCTGCCTCAACTCTGAACTCAGGGAAGGAGAAGTAAGGTCTCAGCCTCATTTAGTCCTTCCGTTTTGAGACATGAAAAACTGAATGGAGTTATGACTCTGTCTGTTCATTCATTCAACAGCCAACAAAAATGCAAGACTATGTCTATGCATCTATTCATTCACACATTTAGCAAACAGCATTTCCTTAGCTGGCATTCACCAGACGACTACACTTTTCCAGGCACTCTGCTAGCAATGGGGGATATGGAGAGGCAGGAAACATAATTTCTACCCTCCAGGAGCTTACTGTACAGGTGAGTAGATGTTGTCTGAAAAAAATATGAATGACAAGTGAATAAATGTTTGCAGTTATAGTGTGGAAAGCCTGATGGTAGAATTATGCAAAATGCATCGCACAGCCCACAAATGAGAGACCCCTTTCCTTCCCCCCACCCCGACTCTGCAACTTCCCAAAGACCCCTTCCGTGTATGGGACTCTACAAGGCATCCAAGGTTTCCCAAACCATGTGACATTTCACTTCCAGGTTCTGGGATCTTAGTGGAAACCCCATGTCCTCTGATTTGACTTGTATTCCAGCTTCTGCCTCCCATTTCTCCCCATAGTTAAGACCCACTGCTCCAGCCCAAACCGGTTTGGCTCAGTGGATAGAGCGTCAGCCTGAGGACTGAAGGGTCCCAGGTTCGATTCTGGTCAAGGGCATGTACCTTGGTTGCGGGCACATCCCCAGTAGGGGGTGTGCAAGAGGCAGCTGATCGATGACTCTCTCTCATCGATGTTTCCAACTCTCTATCCCTCTCTCTTCTTCTCTGTAAAAAATCAATAAAATATATATATATATTTTTAAAAAGACCCACTGCTCCAGCTCGGCTCAGCCCCAACGTCATTGGACAGGGTTGACTTAGGAAAGGGGGAAATGAAACGCTCAAAATAAACCAAGAGCCCGGCCAGCCTAGCTCAGTGACTGAGCATTAACCTGTGATCCAGGAGGTCATGATTCGGTTCCCGGTCAGGGCACACACTTGGGTTGTGGGCCAGATCCCCAGTAAGGGGTGAGCAGGTGGCAACCGATCAATGATTCTCTCCCCTCGTTGATGTTCCTATCTCTCTCCCTTTCCCTTCTTCTCTAAAATCAATACAAATATATTTTTTAAAGAAAGAGGCAAGATTTTCATTATTTCTATGTTTTATGACTATGTACCTGGTAAACCCAAAAGAACCAACAGAATTACTACTAGAGTTGGCAGGAGATACTGATGGTGGCTGTAGACTCTGTGATGACCAGATTCTTTGGTTCCCTCCCTGTCCCCAGCACTCAGAAGAATGCCTGGGACAGAGCAGGTGCAGGAACTGTATCTTCAATGGATGCATTCATCTAAGATGCTCGCTAGTCACCCGTCACATAGTAAGTTCTCAATGAACATCAGCCAGGCCTGGTGCTTGCCAGAGAAATGCAGCCGAATGAAAGTGACAAGGGAGACACTCCCCACGAGCTGTCACAGCCAGCCAGAGAGAGCTGCTCTCAGCCCCTGCTGCTCAAGTGCTCCCGTGTGGGTTCAGGGAACTTCCCTACTGAAGCCCTTTCCTGGAAAATAGCTCTATTAAAAGGCTCCCTAGTCAGCACCGCAGCCGTCACCCATTTCCTCCCTGTCGGTTCTGAGGTCTCTTTTAGATGGCAGGCCTCCCTGACTTCTCGTTTCCCCTCGATCTGTCACTTTCCAGTGTTCTTGCCCCATTGCAAAGAGTGGCCAGGGCAGATATAGGGCTGGCCCCCTGCCCTCCCCACCGGCTTTGAGGCAGAGAAAAATGACAGAGCCTTCCATTGAAGCTACCGTCCAAGAACTGGCTGGGTCCAAAGAAATGGCTGGGTGTGACTTTGGAATGAATGTCTGTTTCTTTAAGGATAGGTAAATTGTAGTCTTACCATGAAACTGTCTTTGCAGTTCAAATGGTGCACAGTGCTTATTTTATTCCTGACCACAGCCCGGCCAGCATTGCTCAGGGGTTGAGCATCAACCTATGAACCAGGAGGTCACATGGCAGGGAAGTCGTCCCTACAAGGGTGCAAATAAAAACCCCTCTCTGTCCCCATCTATACTGACCATTACCCAGCTCTCTCTCCTGTCCGTTTCCCAGAGCTACAAACACAAAGGTTCTGCTTCCTGGTTTTTATATTGTAAGTATTTTTCAAATTTTCTCGGGATCGTGAATTGTGACAAAGATCACGGAGTCTCAGATCTCAAGAGGAGACAGAAAAAAAATAAAGTTCAAGTGGAATAAGAGTAATACATCTGACCTAAAACCTCTTTCCCAAGCCGAAGCAATTTTAGACAGATGGCCTTTCCGGGGTGATATATAACTTGAAAGACTGGATCTTGGAATGGAGAAAAATAGGGGGTTGTTGACATGTGGCCTTTTCTAAGCGTGGTGGCCTATGTTCTGGTTTCAACAGTGGCATGTAACCATTATGGTACTTGTCATCTCCACTGCCATCCAGGCACAAACAGAAACCTCATTTGCTGAGTAGATTTCAAAGCCTAACCTTCCATTGAGGTTTCTTTTTTTTTCTACACAAATAGTTGAAAACTAATAGAGCAATTCATAAGCTCAGCATCGAGCCTTGGCCATAGACCAGCCATGTAACCGTAGGCAAGTTAATTTTGTTTTTTTCTATAAAATGAGAGAAATTATTACATGATTTCTAAAGTCCCATGAAGTTGAAACACCCTGTGAATATATATGCATGTCAACACACATTTCTGTCTAATATCGACAGTGATGGTACCTAATGAGGAAGAGGTGGGGGAGGAGGAAAGGAGGAGGAAGATCAAAACAGTCCTCATGTCTGAGTGCCCACTTCATGCCAGTTATTTGTTATAATCTCTTTATACCCATTATCTCACTTGCTCAACCAAGCACCCTACAAGGTTATACGGTATTGTCTTCTTTCAGCAAATCAGGAAACTGAGGCACAGAGAGTTGATAATGAAGGAAGAAGGACCTGAAGTCAGTGGTGAAACTGCTGAGGCAGGACATCTGTCTACTGAGCTTCAAGGCACAGGTTGCAAAGTATTTTTCATACATGTCATTTTCTCCTATAAGCCAGGTAAAAATCGTTTGATATAGAAAGCAATATCCATTTAAAACTCAGCAAAATGAAACCTTTTGTGGTTATACAACTTTCCCAGGTAGAGCTAATGATGTCAACTCAAAACCAGGTAGATGTCTGTCTGTCTGTCTGTCTGTCTGTCTGTCTGTCTGTCTATCTATCTATCTATCTGAGTGGAACAAAGGAGAACCAATTTCTTCTTCATTATAAGATTGTGTGCAGCAGACAGCTTGGAGAGGAAAAATCCCAGACTACCCATATGGAAAAATTCCTGGGAATAAAATTCTAGTTCTGTTAGCAAATTATCTCATTTTGTTGAGCAGACTCAGAGAGGCATTTAATAAATGGTAATTACCTCCTCTACAAATAAACCTCAGCTAGCTTTATGACATATGCTCTTGATGATCATTTATGACATGGACCCTGTAATTTGCAAAGTTCCAAGCCAACCAGAGTCTTGCTAGTTCATTTCAAGCGTTTTTAGTTTATTATACCAAGTAGCTTGAGTTTTTTACAAAAACTAAACTAAAATTAACATAGATAGACAATAGATAGACTGATTTATTTTTCATGAAAGAAAGATTGGTTCTTGTGCAAACCAATCACAACTGGTGTTTAGAGGCACCATTTTTTTTTTTCTTGGTGCCCTTTCTGCCTTGGATTTTCCCACATTCCCCTGCCCCCAGTATTATAAAATAATTAACTTTTTAATACTTGCATTGGTTTGCTTTTACTGTGTAACAAACTACCCCAAAATTAATGACTTAAAACAATAACCATTTTTACCTATGACTCTGGGGCTGAGTCATTTGAGCTTGGCTGAAATGGCTCATCTCTGCTTCACATGCATTGACTGGGCTCATTAAGGCACTGGCAGTGTGCTGGTGAGGAGTTCACACACCTGTCTAGCAGGTAGCTGACTGCTGGCAGAGGCTGTCATCACAGCACTGCCAATATCAGCAAGACAGAACAGGTCACAAGGCACAAGCAGTTTGCAAGTCTCTATATACTTTACAATTGATAGTGTACCGTTGGCCTGAGCAAGTCATGACTTTTGTGTTGGATGAGAACATCCCTTCATTTCCTTCCTTGGATTTTAGAAAAAAATTACCAATTTCTGAAGCATCTCTTTCAATTCATACAATTGTTTCCAGTTGTCCAAGAAATATCTCTAATACATAGGCAAAAGATGAATTAGAAAAGACTAAAGTGGAAAGGAAACTAAGACATAGTCTCACCCAACCTCCCACCCAATGCAAAACTCATCTTGACAAATCTCTCACAGATGATCAGTTGACAACTTGGATACCTACACAGGAGGTAATTCAGTACCTTATAAAAGAGCTCCAGTTTGTTCATTCATTCACTAAGCAGTAAAACAACACCATTATTGGGTGCTTACTGCACATTGGGACTCTCCTAGGCATGTGGGTAAGAAACAAAATAAAACAAAGTTCCTAACCTCATAGAGCTTACTTTCCAGGGGGTGAGACAGACAATAAAAAGCTAAGACAAGAAGACAAGAAAAAACAAAGCTTTGTAAGAGGAGCAAGTATTATAATGGGGCTCTAAAAGCTGGTCAATTAAGTCTCTGAAAAGGTGACATTGAGCAAAAATGTCATCTAAGTGAAGGAGCAGATCATGTGCAGGTTTGGAGAACATTCCAGACAGAGGGAACAAAAAAATGATAAGAACCAAAAATAGAGAACAAACCCGGATTGTTCCCATAACACTGAAAATGCCACTGGGGCTGGAACAGAGTGGGGGATTTATTGGGTATTTTTTTAGTTGAATTAAAGGCAAACTTCCTGTAAGAACCATAGAAGAACATTCACCTAATGAACTTATGACCTATGGAGTCTTACTTAGAAATGATTGGACAATTGAACAGATGGGTGAATATGTATCCCAAGACAGGTAAACTGAAAGGATTTTAATCTGAGGAGGCGAAATACCCTAAGAGAGATGACCTGCCCCATGTTTTCATGAGCCCTGACATTGAGACTGAGGAGAGCTTCTCAAGCCCACTAACTCAGTTCCTCCATCCACTGTGTCTAAGGCCCACTCTCCACAAATACTCTGTCAGGAATAACACCATCTTGCCTCTCATTTCAGTTTCCTTAGGTAAAAGTTCCAAGCTACAGCAATGCCTTTGAATTCCAACCCGAGCCATTACCCCCTGGCTTGATTTTCCATTTCTTACTCCCCTCCACTTCTACTCTGCCCTCTGGAAAGGCAGCCTCATAATCAGAAAACTCTGTCTTCCTGCGCTTGTCTTCTCAGGTCATTCACTCCACTGGATTTCCTTAACAGAGACCTAGTGCTTCCCTAAGAGCATTGCTTCTCTGATGGTTCCTTCAGCAGCCTTTGTTAAGCACAGTCCTGAAGCCTTATATCACTTTCTCCAACTCTCCTCCCATCATAATAGATGAGCAGTTCCTCTTATCCAAGACCATTCCTTCCTCTTACACATTGGGTCCCATCCCCTGCCAGTTCTGGGCATATCTTACATTACCAACCTTTGCTTTCTCCTTACATAAAATCCCATTTTGCAAGATCCTTTCCCATCAGCATTTGAATATTACACTTGATAAAGCCCACCTTTCAAGAAACTTAACCCGTCCTCACATGTCTTTTTAGTAAAGACTCATTATTACTTTTCCCTTTTACAACCAAGCCCCTCTACACACACAAAAGAGTATATTTTGTATGTACATGGGTGATGGCACCAAGTCACATCCTTGAGATGAACTAGTCTGGGCAGGGCCAGAGAGTGGCTAGATCACCCAGTCCCTTCCACTTTATAGATGAAGAGAAGAGATGAGCAGTGACTTAATCAAGGTCACACAGCATTTTTTGGTAGTGACATTAAACCTTTATACTCTAGGCTCACTGGCTAGTGCTTCAAACAGCCTTCTTCATTTGATCCACCCTACTAGTTGTAAAAGTATTCACATTAAAATGCATTCCTCACTCTCATAAATTACATTTAATAGCGTGTATACAATAGAGAAAGTAGTCAAGAAAATGACCCAGATGCTAAAAATCTGGCAATATCTTAACTACAAAGGGTGATGGAAGCAGGAGGGACCATGTTGGGAGAACAGGATGGACATCATTAAAGTTCAATTTTTAAAGGGCATTGCTTCAATCCCAGTATCTTGCTTGAGGTTCCTCTCTTAGTGCCTTGAGTCTGCCATCATTTAAAACATTGTGTCTAAGAATCTTCCATCTTATTAAAATATTTGCCTGTGTTAAAGTCACATGACATTAGCTCATGATAAATATTTCTATGCCCCAACCCTGATTTATGAGACCCAGCTAGTAAATAGTCTCTGATTCAAACAGTGATTACCCATTATTCACGTAGCAAAATGAGCTTGCCCTGTCACATCATAAATTTAATGTAACATCATCTTGCTTCACTTTTTTATCCATAGTTTTATCCTAATTTCCATCTTCTCCCATCTCATTACAGACTCCAAGACATGTGCCCAAAGGTACTTGAGAGATTTTCCGCCAAACCATATCTTTGGGAGACGGGGAGAATGACTTGGGGAATTGCAGTAACTGGCTGTTGTTAAAATCAGAACACCATTAGAGCTGGTCTTCCAGGGAAGGCATGAGGTTAGCCATTAATCCCCCATCTTGAATCAATTCAAGACTCGCCTTTCAACGGCAAACCCTAGCAATCCTGGAAAAGAATGGATTTGACTGTTGAGGGTGTAATATGGTCAGACTGTGTTGGGGATCAATGGTAATTTGTGAGGCTTTCTGACCATAGGGATGGTAGAGCTGGGAAGTGTATCCTTCCTCGGGATATGGCTCTTTAGAGAGACATATAGTAAATTCTTCCCTCCACCATGGATTTCTAGTCACCAGAGCCATGATTCACCAGGTTGCCCTGAAGACTCCTCAACATAATGTGTTGCTATTGTGAAGAGCTGCCTGTGACTCACAACAAACACAGCTGATCCACTTACTTAGCCTCCTTTCCCACTTTTCCCTGCTCACCTCATGTTCAAAGTTGCTGCCAATCCAGTCTCTCCTATTAAAGCTCTGTCTGCCTGGAAATGCATGTCCCTTCCTCCTGTTTCCCACAGTTTTTCCTGGAGTAGGTCCCAGTCATTGCTCAGTATTCACCTCAGTTGTCACCCCTTATGGGAAAATTATATAGTATATATACCTCCTGTGTCCTTTATAGCAACTCTTCTCAAACTTGAATGTGGCAATAGATCACCTGGCCATTTTGTTAATAGGCAGGTTCCCATTCAGGGGAGATGAAGTGGGTAGGGGTCCACATGTCCAATCAATGCCCAGGTGATGTTGATGCTGCTGATCTATGACCACAATTTGGGAACCAAGACTCTACAACTTGGGAGCACCTCTGCTAAGTTCTTCCAGCACCCTGTGTGTTGAACTCATTCCAAGAACTCTTTTGCAATGATTTAGTTACACTGTTATATCTACCAATAAGTAAGAGCTCTTGAGGTCAGAAACTATGAGTCTTTCACTATCTCCTCCTGGACTGAACCAACACTACCCCACGGTAGGGAACACAGGAATACCCACTAACTACTCTGAGTCTATACCAGTGGTCGGCAAACTCATTAGTCAACAGAGCCAAATATCAGCAGTACAATGATTGAAATTTCTTTTGAGAGCCACATTTTTTAAATTTTAAACTTCTTTTAATGCTACTTCTTCAAAATAGACTCTCCTAGGCAGTGGTATTTTGTGGAAGAGCCACACTCAAGGGGCCAAAGAACCGCACGTGGCTTGCAAGCCGCAGTTTGCCGACCACTGGTCTGGATACTTAGGCATATATCAATACATAGGATATTTATAAGCTGAAAAGTGCTGAATAAATGTAAAATGTTATTATCCTATTGCTTTTAGTGAATTAATGTCCCTAAGGGACAGCACAAGTCTGTGCAATATTGGTGGAGTTTGGGTTAACTGACCCATTGTGTGTGGATTTCACCTTTGTCAAATAGGAGAGAAACCAGACTTTGTGGAGCAATTAAGCCATCATAAGCCAGGGCAGAGAAGATGTTTTGTTAGAAGGGAAGAGAGCCAGACACATCCAGTTACATGTAAATTATACATGTGTCTGCTTCAGAGATTGTATCACCACGCTTTGTTCGACTTGACCCATGGATTCTACTCCTCCTTGGGCCAATACCCTGCACTTCCACAGTTTTAGCCAACATGGCAGTATCTCGTACCTGTTAGAGAGTCTGGTCAACTTGACCTGGGCCAAGCAACTTATTGGATTTTATTTAAAAGCAGATCACTTGTTTTCCTCAACAAGAAAAACGAATTCATGGAAAGCCTTACACAACAAGATTATATTCTACTCAGGAAAACTAAGATAGCAAGCACTGACCTTTAAGTGGGAACTGCATAGAAGGTAGAACAGTGGAAAGGACATGAAATACTGAAAAAAGCCCAGAATGGCTGAAGCAAGGAAAAGAGAGGACGTGACAGGAGATGGGACGGGAGCGGTAGACATGAGGCTTTGTTAAGCATATGTATTCAACCAATGAGTCATCAGAGAATCTTAAGGTTTCTTTCCAACATCACTGTAAGCAGGCAGACTCTGTCCGACCCTGGATTGATGCTCACTTTGGACACCAGGCTAGAGTCTGGGTGTTCCACACCCCACACCTTTCGAGGGAATCAAAGAGCAACCAAGACATGACCTCCAGCTTGGTTCCGATTCTTGGCCATTTCTCTCTGCATTTCCATTTCTCTCATTTCCTCAAACACCAGCCTGTGAAAAGCCATGGGTGTTTTCCTCTTGTGCTTTTGATAGTTGATTAGTTTAATTCCTTTTAAAAATTTTTATTGTGGTATAAACAGTAACATGAGATTTACCCACTTAAAAATTCAAGTACACAATACAGCACTGTTACGTACAGGCTCAGTGCTGCACAGCGGATCTCTAACACTCATTCTCCTTGCATATCTGAAATTCCATACCCTCTGAACAGTGTTGAAGAAAGTGGTGTAGGATAGTGGGAACGACGCTGGCCTGGAGGACATGAGTCCTTCTTCCACCGTGTGTGAACAAGGACAGACTTGCTCGTTCCTTTGAGCTTGCCTTTCTTCAAGGACAATAGGAGTATGATGATCACTCCCCTGCCTGCCTCACATGGTTATGATGCAAGTCATATGAGACCACATTTGGTTTCACAAATATTATTCCTACATATTTAAGCACTCCGAGGTGCTACAATGCTAATGTGTTAGAAACATTTACATATTGGGAGGAATAATACTATAGATCAAAAGTCAAAAACTGGTGACTCATGGGAACCACCCAGCCACTAGGTGTGTTTTATTTGGCCTGCGTGGTGTTTTTATGTATTGAGGCCAGCACTTAAAAATAAGGAGAATTGATATTTTAAAAGAAGAAGAAAAAAAAGAATTCCAGTTTATCTTGAAAATTGGAGATCCAGCAACACAGGGCTGCTTTTCCCAAGGGGAACATTTGGCCGGGGCTGAGTAACACCTGCCCTTTTGGGTAACTTATGGCTCTACAATTCACTGCAGTGCCCACCTGTCACACAGGTATATGTGCATCTGCACACACCTGTTTCACTCTTTTCAGTTAACTGCTTGGATTCAGCTGCCATTTTTCTGGTAACCAACTGGTGCAGCTAAAACAGAGCAAGAAAATCCTAGACTCGAATTCTGGCTTTTCCATTTAATACCTACGTAACTGTAGACAAGCTGTCATCCTGTCTGAAATTCTCAGTCTTCTGACTTTTCATGTGGACATAAAGTTATCTCATATGTACAGTTTATGAGACTTAGATGTAGTGCTCATGCGCTGTCAGGCACGTTGTCATTAAAAGACGTCGTATTATTTAAAATGGAATTTATACTGGAAGAAAAGGACAGCAAAAGAAAGGTATCGCTAATGATAGAGAGTTAGGCATTGGGGAAAGGATGTTTTTAAATACAGCAAGTTCAATACACAGGATCTGAGCTTTATGGGAGACAAGATAGCTTTCCTAATTGTCATGATTAATACAATGATTAATATAAATGATGATGTGTCACAATAGCCAGACTGTCTTTGACAACCCTTGACTTTCATATTGTGATTATAATGGTGTGTGTGTGTATGTGGGGGGAGGGGTGTTCACTTATCCTTTCCAGCGCTTGTATTATTTTCTCATATGTTGTGCCCTTTTCAATTTTGCCAAGCCTTACATATCTCAAATTTCAGGATCCAGTTTGCACAACCACTTTCTGAGACGTCTTCCCTGACACTCTCCAAGGCACCTGGAATGCTTTCCTATCACAAACAATAATTACACAGAGTAGCAAGTTGTTTTCATTATTTATTTCACTAAGTACGATAAGGCTGTCAGGGGCAAGAATGGTGTCTGTGATGACTAATTTTATGTGTCAAGTTAGCTAGACCACTGTACCCGTATATGGTCACACATGTTTCTAAATGTTCCTGTGAAGTTATGTTTTTGATGACAACATTTAAAAATCAACAGACTTTGAGTAAAGCAGATTACCCTCCATAATGTGGGTGGACGTCATCCAATCAGTTCAAGGTCTTAAGAGAAAAGACTGACCTCCCGAAGCAAGAAGGAATTCTGCTTTTGGACTTGAACTGGAAACTCCTCCCTAGGTCTCTAGCCTGCCTGCCTCCTCTGCCAACTTTGGACTCATCCTCTACAATTAAAATCAATCTCTCTCTCTCTCTCTCTCTCTCTCTCTCTCTCTCTTCCTGACCAACACAATATCCTTTTAACCTTTGCTACCCTCTATCGCTAACATAGAGGATTCACTCAGGAGTTTCAGGGTGAGTGAGCAAATTATTTGACATATGAATAAATGCTATTATAGTATTTTTAATTGCATGAAAGATTGGGTAAACTCACCTCTAAATTCTTTTGACTTTAAAAAGTTGTGATTCTATCCCCATTCACTTAGTGAGTGGAATAGCTTTCTTTGAAATCACAGAAAATGTAGGCCACTTCCTCAGGGGCAGAAAAAATGTAAATGCTAAATGCAGCACCTGATGCTTAGTGGACATGCAGTGAAGGAGTTGATAGGATTGGATTATACTGTGTTGAATTATTCCTAAAGTCTATCTGTAAGTGTTCAAAGGGGCCTCCCTTACCTCTCAGGTCAGCTAAAACATAGTGAGCTGTTTTGCTCATTTGTTGTATTTTCATAATTTTTAATGCACTGTATTGACTTTTAAATTGCACATTTAAATAAAAATCCTTCTGAAGTATCTCACCAACCACCAGCAACACGCGTTAAAATAGATCAAGGCCAATTGGGAGGTTATTTTTGTTTTACTTAATTGAATACTGATTAAATCAGTGAAAAAAATCAAAACTGTCTAAATGGGAAAGTTTAAATTTAAAAAATTTACGTGGGCTGCATAGTTTCCATTTACTTAATATACTACTAATTCTAAAACGGTGCACTGCTCCATGACATTTAAACAGCTGAGCTATATAAGGTATCATTGTTTACCTCATTTCATGAGTCACAAAAGTGAGATCCAGAGTAGCTCAGAACTAGCACGTCTCACGTTTACGGTGTGCTGGACCCTTACATGTTAGAAGCATATAAAGTTGACCATCTTGTGAACAGTCACAAGAGATAGGGGGCTATTACTTCCCTCATTAAAGACGGGAAAATGGAAGACAAGAAAGGTTAGGCAACCTGTGTGTGACGGCTCATCCTGTGTATCACCCTGACAGGGGCCGAGGGGCCCCAAGACTTGGGGAAGCATCTGCTTGGGGTGACTGAGAAGGTGCTTCGACATGAGGTCAGCACGTGAGTCGGTAGACTGAGTGAAGTGAGTGGGCCTCCTCATTACGATGAGTATCATTCAACCCTTTGAGGGTCTCCATAGAACAAAAAAGAAGGAGGAAGGAAAGATGTGACCTTTCCTGCCACTTGTGCTGGGACACTGGTCTTCTCCTGCCCTCACTCCGAGACCCACGCCATCGGCTCCCCTGAGTCTCGGGCCTTCAGACTCAGGCCTGCTCACACAACCAGTTTCCCGGCTGCAGATGGTAGGACTTCTCTCAGCAGGATCTAGATGTGCTGGTCCGGTTCCTCTGTGGACCGCAGACCCGGGCACCGCCCAAGGTCAGACAGCTCAGGGCCAACACTCAAACCAGCTTTGTGGGGCCCAGCTCTCTTTCCCCGGCATCTAGCTGCCCCAGATCCCTTTATCACACGGGAACTCTGTCCTGGTCTGCGGCAGTGAAAGGCCTTGCTCTGCATTTTCCCTCAGACCAAGGAGCTTCAAGCAGAGGTAGAAAGCCCTTCCCTAGCCAGTCATCTCCCGTGGATGAAACACAGTCTGTCCTCATTCTTTCTCATGCAAGATTCGTTGTTTGCCGAAACTGGTTTGGCTCAGTGGTAGAGCGTCGGTCTGCAGACTGAAAGGTCCCAGGTTCGATTCCGGTCAGGGGCATGTACATTGGTTGTGGGCACATCCCCAGTATGGGGTGTGCAAGAGGCAACTGGTCGATGTTTCTCTCTCATCGACGTTTCTAGCTCTCTCTCTCTCCCTTCCTCTCTGTAAAAATATCAATAAAATATATATATATATATATATATATATATATATATTTTAAAAAAAGATTCCTTGTTTTCCAGCCTCAGATCGCAAGCCCTGGGCCCCAGTGGGAAGAGGAATGTCAAAAAGGGAGGAGAAGCAGAGGGGGTCAGTCCGGGGGCCTTTGCCACACACACATACACACACACACACACACACACACACACACGCAGCTTCACTTCAAATGACCTGGCAGTGGTAACTGAAAGGCATGTGGGTCTTTTTGTTTAAAAAAAAAAAAAAACCAAAAGGAAAAAGGAAATCTTTTTAGGTTCAAGGAATATTCTATCTCCGTGAGACCATTGAAAGCCTAACATATTTCCCAGCGAGATCCATTTGTTCAGCTATTAATATACTTTATTATTTTTCCACCGTGGCAAGAACCTCGCTGTTCCCCAGTCATATTTCTCTTCGGTGGAAAAAAAAAAAAGGAAATCATTATCATTTCGGGCATCAAAAACCCTATTTTCCTCCAAACGAACAGAAAATGGAAGCACAAACAGGCTTTGCTGTGTGAAAAGTCCAGACTGGGTGGGTGAGCGTAGTCCTCTCTCTGTTTTCCCACCCATGAACTTGAATTGAAAACCAGAAAAGACCAGTTTAGAAAGGGAAGGGACCCTGAATAAGTACCCTGTTTCCCCGAAAATAAGACAGTGTCTTATATTAATTTTTGCTCCCAAAGATGCGCTAGGTCTTATTTTCAGGGGATGTCTTATATTTCCATGTCGTAGGTCTTATTTTTGGAGGATGTCTTATTTTCGGGGAAACACGTTACTTAGAGGGCGTGGCGTTTTCTGCATTTTAAAGATTAATTTTGACCTTCAATCATATATATATATATATATATATATATATTAGTATCTTTAAAATAAATCTTTTTTTTCTTATTGCTGTTCTCTCCCAGGTAGGATGCAGGTTCCAGGAGCGTGGTGAGGTCCCTGCCGGTTCCCCAGAACCTGGAAGTCTGACGGCCGACCCCCCAGAGTCGCCCACAGGCCTGCTGCCATCCCTACCCTCAGAAAGAGGCTCCCTCCCCCCTACCCCACCCCCAGAGTGAGGGAGCCCGGGGTCATGCCAGTCCGGGTGCAAAAGTCAAGGCCAAGTGTCACTTTCTGAATCATCTGCCCTTTCTCTGGGCCCGCTGCCTGCCTCCCCGTGCCCTCCGATGCTCAGGCCTTGGCTGGGTGTCCCGCGGGCTCGCATGTCAGGGCGCCCTGACACGCAGCCACTCTGGCATCCCAGGAACTCCGCCTGCCCAACTGGGAGCTTCCTAAGCGGCCAGCTCCTGACTGGACATCGCCCCAAGCAGAGCTCCAGCGCCGGGGGAGCAGGTGGCCCCCTCACCCCGGGGCCCTGACCCAGCCGGACACCCAGCCCCGGCGCACCCCTCTGCTCTGGCTCCTCTGAGCCCCAGTGTCACCAGGCCCATCGCGGGGGAGGGGGGTAGATTAGGGGGTGCGGGGGGGGGGCAGAGACTACACAGAAAGGAAACAGACAGGAGAAGGGGCGCAGGAAGGGCTCTGAAAGGAAAGCAAAGCAGGAAAAGAGCCACCCTGATTCTCCTCCCAGCTGTCCCCTTTCCATCTTCATCTTTCCACGGGGCCGCCCTCACACCCTCCCCTCAGCTCATCTCCCTCCCCCTGCCAGCTCCATCCCTCTGCCCACACACCCGGCACAGGATGGGCCTCCTGGCTCCACCAAGCTGCGCTGTGCCAGGTACAGACCCCCCAGGACTCGCTGGGATCGGACCCCACCCCACAGCCGGCAAAGGCAGGCGCCCCTGAGCAGTGAAGGGGGAGCTTTCCTTCCAAGAAGGCCACCCCACACCGCCTCCCCCGCCCCGCTTTGATGCTCTGATGAGCCCCTTGCAGATCAATAGCCCCCGGCCCCTTGGAGGAGCCCGAGCCACCCTGCGCTGAATTAAAACAGATAGGATCCATCCGCGGCTCATTTCCCCCAGCCAAACAATTTATCTCTCTCTGGATCCCCGCGGAGGGTGACTTATAGCATCCTGGCACACGTGGGAGCTCTGCTGGGAGGCTGCGGGCTCTCTTCATCAGCGGCTGCTGCTGAGACCGGGCAGAGAGGCCTCAGGGTGTGAGGCAGGCCTGGCTGCTGAGACCTGGGCACAGATGCCTCCGGGTGTGATGCAGGCCTGGCTGCTGAGACTGGGCAGAGAGGCCTCAGGGTGTGAGGCAGGCCTGGCTGGTGAGACCTGGGCAGGGAGGCCTCAGGGTATGAGGCAGGCCTGGCTGGCACCTGGCACAGTTTCTGCCAGGACACCGAGGAGCTGGTAGCAGCGCATGTGAATGATCTTGGAGCAGGAGCTGAATCCAGATTTGATACGCGGACCATAAGCTTCTCTTTCTGAGAATCAATGGCCAGCATTGCTGTCTAGAATACTCTCTGCTTCAGAAAATAATCAGGACACCCTTGTACCCAAATGGCAATGGAAGCACAGGCTTTGCCTCTAAGCTGGACCAAACTGGGGGCTCGGGAATATAGAAAGATGGAGTCATAATCGTAGGTATTATTATTATTATTATTAGGCACTTACAGTATGCTCGCCTAAGCAATGCTAGAGGCGGTGAAACTGAGGCTGGGGCCAGGAGGCAGCAGGATTCCAGAGCCTGTGTCAGGGAGAATTTGAAGGTGCTTCCTAGCTGTTCCGTGTTATTCTGGATCAGTCCCATCCAGTTAGCAAAACAGATGCTAACGAGACAATTAATATGGGGGACTGGTTAAAAAGTTACTGGAGGCCGAAACCGGTCTGGCTCAGTGGATAGAGGGTTGGCCTGCGGACTGAAAGATCCCAGGTTCGATTCCAGTCAAGGGCATGTACCTTGGTTGCGGGCACATCCCCGGTGGGGGGTGTGCAGGAGGCAGCTGATCGATGTTTCTCTCTCATTGATGTTTCTGGCTCTCTATCCTTCTCCCTTCCTCTCTGTGAAAAATCAATCAAACATATTTAATTTAAAAAATAAAAATAAAAAGTCATTGGAGGACTGGCCAATCAACACTGGGGGATGACAATACAATGGAAACATGGCAGCCGGGAGCCACGTTAGGGCTGATGGAGGGGCAGAGGTTGGGGTTAGCGGAAGCCAGAGCTCAGAGAGGTGGGAGCAGGGAGCTGGGACTCGGACTGTCTGGGAGGGGGTGCTGCCCGGCTGCTCCTTTCCTTTCTGGTTTTGGGGGGAGGGCCCTGCCGGAGGGGACGGGAAAGTCAGCCCTGCAAGGAAGGGTGCCGCCAGGCCCCTCTGAGGAGCGCTCTGAAGCTGCGGAGGAGCCTAGACCTTGGAATGAGCCGTGGCCCGGGCACGGGCACGGGCACTTACTGGGCTGGAGGGCTGTTTCCGGGGTGGCCTGGAGAGCAGCTGCAACAACCAGCAAGAAGCACGTCCCCACCCGCTCCGTCTACCTTCCAGGTTCTCTCCGGGGCCCCTGTGGGGCAAACTAACAGGAAGTCCGCACAAAGGAGAAATAAAATGTGCAGATTCCAAACCCCAGCTTCGGAGGCAGGGATATACGGAACTATGGACTTCTGGCTGAGATGTAATGGTCTAAAAACCAGCATGTCCCAAATACCCCACCCAAACAGCCAGCCGGGCAAGGCCGCAGAGTCATTCTGAGAACCATCGCATTCAATACAATGATGACAACGGCCAACTTTTAGTACTTGATCTATATAAAACACTGTGCTGTGACACGGAATAATGGATTCAGCCTCATAAACCCAAATGCAGAGACCATCATGACTCTTACTTTAGAGGCAAGAAAACTGAGGTAAATAACATTTTCAAGGCCACTCAAAATTCAAGCCTTTTAACCCCTCCCCTACACATACCTGGCCTAATGCATCTCTTCTAAGAAGCCTTTCCAAAATGCCACTGCCCGCTAGCTGTCATTTCTCCTTCCTCCATATTCCTTCATATGCCCAATTTCAGGTCACTGTGCCTGTCACTTGTTGAATTTGGTTAAATAAAGGCAGCACGGCCTTTGGTTTAAGACCCATGTCTTCCTGACTGAGAGACTGCACCTATGTATCCATAGACTCCTTGGGTAATATTTTTGAAAACTTTATTTCATAAAACTCCCTCTTCGTCTCCCTCTATAGTCTCTATATGAGGTGTTCCGAACTTTATATGGATTGTGGACAATGCACATATATCAGCAGCCTTGAAAATGCTCAGAAAAAAACAAACCTGTGTCCCACACCGGACATCAACAAAGCCCTTGGGATGCTGGATTCTCTAAATCCTTCTGTCTAACTGGGTTGCTCTCAAAGTGAGTTATGTGCCTGGTTCTCTCAGCCATAAACCAAGCAAAGGATCTTAGTCAAGTCCAACAGGAAATAGCTCGTTGAGTTACTCTTCTGTTTCTTTCTTTCTTTTTAAAAATATATTTTATTGATTTCCTACAGAGAGGAGGGGAGAGGGACAGAGAGTCAGAAACATCGATGAGAGAGAAACATCCATCAGCTGCCTCCTGCACACACCCTACTGGGGTTGTGCCCACAACCAAGGTACATGCCCTTGACCAGAATTGAACCTGGGACCCTTCAGTCCACAGGCCGACGCTCTACCCACTAAGCCAAACCAGTTAGGGCTGTTTCTTTCTTTTATGTGTCCTAAATCACAGCTTTTCCAGAAACAGGTACTTGAGGGTGTGATTGGCCAGTGTCAGATCTGGCAGGGGTGTGGACACTGAGTACAACATACATGGTGCTGGAGACCCAGCTTAGCCTGAAAAGTCTGTGGTTTGGTTATTCAGGAAGTAGAGGCACATTTAAGGTGAGCCTATCTCGTGGCAAGCTGTAAAATGACCACAGGAAAACCTGGCCAATAGGCCTCTATTACCCACAACCAGTTCATTCAAGGCCACGGAGACCAATACATCATTTAGACAAGCCATTGACCTCTGTGCACCTCAGTCTGACCCTGTCCTGCACAATGCCACTATTGCTGATTAGGATGGTGAAACCTGGAGAATCTTAGATGGAGGGTCAGACTCGAGGTTCTAGGCCCACATCCAAACCTGCTCCCTGACTCTGGAAAACTCACCTTCTATCCCTGAACTTCCCCGTGCACGAAAATGAAATTCTGATGCTAGTTCAAGTCATTGTGGTTTGATTTCAAGACCATGGGGGATACAAATACACATGTGAATGCCTTCATCCCTTAAGAACAAAAAATCTCATTGTTATTGACAAGAGTTAGGCACATCCAACTGTTGATGGTGGATCATGAAATCTGAGCCAGAAGAAACTCCTGTTTAGACAGTGATAGAATCTAGGTTCCTCCAGCAGAAGGGTCCAGCCCATAGTCATACCACGGGACATTTGGGACTTCAAGTCACCTCTCCAGACTGCCAATCCTCTGTTATTGTTTCTACAGTCCCTGCTTCTACCCACACATGTCAGAATCCAATGATAACGCTCTATCATACAACAATTCCTTCTCAATAATAGCCCAAGCCGTAGGGCAACAAGACATAAGCAATATTCATTTATTCAACAAGTATTTTATTAAGTGCTGATTTGATTTGAATTTTTCTTGTAATTCCAACAGCCAAAAACACAGCCCCTATTTAATCAAACTTCTGCATTTGGGGTACTGACCATCAGGTTGGCTCTCTTCGGTTGTATAATCTTTTGCTTGCTTCCAAGAGTTTGAATTATAGTAACCACAAAGAATGTGGGGTTTTTGCTAGTGCCAAGTTATCATGTGTGGAGATCCTGGAAAGGCAGTTAACTCCCTGGTTCTTCAAATAACTCTCAGGATTCAATTCCAAAAATGTTCCAGAAATCCAAGCTAAGGAGCGATATCAAGTGGTTGCAATTGATTGATAAAAGCAGAGTTGGTCCAATCACTGGGTCAATCCTGCTCTTTGCAGTGAGGATACAGTTGCTTAAGAAAGCAATTGGGAGGGTAGAGAAAGAGCCCCCACTTAGCAGGTGCAGGAGAAGTCCAAGTCCCTCTGCAGAAATGCCTTGTCCTAATGTCCTCCCCAAATCTGTTACTGCTGTCCTCTTTTTCCAAGTCACAGTTCAAAATCAGTCTTTCATGCTTTCAACAAGTTTTTATGAGCATTTACTAAGTTCCAACCACTATTTCAGTGCTGGGAACCCTGTGGTGAGCCTAAGAAACCAGCTCCCATCTCTATGAGTCCTACGTTCTTGCACCTCCTCTGGGAAGCCTTGGACACACACCTCTGATTAGAGCAACATCCGTCCCTCTGCCCTTGGGTTTCCCGTGGTACGATGCCACTCACCTTGGACAGCCCCTTTCATGTTGCATTTTTACAGTGTGCTGTGTCTGTTTCCCCTGTGAAACTTGGATCACCTCAAGGACAGTTGCCAAGATTAGTTTTCTCTGTGCCCACTCCACCTAACATAAAATCTGTCATTGGGAAAGCACTCCATCTTGCCACGGCCATCTAACTTATTTATTTTTATTTCAACTCCCCATGCTATGATTAGACCGGCCCAAGCCCTTCCCGTCACCCTATGTATCCTCCCCTGTCAGAACATCAGTATGAAGCAGACAGCAAGTTAATAATTTTACTGTCTTATAAGCATAGAATGCTTCACAGTTACATGGTTGATTCATTCACATGTGTAATTTTGTGCCCTCTTCTTGAAGCATAGAAAGAATAGAGAAAAAACATGTAAGAATAGAGAGAAACATGTAAGAATAGAGAGAAACATGTAAGACTCAGTGGGAATAGAAAGCTACCTTTCATCCAAGGCAGAAGCTAAATGAGAGAGAGAGAGAAAACGAGAGAGAGAGAGAGAGAGAGAGAGAGAGAGAGAGAGAGAGATGGATAATTAAAGACCATGAAACAGTCATGTCCCCTCCCTCTAATTCATCCTTAGGGGAGCTTGTTTATTTGGACGACAGCATCATGGGGTCTCAGATGGTAAAAACTGAAATTATAATGGCTACTAGGCATGGAGGCTAGGAGGAATGAGATGACAGTAGGTGAAGGCAAAGGCAACTAATGACATCACAGGTTCAACAGAGGAGAAGGGGGAGGCTGAGCCCACAGGAGGCACCCTATCAGTCTCCCACGCCCACTTGGAGAAAGGAAAATGTTCAGTGGCAGAAGGCTAAGTGGACAGATGGGTTACCCAGGATTTCCCAAGTCAATATTGGCTTACTATTGAACTCCTGATAAACTCTGGGTTATGTCCTTAAGCATATGTTTTGTCCTTTACTTCAGATCATTCTAGCAGGGCTGATGAAGAGGAATGATGTCCCCAAAGAATAGCCCATGAACTGTGCAACCAGGAAATATTGGTGAACAATGGCAGAGACATAGGTGTTAAATGCATAACTATCCTACAAAGCTGGGTATTAATTGTCCTCGTTTAAAAATGAGAGGAGGAGCCCTAGGCGGTTTGACTCAATGGGCAGAGCGTTGGCCTGCAGACCAGAGGGTCCCAGGTTCAATTCTGGGCAAGGGCATGTACCTTGGCTGCACACTCTTCCCTGACCCTGGTCGTGGCTCCTACAGGAGGCAATCAATCAATGTGTTTCTCTCCCATTGATGTTTCTCTCTGTCTTTCCCTCCCTCTTCCTAAAAGATAAATAGAAAAATATTCTCAGGTGAGGATTTTGAATGAATGAATGAATGAGAGAGAGAGAGAGGAGGAAAGCTTGGAAGTATTAGTACCTTGCCCTAAAGCATACCACTTATAGGAGCCAATACCGACCTAGGAGGCCTGAATTCAGATTTCGCCTTCTTCACACCACAGACCCAGAGCAAGCTTTGTCAACTTCCATGTTCAACAAACATTTATTAAGAGATTCCTTTCTAGAACTTTGAGCTCGGGGAACTTAAACAGAAATCACGGATGCCCCTTCCTTCCCAGTTGGTTAATGCACCCAGAGCATTAACGTACACCTTCCTAGTAGGTTAAACTCCCCAGGCATGGCCGTGCACAGACAGAAAAGATGGATAGGATACATCCAAAAAAATAAAAAAGGCTTCCACTGGCTGTCAGAAGTTTAATTAAAACAGTTATAGATCAACTTCACCGCGGCAAATTGTCTGCACCACGACTCCTGCAGCAAGATGGATGTTCCCTGGGAAAACGGAGTGAGCGCTCTCCCCCGGACTAATGTGTAATCTCACAGCCATTGATTTTTTCCTTGGGAAACTCTCCCCTGGCTCCTGGGAACTGGAACTTGTTCTGGGTGACCTGGCAGCGATGTTACTATTCTTTTTCCATCTTTATGAAAGTGGAAAGCGATTTCCTAAGCCCATTCATATTTTATCTGCATTGCCCTGACTGGGAAGCTGGGTGTGACTGCTGGGGGTCTCGGATGGAAGGAAGTCTCTGAGAGCAAAAGGTGGAGGCCAAGGTTTGGGGGAGGGAGAGGGAATGGGCAAGGCAATGAGGAAGACCAGAAGAAGGAGATGCTCAGAAAAGAGGGAGAGAACTAGAAAAGGAGGCGTGAATGACTTAACAAGACTGTTATAAACATCTGCACATCGATTCATTTAAATTACAACTTTAAGTAAAAAAAAAATTATTACAAAGTAATGGGAGGAAAATTTTAAACCCTTTATCAAATTCACTGAACAGTAATGCATCCAGGTAAGGGGTTAGGGGTGCCCTCCCCTGTCCCTGGGCGCAGATGAGGTTAAGGGGGAGTAATCACACCTCTCTTACTCTCCTGCCTTCCTGGCTCACACTTCAGCTCCATTCAGGAGACCCCAGCAGGGCCCTCGCATTGCTCTTAAACAAGGCTGTCTCTGCTGTACTTGACATCTCTGTGTTCTCACCTTTGCAGGTGACCTCAATCAGGCTGGGCATGGAGCCAGTGGGGGGGTCCTCACCACTATCCCTGCCAGGGGGCAGGGGTTGTATCCTCAACAAGGGGTTTGCTTCCGGACGCTCCTGTTTTTGCCAGATTTCAAGGGCCTGGCGGAAGGTGCGTTCTATGCATAAGTGAATCTGCGGGTGAAAAAAATGCCCAACCCCACTTTGTTCTCATTCCCTGCCACTGACCTGCAGACAGGTGACTGTCCATCGCCTCAGTTTCCTAACTGTATAGTAGGGGTGAGGAACACCTACTCCACCGCGCTGGAAGGAGGACTAAGTGGGAAGATGCATACAAATGCATCAGGAACACAGATGGCACCCAATCTCCACTGGCACTCCTTGCCTCCCGCGCCTTCTTTTCCAGGAATAAGGAAACTAGGCATTGAGCAAAGACACTTGGATCCTGGTGTCTCACAGGCTGTCTTAAGGAAAGAGTCCCTCCAGCTCTCCCTGGTGCTTGCTATGCCCTGAATGTGTGTGTGCCCCCAGCATTTATAGGATGAAGTGCTGATCCCCAACGTGATGGTATTTGGAGGTGGGGTCCTGGGGAGGAGGAGCTCTCATGAATGGGATTGATGTCCTTGTTAGAAGACACAACACGGATTCTCTCACAACCACAGGATACAGGAAGAAGTCAAGAAAGCAAAAAGGCAGGAAGATGGCCATCTGTAAACCAAGAGGAGAGCTCCAACCCCACCAGGCTGGTACCCTCATCTCGGATTCTCATTCTCCAGGCTGTAAGAAGTAAATGTGTGTTGTGGTATTCCATTATAGCAGCCTGGTGTGACTAAGACAAGGTGTCTCCATGGGACTCGAGATTGGGGCAGGGATGGATTTCTGCAAGGGACACCATGATGCCTTCTTATCCCAGGTCCCCCACCAACAGGCGGGGACAGTTCTCACATACACACTTTTACACACACACACACACACACACACACACACACACACACCACCTTCCTCCTTCAGTCCACAAAAAAGAAAGAAAGAAAGAAAGAAAGAAAGAAAGAAAGAAAGAAAGAAAGAAAGAAAGAAAGAAAGAAAGAAAAAGAGAGCCTAAAATGAACTAAGCTAAGCCATGCTTATTGTTTTGTACCATCTGCACAAGGAGGCATGCCCAGAATTTCTGATCCTCAGTTCAGGCTCATGGACACCTGTTGCAAAATGAGCCTTCGTCTTGCTCACTGTGGTGGAAACCATCAAGCCAGAGCCAGGCTGCTCTTCTGGGGCTCCCTGAAGTAGTTTCACATTAAGGTAAAGCTGGCTCCCCACCCACACTCAGCCAGATGATGCAAGCACGCAGCCCCTCATCCAGCTGGGAACTTCCAGGTGGCTGCACACCTGTCCTGCACTTTTGAGATGTGTGAACCCAGCACTAAATCCTGCAGATGCAGAGCAGCCAGCCAACCCCACCAGGTGGAAGGGACACTGCCCCGACTCGACAGAGAGGATGGGGTCAGGATGCGGAGACTGTATCAGGACAATAGCACCAATGGTGGCCTTGTTGTTACCAGTTAAGAGTTAAGAGTTAAGAAAACCAGGCACAGTCAAGTTCCATGGCCAGGGTCACACATGTAGAAATAGAGCAAGGCACAAACACTGACCCTAAAACCAACAGCTTACTTCTGAGACAGAAGAGAAGAATAGAGAAAGAGTATGGGGGGGAGGGGTGGCGAGGAGTCTGTGTACTTGGCTGGGAAAACAAGGTCCTCTTCGTTTGCATGCATCACTCTCTGAAATTTGGAATTCTCTTCAAGTTTGTATGTAAGCAACCAACCACAGAACTATGGACTGCAACTGTAGCTGTCATCTGTAGAAATCACAGGTATTTTCATATCACATTGCCATGTTGCAAACACCATACAATGTCATTTATTCCATTACCACTTTGGAATTAGGGTAGTTGTTAAACTTGCTTCTAGATCTTGTTATTGGATGTGTTAATAAAGAAACCCACATGTAACTGTAACACAAATGCTTTTTTAAGATAATTTGAGGACTTTATTTAAATATAATTGGTTTGATTTTGATTTTGAGTGTACATATGGAATAATATGGTCCATAACATAGCATGTATCATGATACATATTATTTCTCATATATTAGAATATATATTACTAAAGGCCCGATGCACGACTATTTGTGCAAGAATGGGCCTTCCTTCCCCTGGCTGCTGGCACCACCTTCACTCTGGCCGGAGTCACCTTTCTACCTTTCCACACTGCCTTGAGGCCCAGAACAACTGGGTGGTGCTGAACGCCTGTGTTGTCACCATGGCAATGATGCAAGCATCCCACCCTGCCCCCAGCCACTCAGTGCCTATATGTGCAAAATAACCCACCATCTTTGTTGTGTTAATTTGCATATTCATTCCTGATTGGCTGGTGAATGTCACGGAGGTATGGTCAATTAGCACGTTACTCTTTTATTAGGTAGATTGGATACATTTAAAGACATTATTTTCAAAAGAGGTTCACAGGCTTTGCCTAACTAGCAAAAAGGTCCCTGGGACAGAAATAATTTAGGAGCTCTGAAGTGGAGAGTTTTTGCAAGAAGGGCAGCTGGGGAAAGACACAGAGAAGTGGGTGATATGAGGCCAGAGGAGTGTGTGTGTGTGTATATGTGTGTGTGTGTGTGTGTGTGTGTGTGTGTGTGTGTAGGTGGCAGCAAAAAATGACAGGCTTTTATGGGGTTCCTAGTATTAATTCTCCTCCAATTCTTAAGTAAGATTCTGGTATGAAGCTAACATACAATGTTTTCTTATTGGGCCCAAGCCTAGATGGTGTGGGCTCTTCACTGCCCCGTCAGCAATCCGCAGCTACCGTTTAGAATTCTAAATGGACTTTTGGCAAAAATTCTCAACTCTCAGTCCATTTTAGCCCCAGCTAGCCCCTGTGTCTAGCTGAAGAACTAGGTGTGTTTTGGTTTGCTTTTTGTTGTTGCTGTTGTTCTTCAATAGATTTCAATTAGGATGTTAGTGCTTCCTAACTGCTTGATGTTTTAACTTTCTTCAAAATCATGAGCATCTTAACGGAGGTCTCCAGCATCTTAAAGGTTGAAATCTCAAACACCATGGGCTATGCAGATGCTGTGAGTGAGGGAGGGAGGATGAAACCAGATCCCTTCCAGATACACTGCAGTGCCTCTGGGGTTCCCCAAAGCCCTTGTCCACCCCCCCATTTTCTCTGGACACTGAGTCTGTGTTGGAATGATGATCAAGTGTTTTCAGAGCTTCCAATCGAAACCGCAATTCTAGAACTTTATGTAACTTATCCCGGTTCTTAGACGCTGTGAACCCAACTCAGCCAGCAGTGAAGAGGGCACCTCTGGCTTGATGCATGGCCGACGAGGACATTTCTAACACCGAGGACCAGTTATTTTGACATTGGCCTCCCTAGAGCCCTCTACAATGCCACATCTGAAGAGCGTGTGACAAAGGTCTCTCATATGCATAATCTATTTGCCCTGGCAGAGTTGGGAGATGTGATAGACTAGAGGCTCCATCTGCCAGACTAAAGATGGGAGTTCAGAGAGGTTCCGTGATAGATCCAACATCAGAGAGCCGGAGAGGGGCGCCGTTCCTCTACGCTTTGAGTCTCGATGGCCTCGCTACCGAACACACCCCTGGGAGGGCAAGTAAGAGCCTTCCTGGCTACGCTGGCCATTCCTGGCCTCTAACTCTCATCGAGATCCAGCTCAATAGCTGTAAACAGGGGCCTGGCAACATGCAGTTTTGGCATTGAGTACAATTGCTTCGACTGCTCCTCGTAGTTTTATGTTCTAATCGGTTGGTTTTATGCTTTTTAAATGTCCACATACAGGCTGTGGCAAAAGTAGGTTTACAGTTGTCTGTATGCAAAATAATACAGTAATGAGCCGAAACCAGTTTGGCTCAGTGGATAGAGCGTCAGCCTGCGGACTGAAAGGTCCCGGGTTCGATTCCAATCAAGGGCATGTACCTTGGTTGTGGGCACATCCCCAAGTAGGGGGTGTGCAGGAAGCAGCTGATAGGTGATTCTCTCTCATCGATGTTTCTAACTCTCTATCCCTCTCTCTTCCTCTCTGTAAAAAATCAATAAAATATATTTTAAAAAAATAATACAGTAATGAATAAAGGAGAATCCAAGGATACACTCTTATCTCGCCTCCTCTCACTCATCAGCCTGCTTTGCCACCTTGTCCATCCTGGTGTCGGCCATTGGGAAGGTGTCGTGGAGCTGTGCTGAGGTTTCCCTTTGGTGAGAGATTTCAACAGGTTGATGGGCTCAGCAGAGAGCTGCAGGTCCCCCACCCCACCCCCCCTTCTCAGAAATATCACCACCACGTGCCGGCTCCTCTGGAAATAGCTGCTGGCCATGCTGATAAATCTTAGGTTCCCTCCGTCGCCCGGATGCATTTCCCATTTTCCCACCAAATTCCACTGTCCAAATTTGGAGACCGGGCTGGACCACAAGCAGATACAATATCACTTTGTGGGATTTTCCCAGCTCTCCCTCGCCTGCTGGCCGCAGAGCTGGGCGCAGCAGCTGTGCGGGAGCCAGGCCTCCAAAAAAGGCAACGGGGCTCCTGCTCGGAATCAGAGGCTGCTGCCAGCTCCGCTCCCCCAGCGCCGCCTCCAGGTCCTGGGCGGCTTCCAGCCCTTCCTCCCGCTCCCCCTTCATGAGGGGCCCCTCCAGAGGCTCGGAGCCCTTTGAGAGACCAAAGGAAAGAAGAGGGGGGAGGAACACATACTTTCCCTCTCTCGTTTTCTGGGACTCTGTTTTTATTTTTTTCATCACCAAGACCCGATCATCCTCTCATTCATTCCATCAGTACGCAGTTATCCATTTCCCACCACATCGCAGGCATTCATGCAGGGGTGGGGGGAAACTAAACAAGACGGGCAGCTCTTTCTACAGGGACTCAGCAAACCACAAAGGAGGCAGGTAGGGGATAATAGTAACTCAAATAACCCGTTCTCGGTCCCTTATCCAAATCCTTGAGGCCAGAGGACTTTTGGGATACAGATCTTTGCAGGCCTTGGAGACAGGATCTATGTGTATGTTGCTTATGTCACAGGACCCCACTATCAAATGTAGTTCATGTAAGACTTGTAAGTGGCCTCAGGTCCACTTGGGTCATTTTTTTGCCCCCAGATTTATTTTGGCTCCAAACTTTTTCAGAGGCGTTGAAAGCTGAGGAATTGCAGGTCCAAGACTGAGGAACCCTAGTAGCATTTAGAGAGTGTCCGCTACGTCCCAGGAAATGGACATGTCTTAGCTCCTTGAACCCTCTGAACAGCTCTCCAGAGTAATTAATGCTACAGGATACTGCTCCCTCTATTTTAGGAAAAGGAAGCTGGGGTTCACGGAGGTTAAGGAACTCTCACAAGGTCATGGATCCCATGAATGGCAGGGCTGGGACCCTCGTCCACGGTCGCAGAGGCTGTGATGTTTCCATGATGCTAACCTCCGCCTTCCGTGGGAGCCACTTTGATTGCACCCGGTGCCCCTCCTTCCTGTCCCACTTCCGGTTCCAAAGGCCTCCCTCTTTCCTCGGAGGAGCCTCCACGCATCCTAAGTCCTCGCCCCCCCCCCCCCCCCCCGCCCCCAGGTGTGATCCCAGTGACAGTTGGTTTGCTCTCTGTGCCTCACGGCAAAATGTTTGGGAATCGGATCTGTCTGGGATTGAATTTCATTCCTAACTCTAACGTGAGCTTGGGAAAGTCACTTAAACTCTCTGGGAGTGTTTCCTCATCCTTAAAATGGAAACAAAAAATGGTCCTTACCATTAGAGTTACATATTAGAGATAACAGGAGCCAATGTGCGCAGAGTGCTGAATATGATGCCTGGGAAATGGTAAGTGCTTCGCAAAGGGTAGTCATTACTGTTGAAATTATTGTTGCTGTTGTCAGTATCATTACTGTAAGTTACTGTTTGAATGCATCTGAGGTCCGAGGCAGCATACAAAGTGAACTAAAGGTAGCAGCACAGAGAAATCTCTTCTGCTCTCAGTACCTGGCAAGCCCAGCATCTTTGTGAAGAAAGTTGATCTTATGACTCGCAATACTGTGAGCCCAGTTCATTGGCTCAAAAATGGGCACTTGAGTCCTGACCAGTGTGGCTCAGTTGGTCAGGCATCGCCCCATGCACCAAGAAATTGAGGGTACAATTCCAGGTCAGGACACATGCCTGGGTTGTGGGCTTGGTTCCCAAATAGGGGCAGGAAGAAGGCAATCAATCAATGTTTTACTCTCACATCAATGTCTCTCTCTCTCTCCCCTTCTCTCTCTAAAAATTAATTTAAAAAATCTTTCAAACTAAAGTTTAGTGGGTTCTGGTTTCCTGAGTTTTCTTGGTGCCAAGCACCTGCCCAAACAGGATGATTATGATCTACTGAGTCCATCAGAAAGTCTTTCTAAAGGAAACTTGAATGGCAAACACGTGAAAGCAAAGCAGCTGGCCGTGGCCTCTGACACCAAAGCACAGAACACAAAGGAAGCAGAACTTGGTTGGTAACAAAGCAAGAAGCTGCAAGGAGCAGGGGCCCGTTACATGGGGCACAGAAGAAGCAAGAAGTGTGTCTGTAGCGTCAAGAACATGCAGACAGAGAAGTACCACAGTGAGTCACCAAAATGCCAGAGTAGGGTTTTGAACCAGGACCCCTGGAACTCCAGAACAGAGCCTCTTCACCTCCACACTGTGGGTCACAGGTCCTCATGCCTCCTGGAACCAGCCAAGTAACGGAGGTGAGGGTGGGTGCCCAAGGAGGCCTGCGTTAAAAAGGACAGGGTGTGGCCCTTCAAAGGGGGGCAGCTGCTCATGCATTTTATTTCTTTATTTTCTAATATGTTTTTATTTATTTTAGAGAGAGAGGAAGGGAGAGAGAGAAACATCTATTTGCTGCCTCCTGTATGCACCCTATTGGGGATCGAGCCTGTAACCTGGGCATGTGCCCTAACCAGGAATTGAGCCATGACCTCCTGGTTCCTGAGTCGACACTCAACTGCAGCCCCACCAGCCGAGCTGCTCATGCATTTTAGATAAGTGGGACTATGTGGAACATGAGCCAACCATGTCAGCTATTGGGACTTTCCAAGAGAAGCCAGAAAGCCACACCCCCGTGGGAAAACTTCAGTGCTTCACTGTTGAACATCAAGTCCATTTTTTAAGGACTGGGCAGGCATGCGCATGCGCGCGTGACACACACACACACACACACACACACACACACACACGTACACATCTTTGTGCCAGATCTAGTTTATAGGCCTCCAGATTGAGATATCTACCTTATATTGTCAGTCATAAGAGAAAGATTTTGAGTGCAATATCCAAACTGTCTTCTCTAAATGGCAGGGACAGAAAAGGAGAATGAGGTGCCATTAAGGCAATTTCTGGGAGCAGAACTCAAAGGGAATGGCTCATCAAATGTTTCAACTCATTTCATAAATCCAGAGGGAAAAGAGACATCCTTTTCTGGTCAAAGTGGAGCAATGGGGACCAGACTTGCCCTGTCACCTACAACATCTAAAATCCAACCCACATATGAAACAGCATCTTTTGAGACATTGGACATAAGACAATAAAGGACAGTGATCTGTGAGAGAAGGGAAATGATGAGGCAGCCCTACTATTGCCCAGCTCCCTGTCTGTAGGGAGATTCCAGCTCCTGAGACAGGGACGGGAAGCCCAGTGGTCTCACTAAGGAGAGGCGATGGAGCTGAGAACGTGGGGAAACCAAAGTGGCTGGAGTTTGGAGGACAGAATACAGGAGCCCAGAATGCTCAGCGATGGAGCACCAGAGACCGGCCCAGTCCCCCTGACGGACTGCTGAGTGCTCCAGCTGAGCACTAACCTCACACGGGTGTGAGGAGAGCACCAGAGGCCAGCAGGAAAACCGAATAGGGGGATCGTTCTCCGTGGCTGACAGGGGGCCAGGAATAATTCCTTTTCCCAGTAGCCAGAGTGGAAAATCTCATATTTCATGGAGTATTGGGTAAAATACTTGGAATAGCTTTGCCTCAGTAATGGGGGAAAATAGCCCTAGATAAAATGTTGCTTCACAGAGTTTAAAAGCAAACCCTAGAAGGATCTAACAATTCGTTAGTTTGACAAAATATATACACTTGTGGAAGCAGCGCCACAATGAAGATGAAGATCTTAACCATCACCCCCAAAAGTTTCATGGTGCCCCTGTATAACCCTCCCTCCCTCCCCTTCTGTGCTTCCCACTCCCATCCACAGTCCCAGGCAAACCAAGATCTGGCCTCTCCTCACTATAAGCTGGTTTGCATTTTTTTAGAACTGCGTAGACATAGAGTCCAATAGTATGCACTCTATTTTTTATCTGCTTCTTTCATCTATGTTGTAGCATATGTCAATTGTCAATCCCTCTCATTATTCACTGGGAAACAAAGGGGGAGAGAAAGAGAGATGAAGAGAGGAAGACAAAGAGAGAGAAAGAGGGAGAGAGAGAGGGGATTATTTCCATCACTTGAGCAGAGTTGCTATCACGGCATTTGAGATATAAGGAGAAGAGTGACTCATCCAAAGGGAATGAATATTTTAATTCCTCAAAGCTGGACGTAAGAGCATATGATGTTCTGAAAGTCGGGAGGCCATGAGGTGAAGGGAACAGGCCAACCGTGACCATCCAAAAGAAATGCAAAAGGCCAGAGTAGGAACCAGGAGGGAAGAATTTGGAGCAAGTGTTTACGTAATTGTGACCCAGAAACACAATGTTTTGTTACTCAGTCTGGAACCCAGGCGCAAATTTCACCCCCTGTCTCTAAGGGTTCCATAAAAGCAACTAGAGAATTGGGGCAATCATGATTCTGAGGCTGCATAGAGATTGAGAGCAAAGGGCATGTGAGCAGTGACTGGAGAAGGCATGAGATAGGAGAATGGCTAGTGCACGTGAACCGTATTTGCCATTTCCGCCCTAGGGTATTCTCCAGTTGGAGATCTGAGGAAACCTAGGGATAATTCCATCTCATTCGGAATCCATTCTTTCCTTTCCAAGGTAGGGCCTTTCTTCAATATTCTTCTCTTCAATCCCTCTACCTTTCTGGGAGATAGCACTCTCTGAGCAGGAGTAAGGCAACTGTCTCCAACCGATGCTCCTGCCTTCGTGCCATTTCAAGGAGTTGGGCCTCAGTTTCCTCATCTGTTCCAAGGTGCTGTGGACTGAATGTTTGTGTTCTCCCAAAGTTAACATATGGAAGCCCTAACCCCCAGTGTGATGGTATTTGCAGGTGGGACTTCGGGGAGGCAATTCAGTTTAGATAAGGTCATGAGGGTAGAGCCCCCATAATGGGATTAATATCTTTCTAAGAAAAGGAGGAGAGACCAGAAATCAATCAATTTCTCATTCTCTCTCTCTCTCTCTCTCTCTCTCTCTCTCTCTCTCTTTCTCTCTCCTCCCCCTGCCTCTCCCTCTCCATCTCTCCCTCTTTCCTTCCCTTCCTTCCCCCAGGTGAGGGAACAGAGAGAAGATTGCCATCTATAACCAAAAAAAGGAATCACTGAGCTATCACCTTGATATTGAACTTTCAGCCTTCAAATCTGTGAGAAATACATGTCTGTTGTTTATGCCATCCAGTCTGTGCTATTAGTTATAGCAGCCCAAGCTGACTAAGACACGGGAGCATGTTACACTAGATTATCTAAATTTGATAAAATAGATAAAACCATCATTGTCTAGCATGACATTTCCCTACAGCGAACTCCTTATAAATCCAGGGAATGGATGAAGATTTTTAAATCAGGAATCTGATCAATTCACAGTTCAAAATATAACCAGTTCTTTTCCATATTCATTTACTCCTCATATGTATGCATTCCGTTCTGTTCAAATTCATTAAGCACTTTGCAAGGATAAGAAAAATTGCTTTTGACCTTTGGGGAATGCAATTTAGGGTTTATTGTTTGGAAAGCCCCAGGTATATAACGATTATACAGTAATAAATTGTGTAATTGCATTTAATCTGTGCCTGGAGGCCTGGAAGCACTGCAAATGAGTGCCTTCCACACGGAAGGCTCCGTGATGCTGGAGGCATGGCACCAACCGGTGTGAGGACACCTGTCACTGTGGCAAGCATTTCTCTGGAGTCCAAACAGCGCAGAGGCATCGGGTGGGGTCCAGTGTTAACCATGGCCATTTAACTGATGAGAAAGGTCAGGACAGATTATTAAAGGTAGAGACACATGTTCTTGGACTAAAATTTTTAAACTGCTCTTTAGTCAGAAGAAGGCTAAAGACAGCTTTGGGAATGTTCTGGAAAGCAAAATGGGTTGTGAAAAGCCATAGATAGAGTAAGGGGAATGAGGTGATTAGTTGAGGTACTACTTTGAACCAGTTGCAGGTGTGACCTTGAGAGTTGGGGACAGGATTGAGATGCCTGAGCTTCTTACCTGGGCTTTGGTCCTCTCCCTGAGCTGGAGTTTTCCAACTCTTAGTTTCTCTGTCTGTGCTATGGGGCCA
This sequence comes from Vespertilio murinus, assembly GCA_963924515.1. NCBI lineage: Eukaryota > Metazoa > Chordata > Mammalia > Chiroptera > Vespertilionidae > Vespertilio > Vespertilio murinus. The sequence continues at coordinate 4,327,909 of OZ004717.1, read as the reverse complement.
GTCATAGTGGCCTCCTAGTAGGGTTGTGGAAATTTAATGAAATGATTCATAGAAAGCCCAATGTTGACAGTAACAATAACAATAAAATTCAACCCATGCCAGAAATGAGGTGTACAGCATAAATGCATGGTTCCAGAAACTGAAATGTTATATTTTTGCTTAGCAATAATTTTTATATGTTCATGAAAACCTTTCCAATGTCTAACATACTGCTCCACATACAGAAAGAAAGTGTAAGAATAAAATATATTATTCGGAGTAAGAATGTATGGGGCTTTGGCCTGGCTTTACTTTGCAGCTGGGTGATTCTGAGCAAATCACAGGATGTCTCTGAGCAGCAGTTTGCTGGCATAATTTTATTTATTTTTAATATATTTTATTGATTTCAGATAAGAAGGGGGAGAGAGGGAGGGAGAGAGAATAAGAGAGTTATTGATTGGTTGCCTCCTACACCCTCCACATTGGGATTGAGCCCGCAACCCAGGCATATACCCTGCCCTCCTGGTTCATGGGTCGTTGCTCAACCACTGAGCCACACCAGGTGAGCCAGGATTTATTTAGAGAGACTGCCTCCCTTGGGAATGGTCTAGGGGTGGTGATGCACCCCATCCCGAGATCACTCTCTGCAAAAATGCCTGGGTATCACATTAGCACTCAATTAGACCATGTTTCTCACGTTTCTAAATGTTGAAGACCTTATGAAATAAGTGCAAACATCGACAGAAAAGGAGAGAGCACCAGTGAATGATTTTCCATTAGACTGCTGTGCTTGGCGAGGTCTCCTGAGGGCTGTTTGTGAAAAGTGGCGGAAGTTCTACAATTTTGGCAGAATAGAAGAGCCTCCACATTCTCCGCCTGGAACTTTGAAATCTGACAGACCTCTGCTTGTCAAGAAATCAGAAATTTGGTGCTGACTCACTCATCCATTCAAAAAATTTTATTGCCTGCTCTCTTAGTGCTGTAAACAAATGGGGTGAGCTTAGACAAGATGCTTAAAGCCACTGAACCCAGGAATTCTCATCTGTCAGAAGAACCAATGAGACCTGACTTGCAAAAGCCACAGACAATGTAAGGATAATCCAACTGCATAATATTAGTTCCCCTTCAAAGAAGTCTAAACTGCTAAGTCTACCTCCAACTAAGGTAGACTATGATAAGATATATATGATATGTATAAAATAGCTACAGCAACCACTAAAAATATCTATACAAAGGCATATACTCAAAAACATTAAAGGCCAAAATGGAACTTTAGAAAATATTTGAGTAATCCACAGAAAGGTAAGAAAAAAAACAAAGATGAAAAACTTAAGGGGGGGACAGAAAAAAATGGCAGATTTAATCCCTAAAACATCAATAATTACATTAAATGTAATTAAATAGGTATACCAATTAAAAGGCAAAGATTAGCAGAGTGGATTAATAATATGATCCATCTAGTATGCTATCTACTAGAAAATCACTTCAAATGTAAGTAGTAAAAGGAATTTTAAAAATAATATCATGCAAACCTTAACTTTAAAAAAAACAAGAGTCGCTATATCAATATGTGATAAAGTAGATTTTAGAACAAATAAAATTATCATGGACAGAGGGGTACATTACATAATGAGAAAAAGGTCAATCCATCAAGAAGAGATAGAAATCCTAAAGCGTATGAGCTAAACAAAAACGAAAAATGCAAAATGTGAAAAAAAAAACTGATAAAATTGAAAAAAGAAATACATCAATCCAAAAATATAGTGGCTATTTCCATACCCCTCTTTCAGCAGTTGGTAGAAATGAACAGAAAATCAACATGATATAGAAGAATTCAAAAACATCATCAACCAGCAGAATCTAATTGACATGTTAGAACATTTCACCCAAAAAGAGCAGATTACACATTCTTTTTCAGTACAGACTGGACATTTACTGAAATAGATCACATCCTGGGTCAGAAAACAAATCTCAACAAATTGAAAAGAATTGAAATCACACAGAATGTATCTTCTGATCACAATGAATCCAACAGAAATCAATAACAGAAAGAAATAGGAAAATATCTAAGGGATAAGAAAGGGAGATAATATTCTTTACCTCACACAGACTGATAAAATGATACCACCAGTAGGCAGAGACATGGTATCATTTCACCAGTCTGTGAAGAATAGAAATGGCATCTCCCTTTTTTCCCCTTAAAGATCATACATATAATTTATAATTACATGTATAAAATTAATGTTATATAGGTAATAAGACATATACATACATAATAAACTAACAATATGCTTGCAAATAATCCAAGGCTAAAGGAAGAAATATCAAAATAAATCTAACAGGCCGAAATCGGTTTGGCTCAGTGGATAGAGGATTGGCCTACGGACTGAAGGGTCCTGGGTTCGATTCCGGCCAGGGGCATGTACCTTGGTTGTGGGCATATCCCCAGTCGGGGGTGTGCAGGAGGCAGCTGGTCGATGACTCTCTTTCATTGATGTTTCTAACTCTCTATCTCTCTCCCTTCCTCTCTGTTAAAAAATCAATAAAATATATTTTTAAATAATAATTAAAATAAATAAATAAATTTAACAGTACATTAATGTGAATAAAAATTAAAATATTACATATCAAAATGTGTGGTACACAGCCAAATATCCTAGTGCTCAAAGGGAGATTTATAGCATTAAATGCATACATAAAAAACAAAGAAAACTCTCAAATCAATTATTTAAGAGATAATGAATATCAAGAACGTGGGAAAAGAACAATGCAACCCCAAAGCCAAGAAAAGGGAAGAAATAAAAGCAGAAACCAAGTAAATTACAAACATAAAATCAGTAGAGAAAATTAATAAACAAAGATGATTCTTTGAAAAGATCAATAAAACTGACAAAGGAAAAATAAGAAGACACAAAGTACCAATAGCATGACTGAAAGAGGGATATTAATATAGATCCTTTGGCATCAAAATAATAAGGAAATACTAAGAACATCTCTGCACACATAAATTTGAAAACCTGGGTAAAATGGGCCAATTCCTTGAAAGACACAAACTACAACAATCCACTCAATATAAAATAGATTATGTGAATAGCCCTATAACTATTAAGGAAATTAAGTTTGTAATTTAAATACTCCATAAAAGTAATCTCCAGTACCAGATGGTATCACTAAAGAATTCCACCAAATGTTTAAAGAGGGATTTGCAACAATACTACACAAGCTCTTCCAGAAAATAGAAGGGGAGGGAATACTCCCACTTCCTTTTATTAAGCGAGTATTACCCTGATGCCAAAACTAGACAAAGACGTACCAAAATTTTAAAAAAATAAATAAAACTACAGGCCACTAATCTTCATGAATGTAGATGCAAAATATTTAACAAAATATTAGCAAATGCAATTCAGCAACATATAAAAACCATACTGGCTCAGGTTTGAATATCAGTAAGTATAACCCACTACATTAACAGACTAAATTGTGCCATCATATCAATTCATGTAAGGAAAGCACTTGACAAAAATTCAATACCTAGCATGATTATTTTTTTTAAAAAGCCTTCACAGCTAACATTATATTTAGTAATGAAAAACTGAGTATTTTTCTTAAAGTTAGGGAAAATGAAAAGATGTTCACTCTTACCATTCTTATTCTACAATGAGCTGGAAGGTCTAACCAGTGCAACAGAGCAAGAAACGGGAAAAAGAAACATATAGATCAGAGGGGAAAAACAAAAGTATTTCTATTTGAAGGTGACATGATTGTCTATGTAGAAAATCCCAATGCATCTATAAAAAAACATTCCTAGGACTAATAAGTGAATTTAGCAAGATCACAGATTATAAGACACACACACACACACACACACACACACACACACACACACACACACGCATTTCTGTATACTAGCAATGAACGTGTGGACATTGAAAATAAAAATATGACATCACTTACCATCACTGCTCAAAAATGAAATACTTATGGTATAATTCAACAAGATATGTATAGAACTTGTCTGCTGACAATTACAAAAATAAAATAAAATAATTCAAAGAATATAAATAAATGGAAAGATATACCGTGTTCATGGATTGGAATACTGAATATATTGATGTCATTTCTCCCCAAAATAACAAATAGGTCTAACACAATCCCATGTACATCTCAGGAAGGCTTTTTAGAGAGACAGACAACATTATTCTAAAATTTATACGGAAAGGTATCAGATGAAAACTAACTAAAATAATCTTGGAAACAACAAATTGGGAGGAATTACTCTTCCCATTGATAAGTCTCAGTATATGGCTATAGCAATCGTGGCCGTGTTGGGTATTGACAGAAGGACAGACACATGGACCGAGGTACACTGAAGTAGACCTACACTATATGCCACACTGATTTCTGACAAAGTTGCATGACTGAGGCAGGGATATGAGTGCCAAAAAGAAAATGTTTTTAAAGAGAGTGCCAGCAGTTGACCCCATGAAGCCAAAATAAGGAGGTACAGGTAGTCAGACAAGGACAAAAGGAAAGGTGATGGAGCATGATTGGGCTACTCACCACTGAGAGCAATGGGATGTGAAATCCCACCAGAGGCCCTAAAAGCACAGGATAATATCCGCCTCAGAATTATCTCTCCAGCACAGAAGATGGAAGCATTGATGTGCTGTTGCCTATTGCCCATTGGTGGAAGGTTGCCCTGAGGCCACTCTCAAGCCACTTGCCGCTCTTTGGCCTCTTGAGTATGGCTCTTCCACAAAATACCATGGCCTAGGTGAGTCTGTCTTGAAGAAGTGGCATTAGAAGAAGTTTAAGTTTAAAAAATGTGGCTCTCAAAAGAAATTCCAACCATTGTACTGTTGATATTGGGCTCTGTTGACTAATAAGTTTGCCGACCACTGCCCTGAGGTATTAAATCCCCCTTCTTTTGGGGGCTACACCTGTAAAATCACTAGCTAAGCTTCAGAGGCTTCAGTCATAAAACAAAAAAGCACAGAGGTATTGCTAGCGGGGAGGCAGAAAGTCATCAGTGTGCTCCCAAATGGTCAAGCACAGCTTCAGCTGAATAAGGGTGTCTGCTCCAGTAAGTCTGTCTCACTCTGGAGGAGAGTGCTGGCAAGAACAGCTGAGCACAGGAACAAGGCATCATCCAACGCATCACCTTTCATTATTAACAGAGAGATGTTCTCCACTCGCTTTACCATTTTACCTTTGCTCAGCTATTTCAGGACTAGAGTATAAAAGGGGACACCAGCTATTGCTTCTTTTCAGTACCCCTCAACCTAATCCTAGTGCAAACTAAAACCCTAACCCTTAACCTTGCCTTAAACCTCACACTCACTGTCAAGCTCGTCTTAGCCGCATATCCACTCTAATTCTAATCCTGACTCTACCCCTAACCCTAACCCCAACTGTAACCCTCCCCCTCACCCCTCACCCTAACAAAACAAACACAAACCGTAGCTGTAAGCCTAGCCTTCACCCTCTCCTTAACTGTACTGTCTGTTTTTCTCTGGACTATGGAGAAAAACAGTTGAACGTCACATTAGATACTGAACATAAGAAACGAAATGTTCTAGGCACCCTGCGTTCTGTGATTTTCATTCCAGCAAGCATGTAACCAGGCTGAATACAAATTCCAAGCTGCCTTCCCTGCAGTTTCAGAAGCTGAAGTCTCTGCTTCCAGCTGCAGCTTTTCCCTCAGACTCACCAGGGTCCCATCCCTTCAACACCTTTGTAGATGAGCCAAGGTTTGGGGGCAGCTTTTATGTTCAGATTTTGGAGCGTTCTCCCCTCCAAGATTTCTCTCCTATCTCCCTCTCTGACAGCCCTGAACTCTTTCCTCCTCATCTGCAATCGTTGCCTCTGTTGGGTCGCTCTCCAGTGCCATCAAATATCCATGGGATAACGATGATACTTCATCATTATCGGAAGCTGGAACTCTCTGGAATAAGGTTTAGCTTATCATAGGGGACCCTCCTTGAGCTAGAGGTCTGGGGGTGGGGCAATGATTCATCAGGATAGGTGTCAGAGGTATGTATCTAAGCTACCTGCTCAAGCATTTTACTGTCCCTTCCCATCCTCCTCCAGCCCAAGCTCCTACCTACCATTTCCTCATGATGATGGGTCACTACTGCTCACATCCAGCCTGTGCCTTGCTGGACCAGATAATAGCCAGTTCGTGATGGGTAGCTCATATTTATTATGTTGGTCAAATGCATAGTCTCTAGCAGGACTTGGCTACTCAAGGGTATTTTCTCTAAAGAAGACTAGGAATTAGCAAATGTGATCATGGCTTTCCTCCAAAGTCCTTGGTGATGTGCTCTTTGATTCTTTGGGGGCCTTCAGACGCTCCACATAGCATCCCATTTGCCATAAACATTCTGAGTATAATGGACCTTCCTGAGGCCTTCCAGAGTGACCAATCAGATTATGCCACTCCTCCTTTCCTGGGGAAGAGGGACGGAGGGATGGAGAGAACCCCTCCTTCATTCTCTGCACGTGATAGAAAACCACCACAGCGGGGAAGAATTATCACTGACACAGAGCTGGGGATCAGTCTGTGTCCAAATACATGAATCTATAAATGAACAAATAAGTCATTATTATCACTTGAACAAATTTTAGTATTGATCCTTTGTAAATATTACATAGGAAATAAGCTACTTAATTCTAATATATTTTAGGCAATAATCAATTCTGACCTATAAACATTTATGAAAATATCAGCATTCATTTGATACTGAGATTTATTTATTATTCATCCAGTGTATGTTGTGTGTCATGCTACGTACAGGTATCATGCTATGTGCGAAAGAGGTATTCATGAATGAATGGCTTTGTCCTTGACCTCAAGAACCTAACAGTCTAGTAGATAGCTAACAATCTAGTAGATAATACAGCATGGGTCCATTTGGTCTAAAGTCAGAAGCACTTTGCACCAAACCCAGCCTGCCTCTTCATAGCTCTTTCCTGGACCCTGGAAAGTTCTTCTGCCCCAAGGACATCTTTATATATATATATAATAGATTTTTTTAACAGAGAGGAAGTGAGAGGAATAGAGAGTTAGAAACATCGATAAGAGAGAAACATCAGTCAGCTGCCTCCTGCACACCCCTACTGGGGATGTGCCTGCAACCACAGCACATGCCCTTGACCAGAATCGAACCTGGGACCCTTCAGTCCACAGGCCGATGCTCTATTCACTGAGCCAAACTGGTTAGAGCAGCCCCAAGGATATCGTGACTCATTGTCACCACCTCACCAGAAGAAATCCAGAAGCAATCAGACAGGTGTGGAACCCTGGACCAATCAGGAAAATGTATTTTCAAGTAACTCCTCGAGCCATACATAAGGGGAACGCCATGTAGCAAGCATTACAGCGAGAGCATGGAAAATATGATGTAGCCACATTTGCCAGGCTCTGAGACACTTTTCATGACTCTTTAAAATAGTAAGTCAGTGTGTTAATGCACAGTAGAAAAGGTTGTTTAGAGAATGTCCAGTATGAAGTTGAATGCAGATAAACCCTGGTACCTCTCAGCAGGTGAAATCCTTAAATATACTCTGCCCTCGGTCAATGCAGGGGGAGAGACGATGAGGGCCAGGGGGAGAAGTGGGGCCGAGAGAAAAAGAAATGGAGAAACAGTAAAACAGATTATGATTCAATGGATGCGGCAGATTTTTCACTTCTCTTTCTCCTTGACCCGTGTGTTTTTGCTCACACTGCAACCTTGGCAATTGATCTTGGGAGAGACTCAGTGAGCGCTCCCGGCAAATTCCACGCCATGGGCTAGGCCTCCTCTGTGCCTAGTGAAGAATCTTCCTAATGAAGATGGTCATGGGTCAGTGGCGTCACCTCATTCATTCCGTCCAATCCAGAGACAACCCCCTCACACCTCACACTTAGGCTGCCTCCTCAATTTCTAGCAACCGGCACATTTGAAAAACAAAAGCTGATTGGCATTTGAACCCCATTTTTATAATGATGGATGGTAATTATGTATGATTTTAAAGTATCCAAAAGATGGAAAAAATAAAAAACAAATGAAGGAAATAATTCATTCTCCATATCTGTATAAATCCTTCCAACTTCTCATATGTTATATTGTTTTAATTCTTAACTTGTTTTGCATGGTTAAAATATTCTGTATATAATTGTGTGCCCCTTTTTAATCTCTTATCACAACTGAGCATTCCCAAATTATTTATATAAGTCACTCCTCATTTTTAAGACTGCATACGGGTATATCCTCTGCGTGTTCCCATTGTCCGTGGCCATTCATAGGTTCATTAAATACCATTTAAGCTGTGATTCCATCCCTGTCCATAAGCTCTTGTTCTGTGTGTTCTCATGAGAGGCTATTACCAAGGCAGTTATATGTCAACTGCTTGTCTATTGACTCTGCATAATGAGTCTTGAGGGCAGGGAATGGGTTTTCCCCCTCTGTTGCTCCAGGGCTCAGCACAGAGCCTGCCTGACGTACGGTAAGTCAGCAATAAATGTGTGTGGATAGAATAGAACAGGCAATCACTCAGGTACCCATACAGTGGCCTACAGGAACGGGGTGGAATTATAAAAAGCAGAGCGCATGCTCACGATTTAGAGCAAAGCCAACCACTGGTGACCAGGGTGTCCAAGAGAACCGAATTTCTCACGGGATCTTCTCAGCAGCCAATAAACTGACCCCTAAAAATACCTTCTCCCCCTTGGCAATGGGCTACTATCTGTTTCTAAGAACAAGGCTGACTATAGGAATTCCTTTTCTGAGTGCAGCTGAGTCGGGTGCAGGTGAACTTTCTACTGGTCTCTCGGACCCAAATGCCTTTGACCTGTAAGGGGACTGGCTAACATACTCTCCCTGAGTTTACCTGTAGATGACTACAGAGCTGACCCTACACCTGTCTCCCTGCGTCTCCAGTTGCTTGCCCCTCCCCCAGAGTGAGCTTTTTAAAGGCAGGAGACAAATCTTGCCCATTTGGGTTCTCAGTACTTAGTCCAGTGCCTGAAACACAAGACATGGGGTTCAAATCTGAACTCAACCTAGCGGGCTCCAAATCCCAGGATCTTTCATTCACTCAACAAATATCCATTGAGGGTCTGCTGTGTACACGGCTGTTTTTTACCTTCCAGGGACACAGGGGGGTCAGGAAAGAGGAAGCAATGGGGAGGCAGCCATCACAGTGACTGGGGGATGTTAGTAACATCCTGGCTTCATCTGAGAGGTTTCCCTAAGATAATGCTGAAACAGTCTAACTTAGTCCCAATTTGGCTGTCACCGTGGTCAGCAAACTGCGGCTCTCGAGCCACATGCGGCTCCTTGGCCCCTTGAGTGTGGCTCTTCCACAAAATACCACGGCCTGGGCGAGTCTGTTTTGAAGAAGTGGCGGTAGAAGTTTAAAAAATGTGGCTCTCCAAAGAAATTTTAATGGTTGTCCTGTTGACATTTGGCTCTGAAGACTAATGAGTTTGCCGACCACTGGGCTAGAAAATCATATGGCCCGACTCTTCCACAAAATGTCTGGAAGGAACGGCTTCCTTAAAGGGCTTGAACATTTGGGTGGCCTGGGAACAAAGGCTCCATTCGTCCCCTTCCCTCACCCGGAGCGCTGGGGGCTGCAGCCTCACGGACCAGGAATCAATGGCTGTGATGTGACATGGTCCCTGCGACTCTGGAAGGTCAGCCCGCACTCACTGATCACTGTGATTAATCGGAGGTGGCGCCCTCGGGCCTGTGCTGCCATCCCTCAGGCTGACGCCCGTGCAAATCACACCCATTTGAATAAGGAGCTCAATTCTCTTTGACATGGAGAGACCCGGGGACGTGGAAGAGGGCCCATGTGTGACCCAGGATGGGGAAAACGCTCCAAGGGAAAGGCAAAACCCGGCGATCACAGTAGCAGCCACACTGAGAGGAACGGAGTGAGCAGAGTGCTCCGGGTCCCTGACTACTCCCTCCAGGACGGTCCCCGGTCACCCTCTGCCCAGCTCTGTGCTGGGCTCGCTTGGCCCGCTTGCTTTTCTGTAGGAGCCCCGAGAGTCTCCGTTTCCACCCAGACTTTGTCCCATCGGCGTCACATTACTTCCACTAAGCCCCAGTTTAGGCATCTAAAACGGAGATTAAAATGCCAACGTATGAGCTGCCGAGAGCCGCCATAACAAAGTGAACTGGGTGGCTTATAAGGAATTTATCATCTCAGTTCTGGAGACTGGAAGTGGGGGGTGAAAGCATGAGTGAGTTGGTTCCCTCTGAGGCTGGTTCGGGGGGAGTCTCTCTCCTGGCTCCTAAGGGCCTCAGGCGACTGTTGGCTTATCGGTGGCAACAGCCCTGTCTTCACCTTGGCTTCCCTCCCTGTGTGTCCGTCTCCGAATTGTTCCTTTTTAAAAGGTCACCAATCATATTGGACTAGAATCTACCTTACTGACGCCATTGCAACTTGATCACCCTTATGGAGACCCTATTTCAAACGAGGTCACATGCTGAGGTGCGGGGGTTAGGGCTTTTTCGGGGAAGATTATTCAACCTGGAACAGCCAACTGCATAGCTTTGTTCTTATAATTAAATGTTCCAAAGTATACAAACTAGCAAGTCCATAGTAGGTGCTCAAGAAAAGCTACAATTTTTCTTACTTTTTAAAAAATATATTTTATTGATTTTTCACAGAGAGGAAGGTAGAGAGGGACAGAGAGTTAGACACATCGATGAGAGAGAGACATCGACCAGCTGCCTCTTGCACACCCCCTACTGGGGATGTGCCCCCAACCAATGTACATGCCCTTGACGGGAATCAAACCCGGGACCTTTCAGTCCGCAGACCGACGCTCTATTCACTGAGCCAAACAAGTTTCGGCTCTTTCTTACTTTTTATTCTCTCCTTTGATTTTCAGCCTTACCCTGAAAGTCTTTTCTCTCTAATAAGCTTTTTCCCATCATATAATTTTTGTTCAATACTTTCTTCCACCCAGCCTTTGCAAGAATATCAAGGTCTAACATAGAGTTTGGTACTTACTATATGCTCACTAAACATTTTTTAGAAAGAGAGTTTCACTTTTTAAAATACCCTCCTACTTATGTTTTTTTAAGAATATGATTATCAATAAACTGAATAAGAATATAATAATATAATGTTTAAGAAGAATGAATTAAAAACACATTTAGTATTGAATCTATGGTTTTGAGATATAAAACACCATAGCGTTTACATGTACTACATGTTAGATGATAGCCACGCTTCCTTGCATAATTTCAAGAGAATAAAATGAGATGATTGATGTAAAGGTCTAATACTTAGTAAACACTCAGTAAGCAGACTCACGTTTGTTTTGCCTGGTGCTAGGTCCTGGGCCCTGCCCTCCCTCCCTAAGCTTTCTGTCCAGTGGTTTGATTTACACCCCTGTGTGAAAAGACCGAGATGGAGAGAGCAACACACACCGAGGTACCACACACACCGAGGAAGGAAGGACTCGCCTGGCTGGGAACACTTCCGGGAGCCAAGGTTTCATCAACGCAACAGGAAGAGCAAGGGGACCTCAAGACAGCCTGGCCTACAGCAGCGTGTCCTTAGTCAGCAAGGCTGGGAAAAGAACTGCACGCTCCGGATTGCTACTCAGCTGGCCTCTGCCGGAGCACAGAGCCTGTTCCTCCCCGTGGAAGACCAGAAGCCGAGCTAAGCGTGACTGTCATGAAGGCCGTGTCGACTGGTACAAGACAGCACTTGGCCCTGGAGATGATGGGGAAGCACCAAGGAATTCAAAGTAGGGCGCAACGTTATTCACTCTTCGTGCAACAAATATCCAGATGTTTTGTACTGGGTGTTGCGTTCATTATTGAGTAACCAAAGATAAAAACCACATAGCTCCCACCCTGGATAGGTCAAGATTGCATTCATTAAGGTATGGACTTTTCAGTTACTTCAAGGGCAATATTCCTAATGTTCTAGGCTTCAGATTTTCCATTTGTACAGTGGCAGTGATGGACGAGATTGCTAAGGAGCAGTTTACAAATTCTAGAGAATAAATGCAAAGTCTGACTTACATTGGGAGGTTTACTATGGAGTGCCACAAAATAAGGGCTGTGACGTCAGAGGGACTTTTCTTCAAAGTCCAGCTTCCCTACTAAGCATTACCACTCATTATCTTCCACCAAATTAGCAAACTCTCCTAAATTTCAGTACCTTCATCAACAAAGCAAGACTATCAATACCTGCCTCAGGGATGCCGTAGGTACTGAATATGAAAATAATGGGAACTGCCTAAGGCAAAGCCTAGCATATTTAAGTACTCAGTATATAAATGACAGACATAAAGAATTGGTACATTGAATACGAATGTACCTGTGACTTCTCTATGTCTGCCACTTATGTATACATCAGCGTTTGGGTTACACTATTAATGTTTTAAAGAAAGCCATGCACATTTGGGTCACTACATCTTCCAGGACTGCGGATATGCACCAAGAGGCCAAAATCACAGTCAGAGAGTACACTTCCTCAAAGTGTACCTTTGGCATATCTGGCTACATAGAAAGGAATCCCTCGTAATGATTTATAAATGCCTACTTATGCAACAAACACGCTGCAACTATCCCATTGGCAATTGTATTTGCTCAGTGTATGCGTAAATTAATATTTTAAAGTAATTTCATGTAAATGGTAATCTAATAAATATTAATTCAAGGCAAGCCTTAACTAATGTATGCAGCCTGTCTTGCTAGGAAGAAGCAATGACTTGCAATTGCTTAGTACATATGAAATATTTATAGATCATGCGCTATCTGGAGAATTGAAGTGTTCTGTGCTGCTGGGTTATCCCTTCAACTAAAGATGCACTAAACATTATGTGTGTTGAAGGGATAAGAGAGGAGACGGGTAGAATATTTTAGCTTAGTTCCCTTGCAACGTGGCCTCCGATTCTCCTTCAGCCAATATGAGACCTGACTTCAAATCACATCTGCACCAGCTCCTTGATACTTGCTCCAGTCCCTAGTTGTCTGATTGCAAGAAATCAGAATAGCCAGGCCTTTCTTATCATCTTACTATATCAAGGAGTAGACAAAGAGGACTCTTGTACAAACTCTCAATGCAGTAGGTTTTACTCGGCCCCATGATTTCATGCCTATCTATTGCTACAACAGGTGTGCCTACAGCAAAAACTCATTAGCTGATGTTTACGCCTTCAGGGAAGCCACTACACCAAAAGTAAGAAATAGAAATGATCCACTAATTTAGTCAAAATTACCGTTCTGTTGTGCCAACAATGCACAAGACAGTGAAATGCATCACTAGCAAACTCTCTACTCTACTGCAGCTTTAACTCATGAGTGTAAGTGAGGAAATCAAACACCTAAAGTTCATTAGAAGATAAAAATGTACTGTGACCGTGTGTGGATATTAAACGTAGTCTCCTGAGCAAACCCTGGCCCAGTACCCTAGATAGTAGCAGATCTTCTAATCACAGGATTTCTCCAATTCAATGAACATGGGCTGATGTTTGCCTCAGCACTAGGCTTCCATTGAGCTGAATGGCAAGAAGAATCAAAATGCTTTTGTTTGCAGGTTGTAAAGGGAAGGAAAGAGTTGATGTTGGGGAAAACATTGGAAAGGAAAAGAGAATTCTCAGGTAGATATTTTGACAAGATTTTGCTACCTGCAGAAACCCACAAAATCTTCAGTCAAATCTACTTTATTTAATGCTGCTCCTTTCATAGCAACGGATATACATTCCTGTTCTTTTTCCAGGCACAGTGCCTTCTTTGTGGTTGGTTAAGCCAGGTATGTGTTTCCTAGGGTTGCTGCAACCAAGTACCACCCACTGAGGGGGCTTCAAACAGCAGAAATTTGTTGTCTCACAGTTCTGGAAGCTGGAAGTTCAAAATCAAGGTGTCAGCAGTACCGTGCTCCCTGTGAAACCTTTAGGGGAGAATCCTTCCTGGTTTCTCCCTAGCTTCCGGTAGCTTGAATGACATTGGAATGGCTTTGGTTGGTACTGGAATGCCAGGAATCCTGGGCATTCCTTGGCTTGTAGCTGCAGCATTCAGTCTGTGCCCCCACCATCATCTGGCATTCATTCCTCCTGTGTCTGTGCCTGTAAATTCACCCCTTGTTATAAGAACACCATTCATATGGGATTAGGGCCCACCCAAATCCAACATGACCTCATTTTAACTTGATTCCTTCGGCAAAGACCCTGTTTCCAAATAAGATCACATTCCTAGACTTCCGGAGTTAGGAATTCAGCATATATGTGGGCAGAGATGGGGTGCAGTACAACTCATAGCAGAAAACATGAATGCTTTTTGCCAATATTGCATGTGAGCAGAAGTAGCTTTTGTCTTTTCCAGGCTACAGCACTTAGCTTTTGGTGCAGTTGATATGGTTCTTTCATCTTCCTTTGTTTCCTTCTAATATTCCAGGGGTGCCTATTTTGTTAGCCTGGGTTCTGACAGGAGAACAGCATGGAGCTGACTCCTGTTAGACATGTGGTGTGAGTAAAAAAATAAAAATAAAGAAAGAAAAAAAATACATATTTTTGTTGTCTTAAGCGATTGCAATTTGGGAGTTGTTTACTGCTATAGCGTAGCGTTGCCTACCCAGACCAATACACTTCCAGTGTAGGAGACTTGGCTCCAGGAAGAAATAAAGTGAGACAAAACCTGATCAAAGGAGCTCAGAGACATCCAGGTCAATCTCATTAAAAGACACTAAAATCTGTCAGGGGAAAATGTAAACAGCAGAGTTCTTGGAAAAGTTTTCAGGTTGAGGACTTGAGCAAAACAAATTAAAAAGTCAGGTCAGTGTGAGATTTTGTTTCTGTTTTGTTTGTTATTCATGAAAAGAGCGCTCTTTTGTCAGGTTTCTACTGTGAGCTGAGCTCATGTAACCCTCACAACAGCCCCGTGAAGCAAGTGCCTTCTTAGAGGGACAACTGTCTACCTTGCCCCTGAGATATACAGTCCTGCATCCTAGGAATTTCTCAGGAGCAGACAAATGGTCATGTGATTCAAACAAGAGGAAGACTGTGTGAGCACTAAGAAAGGGACAAGAAGGAGCCCATTATAGTAAGGAAAAGAAGATTAATCCCAGCAGATAAAGCAGGGGAGGGGGAATCTAGGACATCATCATAAAGGAACAGGCTGTGTGTAGATTTTGCATGTACAAGACTTTCATAAATGGTGGAGAGAGAAGTTTCAAAGGAATTCAGAAAAGAAGTGATGGCAATAGCAAAAACATAATAGTGAGAACATGCAGGGACTCTTCTAGGATCAGAGAGTATCTAGGTGTTGTTAGCTATTAGTATAAAGCTTTTATCAGACCTTGGACATGTTGGATATACTAGTTGGACTGTGGAGACGCTAGTGAGATTTTGTGACAGGTAAGGCACATTGAGAAGAAGTTCGTGGAAGACAGACTGGGATGCGTAGTACAGGAGAGGAATGACCCTCTAAGGTCAGGACATTAGAAAGCATAAGAATTGAACAGGTAGAGTGTGTACTCTGGCGACATGGGTTTAATGACTGGCTGTGTGGTAGCCAGCCTCTAAGGTGGCCTTCAATGAGCCTCACCTGCCGGAATTCATGTCTTTATTTCCCCCTTGGAGGTGTACTGGATTTAGTGACTCACTACTAATAAATAGAATGCAACAAGGTGATTGGGTGTCACTTATGAGGTTACATAAAGACTGTGATTTCCATCTTAGTGTCTTTTTCTCTATCTATTATTTCTTCTTCTTCTTCTTCTTCTTCTTCTTCTTCTTCTTCTTCTTCTGCTTCTTCTTCTCTCTCTCTCTCTCTCTCTCTCTCTCTCTCTCTCTCTCTCTCTCTCTCTTCATTCCTCAATCCCTCCCTCTCAGATTAGGTTAGAAATAGACTGTGACTTCTATCTTAGTCTCTCTCCTCCTCCTCCTCCTCTAGTGCTTACACCCATGCACTCTTGATATTGCTCTTGCTCTCCCTCACTTATTCTCTCTCAGATCTCTCCACCCTAGGAGAAACCAGGAAAGCTTCATAAAATAGCAGAAGTATAAAAATATGATTGAATGAATAAATGCATCAATACATTTATTGGTGATCAACAATCCACAAACCCCAGCCTGTGCCCTTATGAAACTCACTTTATAGAGACAGTCAGAATGATCCGAAAAGACCACCAGATGTAAGTTTAATAGCCAACTACATAATAAATTCAATAAAACTCAAGAATACTTCTGGTCGTGGCCAGGTAGCTCAGCAGATTAGAGTTGTCCTGATACCCCAAGTTTGCAGGTTTGAGTACATATAATAAGCCAATGAATGCATAAATAAGTGGAACAATAAATCAATGTTTCTCTCCATCCTCTCTCTCTTAAATCATTAATAATAATAATAATAAATATTTCTGCACAGCAAGTCCCCACCCTCTGTTAAAATAAATAGCAGACAAAGTATAAGAATTGATCTTCCAGCACTTAAAACCACAACTGTGAGCAATCCAGAGCCTCCGATATTCTCACTTCCTTTTGAGAGCACTTTCTCTTCAACTTCTGTTTTGTTTCCTTCTGAATTTGTGATCTTATTTTGATCCCAAGAACTGTCTCCATTTGACAGACGAGGACAGTCTTAGCTGCGGAGGGGAACTGGGACTTTGTAGCAGATTCTCACGCTCAGTTCTGGATGGAGAACAGATTCCTGTACGTATTGGCAGCCAACGGTCTTTTAGTATCCAGGGCAGGATTTGAAAAACAGTGGTCTGTGAATGGTTTCCATATGACAGTGACCCACAGTGAAAAGTGGGGACAGGTCCAGGTGGGAATCAGGGGGCCTGCACTGTTTCACAAACCACCGGCTTCTGAAATGAGCATGAACATCCCCACGTGACAGAAGTGGAAACTGATGCTGGGAGAGGTTAAACAACTGCTCCCATGTACGCAGTCCTAAGTATCGGGATCAGACTCCAAAAACTGGTCTTTCTGATCCCACAGTCTGTGCAAGAGGGGACAGCACACACAATCGTCCACTCCTCCTCTCACTGACTGGTTCTTCCAACCTCCGTTAGCCCTGGACACACTTGATCCCTCACCTGCCAGATTAGGAAGAGACCATTTCTCTTTGGATTCTCTTCCTCCACTAAATTGCACCGAAACACAGAGCACACATTGTCCAGAAGGGTCGCTCTTTAAAAATGAGCTCTCGAGACCTGCTGTACAGCATCATGCCTGTAGCCAGCAATACTGTACCATAACTTCCAATGTTGAGTGTTCTTACCACAAATAAAAAGGGACACATGAAACTTTTGAAGGTGGAGGATATGATGAGCGTTTCACAAATATATGCCTATGGTCAAACTGATCTAATCATCTACATTAACCACGGGCAGTTTTTGTTTGTTTGTTTTTGTTTGTTTTTGTATATCAATTATAACTCAATAAAGCTGTTAAAAATAAATTACATCAGAGTGGGCAGAATGGCAGATGCCAATCTTCTTCTGGTGAGACCTCTGATTATTCCAGGAGTTGTCATGGCATTCTGGTCAGCACAGCAATAGTCTCTCACTAGCCCGTCTCCGTCTTCACAGCACTGCTATTCTGCAGAGGAAAATTATCTTGCTCCTTCAGGGACAATATTAACCAGGGGATTCCAGGCTGAGCCCAGTGCTCATGTTCATGGCCATGTTTCAACCATTGCTCCCCAGAGCTCAGCCCTGTGGCTGACACCACTCACAGGATGAAGCAACCAGCCCACCTCCAGGGTGATTTACATTCAGGCCACCAGCCTCGGTCTTCCCATCCTTCAGGAGAACTTTAGGAGGGGGGGAGCTCATTGCCTCTTCCTGCAACTAAATTTTCAGTAGGTCCACCCACAGGGTAATTCTGTCTTAATTAGAATCACAGCGAGAAGAGACTGGTTTGTTGTTCCTTCTCTTTTAAAAAGCCAGGGGATCCTCATGCAAATGTATTCACCTCCTCCTCTGCAGAGACCAACTTTACATACTATTGATCTAGAGAGTGGCGCTCTTGATAAATTCATCAAAGTTCCTAGGATACATTATTTTAACGCAATGCCTGTGTTTCTCTCACTATCTATTTGCATAATTCAGTGGCCCACTCAAATGAGCCTTTCACAAGAAAGTCAGCTTCCTTCGATTAAGGTTTTAAGACAAATAAATAAAAATACACCTTCCACTTCAGTACAGATCAATAAACATTTAAATGATATTTATTTACTTGTGCTGAGTCTCAGACATTGAATACTGTGTCTTGGTCTCTGCCACTCAGATCTCAGAGTTCAATAAGGGAGTAAATAACTACAGATCTCTTTATGAGAAAACACAGTACAGAGAATAGCATACACAATGCCATGGGTGCACCAAAGAGAGAGAAATTAATTTTATTCCAGGAAGAAAGAGCAGGGGCAGTAAAGGAGGCAACATTTAAATCAAGTGTCAGACATACTTGATCAAGTGGAGAAAATAGGACAAATATTTGCAAAGGCCGGTTAAGGTCAGGTCCATTGTGATGGTCTTCTGGATATATCAACTTGGCTAGACCGCAGGCCTGATATTCAGTCCAGGTCCCAAAATTTCAGTCTGCCCTTTCTCCTGGCCTACCCTCTGGATGGTGGACTGGCCTCTCCCGCCCCTACAATCACATAAGCCAATTCTTTGCAGCAAAGCTGCTCCCCTGATGGAACTCTGACAGCTATCAATTTTGATCCCTGGAAGTGAGGTGCAAATAGTTAAAAAGATGAAAGTGGCTTTGGAATTGGGCAATGGATAGAAGCTAGAATAATTTGGGAGAGTGTCATAGAAAAAGCCTACCCTGTCTTGAACAGACTGTTAGTAGAATTATGAATGTTAAAGACGCTGCTAGTGAGGACTTGGGAGGAGATGAAGGGTGTGAAAGAAAAACAAACAGCTAACATGGGCAGGAAGCTGAGTATACAAGTAAAGAAGCCATTGCAAAGCAGAGCTTTTGACAATGTCAAATGTCTTAGTCAGTTGGGGCTGCTATTCTAAAAATACCATTCTGGATGCCTTACACATCGAAAACGTAGTCCTCACATTCCGAAGGCTGGAAGTTGAAGGTCAAGGTGACAGCCATTCAGTTTGTGAGGAAGACCCTCTTCCTGGTTTGCAGGCAGATACCCTCCTGCTGTGTCCCCATATGCTGTGCCATCTCTCATTTTCTTATATGGACACTAATTCCATTCATTAGGACTCCACTCCCATAACCCAATTACCTCTGAAAGGCCCCACCTCCAAAGACCATCACATTAGGGGATTAGGCTTCAACATACCAATTTTAGGAGAACACAAAGGAAATCACATTTAAGCATATCATAGTCAAACAGCTGGGAAAATATATATTAAAAACAGACAGAGCCGAGGTCAGTTTGGCTCAGTGGTAGAGCGTCGGTCTGTGGACTGAAAGGTCCCGGGTTCGATTCCGGCCAAGGGCATGTACATTGGTTGCGGGCACATCCCCAGTAGGGGGTGTGCAAGAGGCAGCTGGTCGATGTTTCTCTCTCATCGACGTTTCTGGCTCTCTATCTCTCTCCCTTCCTCTCTGTAAAATATCAATAAAATATATTTTTTAAAAACAGACAGAGAAAAAAATACATTCACTTCAAATGAGAAACAATAAGATTTAAGGCTGACTTCTGAACAGTAACTATAGAAGCCAGAAGACAATGGAAGAATGTCTGGAAAAGGCTGGAAAAACAGTGATTAATACAAACGTAGAGCTCTACACTCAGAGAAAATCACCTTTAAAGCGAAGGTAACATAAAGACATCTCCAGATAAGGATAAACAGATAATTTATATACAGCAGATCTGCTCAAAAGGAAAACTTAAAAGAAATGGTTCAGGCAGAAAGAAAATGATCCAGATGGAAACACTGAAGTAGAGGCAGAATTGAAGACTAATAGAAATGGTAAATATGTTGGGAAGACTAAATGAAAAAAATCAAAATATTATGGACTTAGAATATGCATTAAATTATAATGAATATAAACCAAAAAAAGGCAATAGAAAGTAAATACATATAAAATATTCAAAAACCTCGCATTATTGGGGAGATGGTAAAAATATTAATTTAGGTTTAATTTAATAAATCTACAATCAATCTTATAATCTCTAGGATAACTACTTGAAGTATAGTTAAATTATAACAAAGAGGGAGAACAGAATTCAGAGGAAAAGTGGCAGTTAGCAGTATTTACATATTCTTAAATAAAGCAAGCAAGAAAAAATTAAACATAAAACAAGTGGATCAAACAGGAAATCAATGATAAGGTTTAAAAGCACAAATATATCAATAATTACATTTAATGCTAATGAACTAAAGTCTCTAATTTAAAGGCCTACATTGTCAGACTAGGGAAAAGAAAAACTATATACAGATTACCTGTGATACTCCTTAAATAAAAGGAAAGAGGAAATTAGAACTCAAAGTGTTTAAAAAGATGAACTTTGCCAAAACTCACCGAAAGAACTCTGCTGTAGCTAGACTAACAGCAGCTGATATAGAGTCTAAGGACAGATGCATTATCAGAGATAAACAGACACATCATATAATGCAAGGTCAATTTGCCAGGTATGCCAATTCCCCATTTTCACGCACACACACCTAGTATCAACTGTATAAAGTAAAACATAACAGGAAAAGGACAAACAGAAATAGCATCACAATGGGAGATAAACATGGCATAGAGGACCCCTCCAATCCGAGGCCAGTTTCTCTTCCATGAATATTGTATAACTCCCCCTTTTCTCTACTGGGGGTGGGGGGGTGGGGAAGGCGACTGCAGGACCCATTGGTTCTCAATCTCCCTTAGATTTTAGATACCACTTCTTCTTGTGCCCTTCCAGTCGTCACTGAATACCCTCATCTCCCAGTCCCAGCTCAAATATCACCTCCTCCATGAAGCCTTCCCCTGACTTAGAACATGTGTTTCCTCCCAAACTCAGAAATGCGTTCAAGGCCCTCAGCACTTTCTACCTTCATTTGAATCCTTTTTTGTCTGTTAACGCCTCCTTTTATGAAGGCAGGGATTCCATATTCTTCAACTTTGTAAGGGTTATGCCCAACAGAACACGGTTCGCACTGTAATGGGAGCTCACCCATGCCCATTGAATAAGCAAATGATGAATTTCCTCACTCGCCTTTCTCCCCAAAATGTCAGCCAACTCCAAAACATGGGGGAGGGAGGGGAGATAAATTAGAATATCAGCTTTTTTTAATGATCAGAATATCTTTTTTTTTTTAAGAAAATGGACCTAATTTCATACAAGAGTTCCTTAAGCCCGAAGCATCTAGAACTTTGGCATTGACTGTGCTCTGGAAGCTGAGCCCGGATTCCAGGGACGCATACAACCCTGTCTTGCCAAGACATGAGGCGCTGGTCATCCTCTCAGGCTAAAGGAGACGTCACTTCTAGTGCTGATGATGCTTGCTGTCCTGCATTAGGTCCAAATACTTCATGAAGGCTATCCTATTTCCATTCCCCTCAGCCTTGGTTTCCGACCTCTTCTCTGCCTGAGTCACATGAGAGGGCAGGTCAACGTGGCTGAGACATTGGAGGGACGTGGCTTAGCAACCCAACGCTTCCCAAAGAGCTGCTGGCCTGAGAGGAGACGCATGACTACTTCCGAGCCTCTGTTTCATCCTATACACGTAAAGGGGAACTAACCACACTGCTTATTTTGTGGGGTCGATATGAGAGTCAGGTGAGGGAATACGTGTGAGGCCACCCCACCATGCCTGTGAAGGAAGGTCAGCGTCTTCCCCGCCTTCCCATCTGTGAGGAGGCCATCTCCCCGTGTTCAGAAAGCCCTGTGGTGGGAGAGGAGAGACGGTAAAGCCACGCCCGTCATCTCCCTGGAAGAGAAGACAGATCCGCCCTTGGCTGGCTGGCATTTCCAGAAGCCTTGCAGCTGTTCTTAGGATTCCGTGTGCGCTGGATAAAACTGGATTGCCAATAAGCTATTCCACACCAGGGCATCGCCCA
This sequence comes from Vespertilio murinus, assembly GCA_963924515.1. Classification (NCBI taxonomy): domain Eukaryota; kingdom Metazoa; phylum Chordata; class Mammalia; order Chiroptera; family Vespertilionidae; genus Vespertilio; species Vespertilio murinus. The sequence goes on along the minus strand of OZ004717.1, from coordinate 4,305,948 downwards.
GCCACAGGCTCTGCCTCCAGTCCAAATCTGAGCTGAGTTTGCCATCTAGAGGACACCCGGGGGTGTGCGGGCACCAATACCCAAGTCAGCCGCCAGCACAGAGATGAAGCTTCACGCCTTCACCAACCAACGTTTACTGAGGATCTGCCGGGGAACAGGGCACAACACAGCCCCTATCCCCAGCGAGCTCGTGGACTCTATGGAGTTCATTGATTTCCTTTTCTTTCTTTTTTTTAGGTTCACTAAATTTATTTTTAAAATCACACAACACTTCTATCTTGATTTCAGTGTCCAACGTGAGACCTGGCTTCTGGCAGGAGGAGGACTTCCGCCTGTAACACTGCAGGATGGATGTGCCCGCTGCTCAATCACACCCCGTATGTCGAGTGGCTGAGCTGGGTCTTGCATTCAGGATTTGCTTCCAGTCTCTGGACCCCAACCATAGTCCTATTGGCCATCAGAGAGGGGCGCCCCCTCGTTGTGCAGCCAAGGGGTGGTACAGTGAGTGGACCTGGCTACACAGCTCGAGAGGAGCAGAGCTGGGCTGGGAAGCTTGTGCCCTTTGTGGGACACCAAGGAACTGACCCACACCGGAAGCTGTCAGACACCGGGCAGTGTAGACAGAGGAGTTGAGGATGGAATTTCCTGGGCTGAGTGTACTTTAAGAGCAGGTATGCAGAAGCCGGTGGCTTTTCTATTTTGTTGAGGCCCTCACTTGCCAACGTTGGAATTAATAAGGAACCTGGGTCTCTGGCCTGGATTCCCATATCTCCTCTCAGCTTGGAAAGCTGGACCATTTGCAGAGAGCCTGTCTGCCTTTCACGGGCTCCTGCAGTTGCCGGGAATTGTGCTGATGGTCCAGGAATCCCATGTAACTCCAGAAAGGTGGCCACCTGGCTCCATGCAATACAGGATATTTCAACTGGAAAGGAAACCCCTTTTCAAGAACAAAGGATGTGCTCCCAGATATGAAACATTGCACCAGCAAAATACTCTTTCAGACCTGTGCCCTAGGTCTTTCCTGCGCATGTGGCATTTTACTTCATCTGCATAGTCATCACAAAAAAAAAAAACACGCAATGGGCACCTACTATGTGCTGAGCAAAGCACTGAGGATTCAGCGCTGACCATGGCAGTCACGGTCACTGCCCTCATAGAGTTTGCTTCCTGCAGAAGCACAGAAAAGAAGCTCGTTAACCAGGCTTCGGAAGAGTTCTTGAAAGAAGTGGCAGCTAAGCAGGGTCCTGGCAGATGAATAAAGCTACTGCAAGATAGGTCAATAGAACCATTCAAGAAAGAAGAAAAATCAAATTAAAGACACAGCAGTTAGAGGGAACAGGGCTTGTCTGGAGTACAGCCCAGAGTTCAGTATGGTACATCCTAAAGAATGAAGAGGTGGTAGTTACAAGTGATGCTACAGTTAAAGGTCATACAAGAGGTTGTGCTGGCCTTAGAGGTTGTGCTTGTTATTTGGGATATTATTCTAAGGGAAAGGGGGAGCTTGAAGATTACTTTAGCAGTTGAATGATGTGACAAATGCATGCTTTCAGAGGTGGGGAATGTCCAGCCCAAGGGCCATATAGTACCCTTGAAATCAATAGGTCTGATCTTGCTAAGGCATCAGGGGTGAGTTAATTAAAAGTTTGGCCAAGTATAGCAGGCTAGTTTTTAAGTTGATAATTCTTTATGGCCAGTGAGTGATATTAAAAATATCCAAATGGCCTGGGGCTGAAAAAAGGTTCCCCACCCCTGCAGATCGATCCCTATGACTGCTGACTGGTGGATGGAATGGAAGAGGGCCAGGAGGGAAGCTAGTCAGCTAGCTGTGGCAATATTCTAGAAGAATGACAAGGGCATAAACATTGGTTTGGGAGAAACAGACGCAGTCACACAATGTGAATCAAGTGGAATCAGCACATCTTGGGAATTGGTTAGATAATGAGAGGGATAAGTCAAGAATACTCTCAACTTTCCAACTAAGGCCACTGCCAACAAAATGGGTATTTATCAAGGTGAGACCTCTTCAGTGCATAAGACATATCCTCAAAAGTGTAAGGGCCTGAAAGAGTATCTCTGTTAACACTATCTGAGTAATTTTCAAAGGAAAAATAATTTTTAGACAATTTCATTGCCAATGACACACAAGCCTACCTGAAGGACTGAATTGAATAGCTAACATAGGTCATGTTAGAGAGTGAGGGAAATAGACCTTATCACTTACATCTTGTCACATGATTTGACTTCCAAGACCTAAATACAAATCAATATATACCATATTCAAATGCTGTCTGAACTTGACCAAGACTGTAAAGGGGAGAGAGTGTGGGAAAGCCACGTGTTGGCAATATTTCAGCAGGAATCGTGAGATATCTTGGACACCTCACACAAAACGCAAGCCTGATGAGTGAGTCATGAATTAATAAACTCTGGGAGCAAGGACTTCCCCTGCCACAATGTCAAATCGGCTTCAACTTCATGCAGAACGTGTCTGGCTACCAGAGCTCCAGCTTTTGCCAAACCTCATTGATGTGATGGAGCCATTTTGCAGACCTCTGCATTCCTACGGGGCTTCCCACCCTCAGTGCGGTCCCCTCTAATGCTGGTTTCTCTAGGGATGAGAGATCTTGGGGTCTTGGGTCCAATTCAATCTATGCCAGGACTTGGAGACATTTTAAACAAGTTAGAATCCGTGTGTTGTTTTCAATTAAAGGTTTTGTAAGGCAAAGGCATGCCGGCTCAGCCACCAAAAATTTGGGTCTAGGGCAGCTTCTTTAGCCTTCTTGACAGGCGGAGTGTGTTGTGGTGAGCCTGGCTCCTGTCAAAAGCAATGAGAGAGACAGCAATGGACACTGGGAAAATTAGGCTTGGCACCAACCTAAGCCACTGAATAGCCAAATGCATGGCACATGACGTGAGGTTTGAACATTACGTTCCGGGAGGCGATGAGAATTCTGGATAGAACTTGGGTAATTGTGAGCAGTAACTGGAAATATCTATTAAGGTAAAAATGAGAGCAATATCTATGGCCAGATAGAGGGTAGAGATGAATAAAGAATACACGAGTCCTGTGTAGACTTGCACCTTACTTTTTAAAAATCCACTTGATATCGCTTTGCTCACCAAATTCATGTATTAAGCGGATAGTTACCAACCCTGAACTGTGTGTGTGAGTACCAGAGATGCTATAAAACACCTCGATATAAACAGGAGATTAGTTAGAGAGAATGCACTAATTCTAATGCGAAGTCATAAATGCCAGGAACCGTTCTTGTGAGGACTACTACATGGGCCTTGACTATGAAGTCCCAGACCAGTGGGAAGAAAGATTGAGTATCCTACAGGTTCAGCTCAGCGCATTCAGAGCTAGGACACCTCTGTGCCTACAAGGCTGTTCTTCAGACCAAGGATTCACACCTCCTTTAGACTGGTAGTGTCAGGGAAATACCGTACAGTGGACATAAATTCAGGTAGGAGGGCATCTAGGAGACAGGGAACCACACACAGAAAACATGGAGACAAAACAAATTGGATTGGATTTCGGGGGTGTCCTTAAAAGACCAATATTGCTGGAGCTTAAAGAGGGGCAAATGTGGGGCTATAGGCGATGAGTTGGATCGCGTAGGCAGAGACCAGATCGTGACCTTGAACTCCATACCAAGGAGCCTGCACTTTATCTTGTCAATCACAGAGAACCATAGAAAGGTTGTGGTCTGTGCTGCAGAAGACAGTCCGGACAGGGGCCAGTAGAGAGGGAGAGAGATCACTGAGGGCTCCTGCAACATTTGACCTGGGACAAATGAGTGAGCAAACAGGCAAGTGAATGAGCCTGTGGATGGAGGGTTTTAACAACTTCTGCTCGAGTTGCCGCTCACATGAGAAAGGGAAGTGGTTTTCCCTCTCCTCCCCACCTGGGCATTCATGAATGAATGGTTTCTCTCTGTTGCACGCATGTGTGTCTCTTACTCAAATACTGGGATCTCAGCCCCACAGCCAGAGCATCTTGCATTGTGCTGGTTCCATTTAAACTATTCATCCTGTGAGGCAAGTGTCCAACCCAATTAAGTCAGAATCCCCAGGGGTCGCAGGCAGAAAATAGAAATAAACAGTTAAGGTGTAGCTTGGACCAAAATAGTCGTCAATTGAAACTATTCTTGGATTGCTGTGAAATTAGAAGAATAAAAATGAGGATGCTGAGATGAGGCCAATGCTAGTGCCTTTGGTTCATTGATTACTAATATTAATATTCCAATTATGTGCATGCCACGTGTGGACAATATATACAAAATTGAATGAGACACGATCTAAACCCTCAAGGAGCTCCCAGCTCATAGGAGCCCGGTGGGGAATCAGTTGAATGCACTGCATTGTAATGGCTGCTGAGACGTATGAAAACCAAGGAGTGTTTCCTTTTACCTACAAGAAAGCCTTGACATAGGAAGGAATTGTGAAGCAGGATCTAGGAGGGTAAGGCAGACTTTGCAAAATTGAGGAAACAACCCACACCAAGGCACCGAGGTGTGAACGTCAGGTGAGGCTCAGGAAAGTTGAAGAAGAACTTGGCCAAATTTGAACACTTAAAGCTCAGAGTGCTGGTCACAATCCCTTTGTCTCTCCCCTCTACCTTCCCCCCTGCACTCGGGCCAAAGGTTCACAAGGGAGCCTTGTATCCCTGACATTAGAAACAGCAGGGGTCTGACACTGACTCCAGGCAGAGGAGAGCTACCCGTGGGGGTCATAATTAATCAGCACATCAGACAACCTATGGCCCGGCCATTGTTAAAAATGAAAGAAATTAGATACCGTCTATCTATATGGAACTTCCTCAAATACACATCCGAGTTGAAGAACTTGGTCAGTTGCATGATAAACTATAGAGAAAGCTGAACTTCACTCCCAGGCCTGCCACTTACTTAGCTGCATGACTGTAGGAAGGTAAGAAACTCCCTGAGCCCCTGATTCTTAATCCATAAGAGGGGGGTGAGGATGTAGGTGATAATCCCCACTCCACTGGGTGTTTGCAAGGATTAAATATGAAATATGTGCACAGAACCTGACACCCGGCCGATAATGAACAAAGGTGAGCCCCTTCCGCTCTTCCATCCCCTTGAGTCCTGGACTGAGCTCAGTGCACACAACTCGCACAAACAAATGTTCACATCCCCTTGGTTATACATCAACCTCCACATAGCCCATTGGGTCTCCTGAAAGATGGCAGAAGGAGGACCAGATAGCATTTACTACCTGCCAAACACTGTGCATTTCATTTTCACAACTACCCAGTGAGGTAGCTCATCCCCACTTTATGGCTGAGAAATCCTGAAGATCAGAGAACTGAAGTGATGCTCGAGGTTATGCAGCCAGTTAAGTGGCGGAGTCAGCAACTGACTGGATCTAAACAGATGCCCCAAAGAAGGCCACTCCGCGCATGCGACTGAGGTGACCCCAGGTGCCTTTGCTCAACAAACCAGACCTAAGTGAATTGTGACCGCTTCCACAGGCACCGGGGTGGACGTGTCTCCAACCTGACCAGTTACACCTGCCAGCGTCCCCTATGCATCAGGGGAGTCAGCCACGTGGTTCACTCTGTTCCAGGTGATATTTATAGAACTTTGTTATTACTGATAACTTACAAGAATCACTTTCATGATATGGAAGAGTTTATTGAAAAAGTACCTGGGACAGTGATCAGTAGGCTGTCTTAGCTTCTAAGTCCATAAATAGATACACTGAGTGGCCAGCTTATTATGATCTCTGAACGCATAATAACCTGGCCATTCAGTGTATATCCTATTTAATAAAAGATTAATATGCAAATTGTCCCCTTGACCAGGAGTTTGACCAGCAGGCAGGCCGGCCAACTGCCCATGTCTCCTCCCCCTGGCCAGGCTGGCCAGACCCCACCCATGCACGAATTCATGCACTGAACCTCTAATACACACACACACACACACACACACACACACACACACTGAGTGGATGGATTATTATGCATTCAGAGATCATAGTAATCTGGCCACTCAGTGTCTATACTACTAGTATAGTGAACTTCATGAGTGAAATCTGGGACAATTAAAAGTAAGCAAAATGTCTTCTGTTTCTTAGCATGTCTTTTTTTGCGGTGGGGGTGGGCAGGGTCGAGTGCTCGTTGGGTAGGTTTTGTGCCTTTTTTTAAACTTCCAGATTTCATACTTTCTGTTCAGCTTTTGCAACTTCCCAAGAGCATGGGTTTTAAAAAAAAATGAGAGAGAGAGAGAGAAATAGAACCTGAGTCCTTCAGTATCACTTTCAAGAAGGTGTCTCTGGCAGAAGGAACTTTGGCCATAGAAAGCCTTTCTAAGCTTGCTTCAGCCCTCTCCTTCCCTCCAAGTTAATTCTTTTTTATTTTCTTTTTTCTTGTAAGTGAGTAGTCTTTGGATGACTGGTGTTGCGTATCTTTGGGAAAAATTCATGCCAGACTAGTCAAAACATAACGGCTGCTATCATCAGCTTGCAATGGTTTTTAATTTACTCCCCAGCAAAGAAACCACACACACACAAGTCTCCTCTAATTTTGACACTGGAAATATCTATTTGAAAGTTTTTAGATTTTTTAAAAAACCACACATACAATCACAAAACAGCTAAAATAGCATCCCGAGCATGCATTAGCAGCGCTCACTGGCTCCTCTCTCCACCTCTCGGCACACACGGGAATGAACTCAGTGCCCGCCTGGCGCACTGTTCACAGTGGTATCTCTTCTGGAAACTTCTGGCAGGTTTGGTCACTCGATGCACACCTCCCAAGCAGAAGCGCGCGAGTGCACCATTTAACTGAGAAAAGAAGAAGTAACCACTGCATCCACTTCCAGCTTGGCCACTGACTAGCCCAGAGATGTAGTCAGTCCACTACACTGTTCCTGTAGCTTTCATTTCAAACCAATTCTAAATGCACCATTAGCCCTAACCGGTTTGGCTCAGTGGATAGAGTGCCGGCCTGAGGACTCCAGGGTCCCGGGTTCCATTCTGGTAAAGGGCATGTACCTTGATTGCTCCTCTCCTGCCCTAGTTGGGATGTGACGGGAGACAACCAACCGATGTGTTTCTCCCACATTGATGTTTCTCTCTGCCCTTCCTTCTCTCTTCCTCTAAAAAATTCAATGGAAAAATATCCTCAGGTGAAAATAAAAAACAATAATTGTTTAAAAATAAAATGCACTATTAGACATTGTCTTGCCTTTTTGAGCCAAGGATGCTCAATATTGTCTGGAAAATGAAAAATCCTCATTCCCTTCCATTCCACATCTTTGAGGGCAGAGTGCCATGTACTGGGGGTGCAGAGTAAGACACCGCCCCTCATGGTGTGCATGTGTGGCACTTTGTCCAAAGTGGCACTTCCTGGTCAATGTACTGGGACACCCAGGACAAGGGTGCTGCGGTGTGAATTCCTCAGGACTCAGGAGCTGGGGCAGGGTGGAGCTGCCGAGAGCCCGGGGAGGGGGGGGGGGGCATCCTGCAGCCAGCAGCCTTCTCAAGGCATCCCAGGGCGGGCGCCGGACACACGCCACCTCTCCTGAGGGCTGTCCTGTGGAAAGGTGAGAAAGGACCCCACTGACATGATTGGCGTGCCTGAGGTTGCTGGCCCCAAGCCTGTGTAACCCAACTTATATGCTTTTGAAATCACATATCTACTTTTTATAGTTTTCTTTTTCTGTTTCCTTCCAGTTAATTGCCACATCTTGCTGTCTTAACTGTTCTTGGTGGCTGTTTCTAGTCTTCTTTTAGAAAAAAAAAAAAAAAGGCAATTAAGCAAAATCGCATTACATGCAACACCACTCCCTGACTACGTCCCGTGGGCCAGGCACCCTGGGTTCCTAGGAGGAAGGGAAAGTACAGGCAGAAAAGGTGCAGACTTACCTTTTTCAATGGGGTTGCAACCTAAGATTTTATTTGATTTTATTTTTAGAAGTTTTGCTTTTGTGGGGCTTTTTAATATATATTTTTATTGATTTCAGAGAGAGGAAGGGAGAGGGAGAGAGATAGAAGCATCAACGATGAGAGAGAATCATTGATAGGCTGCCTCTTGCAATCCCCCTACTGGGGATCAAGTCCCCAACCCGGGCATGTGCTCTGACTGGGAATCAAACCTTGACCTCCTGGTTCAGAGGTCGACACTCAACCACTGAGCCACGCCTGCCAGGTGCAACCTAAAATTTTAAATAAAATAAGGTTCACTAAGCCCTTGGTGACTAACATCTAGGCCCCCAGATCCTAGAGTTTGTGCTTGAGACTTGCAACATGCTTCATGGGTTTTAAAACAAATCCCACTGAGGGGTTTTCAAAACATATGCTGAGGAGTAAGCTTCATTTATGCAGACACCCTCAGCCTGCAGGAGGGAAAACAGACTCCAACACAAAACTGAACTCACAGTCCTGGCACCCCAACACCAGCTGAAGACTTGCCATTTGAGTTGCTTCCTCTCTCTCCGTCTCAGGCTCCTGTCTGAGAATATTTGGGAAAGAACACCTCCCTCAGGGTTGCTGTAAAACTTGGGGGTAACAATGCAGCTTGATGGTATTTGATCTTGTTAAGTTGCACACCTTCCTTTTGGAAACTGGCCTACAGATGATTCAAAGAGAATGTTTTCCAAGAGCATAGATTTAAATACCAACTACAGCAATGCTCAGAGCGTAGGGAAGACCTTGTCCAGTATGCTTCCATTAATCAATAACTTCTTGTTTCTGAAATGCTTCTAACGCTGCCTGCCTCGGCTTTGTGCCCGGCCTAGTGAACATACACCGAGTGGCCAGATTATTATGATCTCTGAACACATAATAATCTGGCCACTCAGTGTATATCCTATATAACAAAAGGCTAATATGCAAATAGTCCCCTCGACCAGGCAGGCTGGTCAACCACCCATGTTCCCTCCCCTGGCCAGGCTAGCAGGATGCCACCACTGCACGAATTCATGCACCGGGCATTCAGAGATCATAATAATCTGGCCACTCAGTGCATATGCATGCTGTTTGTCACACAGCATTAAAGTCGTTGCTAGGAACCCCTCTGCACTGCTCTGTGCACGGTATGTCTTCAGAGCAGAGAGCTGATGGAACACAGTTTTTGACGTGGGTCGGGGAGCTTGTGTGAAGTCAGCTCTGGCCAGTTTCCTTTTTGATCACATCCTTGAGATAAGCCTGTTTGTGAATAGCCCTGGATCCTAAAAACAGAATCACATGGCAGTGTGATACACACTTCCAACACTGCCTGCACCATGAGACAATGCTAAATACCCTCTTGCAACCATGCCTTCACCTACAAGCGATGATAGTCCATGAGAACCCGCTGAGGATCGTCTGCAGCATGCCTGGCACTGCCTGTGCGTGCACCTGGCATGCGGCTGCTGCCAGCCTCCTGACAGCATCTTACGCCAAAAGTTTAGCCTCAGTTTCCCCTCCAATACAATAGGGATGACAATGCCTACCTGGAAGGGTTTGGTGATGCATCTAACATTAGAGACTGTGGAGACTCTTTCTTCACTTTACAGAATTATTTTTATAAATTCTGGTTCACTGGCAATTCTGATCACCGAGGAATCTGTGTAGATTTCATTTGCCAAAAAAGCCACTGTGTATTTAAAAGCCATAAGAGCCCTGGCTGGTTTGGCTAAGTGGATAGTGCCGGCCTGCGGACTGAAGGGTCCCAGGTTCGATTTCCAGTCAAGGGCACATGCCTGGGTTGTGGGCTCAACCCCTAGCGTGAGGCATGCAGGAGGCAGCCGATTGATGATTCTCTCTCATCATGGATGTTTTCTCTCTCTCTTTCCCTCATCCTTCCTCTCTGAAATTAATAAAAAATATTTTTTTAAAAAATAAATAAATAAAAATTGTAAGAAAAGCCGATTGTCCCCTGGAGCCATTTCCCATGTCAGAAGGCTTGGGGCCACGTGGCCACGCTCCTATTGAGTGGCTGGGTGTTCAGGCCTGAGCCGGTCATCTGCACGAGGCTGAGCGGCCAGAGTCACCCACTGGGAAGGGCTGCCAGCCCCGTCATGTGGGTGATGTGTGGATTCCGACCAGCAGAAATAGCAGCATCAGATAGCGCCCCAGGGCTTGTCGACAATGGACTCCATTCTTGTTCGTGTGAATGAAGTGGGGGAAGTGCGGTCATCTCCCTGCGGTTTACTGCATTTTCATTGACAAAAAAAGAAGAGCACTTTTGTGAGCTCACACACGGCCCTTTGCCAGCCGGCCACGGCCCAGCGGCCGATCTGCGCCAATGAGAGGAAAGGTTACTTCCTCCATCACACTCCGGCTGACCACCGCTCCCCAGATCCTGTCATGTGCTCGAGGGAGACACAAAGCCAAAACGCGGTGGCCGGGAGCAAAACCACTTCTCACTGCGGCCCCGCTTCCGAATCCGGAGCTAGACCAGAGGCTGGTGATGCCAGCAGGCCCGCGGTCAAGCCCCTAGCCCTGCTGATGACTCACGGACAGAGCGGGTGTGGGAGGTCTTCTCCCACGTGGTCATCAGGCAGCGCATTGGGGCTGACGTCTCCTTAGCATCTCGGAGCCTCATCTATGAAGACTCTTCCCAAACAAGAGAAACCAGCCACCGCCTTGCCTGATTGCAGTCCCATTCCCAGCTCACACCCTGGTCACCTCCGCTGAGGTTGAACCCCATGTCCAACACAGCGGTCAGGGAACTGCCTGAAGTCACCCCATTAATAAGTGCTGAAGCCAGACCCATGTCATGCTCATCGATGCAAATGGGGGTCCCAGAGACCCCCAAGAGAAGAAACGCCTTGTCTGGAGACACAGATTCAAAAACTCTGCTGAACAGAGACACGGAGGGAGCGTCCACCGCAGAGCCTGGCTCAGAGCAGACAACCAGAAATTATTGCCTTTCCTCCTGGAGGGAAACACATGTCCTGGCTCATTGGCGGACCTGCCATATCCTAGTCTCTCGTGACAAGAAACCATGATCCTCAAGAAGAGGATGAAACCACAGCCACCATACCTGCCACTCTCCCCTGGCCATTGGCCCCTCAGCTCTCCTCCCCAAAGCTCTTAGGGGTACCATCCCAACAAAGGAGAAGGGAAGTGTCACAAAAAGGAACTTCTCTCCGCCCACATGGACACCCAGAGCACAATGAATGAATGGGCTCTCCCAGCTGTGGCCAAAACCAATGGTAGATGACCACGCAATCCGTCCCCAAGCCCGGACAGACTTCAGAACCATATTTACCCTGGGATGGGCAAACCCAGACAGAGAGCCACTCTGGTAAAGCAACTCACGCTCCAAGTCCCACGAAGCCGGTTGGTTATTTTTCAAGGAGCAGGCATGGGGGAAGAGAAAGGCAGACATCCCTGGTGCGATCCTGTGTGCTTCTGTGCCTTGAACACCTTGAAGAGGGCCTGTGGCACCTGCGCATCATGGGATAATGGAACCCACGTCGCCTCCCTGTACCCTGACTCATGTCCACTCCAGCCCAGGAGTCCCTTCTCATTCCTGGAATGCTCTCTTACCTCTCAAAAATATTTTTCTCTGATTAATTTATTTTATCATTTAAGTGTCAACTTAAAGCATGAAGCCCAATCTCAGTAGGGTCTGTCTATGTACCTATTACTCTCTGTCATAGTACTTACAATATATTTCCTTATATGGCTGGTTTTTTTTAAGTTTATCTTCCTGTAGAATATATTTTTAGGGGGTCAGGGTGGGGGGAGCAGGTGCTGTTTCTCCTTTGCTCATTGCCGTATGTCGAGGCTCACGGGGCGTGTTTGTTAGAATTGTTAACTGAATGAATTAATCCACTGATAAGGAAAAGAGGTTGAACTGAATGAGCATCTACTATGTGCCATTTAATTCTCACAGCAACTCTGTGAAATACATATATTCTCCGAATTACAGATAGGAAAACTCAGACTCTTCAAATTACTTCGCCTGTACAGGTTCTTAACCACTATGTTAGAATAATTAAGTCACAGGTTTTCATAATTTTTGTCCCAGTGAGATCATAGATCTGGTCATGTTCAACAACACTTCAGTGATTCCCAAGTTTCCTCAATGCCAAAGTCTTCCATTTGCATGGAACAACCGTCCCTCTACAGACCCAGAGAGACCATCCAGAGAGATGTCCCCTGGAACTATTTCCCATGTCATACTCATCAATGCAAATGGGGGCCTCAGAGACCCCATGGGACAGTGTCAGTCCCTTTTCCATTGGCTGTTCTCATCCACAGTAAGATCAGTCCTGTTTCCATCCAAAACAGGAGGACTTTCCCTGGCCTCTTGCCCCGATCTGAGGGGCACTTGACTCCATTGACTTAAATAGCAACCTTTGAGTAAAGAACAGACCTTTATTTCATAGTAAGCCTGGAGGCGGGGTGGGGGTGGAGCCCATTTTCTCTCTCTTATCATGCCGACCTCTGAGCACTTCCACTGAACTTCCTCTTGCTTTCTTGGTATGAGCTTTCTTTCCGCTGGCTCATTTCTTCCCAGGTGTGTTCCTTGTTGGGCGGTGGGGGGAGCCGATTACCACCTACCCCCTGGGGCTGCCAGGCCGGAAGAGCCTTCCCAGGGGGTGTCTCTAGAGGAAGGACAAGCAGCTGAAAGGAACTGGGCTTGGGCAAAGGCCTCAGGTGTTTTGGCACCTGCTGCTCCTAGGCGTACCCATCAGCTGCTGTTGCCCAGCCTCAGATGCCACCAGGAAACTTTGTAAATCACCAAAGGTTAGTAGATTGGTCAGCTGGGAAGTTGTAAGTTCTCTCCCCTGGCTCAAGGTGGCCAAGAATCTGTGATACTACAGACACTAAAAACAATATATGAGCCCTGGCGGGGTGGCTCAGTCAGTTGGATCATCCCATGCATCAAAAGGTTGCAGGCTCGATTCCTGGTCAAGGCACACACCTAGGTTGCCAGCTAGAGTGTGTATGAGAAGCAAACAATCAATGTTTCTCCTCTCTCTCTCTCCCTCTCTCTTTCTCTCTCTCTCTCTCTCTCTCTCTCTCTCTCTCACACACACACACACACACACACACACACACTCAAGAGCTCTCTTCCTCCCCCTCTCTCTTCAAACAATAAAAAAGCACATATCCTTGAGTGAGGATTTAAAAAAAAAAAAAACCCTACATGAGCTATATTTTATACTACCTAAAGCTAAATATCTTTTATTTTCTCTTGTGCTTTTTTTGTTTTGTTTTGCAAATATTTCTTCAATGATTATGTGTTACTTTCATGATTATATTTGTTTACAACTGTTAATCAAAATAAAATTATTATTTTTTTATTCATAAGAAGGCTTGATAAGCTAATTAAAATGTCAAGCTTAATAATAATAATTTGAGGAGAAAAATGATAATGGGGCACTCACAAAAGAAAATACACACATCCATTCTCTAATGCAAATCAGATGATGACACCTCACTGCGTAAATCTCAAGTCGGTTCTCATGGCACGTAGAATAGATTCCCAATTCCTCAGCATGGCCCACAAGGCCCAATAGAATCTGGCCTTCATTAACATCCTGAGCCATACCTCTTGCCCTTCATCTCCTCATTCCCTGCAATTGGTTTCCTGAAAATGGCAGCTTGTCCCTGTCTCAGGACCTTTGCACAAGCTTTCCCTCTGCCTGAAACCCTGTGCCCTCCATTTGCACATGGGAGTCTCCTCTATCCAAGTCTCAGCTCAAAGGTCACCTCCTAATTAGCCTCTTCCCACCTTCCCCATAGTCACCTTCTCGAACAATCCCTAGCTTGTCTTCCTGATGATGTAATACTTCCTTCATAATACTAATGAAATTATCTTGATCATTTATTTGGTCCAAACTGTGATACTTTTCCAAGGAAGATAGAATCATGACTGCCACAGGCATATAAAAAAAAAAACATATATCAAAGATTTTTCTTCAGCTCCGTAACGAATGAGGTCACCAGTGAGATGTTACAGCCAGTTTAACAGAGAAGTCCAAGTGCCACACACTGGCACTCCGCTGAAGAAGGCTGCAATGAATTTACAAATTGCTGCAAAACTGGCAAAAACGTGCAATGTCGACAATATGATACCAGTTGCCTTCTACCACACAGTTTGCATTTCTACGGACAGGAATTAATTATATTACTAACAGTTTTCTACAAGTTAATTTCCATTTCTACAGATTTATAAAGTAGCCACGTCGAAGACAAAGCCCTCTCACCCCGATGCTGCACAATAAGTTCCAGATGTTCCAGATGCAAGGTAGGATGTTCAGTGATCTCTTTTGCCTGTTGCAAAATCATTTATTGTTTTTCCCAAAAAAAATGTATGCACACACTTTGAATAATTATTTAGGCAGCGGTTATTAACGTACTGAGCTATCAGTTGTGGGAGGAGGCATACAGTTTGGGGGACACCTTGTATCTCTTCCTCGCTGAAGCTATCTCGTCCCTTTACTTGTTCTAATCTCCCTGCCCTGGAACGGAAGCTTCACAGCAGCAAAGACCTCACCCACCTTATTCACCAGAATTTCCCCAAGGCCAGAGCTATGCCTAATGTATACGAGGCGCTCAGGAATACTTGTTGAATAAATAGATAACAAACAAATACATGAAAAAAAAAGTCACACTCACAGTTAAAATACATACACACACACACACACACACACACACAACACACAACACATACACAAAAAAGCAAATTAAAATAAGAGAACCCCTTCTTTTCTTTCATATTGGTAAAGAATCCTACGAGGGTCCATCAAGCTCTGCCGAGAATGTAAAGAGAAGGCACCGTGGCTTGTCACCCGTCAGCATCGGCGCTGATGCCTTCTAGGGTGCAACAGTGTTTCCTAGACTCTTCTGCCTGCGTGGTTCAGTGGGAGAGCTTGCTGAAGGGAAGCACTTGGGAAGAGCCGGAAGGCAGAAGTGAAGCAGAGGTCCTAGAGGAGGTAACTTTTTAGATTTTCCATGAGCTCCCCCATTGCAATACTGGTGACCGGTGCTGGCGTGTTCTCCAACATCTCCGTGAGGCAGCCATCGATGTTCTTGCTCTTCGATGTCTCTGTCTCTCTCTCTCTCCCTATCCCTTCCTCTCTCCCTTTCTTTTCCTCTCTCCCTAATATCAATAAAAAGTAGAAGACATAAAAGAACTTCATCCCGTGCTCACTCCATCCTTCTAGGACCCTTTCCATCCGGCCATAAATCATAGAAACCTTTAATTTCAAGCTCCAGGGAACACTGTGAGTCATTGCATTATCCTTAACCTCACACATCATGAGACTCCTGCCCCCTAGTTGTCAAGAACCAGCTCTTAAGCATTATCACTGCTATCACCCAGTACCTAGTATGGTGCTGGCTAGGAATAAGTCCCAATAAATCAATGTTGAATGGATGAAGAATCACATGCATGTCCGAGTCAATGGAGAGAAGACAGAACAAGTGTCTCCTCCCTATTAAGGCTTTATTTAAATAGCAGGAATAGCAGCTGAGGCAACTAGCCATGAGAACAGTCACCACTCCGCTCCCAGCAAACACTGCACTCTCCCCAGCTAGTCTGCCATCGCTTCAGTCAATAGTGCAATCCTATGGCACATTAAGCAGAGAATTTGATCCAAAAGAAACACAATCTGTAGGCACGGAGGCCATTGCTCTGATTAATACGGCCTGCTGGAATTAAAGCACCAGGGACGGTTTGCAGGACTCCTTGGTTTTAATTAGGCAAAGAAACAGCCACATATTCCTAGGCCCTGTTGGGTGACAAAGATAATTAGTCTATGACAGAGTGCGGCTGATCTGCATTCAGATGTGGAGACTACAAGATGGCCCATTAAAGCTGCCCAGCTCAATCCCTCCAAATCTCTCCGGTGGACTGAGGTAGGCAGTCTGGTGTCAGCCTTCTGGAAGCAATGTATCTGCACGGCATTCCAATGGGTGGAGCTGATTATGTGCTGGGCTCCAAGCTCGGGCATTTGCAGAAACCATCTCTGCCAATCCTCCCGGCGACCGCCACTTTACAGGTGTGCTAACCAAGGCTCAGGAGGTTAAGTAATTCTTCCTGACATGCATCTGGTATGCGGCAAAGCTTGGATTCAGACCTCGAGTTGCCTGGTTTCAAAGACATTGCTATTTGGGGAAGGCCATATGCAGGCCTGCCTGGGTTCAAATCCCAGCTCCAGTCCATACTAGGAGAGTGCCTTGGCAGATTTCTTAAGTTTCTCCTTCCTCGGTAGTTTCATTTGCCAAGTGAACATCATCATGGTACCCATTGCATAAAATAGGCATGAAAAGCGAGGCCATAGAAAGACCAAAGAGTAGTCATGAGCTGTTAACTGTTCTCTCGTGGAGTCGTTCACCACTTGGAGGTGTAAGAAGAAATGAGAAAGTGAAGTCCAGAGAGTCAAACAAGTTCAGATGAGGTTGCACAGAGAGTGAGTGTCTGAGCTAAGATGGAACTCAGCACGGGACCTCTTAAACACTCAACCAAGTGCCTCATACTCCCACTTGATCTCCACTGACCCTAGAACAAGCCAGCCAGTGTGGAGCACAGCTACCCAAAGTAAGGAGAGTGAGCTCAGGGCAATGAGGGAGCCCGACCGTGGGGACTTACACGTTGGAACTAAGACCTTAACATTCTCCTACCCCTCACCATCTGCGAATGCCAGGTCCATGGTTACAATGGTGGGCTCAAATGCCAGCCCTACAGCTTATGAACCGTGAGACCCAGTTCTCTCATCTGTAAGACAAGACTGCAATAGTGCCCTCCTCGTGTTGTGGGCGTACACGGTCAATAAGTTATTGCTGGAACATGCTAAGGACTGTGCCTAAAATTAGCGAGCCTTGCTGGAGCCAAGTTCCTTTACCTCGACATGGTATAATGGCCATTCTTTCTTCATTGATGGTTGTGAATGCTAAGTGATTTAGCCCAGGTAAAATGCTTAGCAAGGTGGCACATATGTATTGGAAGCATTCAGCAAATGTTACGTGTCTTCAATGCTGCATAGAGACCAAACCCCCTCGGGTGTTGGCGGTATCTATACTAAAGTTACAATTCACTTACTCTTCGACCCATTCATTCTATTTCTAGAAATCTATACCACCGAAACACCTGAAAAAGTGTGTGTTTTTTTTCAGGTGTTTGGCGTATGCGTAAGGACGTTCATTGCAGCGTTATTGGGAAGTCGGATATCAAAACAACTGGCATGTCCAGCAATAGGGATCAGTTCAATGAGCAGTGGCACATCTCACAACGGAGGTTGATGCGGCCTTGGGAGAGAGTGGGACAATCTGTGCAGCAAAGTGGAGAATTTTCCAGAATACATTGCTAAGTGAAATTGGGAAAGTAGAGAACAGCTAAACTGGGAAAACTTTGTCTAAGAGAAGAAAATAAGAATTTCTATATGTTTCATATGTTTATTAAAACAAACAAAAAAAGAACAACGTTGGAAATAAGAATGAGAAACTACTAAAATGTTACCTACAGGAAGTACATTGGGGAGTGTGGGGAGGAGAAAGAGATAGAAACAAATCTTCCCTGTGATACTTTCCTATGCTGTTATGCCTGTGGAACAATATAAGTCCATCACCTATTAAAAGTAATTAAAATTTTTTTCTAAGAATGAAAATAAACCAGGTCAAATAAATCTACCCAGAGATCAATTTAGTAACATAACCGCACAAACGATTATTTTGCCCTCAAGATGCTTTGATCACAGAACTCTGATTGAACTCCATGGAAAAAAAAAGAAGAAAAAAGATACAAAGAAATTTAAACCTAACTCAACTCTTTTATGTTACTAATAAAATTCATATTGTCATTTTGAAATGGTGTGCTTTATTTTGTGCAGTGAAACAAATGAGGAGTTATGCTGACAATGATCCAAGAGAATAAAAATTCAATTGTAAAAGCAAAAATTAACTATAAAACCAATGCTGAAATTGAAGTGAAAATAGTCCGATGAACATACTATTAATTATGTATCACAAAATAAAGTCTTAAAAAAATTGTGTATCACCTATCTTAGTTCCTAGAAATCGCCTAGCAACAACATCACCCCAATAGCAGTCAACACTCTGACTTTGGTCCAGAAACTCAGAAATTTTTGGAGAACTGGCTGTGCTCGGGAATGGATCAGGGAAGGTACAGGGTGAGCCTGGAACATGTTGTCATGTTCAAAAGCAGGGAAGCTCTCAAGCAGTAATTGGGTGTGTCAGACAGGACACAAGAGCCTCTTGCCCAGAGCCGGGATGCCTGGCGCTGTACAGGAGGCGGTAACTACGGCGGTTGAGACACACTGAACCTGCAACAGCCATGAGTCCAGAACGAGACTCCATAAAGAGAAAAACTGGGACCAAAGAGTCATCAGTCATCGTTGGAAGTGGAGATTAAAGCAACTTCTTCCTTTGCAGATTGGCAACTGAAGAGAAATAATTAAATATTCATCCTGCCTTCTCAGTCATAACTGTTTTTTCAGGGCAAATGGGCCCACTAATGACAGAAAGATCTGTGTTATGGAACATTGGCAAGCCATAAACGTAGCCGGGATGTTAGAATTCTGGAGTCAACAGGTCGGTGCTCCTGACAGATCCTTGTCTCGGGCCTGGAAGGCTGCTCTGTGAGCAGAGAAGGGCAGGGAATGAGGCGCAGCCTCAGGAGAGTCCCCGGAGCCTTCCAGGCAGAGGCCATGAAAGTGGGAACAGAGGCAGAGAACAGGACGCAGGAGGGGTGGAGGGATGCATAGGCACCTGGACACCCAGAGAACATGAACACAGACGGGAGGGGACTATGGTCCACTGAAGAGGCCCAGAGTCCCACAAAACTGAAAACTGCAGAGTCCAAATCACCCTCAGAACATTCCCACGATTCCTTTTTTTTTTTTTTAGTGTTATTTGTCAGTTACAGTTTTCAATCAATATTATTTTCTACTAGAGGCCTGGTGCGTGGATTCATGCACATTGAAAGGAAATTAATTAGAAGTGGTCAGCAGGGTGGGATTGGGCAAGAGAAAGGCCGGACATGCCCCATAGCCAACCTCCTGCAGTCCCTCCTCGGTGGCTGCACCTGGGGTGGAGCCAGGAGTGGAAGAAAGCTACAGGGGAGAGGGTCAGGTGGGGTCTGGCAGGATAAGATGTGTGCTTTGAAAAGACTACTAGAGCCCTCGCTGGTTCGGTTCAGTGGATAGAGCGTCAGCCTGCAGACTGAAGGGTCCCAGGTTCAATCCAAGTCAAGAACTCATGCTTGGGTTGTGGGCTTGATCCCTAGTAAGATGGCGTGCAGGAGGCAGCCGATCAATGATTCTCTCATCATTTATGTTTCTATGTCTCCCTCTCTCTTCCTCTCTGAAATCAATAAAAATATATTTTAAAAAATACACTCGAGGGCTTCTTAGCGAAGAGAGTGTGGAGGCTGTGGGTGGGGGTGAGAATGCAGGCAAGGAAGCAGGCTGTTGCCATCCTTGCTTTAAATCTGCCTTCTTTTTCGGGTTCTCCCTCAGAGGCCAAGCGTGACATGAATGGGACCGGAATGCAAAGTTTTCCATCTCCAGGGGAAAGTGGATGGCAGCTTCAGACCCCAGGGCACCACGAAGAGGCTATTTAGGGATCCAGGCCCTTCAACCATGAAAGCTACAGGGTGAGAAGAGGCTGGTTCCCACCAAACTCCCCTGGGCAACTGAAGGGAACCATAGAGCGTTTCTTCCATCCGCTGGCGGTAGTCGTGGAAATTGTATGTGGGGCTAGGAAGTGGTGCCTTTCCCATCAGCCCACCTGGGATACATTCAAAATAGCTGCCGGTTGCAAAAATAGACCTCAAAACGCTAACTGGTCTACTTAGCACATACCCATGCATTCAGCTACCTTTACTGAGCATCTGCTATGTCAGGAGCTGTGCTGTAGGTTAGGTTTACAAGCAACAAAAATTGGTCCCCTGGGAAACAAAGACCTGTCCAATGGTTCCATCAGGTGAACGGGAATTAGGAACAAGGTACTCTGATGGGCGAGCACCAGGGAAGGAGCTATCGCCAGGCCAACGCTACCAATTTCGGTGACCCTGGGAAGCCACCCTAAAGGTACCTAGGCGGGAACAGGCCTCTTATTCCAGCCAAATGTCATTCACCTGAAAATGAAAACATTCTGGTGGGTTTCATTTCCAACTTGCCTCGGTGACAACCAAATATGTTTTTCTGTTTCGTTTTTAAGGTCATTGTTGAAAAATATTTCTAAGATGAACAAGACCTGGTTAGCAGCTAGAGTGAAATGAATGAAATGGAATGATTCTGCAATAGTTATCATATGACTAAAATAATCTTATTTCAGCAATTTGACTCCAAGGAATTTCTGCTTTATCTCTTAAAAGCTGAAATAAAACAGTGTTGATGGAGAGACGCATAGACTGATGGCTGATGATAGAGATAGATAGATAGATAGATAGATAGATAGATAGATAGATAAAATAGATAGACAACAAATTCTGCTTTTACTTCTCTGAATTGACTTTTAGTGCATGGTTAACTTGCTTTCTTCCAAATACTTAGCTTAACCAAAGGAGAATAAAGTTCAGTTTATTTGAAAATTCTGGCCAGAGTTGCTCTAGTAGCATACAATATTGTGCAAAAACACACTTCTTATCCACATGCCCATCAACTGGTGAATGCATTTGCAAAATGTGGTATATCCATATGATGGGATACCACCCTCCAATTAAAAGCAACAAGCCATGACACATACTATAACATGGATGAATCTCCAAAATATTAAGCCGCGTTGAAGAAGCCCAATGAATGTGAAACAGTGTCTACATCATTGACATGAAATGTCTAGAACGACTATGTACTGCATCTATAGTAAATGTCTGTAAAAGGACTATCTGTACAGACAGGAAGATCAAGGTTGCTTACAGCTGGGAGTGGAGACAGCAATTAACTGCCAACAGGTACAAGGGAATCACTTGAGATGCTGGAAAGACTCTAAGACTAGACTGTGGCAAGAGTCACCCAACTCTATAAATTGATTAAATAATTAAATTACACAGTTACAATGAGCGAATTTTATGATGTGGAAATTATGGTCCAATAGAGCCATTAAAATGAACACACACACACACACACACACACACACACACACTCCCATATATTTTTAAGCCAGATAAGCAGGAAGTTTTTAAAGATAATGCCATGTAGTTACTTTATGCTGAGCATCTCCTCAAGACTCAAGGACTTTTATCTCTCTGTGTTCCAGAAAAACCACCATCATACAAGTAATGCAATTAGCCCAGGACACACACCAGAGCCAACCTGAGTTATGAACAGAAAGCGATTTGGCCCACTCTAAATCCTACACACAATTTGCCTTGTCATGTCCCCCAAAATGGGAACAATGAGTCGCCCTGGATTCCCCTGGTGTAGTCAAAGTAACAAATTAGAGTCAGCCTCCACCAGCCCCCATCTCCTTTCCTGCTGTGGACAGACTCTGCTCCCCTCGCTGGTCTCCTGGGCACTGCTTTGGGATAGTGCCTTAAGACAAAAGTAACCCCACCATTCCTGTGCTCAAACATGGCGCTCTGATGCCGAAACCTTGGCTTGTGCCCTTCACCACCTGGCTCCAGCACGCAGCCTCATTGCTCATTGCTCCCCCACCCAACCCTGTACTTCTCATCATCACTCATAGGAGGTGATGGCCATTTCCATACTTCTCAGCCCTTTGGCCCTGTGGCTCCTCTCACCTGAGTGCTTGACCTCTCCTTGGCCAACACCTGCTCTTCTTTCAGTGTCATGAGCAAACACCATCTTCCTAGTAGAGCCTCACACCACTTCTCCAAGCAGAGGTCACTATTCCAGGTAGCCTATGCATACTTTGACCATGTTCTTCAGTCTCTTAAATAGCATTTAAATATATTTACCCAATACCAGTCCAGTGTATTTGTCATATTTTCTTTATAACTATAGCATGTATCTCTCAAGGGACAACTTGGATTCAAATTTCCATCCCATCATGCAGTAGCTCTGTGACCGTGGACAGATTATAAAAACTCTTTGTACATCAAATATCTGAGGCGGCACTGGTATCTACAATATATAAAGAATTCTTACAAATCAATATTAAATAGACACACAACCCAAAGAAGATCTGCAAATGTCCAAAAGGCACAGGAAAAGATGTTCAGCATCATTACTCATTAGGAAAGGCAAATGAAAACCAAAGACTACTACTTCACACCCAGTAGGCTGGTTAAAATCTAAAGCTCAGGTAATACGCATTGGCGAGGACATGGGAAAATTGGAATCCTTATACTTTGCTGGTGAAACATAAGATGGCACAGCCATGTTGGAAAGACAGTTAAACAATTCCTTTAAAAGTTAAACATACACTTACCATATGACCCAGCAATTTCACAAACTTTTAGGTATCCTATCTTCCCAGAAAGAATGACAGCATGTGTCTAAAAATACAAACAAAACAAAAACAAAAACAACCTTGTGAATAAGTGTACACAGCTGTACCATTCATAATAACCAAGGTCACTGCACACTTTGTATGGATTTGCTAAATGTCACTTTCTCTTGCCCTTTACATTTGCCTCTGAAATTGCAAATGGTCCATATTTTTGTATTTTCTATTCTAAAGAGTAGACTTAAATTCCACCAACATTGATAATGTTTGGCCTGATAATTCTGCCCACCCCTCCCCTCCCCAAGTCCAGCCTCTGCTGTAGTCCTTAAGCAGAACTCATCAGCCCTTGCCAGGAAACAGTTGCAGCAAACTGCCTTATATCTGATTTAAAATAGTTATTTGAAGTATGTAGAGAAGTAGGCCAGTTGATGTTTCCGGAAAATTATTTTCACTAGATAGGTTTGCATGGAATTGGTGTCTTGGTGAACTGCCTTTTGGCAAGTGGATTTTCAGCACATTTTCTGAGAGCCAGTGTACAGCTTGATTCTTCTGTCCCTCTGCCTCCTCACAGCTTTCTTCTTTGTTCACATAAGTCGGTTCATTGATGGTCACGGGTTTTCATAATTTGAGCCTCTCAAGAGCTTCCAGGTTCTGAGACCTAAAGCTCGTCGAAATCAGATTTGTGGGTCACACCACCAAGATGAAGGGTGCAAACCAGATAGTGTGAGGTGTCTTGTAGACCAGCTTTCCCCCTCCCTTTTTATCCCCATGGCATGAAACTCTGTCTTCAAGAGCATCACAAGTTGAACACATAAAGCACATAAGTGCCTGCTGATAGGGGATCCATGAGGCACATCTATTTCACACGCAGCTTCTTGGTTCCTCTGAAGGTGACCCAGTGTTTTGCAAGTCCCAGTTTAAAAATCACTACTTTCATCTCATCGCATTTCTTCATGGATCAGAAAACAGGCCCAGAAAGGCCCAGTAACTTTAGTCAAAATCAAAGGGAAGAATAAAATTAATGATAGGATATTAACTTGCCCCACATGTAAGTAATTGGAGTCAAATCGCACTGTTTGGCATTGAAATCTCCCGCTCTAGTGTCCAAATGGCTCTTCCAAACTGGCAGAGGGAAGAACGTGGATTTCTATGCTACAAGGTCAAATCTGAGTTCCAGTTCTCCTTGTCTCTGTAAATTGGGACTCTCTCTTGGACTAGCTGAGCTTCAGAGTTCCCATTGCATCTATGCCCCGGGCGGCTATGATGATCAAATGAACTAATATCAATAAGTGCTCAACCCTGTGCATCATGGTAGATGCACCAAAATGTTATTCCCTTTCTCTTCGTCTTATCTTTTACCTGCCTCTCTGCAAGACACGGGACCCAAGGATTTGAGTGTGGTGTCTGTCTTTCCAACGCAATTCTCCCCAAAAGACTCACCAACACTCAAAATAATCTGACCACAGTCCAAATAAAGTTCACATTGATCAGTGAATTAAAACCCACAAAGCCATCAAAGACTAGAGGGAGCGGCAAATAAAGCTGAAAATAGTTAAAACCCATATAAATTTGCATCAGAAATATCACTTCCCTCTGACCTCTCTCTAACAGCTATCAACTTGATTTCGGCTCTTTACACAGTCTTTTCCCCAAAATTCTACTGGAAGTTTCCTATGCGCTTAGAGGAGGTGTATGAACCAATAACTTTTCTGCAAGTCCCCAGAATTAGCTGCTCTCCATCATACAAGGTCTCGGGGAAATAATGCCCGAAGGCTACTACCAACTCTCTTTTCCAATTCCCACATCGAGGTGTTCCTGGAAAGCAGAATAATGTACCCATGGGAGACAGACTTCCACAGACAACATGCAGTGTAAAGCTCTCAGGGTTTACCTGGAATTCACATGAAGCCTTCAGCTGCAGGGAAGAGAGAAGAAGGGGTAGGAAAAGAAATGTGTGGATTAAAAATATTGACAAGTGCCCAGCTGGCATGGCTCAGTGGTTGAGCATCGACCTATGAACCAGGATGTCACAGTTCAATTCCCATTCAGGGCACATGCCCAGGTTGGGGGCTCGATCCCCAGTGTGGGGTGTGCAGGAGGCAGCCAATCCATGATTCTCTCTCATCATTGAGGTTTCTATCTCTCTCTCCCTCTCCCTTCCTCTCTGACATCAATAACAAATATATTAAAAATTACATATTGGGAAGTAGGAGAGAAGAGCGCAGTCTCTGAAATCTAGTTTGCCCTGTGTTCCTAAAGCGTATGTCCCATGTTGGCCATGGAGGTCAAAGCAGCCCAGGTGGCTCCACTATGGCCCCTGTCACAGCGGCCTTTTGCCAGAAGCCTTTTCTAGAGCAGGTGCCAGGCTGGAGGTTTAGAGACACCCTTCAATTTGAACCTTACTCATCCATCTAAAGACTTCTTTTTTTAATATATTTTATTGATATTTTACAGAGAGGAAGGGAGAGAGATAGAGAGCTAGAAACGTCGATGAGAGAGAAACATTGACCAGCTGCCTCTTGCACACCACCTACCGGGGATGTGCCCGCAAACAATGTACATGACCCTGACCGGAATCGAACCCGGGGCCTTTCAGTCCGCAGACCGACGCTCTACCACTGAGCCAAACCGGTTTCAGAAAGACTTCTTCTTTTTGAAGACAGGGGGCCATGTTAAACTTTGAGCCCAAAAATGACAACTTCACCAGTATCTCAACAATGAGATGTGAAAAATTCCCATTAGGGCCCATTAGGATCGCTCTGGTTCTCCTTCAGTACCCCTAAAATGCTTCTACTTAAAACCCATCCAAAATTCAGCATTCCCTATGCTGTTCTTTAAATTCCTGTGACTGTCTCACAATTTATACTGCTTAATCCCTTCCCTTTAACCCATCCTCCCAACCCCCTCCCACCTGATGACCATCAATTTGTACTGTGTAACGTACAGCATAATGAATCTAGTCAATAATACAGCCCTAGCCGGTTTGGCTCAGTGGATAGAGCATCAGCCTTCGAACTGCAAGATCCCAGGTTCGATTCCGATCAAGGGCACATGCCCGGGTTGTGGGCTCGATCCCCGGTGGGGGGACTTGCAAGAGGCAGCTGATCTATGATTCTCTCTTATCGTGGATGTTTCTGTCTCTCTCTCTTCCTTCCTCTTTGAAGCCTATAAAAATATATTTTTAAAAATAATAATAATATAGTAAAAACCGTGTATGGTGTCACATGGGTGCCAGACCTATTGGAGAGATCACTTTGGAAGTTATACAATGTCTACTCACTATGCTGTACCCCTAAAACTAATATAATATTGTATGGCAATGGCAATTGGAAAAGAAAACAATTTTTTTAATTCACCATTGCTTTTATTTCTCTTTCCATTTGTCTTTACTGTTGAAAATATTACAGATGACCCCTCTCTTTCCCAATGACCCCCACCACCCCGCAACCACCCCTCAGCCCCCAAAGGCCTTCACCACACCATTGTCTGTATCCGTGGGCTATGCATGTAAGTTCAATTTTAGACTACAAACTAGATTCCGTATGATGGCCAAAAGCACATGATTTCCTTCCTGCTCACCTGTGCTGCCTCTTCTTTTCTGCCCATCCCTCCTTTAACAGCGTTTCCTCCAGAGGCACATAACTGATTTTTCTCCCTCTCCCCCACCCCCCAGGTTGCCTCTGCCTCACTCTGCGTCTCCCCTCTCTCCCCTCTCTCTCCTCCATCCATCACACCACTTCATTTATTGCTCAGGAAAGTTGCTGATAAAATATTTCTCACCAAGTCATGCATAATTGGTTTAATGTCTTCGTCTCCCAAGAGCATTTGCATTTTAATAGGGGACAATATTTTATTAGCATTAATGTTCATTATTAAGTAAAATAGCTTTCCGTTTTATAGCACTTTGGAGTTTACCGGGCACATTTACATACAGTATCAAACCCATAGTCGCTGAGGTGAGGAGGGGGAGCATGTTTTTATTACAGAAAAAAGCCACCTTGAATGGCACTTTCTCCCTGCGGGGAGACCCTCCCTTTCCTGGGGAAGAGAACTTAAACTGAGATATTATATGCAAACCAGGAGTGAAGCTAACCCTTAAGCTGTTTATACGGTTAGGAGAGGTAATCCTACACTTCAATAGAAAATCTTTGTTATCATTAACAAACAATGCGCACTGTAACAAATGTAAGAAGTTAACTTTCACCCCAAAAGAGAATTCCTATTAGAACATTTTCTTACTACCGTGTTTCCCCGAAAATAAGACATCCTCCGAAAAGAAGACCTACTTACAGGTTTCCTTCTGAGTGACATATAAGGCATCCCCCGAAAATAAGGCCCCCAGGATTCACAGTTTGTCTGGTTTGTGTTGACAACTACCGTACTACCGTACAGTATATAGGTAATAAATTTCCTTTATTTTCATTTAACAATAAATGT
The DNA here is from genome assembly GCA_963924515.1 of Vespertilio murinus. Lineage (NCBI taxonomy): Eukaryota > Metazoa > Chordata > Mammalia > Chiroptera > Vespertilionidae > Vespertilio > Vespertilio murinus. The sequence goes on along the minus strand of OZ004717.1, from coordinate 4,279,170 downwards.
GTGCCGTATTCTTCTTCATGGAAAAATAAGACATCCCCTGAAAATAAGACCTAGCGCATCTTTGGGAGCAAAAATTAACATAAGACACTGTCTTATTTTCGGGGAAACAGGGTAGAAGAGCCTTTGGTCATTAAACCAGAGTGGATTTCCAGCTGTGACCGCTCTAGAAACGTGAAGCTGGACGATAGGATCTCTGTCCAGCTTCTGGTTCGGTTCCCTTCTCTGCCCTGTTTGGCCCTGGGATGCCACTGGAGGAAAACGTGGTGATCTCTTCTCCTCGGGTCTCAGTTTCCTGGATTCAGCCATTAAAGGAGGAACGCGATGAGAGAGGAATTTCACAAATCTCCACCAAACAGCTACGGCTCAGTTGCAGGGAAGGGAGAGCCTCGGAATGGGAGCTCGTGGCCAGCACCCTAATTTTAGATGACACACCATCAGGGACCACTCAGGGTCCCCGCGGAGGAGGCAGAAAGTGGCATGTGTGGAAGTAACATGAATGCACCTCCCTTATTTCCGATACTGACCGAAGCCACCTTCCTGCCATGTGGTGGCATTCCCGCCCACCACCAGCTGCGCCGGGCAGCTCCGGAGGGAAAAGCCACACGGATGCAGTGATGCCATCAGAACCTCTCCTGTTTTCCCCCATAGAATGCCCAGGATGTGTGCAATAATTACTAAAAAGAGTAAGAAACGGGACTGAGGGGGAAAAGAAACCGGAAATAGAAGCAGATGCACAGGTGACCCACTGATTGGATCGCATAGACGTGGACTGTTTAAAAACTGTGCTAATCGTTGATACAGAGAACAAACCGATGGTCACCAGATGGGGGGCGGGGAGGTGGGCAAAGAAAGGTCAGAGGAATTGGGAAGCACGAATTGCCAGTGACAACACAGTCACAAGGATAGAAATACAGCATAGGGGATATAGTAATCATACTTAATAACTACATTGGGTGCCAGATAGGCACTCAATTTATGAGTGTGACCACTTCATAAGATATGCCCACGTCTGATCACTGTTATGCACCTGAAACTAATATAATATTTTATGTTAACTATAATTGAAATAGCTGAATAAGAAAAAATGCATTAAATTTTTTTAAAAGACCATTGTTTTTTTAAAAAAACTGTGATGATATAGCCAAGAATATAGATGACAGAACACTGTTAGATAACTGGGATCTTTAAGAAAGAACTGAAGGGACTATCTAGCAGCAGGAGAAAAGACAGTGACTGAAAATGGAAATGCAATAAGTGTATGCATTGCTTATAGCTCATGGAGTAGACGAGCCACCAGTAGAAATTACCCTTATTGAGCTGTCACAGCTATGCATGCATGGTGCCCAGTGAGTACTAGAATTAAACTTATTAAAGTTATCCAGATTAGCCCTAGCCAGTTTGGCTCAGTGGATAGAGCACCGGCCTGTGGACTGAAGGGTCTCAGGTTCGATTCCGGCCAAGGGCACATGCCTGGGTTGCGGGCTCAGTCCCCAGTGTGGGGTGTGCAGGAGGAGTGATTCTCTCTCATCATTTATGTTTCTCTCTCTCTCTCCCTCTTCCTTCCTCTCTGAAATCAATAAGTATATTTTTAAAAACAAAACAAATAAAGTTATCCGGATTAGACTCCACACCTAGCTGTAAATTTCTGAAAGAAACAGGGCTGCCATGACATCGTCTCTCCTACTCACTCACTGGTGGCCCCTCGACGACAGACTGCTCCGATCCCCTGCACCCCAGGCCACAAGCCGCAGCCCTGGCTACCGTCCGCGCCTGGAGTCGCCCTGAGCACCAACCCTCCTTCCATTTGAAACTCTGCCCCGACCTCCACCGGGACGCGCGGCCCTCCGGCCACACGCACCGTGGTCCTCGGCCCTCCCAGCTGCGTCTCCTGTCCCCAGCTGACAGGGGTCACAGCCAGGGAACGATCCCCAAAGTCTGACTGCCTTCGGATCCTGTCCCCCAACTACCTCCTTGCGACACAGCCTCGTTTGGGGCCAAGAACATTGTTTTCTCTGGGGGAGGGCGGGGGGAGCAGAGGAAGAGATGTGGGAAGGCGAGAGAGGGTTCGGGGATGGGAAACCCACAAACTGTGGCTCCTTTTCAGGAAGCTGCCGGGCGGGATCCTGCAGCGCGGCTCACGTGTTTTTTTTTTCAGGCTGGTTTCTCTCTGAGGCCCCCCACTCCGGATACCCCGGTGCCCGCCTCTGGGCCCGGCCCTTGCATCACCGCCAGCCGGGGGAAGGAGCCGCGGCTGGCGGCGGTCACGGCTCCCTTGGATAAGCTCTACCGTAATCTTCATAAACCTCAATGCTCAAGGTGCAGGGGCAGATTGGAGGAAACTTGTTTTTCCGTTGGTTTCTCTCTCTGGCTTCTGCAGCTAATCATTCCTGGAACAGGAAGCTGGAGAAATTTCGGTGGGAGACGCGCTTCTGACCAGTGGGGTTTCCTCACCCTCCCGGGGTACAACTGGTGAGGAAAGCTTCCGGTTACATAAGCCCCCTTCCTGCGGGGTGGTTCTCACCAGGAGGTGAATGGACGGACGGCCCACCCCTGGGAAGCAGGCAGGACCTCTCGGTCATGTGCTCTTGGCTGCATGCCAGCACCCCAGGCTCCCAGTGGGGCAGGCAGAACCACTCCATTCATTCATTCATTCATTCTGCCAGCGCTGACTGGGTGGCCCCCATTCAAGGTTCATGTCATTCAATTAAATGACGAACTCGACTCTGATGGACTCTTGTTCTCATGGAGGGACACAGAGTGAGCCACAGAGTGAGATCAATGAAAGCAGAGCAAGAACAGAAGGATGGGGAAGTGTGGGTGGGAGGGTTGCCACTTTATTTTTTTTTAAATATATTGTATCGATATTTTACAGAGAGAAAGGGAGAGAGAGATAGAGAGCTAGAAACATCGATGAGAGAGAAACATCGACCAGCTGCCTCTTGCACACCCCCTACCGGGGATGTGTCCACAACCAAGGTACATGCCCTTGATCGGAATCCAACCCGAGACCTTCTAGTCTGTAGACGGATGCTCTACCACTGAGCCAAACCGGTTTCGGCAGGGTTGCCACTTTAAACAGGGCACAAGCAGAGTTATTAGCCTGGGAAAGATGGCATCTTGGAGAAGATAAGAATGCCAGTTATGTGACTCTCTGGACAACAAGCAAAGGCTTCAGGGCGGCGTGGGGCCAACGTGTTCAAGGGACAAGGAGAGCGATGGCAGAGGTGGACGTGGGGTGGGCAAGGGGACAAGGGGGAGAAAGCAGGGCGAAGCCACCTGGGCCCGAGCAGGCGGCAGGGCTCTGCCGGTGGCTCTCGGGTTTGAGTCCAATTGGCACATATGTTTGTTTGCACTACACAGCTTTTTTTTTTTTTTTTAAAAAAAGAGTTAATATAGTTACAGAACACATCACCCATTACAAAATGTGTTTCTTGCTCCTCTTCAAACACATGGCTACCGAGCGGTACCAAGTCTGTGTCTCAGCCAGGCCGGCACCTAGGGGGACTCAGCGTGAAGCAGGTAGACGGTCCCAGCTCCCGCCTCCTACTGTTACTTCTTTACTGGTCACAGCTGGACGGTGGCCATGTCCTCTCCGCCCCAACGCCTTTGCTACGAAATCTAGAAAACTGAGGCCTAGAAGGCGGGAGGCGGGGAGTCTTTGGTCACAAAATCAGAACCGGTGCCTTCCAGCACCCTGGCCCACAGGAGAGCTGGGAAGGACAGCTCGAGGTTGGGGTGGGGGTTTGGGGGGGGGCCCACACAGCCCAGCCTCCTGCCTCATGCAGCCTGGCTCCGGACTCCGATGCTTGGTCACGGGTCAGGATTATCTTGAATTTGGCTTGGAGTCCGCTTCCCTCGGTCCCCCACGCTGAGCTGTGTGGGTGGCTAGGGGCCTGACCAAGCAACCAGGCCTGGGGCCCTCGGCCCGCCCCAGGGCTCAGGTGGAAACCATAAAACCACCGACTTCCACTGGAAGCTGGTGGGGACGTCTGGGGCCGCCTGATTAACGGCATGTAGACACGGGGCTGGCGTGAAGGCCAGGCTTTGTCCGCGTCTGGTCCGCTGCGGACCCGTGAGGAGCCGGATGAGAAAGGCCTGTCTCTGGGACGCTCCGTGTTCATGCCACGTCTCCCCTGTTGGAAACAGGCCCATTTCTCGCCCGTTCTCGCTCGCTCTCTTCAGCGAAGACCTAGAACTCCACGTGTGAGAAGTCTCTGCCTTTCCCAGTGAACGTCCCCGCATTAGGCCCTGCAGTAATAAGGGAAGAAGAGAGCCCCGTGGATTGAAAAGGAGGTAGAAGGTAGATTTAAGTAAACAGGACGCTTGCTTACTCATTCATTCATTCATTCACTCACTTGTTTATAGAACAAACCAGTATTGATTGCCTACTGGGCTACTAGTTACAGCTAAATGAGGCTAACACACCTCCCTGCTCTCAGGGAGCTCAGGAATCCACTCCCTAACCTTACAGAGTAGTGCGTCACCATGCAGGGGGCCTTGCTGGAGCCTCAGTTTCCTCGTGTGTAACAGAGGGACCCCATTAACTTTTCTACCCTGGCGAGCTGTGAAGAACCAGGGACACACACAGCTGTTAACATTTTTTATAACCTACAAAGCACCTCGTCAAATGATTACCATCTCACGTTCCTTCTGCTCAAGGATCTGAAGCATTGTGGAACAGTGTTTCAAGGAAATAAATACAGAAGGAAAATCTCTTCCTTGCAGTGGAAAGCTAACAAATGTAGAAAGAATTATATAAATAGGGGGGAAAAAACACCATTTGGTAACCGTTATAATAAAAATCTATGTCGGGCAAGAATCATCAATGCTTGATAAAACTAGTTGCTTTACTTGTGAGGAGTAACAGAATGTTTACATAATAAAGTATATTCTGACAAGATACTTATTAATTACAAAGGGAAAAAAAACAGCCGGACTGATGTGGCTCAGTGATTGAGTGTCAGCCTATAAGCCAGGAGCAGGAGGTCATAGTTCAATTCCCAGTCTGGGTGGGTACATATCGGGTTGTGGGCTCAATCCTCAATGTGGGGTGTGCAGGAGGCAGCTGATCAATGAATCTCATCAGTGATGTTTCTCTCTCCCTCTCCCTTCCTCTCTGAAATTATTACAAATATTTTTTAAAAGAGGAAATGTAATTTTACAGTAGGGAAAGCTGTCAGCCATCCCCTTAATCAGAGTCAACACAGGAGAAACTGACATCTGATGCCTCTGGATACAACGCGTGGCAATGGACACAGCATCTCTTCTGAAAATGCATGACTTGGGTCTCACCATGAACAGAAATGAGAGGAATCAGACTGAGGAGCGTTCTGCCAGCTATCAGACCTGCACTTTTCTTTTAATATATTTTATTGATTTTTTTTTTTTACAGAGAGGAAGGGAGAGGGATGGAAAGTTAGAAACATGGATGAGGAACATCCATCAGCTGCCTTTTGCGCACGCGCGCGCGCGCGCGCACACACACACACACACACACACACACACACACACTGGAGATGTTCCCGCAACCAAGGTACATGCCCTTGCCTGGAATCAAACCTGGGACCCTTCAGAATGCAGGCCGACACTCTATCCACTGAGCCAAACCAGTCAGGGCCGACCTGCACTTTTCTTAACTGTCATCATCACAAACCACAGAAAGACTACAAGCTTCTCTGGATTAAAGGAGGCTAAAGAGACACCAATACATTCAATGCCTGCACCAGTGTGTTCTCTGGCTGTATAACCTGCCCTTGGATCACTGGTGACTCTGAGAAAGGTCTACAAATTAGCTAATCGTTTTTAGAACAATGTTCATGTCCTAATTCAGATGATTCCACTATGGTTATGTGAAAGACTGTCTGTTTCTAGAAAATGCACACAGAGCTACTGAGGGGTAGAGGGCACCATGTTGGTAACTATCAACTAATCCGGGAAAGTAATATTAGATAGAGGAATTAAGCAAAATTCAGAAACTATTAACACCGGGGAATGCTTTGTACTATTCTCCAGAGAGGTCTAGGATGCTTTCGGCAAACCCCAAATGCCACGTGTGTTTTCCCCATTTTTCATCCCTGTCTTCGGGCTTCTGATACTCATGGCAAGATGGGAGACGGTGCTAAATGGGCCCATTCCCTCAGTGATGGCTTCCCACAGCGCCCCACCCACACCACAGCGCAGCGCCGTTACGACCAGCTATCTGAGCTGAGCCAGCTGGGGTCCTAAAAGTTTATCTCCTGGAACCCACAGCGCAGCGCTGTCTCTTTCATTCCTGGCAGAGGGTACCTCCACTGAGGTGCATCGTGCCAGGCACATACATCACGCGGCAATCAGGTGGCAGTTTGGTCCCTGGTGCTCTGTGCACCGTGCGATGCCAGTTGGTTGTACTGGACTCTTTCTGTGTCCCTTGGGCTGTGTGCTCAGCTCCCACATGTGCCGTAAAACCACCGGCAACATGAACCCAGCTTTTGGGGGGGATCGTGAAATGTTCAGCCCCAGAGAACGGGCACAAGGCAACCTACCACCCCCAAAGTGACCCAGAGATTTTAAACAGGACCATGGAGACAAGACCTTCCCTTTCCTGGGCCCAGTTAAGACAACCTTGAGAAAGTGCAAGAGTGCCCCCTTCTGCCACGAGTTGGAATTACGACCTTTGTTCCTTCACACATTTCAGCCTCAGGAGGAACTTAAGTGCAAGCCTTCCTGGATGAAATCAAGATTCCAGAGCGCACGGTTTTAAACACTGTGCTTCGGTTGTCCCTTAAGCCAGCCATTGTCATCCACAATAAGATTTCGCCTTTACTATTTCATTTCATCCCTTCCACAACCACATGTGCAGAACAAAGACGCCATGACCACATCCCCTAACAAATGGCTTGAAAGTGTGCACCTGCTCACAGATGATCATGGTAACATTCAGTTTTGCTGAATAGGTTAGAGGGAGGAATTAACTAATTATTTTTGGGCTAAAAAAATGAATTGAGAAGAAATGGGAACAAAACACGACACTTGGGAATTGAAGACCAGGGATCAGCACGCAAGGCTGCTACTCACTGGTTGGGTGATCTTGAGCAAGGCGACAGTCCTCTCTGAACCCATGGTGTCATCGGTAACACGGGACTTGGGATCCTTAGAGGCTTAAGTGAGTGACGCGCACGGAGTGCAGAATGCTGACCAATGGGAAGGGCTCGTTAAGCTGAAGGATAGTTAATAAAAGTATAGCTTTTAATTATGCAAAAGGAGAGAGTGGGTTTTGTAGGAAACAGGTGGTCATAAAACTATATTCCTCTTTCTTTCCTCATTTATTTTTAATATATATTTTTGATGATTTCTGAGAAGGGAGAGAGAGAGAAATAGAAAAATCAAATGATGAGAGAGAATCACCTATCAGCTGCCTCCTGCTCGCCCCACATAGGCATATGCCCCAACCAGGAATCGAACCATGACCTCCCGGTTCCCAGGTCCACGCTCAACCACTGAGCCATGCTGGCTCGGCTCTACTCCTCTTCCCAAGACCCAACTTAAGCATCACCTCCTTGGGAGAGATGAGCAGCCTCCCCAGCCTCGCCCAGCGCTCCATTTCCACACCCAGCCTTCATCCGGGTCATTCACCTACCTGTCTACATCACACCTAGTCTGTGGTTAGTCCTAAGGCCACAGTCCTGCCTCCTGAGCCCTCTATCTCCGCCCCTCAGCACAGGTCATTCCATAAAAATGCTCTCTGAAGTCACTGACTTGAAACTGTGTGAAAAGCCACAGCCAGGCCAGCGTGACTTTCAGATTCAAAGGCTTGGAGAAAGAGCTGATGCGCAAATTAAAATACAAGACAAGAAATATTAATTTGGAATTATTGGGGGGGAGCCAGGGAAAGCTTACCTGTAGTAGTCAAGTTCCACTGAGTCTCCGTTCCCAGCTGCTTTTGTTTACTAGAATACACCTTGCCTTTTAGGAATGCAAACAGACATATCCATGGTACCGTTTATTAAACAGTAAAATTATCAGGTTTGGAGGAGTTTGCTTTAAACCATTGAGTCAGCAATAGATAATAAAATGCAAATATTCACCCTGTGAATATCCATGGTGTCCTAACTCAGCCTTCTGGTGGACTGCTCGCACTTATATTAATTACTGTTGATCTTGGTTTCCAGCAAAACTGTAATAACCGACATGAGAAGACTGGTTTATCACTAACCATTGCACTGCACTGTAGAACAGGAAGATTCTTGCGCTTTTGGGAAAATGGTGTTGAGGCTCAGACAGAAGAGGTGACTCTTCAAAGAACAGAGAGCTGGTGGCAGAGCTCAGACTGGATCTGGGGTCTTTGAACCCAAGACGAGCACTGCTCCCACCACCGAGTATCTTCTCCGAGAAAGGGCTGCCCCGTCAAATGGGAATGTCAAATAAACAGCCAAGACATGGTTAGCATAAGTATGTCTCCTGCATAATTTAGGTCATGCATATACTTAGAAAACAAGTGCTTGTTACTTATCTGAAATTCACATCTAACTGGAGGTCCTGTGTTTGCTGTTTTATTTCCTAATATGGCCGCTCTACTCCTAAACTTCAACATGGACCTCACTCAATGGTCAGCAAACTGTGGCTCGAGAGCCACATGCGGCTCTTTGGGCCCTGGAGTGTGGCTCTTCCACAAAATACCATGTGCGGGCCGCGCATGTACAGTGCGACTGAAACTTTGTGGCATGCACAGAAGTCGGTTTTCGGCTCTCAAAAGAAATTTCGATCGTTGTCCTGTTGACATTCAGCTCTGTTGACTAATGAGTTTGCCGACCACTGACCTAGCTCATCAGCCCCCAGTCGCCCGGCTGGCTGCAGATCAGGTGGCACTTGTTAGGAAAGCAGGAGGGACAGGGAAGGAAGGACAAGGTGGCACTGAGTGGGGAGCTCTGGAGTCCCTAGTACCACAGGAGAGTTGCTCCGGGCACCTGAAGAAGAGCGCTGAGAGGTGAGGGGAGAAGCAGCACAGCAGGGAAAGAAGGAACGGGCTTTCCCTGTAGGAGAGCCAGAATCCCATCGAGATACTGCCCCGCCCTTCGTGAGGCTCCAAAAAGCTGCAATAAAAATAGGACAGCCTTGTGCAGCCCTTGCCATGACCAAGTGAGATCATGTATGTTGTGCTGAGGCCTGGCACTCAGCAAACTCCCCAAACTGGCCTTCGGTACTCTTCTCATTTCCAAAGCAAAGAGAAGCAGCACTTACTGGAAATGTCACATGTGCCCGGCAATAAAGTAAGAACTGTACATATGTTATCTCATGCCAACTTCATGACAATTGTTCACGGTGGTTCCTGCTAAGTGCAATCTACCGGGTTGGGGTTTTTTTTAATATATTTTATTGATATTTTACAGAGAGGAAAGGAGAGAAATAGAGAGCCAGAAACGTCGATGAGAGAGAAACATCGACCAGCTGCCTCTTGCACACCCCCTATCGGGGATGTGCCTGCAACCAAGGTACATGCCCTTGACTGGAATCGAACCCGGGACCTTTCAGTCCGCAGACCAACGCTCTACCACTGAGCCAAACCGGTTTCGGCTCTACCGGGGTTCAAAGAGGTTGACACCTGCCCAAGACCATGCAGACACTAAGTGGTACAGACAAGATTTGAACCCAGGTCTGCTTATGCTTAAAGACTCCTCTCTCTCTCTCTCTCTCTCTCTCTCTCTCTCTCTCTCTCTCTCTCTCTCTCCCCACTGCGCCACTCTGCTTGGGAATGTCTTTTGGGGATTTTTGTCTTTTGATGGCCTTTTCAGTGTTCATGCCCACTCAGAGACTAAAGACATCTCTGAACGGGTTCCAGCCATTTCTTTATAGAACAGCCTCCCGATCCCCGGCTGAGGGAGGGGGTCCGGGGGCAGAAAGGACTGTCCCGCTGCCTCTCGGAGATCACATGCAGGAGGGTCTAATCTGAAATGGCCTCTCTGAACGGGGCCTGTCCCCCTTCCAGAATCCCTAAGTGACTAGCGCCTTGAGCAAGGCTGCCCTTCGGGCTGTGACCCACGCAGGGCCCCCTCCCTCCTGGCCCCGCGCCAGGGTGGGCTGTGGAAAGACAGGAGGGTGGACAGGTCTGAATGGAGCCCCCCTCCAATGGCCACACCACCACCCACCCCCCCAGCCCCAATTCAGTTAAAGATTGCAGGAAGTGGTTTGTCCGTTTAGAAGTCACCTTGGCTCCGGGGCACTTCTGAGAAATGAACTTGCAATTCTCTAAAGATAGATTGCGCAAAACAGGAGGGGGGCAGCCCCCAAGGACCCTCCAACAGCAAGTCTCCTGAGGTCTTCCAGAGAGGGGGCCGCCCCCGCCGGCAGCTGCTGGCCCTGATGGGCCAAATCCCCGCCCCACTGCGGTGTGCACTCTTGGGCAAGGCTCGGGTTTCGTATCCCCAGTGAGCAAACCCTGAGCTGAAGAGCTCAAGGGCAGGGGGTGGGAGGACAGGGCCCGGGCAGTGGAAGATGGCGGGGGCGGGGCCTTCAGCTGCTCCTGTCACTCCTTTTCCATGGGCTCCTCGCTGTAATTTCACACTGCCTCTGGGTTTTCTGAAACTGCGTGATTTGACGGGAGGCTCCCAGAGAGTTGAGGCCTCTCTCCGGACTTTCGCTCCTTCGGGCCCAGGAAAACAGGTGGCAGGATCTGGGAGGGAGAGGTGAAGTGAGGAAGGGGGCCGACAACCCCCCGATGGAGGTGCCAATAAATAGTAAGCAAGCTATTGGCCCCTGACCGGTTTGGCTCAGTGGATAGAGCGTCGGCCTATAGACTCAAGGGTCCCAGGTTCGATTCCGGTCAAGGGCATGTACCTTAGTTGCGGGCACATCCCCAGTAGGAGGTGTGCAACAGGCAGCTGATCGATGTTTCTCTCCCATCGATGTTTCTAACTCTCTAAACCTCTCCCTTCCTCCCTGTAAAAAAATCAATTATATATATATAATTTTTTTAAAAGCTATTGGTTTGGGCAGTAGTGGGCATGAAGACGTGGAGGTGATTGAACTCAAAAACTAGGAAATGTAATCCCCACCATCAAGCAGGGCTGGCCTTTGGTGAAACAAACCTGCACCGTGTTTTTACTTTGGACAATGAATTTTTAAGCAACCGGTTTTGGAGAAAGGCTGTAAATCAACCAAGAAGGACTAAAATAGGCTTGAGGCTTAAATATGCCACCAGTCCATACCCCCGATCACCACTCTGCTCAGAATTACTCCTCGGTGATTATTTCAGTTTGTGGATCTTCTCTCCTGAGCATGGGAACACAGGGATCGCCAAGACACCATGAACTTAGGGTGTAGTGAGAGGGAGAATGAAATGTAGACAAAGAGAAGAGCCTTCCGTTCCATGGAATAGGGCTAGTGCTGCAAAGCACAGATGGGGCAGAGAAGGGAGGAAGCCCCTCTCTGGGGCAGGGAAGCTGGGGGTGGAGAACATCAAGGAAGCCTTCCTGGAGGAGGGGGCAGCTGAGCAGGGTTTTGAAAGGTGAATTCCACAGTCAGAGCTCCTTCTTTCTTGTGATCACATGTAAGGCCCACCCAGAATATCCAAGATAATCTCCCACTTTTTAAAAAAATATATTTTATTGATTTTTACACAGAGAGGAAGAGAGAGGGATAGAGAGTTAGAAACATCGATGAGAGAGAAACATCGACCAGCTGCCTCTTGCACCCCACAATGGGGATGTGCCGGCAACCAAGGTACGTGCTCTTGACCGGAATCGAACTCGGGACCCTTCAGTCCGCAGGCCGACGCTCTATCCACTGAGCCAAACCGGTTTCGGCTAATCTTCCACTTTTAAGATGCCCTTAATCACCTCTGCAAAGTCCCTTTTGCCATAAAAGGTAACATCCACAGGTTCTGGGGCCTGGAGCTGGACATCTTTGGGGGCCACTATTGAGCCTAGCACAGGCTATGAGGTGTGGCCCCTCCTCGGCATGGCACCCCTCCATCTGCCCTCCTGTGGCTCCTGTCTCTCGCTTTCTTCCTGGCCTCCCATTCCCTCTTCTGTCCTGGGAGCCCAGGAAGAAAACCACTGCCTTTCATATTAAAATATAAATGTTCTGCGTCTAACATTTCCCTCCAATTGCTTCTCTATTTCTACTATATTTTTCTTCTAGAAAGCTCCAGAAAGAGCCTTCTTCACTTGCCGTCCCTACTTCTCACCTCCCCATCGACTAGGCAGGCTCCTGCCATCTCCTTTTCCTCTGTCACTCAGTTGCTCCTGATGGTCTCCTGTGACCACTATACTGCTAAGACAAGGAGCACCCTTCAGTCCTATTAATTGAATCCCGCTGCATTTGACTACTCACAGCTCTTTTGTGTCTCCACTCTTCTTGTCGATCTAAAGAAAGGTTTGTCAATTTTGTTAATGTTTTTAAAGAAGTAGCTTTCCTATCTCACTGATATTCTTTATGTTTTTTTTTCTAGACTCTAATTAATTTCCACTCTATATTTTCTTTCTTCTGCTTGCTTTTTTATTTTAGTTTATTCTTCTTTTTCCAGTCTCTGAATGTGTAAGTTTCGATTACCAATTTTAAATCCTTATCCTTTTTTAATATTGGCATTTACAGCTATAAATTTACCTCTAAACACTGCTTTAGTTGCATCCCATACATTTGATATGTTGAGTTTATGTTTTATTTCACATAAACTCAACATATCAAGTAACACAGTGTTTTTCTAACTTCCCTTTTGATTTTCTCTTTAACTCTTTGGTTATTTAGAAGTAAGCTGATTAATTTCCGCATATTTGTGAGTTTTTCAAATTTCTTTCTTTTACTGACTGCTAATTTCACTCCACTGTGGGGGAAGAACATATTTTGTATCATTTATATCTCTTTAAATTCATTGAGTTTTATGGCCTAGAATATAGTCTATGTTGCACTTGAGAAAAATGTATCGACTGCTGATACTGAGTGGAATATTCTACAGATACCTGTTAGATATATTGGATTTATAGTATTGTTCATTTCTTGTACTTTCTTGTTGATTGCCAACTTTTCTATAAGTTATAAATTGAGATATCAAATTATCCAACTATTACTTTTGAATTATTTCTTCATTTATGTCAGATTATGATTCACATATTTCGATGCTTTCTTGTTAGATGTATATGTTTATAATTGTTACAGCTTCCTGATGGATTAACACTTTATAAAATATCCCTCTGCTTCTCCAGTAACATTTTTTTGTTTTAAAGTCTATTTTTGTAGGATAGACACTTGTGCTGTCTCTGTGAGTGTGATAGATCTTCTCCCATCCTTTTACTTTCAATCTATTAGTAGCTTTGAATCTAATGTGTGTTGCTTGTAGATAGCATATTAATTAGTTGGATTTTTTTATCCAATCAGACAAACTTTGCCTTTTGATTGGATTGTTTCACTTATTCACATTTATGATATTGTTGATATGGTTGGATTACATCTGACATTTAACTTTGTTTTCTGTCTCGTGTATTTTTTATTTCTCCATTCTTCTTTTCCTGCTTTCTCTTACATATGTAGCATTTTCATTTCTTTAATAATGTTTCACTATGCTTTTGAGGGTGAATATGGTTGCTCTAGGTATTAAGATATATATATATCTTAATGTTTCAAAAAAAGTTCCAGTTCACTTATTTGTAATATAAAAGAATCCCTGACATTTGGACCTAACACTTCTTTTTGTTTTTTGTAGCAGAATGTGAAATCAGTAAGTAAGCTGAAAGCACTGTCAAGGGTGCTACAGAGCTGACCCTTGGGAGCTCTGAGACTTAAATATACCCTACCCAACCCCTCCAGCCCTCAAATATTGAATACATTTGAATCCCACTTCTTCCTTACGATTTCCCCAACTTCTATTTTAGCACTATCAACCTCTCTTCCCACTTTCACACCTGTCATATCGTGATGGGCTCGGCCAATTTCCAAGAAAAAGAATCCTAACATCTGGTGATTTTAGAAACTACACTGAAGCCTTGGGGTATCATGGGAGAGGAATGCCATTTCTCACTTCACAGGACTCTGCCATCTTGTCAGGTCTTTGCGTCCTCCAAAGCCCATTCCCAGTACCTCACCCTCTGTGCCATGCACAGCCCCTTCACAAGTAGAGCCAGTTGCCTTATTGGGATCCAACATTTCCCTCCCCGAATCATACCCATAATGCCACATTTTCACAACTGACAAAGGAGAGAGAAATGGTTTTTTCTTAAGACTAAAGATATAAAAGCACAAATCTACCAGACTTTAGAGCATGTTGGAAAAGGAAACACACACACAAGCAATCACACACACAATCACATGCATTTTTATGCTATTGTAGTCACGTGAGAAATGGTGTACCATGCCCCAAAGTGCCAGGACACTGTATGAGGTCACTGAGACACATGCACTTAACATGGCATCAGGTCTGCTGTTCCTCGTTGGCATTTAATCTCATTCATGGAAGTCTTTCATTCTGTCTGTAGGGCTCTGTGTGTAATAACCTTGTGTTACACTAAACCTCAGAACACTTCTCAGCCAGTGTCTTATAAAGCAGCTCCGTTGAAGAATACTGAAAGATCTGCAAAGCATGCAGTTCCTTTGTTCACAGTATCTTGTGCTTCGCAGAATCTGCCTACTTGGCTGCAACAAAAACATGGAATATTCTTCAGAGTGCCGCTGAGGTCCCTATCTATTGGGCAACATCCCAAGTTCACCTGACACAAAGACGGTGTGGCAAAGAAAAAGATAAACCACGTTTCTCAGAATGGGATTAGCAGTTTGACCAACAGCACCCCGTGGGAACCCAGCTGTCCGCCCGCCCTCACCCAGTTCTGCAAAGAACAGCCTCCTATAGCTTGACCACAGTGTGAGGGTCTGATGATCGTGATTGTGCAACTAATAACATGCAGATTTCACCTCAGATGCTTCAACTTGTCTCAGCTTGGATAAAATAAGAGATGTTTCAAAGACATTTTGGGGAAAAATGTGCATTAATAAGCTGTGATCATCCCATTAAGAATCAAAAAGGCTCTTAAGCACCCAGTTTAAGAACCAAGAAATGCTTTCTGTTTCTCTGCTGCATTCCAAGGATTTCTAGATTAAGTCTACTTTTCCAGAGTATCATCAGCAGTTCCACACAAAAAAAGTTATTTGACTTGAAAAGAGCCAATAAGAGAAAGTGTTCAGATACCAAAACCCCTGACATGAGTACATGATCCCACAGTTTGCAGAGCCCAGTAAGGCCAATCCTCTCCTGTGAGTCTCTCCCCATTCTCTATGAGGGTCAAAGGGACAGGAATTCATACATCTTCCTTCGGTCAGCAATGGTAATTTCGAGTCTATTGCGTGCCAGATTCTTTGTTAAAAGCTGTAGATACTGGTGACCTGACACCTACAATCCCCATCCCACAGAGCTCCTAGTCTAGCCGTTGCACACACATTACACAAACACAGTCATTACACAAATCAATACATGAATGGGGGCCAGCCCATTAGGAAACTTAACCCGCAGCAAAACCGAGCAACAGGTAGCAAGCAATGAAGCCAAGGCTCAAATCCCTAGCCTCTGTCTTCAAGATTTCTGCTTTTCCCTACAGGGCCACTGAACCAATCAGTGTCTCAATTTCCTCATCTGTAAAATGGGTTGGTGATGGTATCTGCCTTATCTGGACATGGTGAGAATCGAAAGAGATAACACATGTTCACACTCTGCACAGAGTAAGTCCTCAAGAAATATTTGTACATGTCTTCCGCCCTTACCTTCCTCCTTTCTTTTCAACACTCATTTTCGGTGAGAAGATGTCCCGGTCTATGCCCTCCCTCACCTATGAGAGTATCTTCTCTCTGAACTACAATGGATCTTGCTATCTACTTAATGCTATCTTGCATTTTAGAACAAGACATTTTATTATTTTCCTATTTTTAGGGCTATAAAAGCAATATGCACTCACTTCAGGAAAATAGTTGATAATATTGTTAAGATTATAAGAAAAAGGAAGACAAAAATAAAGCAATTGCCTTAAACTCAGCAATAACCACTATGGGTATGTGTGTTTTATGCATAGACTTCCAGATCTTTCTCCAAGCATATTTTCATTAAAATTTTTATAACCCTTTTATAACATGCCTTTCTACTAGATACTATATCATAAGCATCTTTCTATTGAAATAAATGCACTTTTGCATTATTTATAACATCCCATTGCATAGATGGAGGCTGTGCCAAAGCCTGGATGCATTTTCTTAATCAGACTTGTACACTTGCATATTTGTGTGGTTTACAAGATATCCATCTTCACTGTTGTTGTGTTTTTGTTTTTGTTTTTTATGGGGGGGGGGTTGTTTTGCATACACTGAATATTTCCTTACTACCCCCAGATGAGGCAGTCATTTTTAATTTTTTAATTAAATTTTTTTTAATTTTTAATTTTTTTATTGATTTCAGAGAGGAAAGGAGAAGGAGAGAGATAGAAACATCAATGATGAGAGAGACTCATTAATCAGCTGCTTCCTGCATGCCCCACACCGGGGATTGAGCCCAAACCCAAGCATGCGCTCTGACTGGGAATTGAACTGTGACCTCCTGATTCGTAGGTCAATGCTCAACCACTGAGCCACGCCAGTTGGGCTCATCCCTTTAACACAAAGCCTTGCCCTGATCACAAGTCCCACTAAATTGGGGTACAACTACGTCCTGTATTGCTTAAATCCCTCCTCAATGCCTAGAATGAGTCCTCAAACATTGAAAATGTTTGTTAAGCTTACACCATTGGGTCTGTCTAGCCCACAGACTTTCTCTGAGGGTCTGGAGATGTGCTGTTCCATATGGTGGCAGCTCACCCTGCACGTGACTATTCAAATTTTTTTAATTAAATAAAAATTTTAATTCAGTCGCCCTTGTCACATTTCAGTCCCTCGGCAGCCACATGTAGCTGGTGCTGCCGCCCCGGACAGTGCAGACATAAACCTTCCCATCATCACCGAGAGTTCAATGGTGTAGCCCTGCTCTGGAGGGACCATGGCTGTGAATTTGCTTTGGGGGGAAAAGATAACAGTGGGCTCTCTTGCTCCCCCATCCACTTCTCTTCAAATAACTTTAGAAGAGATCCTCTGTCTTCTCTGTTTGTGGGGCTTCCCTGCCCCCAGAAATAAAGCCCACGGTCTTTGTCACACCTCGCTCACCAGCAGATCTCCCTCCCTCTCCTCCTGCGCCCCCCCCCCCCCGCCCTTACATTGAATGATGGTCATTTTCCCTCTCAGGCTTCTGTGCTGAAACAAGTCATGACCTCTACCTAGGAGACCCTGCTTTCCCTTCTGTGCTTGGCTAAATCCCACTCATCCCTCAAGACTTAGTTTACGCTTCAGCTTCCTCTGCCCAGTCTTTCTGGACACTTCCTGGCTGTGTTGGGTTCCCTTCCATTGTGGCCCACAGCACTCAGAGCACATTACTCTACGCTAAAGGAGCGTACGCAGTAGGCCCCTTACGGGCCCCAGGCAGCAGCTCTAGCACTGTGTTCAGGTGGCCATACATTTCTGTAAAATTGGCACACACAAAAATAAGGTATTTTAACTAGAGCCAGAGAGAAAACTTCTTACCTCCTTCCTAGTCGATGGCATTGCTGAGGCCACCAGCATTTGCAGAATAAATTTGGGAAACGTGTCACTTAATCTGCAAAATAAAGAACATTTGTGTCGATTAAATAAGTCAGGAAGGAAAGACTCCTCACGTGACTATACATAAAGATATCACTTTGTCATCTTTTATCTATTAAACAATGAAGAAAGCATTTAGATTAAAAAAACTGAATATGAAGAGCAATATCGAAGCATGATAAAATCAAAAGAAATTGTACAGACCTCAAGAAGTAAATTGCCAGAAGGAAAAAAAAATCAGACCATAACAAACTAGTAATTCACTATGAAAAAAGAAAAAAAAATTGAATAAAGTAATAAATAGGCTCTCGGTTCATTTGATTGTCCAATTAATGAAGAAGAGCGGATCCTACAAACACATGGAGAAAATACTTGAGTTTCTTACTGATTTCACTGGCTCTGACAAAGAGAACAAAACCTTCATAATACACCACAAAGTAAGACGTGGAGGACAAATGTGCTAGTAATGTTATTGGTGGAAAGAGTATAGTAGGCCAAGTAATGGCTCTCCCTCCCCTAAAAGGTGCCCACGGCCTCGTCCTTGGAACAAGTGAATATGGTACCCGGTGCGGCCAGGAGGTCTTTGCAAATGTGACTGGTTAAGAGCGCAGATGTAGAGATGGGGATATTTTCCTGGATTTTCTGGGTGGGCCATGAGTTCTTAAAAACGGAAGGAGGCAGAAGAATGGATCAGAGTCAAGTGACTACAGGACGTGCGGGGCTTTCTAGATGGAGGAAGGGGCCACCAGCCAAGAAATGCGAGTGGCCTCTAGCAGCTGGAAGAGACAAGGAAACAGACTTCCTCTGGAGCTTCCACAGGTGAATGCTGCCCTGCCGACACCTTGATTTTGTTGCAGCCACATGAGGGTGCTTTTCTCAATATCCGTAGTGATGCTCTGACCTACAGAACTGCAAGATAATGCGCCTAGGTGATTTTTAAGTTGCTGAGTGTAAACCTTGTCCAGCAGCATTTGAAAAATTAATTAAACACAGCCTTTAAGATTAGCCAGTGCACGGGAAGTGGCACTGAAATCGGATTGCTCTGGTACGAAGGAAACGTGACGAGGACTTTCCAAAACTTGGTAACAATCCTGAAAATTTATGAGACATTATTAATAATGGACTCTGAAGCTGAAACTTTTCTAAGCTATCAGTGATTAAAAAGAAAGGACTCTATGCCATCGTGTGAGATAAAACACTGAGTTATCTTTCCATTCTCCTTATGGAAAAATATCAGAAAACTATTGCCATGTAGAAGCAACTGAAGAATACAGAGCCAGAAAATTAAGACCAATATTATGAAGGTGGCCCAGGCATCTAATTAATTATATTTGCGAGATATTTGTGGGATATCTCTGTATCTCAGGGTGGGTTCCCCAGGTGCAAACCCCAAGTCAGGGAAGTGCAAGTAGTTGATTGGGGAAGGGTGCGTGTACCAGGACCAGTTTCGTAGGCACGCAACCTGAGCAGCTGCTCAAGGCCTGTGTTCCAGAAGGGTCCTGTTCTGGGCTTAATGCTCTGCTGTCGTCGTTGTGAAATTTATAACACTTTTTCAACAAGGGGCCCTTCCGTTTCAATTTGCAATGGTCCCTGCAAACTAGGTAGCTGGGCCTGACCAGGCAGTCCCTGCAGGCGTGTGAAGAAGTGAGAAAGAAGGGAAAGCAGCTGATAAAGGTGTGTCATTGGGTCCAACAGCCGGCTTGGCTCCGTGGTTGAGTGTCAACCTATAAACCAGGAGTCACAGTTTGATTCCAGTCAGGGCACATGCCTTGGCTGTGGGCTCGATCCCCAGTGAAGGGCAAGCAGGAGGCAGCCCATCAATGATTCTCTCTCATCATTGATGTTTCTCTCTCTCTCTCTCCCTCTCCCTTCCTCTCTGAAATCAATAAAAATGTATTTTTTAAAAGGTGTGTTACTGGGCAAGCAGATGCTATGGGCAATTGGAACTCCATCTCTCTGGGCAACTCTGGGAGTCCGTATGGAAAATACCTTGGAGTCATCCCACCCAACAAGGGTAAAGGCTCATAGTCTGCGTGCTATTGCATCGGCACTTCTTGATCCATCCACTAGGTTATATTCTCATCAGGAGTCATCAGTATGCTTTTCTCAAGCCAGCTCATGTCATTCCCTCCCACCCCCACCTCTGGCTGGTTGGAATGATTAATCAGTGAATGCAGGTCAAGCACTGAACACAACACCTGCCAGAGCACAAGCCCTCAAAGTTAGCTGGTGTTGTGGGCATGTAACTCAATTAAATAATCTGTAATCCTGCAGAACCTGAATATTTAAAAAAAGAAAATTATTGTTTTTATGAAAGTGAAGTTGAATTCTTTGGGGGAAATTTGATGGAGGCAACTTGGTGTTAAGAATCCTTTGTTGAATTCATTGCAGACAAAACAATAGTCAATATTGGAGGAAAAGCATTGTACAAAGTAAGCATTCTAAAATCAAATTGCTTCAAAGTATCTCTAAGCACCTGACCCACTTTAAAGAAATATCAATGATGCATTATAGGTGTGGCTTGGTCTGGTGTGTGTGTGTGTGTGTGTGTGTGTGTAAAACCAATATGCAAATGCCTCGTTTCGGAAGACAAGTGAATGGATATATAGACACAAGTTTTGAATCAAACAAGATAAATCAACTATACTGGTATTTTTTTAATCATTCCCTTCTTCAAACATTTTTTGGATTAACTGGCTAAAGACGGGACTTCTAATATAGAGGCTCAAGCTTTTGAATGAATGAATGGTGATTTAGGAAGGGTGCCACTCTTCAGCTGGCACGAACAGCTAAGTAAATTGCTCAGTTCTCTTAATAGATTACCTAATGTATAAGCCACACTATTCATCAAGAATGACCATGTTCACCCTTTTGCTCTATCTGTCTGATGGCTTGTTAGAACTTCTACGTAAATAAATATGAGACAGCTGCTTGGGGCTTTCTCTTTCTTTACAAGTTCCTAAAGCTCTTCCTCTCTCTGCCATCATTTTCCCATTTTCTTCACCTGCTTGGGTGGATGAAAGAATCTTAGTGAAATAAAAAGCTCAATGAGGTGAAAAGACACCCCATAAAAACTGCCATTAAGGAGGCTGCTGAAGGGGCTTGCCCTCTCCTCACTTAGTTAGCCATATTTCATTCCTCCCGAGGAAACTGGACACCCTTAATCCACCAAGAATGCAATGAGCATCAAAGAGCAAGAGGCAGGATCAGGTTGCAATCCTTTCATTTTCCGAGGAGGGCTCAGGCGGAAGGGGTGGGAAGAAATGTATAACTCGCTGTTCCAGAGCCTGAGGAGCAGAGAGTTCAGTCCCTCCCCCCTCACCTGGCTTCCTCACCCTCCACCTGGCGGACAAGGAGGGATTTTGTGTGAAAGGGGAAATCTGGGCCCTCAAAACTGGGTATCAAATCCAACCCCAAGACAGAAGCAGCCACAATTAAGGAGGACAAATTCAAGTGGTCAATGCACATGAAGCAATACTCAGCATAATTTCCATAAAGAAATGTACGTTAAAACAAGGAGATGCCAGTTCTCACTTATCATCTCGGCCATTTTTAAATTGGATAATACTCTGTGTTGATAAGCGTGGGGAGAAACAGCTATTCACAATTGAAGGACAATAGGGCAATATCTGTTTTTAAAAAAAAAAAAAAAACACTGCACATACTATTTAATCCAGCAATTCCCAGGCTTGTTGAAATTCACTCTACCAATAAACTCAATAAAAAGGAAAAGAGAGAAAAAAATTGCTGTGCAGGTATATTTTCAAAGGCATATATATTACTATTTATTTATGCAATGTTTCCGTTGAGACTAATACAAGCCTAACTGAATTACAGAAAGCTAGGCAGCTGTTAAAAAGAATTGGGAAGATTTCTACATGCTGATAATGAAAGGTCTTTGCTACTTTATTAAGGGAAACACAAGGTGCGGAGGCATATTTAGAATCTGATCGCTTTCGGCAAGAAAAATGCGCATGTATATATTCCTCACACTTTCTGATGGACACCTAACCGAAGTCCACTAGCGATTATCTCTGAAAAAGAGGACAGTGGAATCCCCTCCCCAATTCCTCCACCCCCTCCTCACTAATAAGGACTGCCTCCTTCAATCCTCTCCTAAGTAAAAACTTAGGGAATGCTTCTTCTTTTTTTCTTTTTTTTCTTTATTGATTTCAGAGAGAGAGAGAGAGAGAGAAACATCAGTAATGAGAGAGAATTATTGGTCGGCTGCCTCCTGCAAGCCCCACACTGGGGATCAAGCCTGCAACCCAGGCGTGTGCCCTGACCGGGAATCAAACCATGACCTCCTGGTTCATAAGTAGACCCTCAACCACTGAGCCACACCGGCTGGGTCAGGGGATGCTTATGATTCAGAGGCTGGGAGGGTAAGAGGGCATCTAAAGAGGAGGTGGCTACCGCCTTAGGAGGCGGGAGCAGTCTGACTTTGAGCCGGGTCAGCCATGGATGTCATTGGCCACCAGCGTGGCCTCCAGCAGGGAGGACGGTGGCAGGAGGGCCCAGGGGGACCAGATCTGAGATGGAGCCCGCCCCCACTCCCCCACATCTTCTCCACGCGCAGGGACAAAGGGCCAGTTAAATGTGTGCCTCCCTATTTCCCCAGCCAGAGGGGTTCATTTGGCAGCCACTGTCCACACAACACAAACCCTCTTTCCTGGAACATCGGTCCTTTCTTCCACAAGGAAAATAAGCACGTCCCAGCCCGTGGGCCCAGACAATGGCGGGCGCGCGGCTGCCAGCGCTGGGTGAAGGGCCCAGTGTGCCCGGCCGCCGCCCTCGCGTCTTGATGTGCTGCCCGCGCCAGCGCTGTCTCCCCGGGGCGTTTGATGGCTCTTCTCCCGCAGCTGCTTTGACCGCATGTGCCGGCTGCCGGCTGCCGTGGAACAACCTCCCCTTGTGGGGAGAGCACGTGTCCTCGCGGCTCCCCTCAATAGCTCTCTGACTCCACACCCCATGGGCTCTGGCGAGGGGCGCCCCAGACCTGAACAGAGGGTGCTGTCTGCTCCTCTTAGCAAAGCCGGCCTCTGGGCCTGCAGAGAGTCGCCCAGGGCCCAGGCCCGGTAGTTGGGGGGCAGATTCCTGGGCGAGCCGGCAGGTGCCCATGGAGGGTGACCCTGTCCCTGTGTGTGCAGCTCCTTCGAGTCCACCTACGAAACGCTTTCAGAGCTGCTGGCTCCTTCCATACGAGCCTTTCCAGGGGTCTTATTCTGTGCCAGCGCAGCCCTCACACTGAGTGTCCCTGGGACCCTGAGCGGGCGCCCCCGTGGCTGTCCTTCCAGTCTCTCAGCAGGTATACCAGTTGCCCTGTGGCAGCTGCTGCTGCATAAACACCGGTAGGAACGGCAATCTGACCGCAGCCCTGGTGAGAGAATGAAAGTGAGGACACCAGGCCCCAAAGAGGTAGGTGAGCTGCAGAGAACCATGCAGCTGAGAACAGAGATGGTGCCAGGGGACCCATGCTTCAGACATGCTCCGTGGGCCCTGAAAGGCACCTTACCTTCTGCTGAGGATCATCGTCCCAGCACCCTGGGTGCAGAGCGCCGTGCCCCCTCTGCCCGCGTGTAAGGGAAAGGGGGCAAATAACGAATTCTCTGCTCCCTCCCCCCAAGCTCCTCCTCCCCACCCTCAACATCAAAAGCCAAAAGCTCCCTTCCGATAAAACATGGGCTTTGTCCCCAGGCCCACAGGGAAGAAGGTGGCCCTCAGCCCCATAACGCTCTGAACCTCAGCATCGCCAACGCATTCATCCTGGCCTTGGCTGGTCCCCGTGAAGAGACCTGGGAAATTCCCAGGCTCAAGTGGCAGGCCTGGGGCTCAGACTCGACCCTGGGACCGACAGCCAAGGGACCTTCAGCGAGGCACTTCTGTGTGCCGTGTTTTTTCTCCAGTAAAAGAGAGACGCTGGTGATCCCTCACTGGGTGTTGATGTATTAAATGAAGGTATTCAATGGCTGTGGGAAGACCAAGCGGGTACTCCAGTGACACTGCAGCGGCAGCAGCTGCTGCATAAATACTGGTAGGAATGATAGTCTTACCACAGCCTTGATGCGAAAGTAAAATGTGGACTAGTAAGAACCATACGGCTCTTCTTTCACTCACCCATGTACTCACTGATATTCTATCCTGTGTGGGAACTTTCATTTCCAATGTCTGATGTGAGTCTGAGAACAGAGCAGGTTCTGTGCCCCCAGGTCAAGCCTGAGAGCCTGCATTTGCAATGAGTTCACAGCTGATGCCATGATGCTGCCCTGTGGCCTGTGCTTTCTGCGCCAAGTCTGGAAGTCTAGCCTTCCTGGACCCCTTGCCTCTCCTTCCAGACTCCAACCCACTCCTATCTATAGCTCTGCCACTTTCTCTCTATCTTCCACACACTTCAATGGAACCATGTTTATTCACCGGAAACGATGTCTGTAAGTCTGGCTTCCCATTAAACGGCGAGCTCCTCAGGAGCAAAGGTTGTACTACCCATGCTCAGTGCATGTTTGCCGAAGAAATGCATGAATGTTCGCTGAGAACATAGCTACAGTCTAGACATGCAACACTGCATGGACTGGGATGCATGGTGAACCAAACAAACCAGCTCCAAGTACTCCTCCTGGACCCACCACGGTGGACACGAGCCGGGAGCCACGAACATGGCAGTAATAGCCTGGCCTCAAGGGGCTTTCCATCTCGATGGAGTAACCAGACTGGGGACCAGACTTAGGACAAATAAAATGGGGGGAAGGACAGTCCTGCATGCACACTTATAGAATAAGTAAGCCTGCTCACTTATAGAATTTGGAGAAGAGAGACTGAGAGGGAACTACCTGCTCTTTTGTATATAAAACCATATGCATGTTTTCACTGGAGCCAACTAGGTGCTTCTTTTGTTACAGCCACACTGTCCCCCCTCCCCCCGACATACAAACACAATTCTTATGTTGAAGTCCTAACCCTCAAGGACCTCAGCATGCAACCGTATTTGGGGACAGGGTCTTTTCAGAGGCAATTAAAATGAGGCCATTAGGGTGGGCCCTGATGCAACATGCCTAGTGTCCTTACAAGAAGAGATTGGGCCCTCGCTGGTGTTGCTAAGTGGATAGAGCATAGGCCTGCAGACAGAAGGGTCCCGGCTTCAATTCTGGTCAAAGGCATATGCCCGGATTGTGGGCTCGATCCCCCATGTGGGGCATGCAGGAGGCAGCCAATCGATGATTCCCTCTCATCATTGATGTTTCTATCTCTCTCTCCCTCTACCTTTCTCTCTGAAATCAATAAAAATATTTTTTTACAAAAGTGTAACAGGAGATTAGGACACAGATACACACACACACACACTCAGGGAAAACCATGTGAGACACAAGGAGAAGACAACCATCTAAGCCAGGGAGGGAAGCCTCAGAAGAGGCCGGACCTGCCAACACCTTGGTCTTAGGATCTCCCTCCCGGACTGTGAAGGAGTCAGTATCTGTATGGTTGTTTCTGCCGCCCCGTGTGCGGTCCTTTGCTCCGGCAGCCCCAGCAAAACGCATACAGCTTGGCTATTCACTTCCCTGCCACTCAGGGTCCTTGCCTTCCCAGGCAGGTGAGGGAGGAGAAGGCAGGTGTTTGTTAAGCGCCTCTGGCGTGATGTGCTAGGCCAGGGGTCAGCCAACTCATTAGTCCACAGGGCCAAATATCAACAGTACAGCTGTCGAAAATTTCTTTTGAGAGCCCAATTTTTTAAACTTCAACTCCTTCTAATGCCACTTCTTCAAAAGAGACTCACCCAGGCCATGGTATTTCGTGGAAGAGCCACACTCAAGGGGCCAGAGAGTCACATGTGGCTCTCGAGCCTCAGTTTGCCGACCACGGTGCTAGGCACCTCGCCTGCCTGATTCAGCCCTCTTCACAACCATTCAGGTGGGCTAGTAGCCACCTGACTCCCATGGTGCCAGCAGAAGCCAGTGAGGTGTAGAGAGAGGAAGACCGCCCCTACGTCACAGAGAGATAGCAAGGAAGCGGGTCTGCACGGCCTCCGCCTTCCCCAGGGCCCTGCACTACGTTGCCTCTCAAAGTCGGCCCCACAGGCCTGTTAAGAAAATCATTGGGAATAAACACTTATAATACTAAAAAAAAAAAGAAAAAAAAATAGGAAGGAAATCAAAAGGTGGCGTGTGTATAGATGCCGTGGAAAATGGCTTTAAACCCTGTGCATCGGAGTGGCATTGCAGTTACTCAAACAAGAGTGAATGCTCTTCCTAGTGGAAGAGAAAGGGAGACTATAGGGGGGCCCGGCCTGCGTGCCCACGTGCCACCCCCATTCACACCGAACAGCCTACAAGGACAGCGAGTCTCACCCCGGTCCTCATCTTTCCACTCCACTTGGCTTGGCGAGTGGCTGTTTCTATCAAAATCGAGGGAGAACGCGTCCGACACAATGACGGATTCATGGGGGGAGAAAAAGGGCAAAAGAAAACCCTCTGCGCTCCAATGCCAGGCGCTCACAAAGGCCGATCCCCCGAGAGGGACGGCGGGGCCCACCCCAGAGCCCGCCTGCAAGTGCGTTTGGGGAACAAAGGACCAATGTTCCCTTCGGGGCGGAGAGCAGCGCAGGCTTCCGGCATTTTCTTTAGGTCATTAGGACCGTGCCAACAAACAAACATATACTTCTCCCGGGAGAAAGGCTCCCATTCAGCGCGGCTCACAAGAGTTTGATTATTGGGGAGGGGTGCTTCGTGGCACGTGCCTGGCCAGCCGGCCCCCGATGTACAGATCTGCTTAAAGGGCTTTATTGATGGCGCCCCGGACAGACAGGAGCTTGTGGAGAGAACGGACACCCCACGGATGCTCGCTGACCAGCCCCATCCTGACCGGCCGCGCAGTTCCGCCGGGAAGAGCGGAAAAGTGCACCGAGTTTGGGGGGAGACGGGCTTCCGGCACGTTTAAGAGTAGAGCAGTACTGAACTCGTGTCTTACCGGCTCGTGACCTCCTTCCCCAGGACAATCCCAGGGTTCCGGAGGAGCCGGGGTGATCTAAAATGGAATGACGTATAAGGAAGTGACGATTGGATCCTGAGATGGGTGTATATTTCGGCTTTTCATGAGCTGGAAACACTTCAGGGTGGGCTCTCAACATACCCAGGTCAGAGTTCAAACTCCAGTGTTGCTGCAGACCAGCTGTCTGGTCTTCGGGAAGCATCTACACACACACACACACACACACACACACACACACACACACACGTGTCAATATCTTTACCTGTAAAGCAAGGATAACAGTACTACCTCCTGGAATCTCTGGAAGATCATGTTAAATTTCACTGAGTGTTCAAACAGTGCCTGGAATAAGGCTAAACCCTTGAAATGTGTTACTAATTCTTCTTTCCAAGGAACTGGTTTCAAGTTCACAGCCTGTTTCAAGTACACCTGCGGTTAACTGTACAGTGGTGTAGGAAGGGGACAGGTTGTTCTACTCCCACAGCTAGGAAGAGGTGGGTGTTCTATCATCCACACCTTGGCCTCTGAATCCATTCAGTTAGCCCTAGACGGTTTGGCTCTGTAGATAGTGTGTTGCTCTGTGGATTGACGGGTCCCGGGTTCATTTCAGGTCAAGGGCACATGCTGGGTTGTGGGCTCAATCCCCAGTAGAAGGCGTTCGAGAAGCAGTGATCAATAATTCTCTCTCATCACTGGTGTTTCTATCTCTTTCTCCCTCTGCCTTCCTCTCTGAAACCAATAAATATAGTTTTTAAGTAAATTCATTCACTTATATTCAATTTTTTGAGCACCCTCTCTGGCCACTGGCCTCCTAGCGCAGGGAGGACTGCAGCGATGAATGAGTAGGTGGCTGGGACCTCAGAATCAAAAGGAGGCGACCAGTGTGTGGAAAACACCTCACAGCAGACGGAAGAAAGCAGAGTTATAATGGAGGAATGCACAGCGTGCAAAGCAAAATCTGACCGATCCCACCTGCAGCCACATACCAATCTACCACCGTGGTCTGGAAGCTCCGTGGAGATTGGGGGTTTGTTTTCTATGTTTTGTGCGCTAGCATTTAGCAGAGGGTCTGCTACTCGGGCACTAAAAGAAATCAAAAGGCTGTGGAATAAGCGCATCAGTCCCTGCCTCGG
This sequence comes from Vespertilio murinus, assembly GCA_963924515.1. Lineage (NCBI taxonomy): Eukaryota > Metazoa > Chordata > Mammalia > Chiroptera > Vespertilionidae > Vespertilio > Vespertilio murinus. The sequence continues at coordinate 4,251,448 of OZ004717.1, read as the reverse complement.
TCCATTTTGACTAGGAGACCCTGTGGCATGTTGCTACAATGGGGTAGAAGGTGCAAGAGGTGCTTGGGTGGGGAGACCAGATGCAGAGACTCATTGGGCACCTTGGGGAACCGGAGCGGTAGTGTTCAGACAAGGCCTGGGCAGCGTGAGCAACTCTGGGCCCCCCTCTGCAGAGACGGGAGCTGCAGTCCAGAGGGGCCGGTATCCAGGCAGAAAAGGAGCTGCTGAGAGCCAGCACCGGAGCCAAGGAGAACCCAGCTCCCAGAAGGAGTTTGTGGAGACCTCTCAGAGCAGGGGGGCAGGAGGGAGGGTGTGAAGGAAGAAGACAAGGCTGTCAATCACTGGTCATGAAATGCTCCGGGGCAGGGGGGGGGAGGCAGGCCTGGGGGGAGGGCCACGCTCCCCCAGCTCCCTGGCCCTGGTGGGAAACGTTATCTTCACACAGCCACACACGCCCACGGGCCCTTCTCCCAGCCAGCCCTCCCTCAGCTCTCCGTGTTGACACTGTGGTTTTCCTTTCTGACCCTTCTTTTCAAACTTTGGGAGGAAAGGGGAAGAAAGCCAGGATGTCGCAGAGGGACAGGCTTGGCAGAGGGGGAGGGCCTTGACCCTTGGTGGTCTCGGGCGAGGCAGTGTGAGGCCATCGGAAGACCAGAGACTTCGCAGCTTCCCTCTTGCCGCTGACCGCAGCCATTCTGGAACTTTCCTGCGGCTCTCTTTCTGCGCCCATCACAGGATGCACACGCAGTGCACAGAATTCCCTAGACCATGCAGTCAAACTATGAATACGAAAAGCCCTCCCATCTTGTCTGGGACCGAAGAGGTATCTAGTAAACAGCGGCTTTCTTTCCTTTGGGCAAATCTCATAACTGCTGTGGGTCTTCGTTCTTTTTAGAAGAAGTAGGAGAGAATTAGACTAAGCCCTACTTGTCTCACATGGTTTCAATGACGATTCAGATCAAAGCTCCTGGGGGTTATGTAATGTAGGCGTCTCTAATCCCTGGAATGCTTTTTTCCCCCCGGCTGGTTCTCATGGAGGAGCTGGGAAAAAGCAAAAGTGTGCGAATGAATGGAGGAGAGAAGAAGGATGAATGGATGGAGAGAGGGGTCTGAGCAAATTCCTCCAGATACAGAATCTTCCAAATTCAAGCCACTTCACCTTCTGAGCGGTCTCCTGAGAAATGGGGGGGTGGGGGGGAGGAAGGGGTCCCAGGATTCATCACCAGCATCTAAGGACTCTGAAGAGACTCCCTCCTTATTTCACAAACCCGCAGCCTGAACAGCCACCCTCTAGTCTTGTTTAGAAATGGCTGCGCGGCCTGAGAAACTTGGGTTCAACTTGCCATGGAGAATTTTGTTAATGGGGTTGTATAAACATAGCTCTTTATTAATCTAAATTACTGGCCTTCGGGGTGAGTTTATTTTATTTGCGCACACGGTCCCCTGTCCCTGGGAACCCCGAAGGACAAGTGTGTTCCAGGGAGAAGCGGCCTTTGGAGAAGCACTTAGGAGCGGGCCCCGGGAGGTGCTACATAAACAAAACGTAATGGATCGCTCCCCCTGTCAGAAGGGAACAATTCATAACGTGCCCCTGAATGGAACCAACTGGTCCTCTTGTCAAACACTCTGCACTTTGATGTCCATTCACTGGTTAGAGAGGGGGGAAAGAGAAGAAGAAAATAACAGTCTTTTTAATGATTTCTTTTTCTCAGAGTAAAAAAGAGATTTCTTTTTTCAGAGTAAAAAAAAAAAAGAGAAGATGGTGATGATTTATTCTTGGTAGCTGATCATTGATTCTAGTACCCTTCTTGGTGAACTGCCGAGGAGGCGGTTTAGATAATCCGAATTAGACTTCTTAACTAAGAAAAGCTTGGCTAATGCAATTAAAATTTGTTTTACCAGCATTGGTAAAACAATTATCCTAAGTGGCCAGTGGGTTCAGTAGAAATAATAACAAGAGGAATTACTAGCATCTCTATCTCTTACTAAGCGCCAATTGATCATCTACAGGGTCTATGACTGGATGCAGAGACCTGAGAAACAACATGGAAAGGTAAGGATGACCTTGAGCTTTCGGTACAGATGGCCAGGCGGATGGACACACCATTCACTGTGGAAATACAGGAGCAGCTGGCAGTTTTCCAGAGAAGATAACGGACACAGTTTGGGACGTGTTGGCTTTGCAGTCTTTGTGCGCATGCGCAGGAGGGACATCTAGAAGTCAGCAGAATCAGCGCATGAAACCCAGCATGGAGTTTGAGAATGAGAGTTGGCACTCATCCGCAGCAGCTTTAGTTTAAGCCATAAGTTTGCTTAACGGAGGAAGAGTTTATGAGCTGAGGATGGGTAGATGAGGGGAAAGGGGGAGAGGCCAGGAGCTGATGGTAGATCTCTGAGGTACAACGGGAAGGGGGAAGAAGCCCACAAGGAGATAGAAAGGGAGAATCAGGAGGAGGAAGAAAACACGTGGAAGAGGAGCGCATGAGGTCCAAAACCAGGGGAGTAGCCACAGGCAGGAAGATTCGAATTAAACTCGGAATGCAAAAAGGCAAGGGGAGAAATTTCAGCAATCCCAGGAAAGCCTGCTTTTGCAAAGGCCTTTGTGGGAGGATGGAGCAGCACGTAACTCACTGTGTAAGCTGATGGCCATGGACCAAAAGAGAAGAAGAGCGACCACAGCAAGATGGGCCTGGAAGGTGGACAAGGCTAGGCATGCAGAGCCTTGTGGGCGTGATGAGGATCTGGACTTCATGCTGAAGGCGGAAAAGAGCCATTAGGAATTTCAAACAGGAGGATGATCCTATAAAATCCTATATAATAAAGAGCTAATATGCTAATTAGACTGGACTGCCGGACAACCTTCTGGAAGGACCAGTGGGCGGGGCTACAGTGCTGCTCGGCAGCCAGGGCCACAAGGGCGAGGCAGCCAGGGCTGAGCCCCCTACACGAATTTCATGTATGGGCCTCTACTATGCTCATAATGAGCTTGAACAAGCTGCAGGGGGGAGATTCCTAGAAGGTCAAGAGGATGCAGGACAAACAGGAAATTCTTGCATAAATGTCAGAGCAAAAGACGCGGGCAGTGGTCCAGCCTGTGAGCACCAGGCTGGCCGCCTGCATTTGCCTTCCTAGCTCTGTCACTTGCAAGCTGTGGGCCAGATCTTTCATTTCTCGGTGCCTCGGTCTGTATATCTGAAGACAGGTTTGCAAGAACTTCCTGCCTCCAAAGACGCTATTGGGGTTAAATGTGATCATATGGACAAAACGCCCCCCAAACAGTGTCTGGTAAATGGGAAGCACTCAAAACATCTCACACTCTGGCAGTGGAGACATGACAGCGGTCGGAGCTATGGCAGAGAACAGAGGGAGGCGTGGATGAGCTCCGGGGGCTTCTGCTAGTTAGCAGGTCATAGAACTTGCATGAGCTAAATTCATGAAACGTGTCTACCTTGTGGGAAAGGAAGGAGTAGAAAATAATGTTGAAATGGTAGCTTGTAAAAGGATAGCATTTGGTGCACAGAGTCGTCTTTTAGAAATCGGTGCCAGTTCAGGTGTTGGATCGTGAACGGGAAGGAGAGGTCCAGCGGGCACCGGCAAGGCCTGCCTTTCTCAGCGTAGATGTGAGAAGCAGATCGTAACCTCAGCTGCGAGCGGGCGCATCATGTGTGAAGCATTCCCGATTGTGATGCTTGGCTTTCCGGAGAGATTTCCCATAACAACTGCTAGAGATACCAGGGATGAAACAGAAAAGCTCACAGAGCCCCCCCCCCCCTAATATCTCATTCCTCTCTCCGCATTGAGGTCCAAGAATCCGGGCTGTTTTATGAGGGGGATTAAGAACTATACATGAAGGCAGGAAGCACATAGCAGAGTCCCTAGCTCATAGAGGCCGCTGAATAAACATTGTTTTCTTGCATTACACTGGATGGCAATGGCTACTTCTTTGTTGATCTACTAGCATTATAAACACTTCCATACAAACTAGGCCACTGAGAGCTTCGTTAGCAACAAATGTTCAGAATATGTCACTTTGCTCAAGAAGGCAATAGCTCACCATTTGCTATATTCGTGTGTGTGTGTGTGTGTGTGTGTGTGTGTGTAGATAGATAGATAGATAGATAGATAGATAGATAGATTTGAAAGCATTACATAGATCCCTCTTTTTCCCCCATTGATCCCTTCTAGTCCACCCCAGGCCCCATCCCAGGCCTCCACCACCCTATTGTCTGTGTCCATGGGTTATGCATATAAGCATACAAGTTCATTTTTATGGCAACATGCTTAATGATGAAAATCTTATTAGCCGCATATTTTTAACTTTTTAAGACTACATAGTCCTTTGTACCCTATGATAAATGGCAGCATTGAAAGCATGCTAAAAGTCTCTGCCCAAAGCTTTCTCCCAACGATGACCCTGTGACCCATCTTATGTAGACATGGCATTCTGCAGGTCAAAGGGAAGGAACAGAAAAGGAGATATGAGCGAGCTCGCTGCACCCCGAGTGATGTGCTAAAAACTCTCACCTTCCCAGAAGGTAAAGCCCCCCTCTGTTCCTGCGGGAGGAAGCATGGACCCAGTTAACAGAAAAGGGATCTGTGGCCCCAGGAGATCAGGAGTCAAGGGAGCAAAGCTAGTGAAGAGCAAGTCAGGGGTCCAAACGCAAGTCTGTCTGACTCCAAATCCACTCCCTCTCCACTGCCCTGGTGCTCCTGTGTGACATGTCAGGTGTAGAGCAGGGTGGGAGACATATCTTCCTCCCATGAAAGAAGAACATAGGTTTCCTTCTCCTGGCCAGAGTAGAATTGAATACTCCTTGCTTAAGAAGTATTTTCCATCTTGTACACAATGGAATTCTACTCGGCCATAAAAAAAGGAAGAGGGGGAGGAGGAGGAGGAGGAGGAGGAAGAGGAGGAAGAAATTTTAACTTTTCCAACAGCATGGAGGGACCTGGAGAGTACTATGCTAAGGGAAATAAGCCAGTCAGAGAAAGACAAGTACCATGTGATTTTCTTATATGTCATATTTAATGAACAAAATAGACTGACAAGCAAAATAGAAACAAACTCATAGATACAGAGAACAAATTGACAGCTGTCAGAAGGGAAGAGGGCTTGGGGGACTGAATGAAAAGGATGAAGGGATTATGCAAAGAAGTAAAACTCATAGACACAGACAACAGCATGGTGGTTATAAGAGGGAAAAGGGGATAGGAGGAGATAGAAGAGGGCAAATGGTGATGAAAGGAGATGTGGCTTGGGGTGGTGAACACACAATACAACATACAGACAGTGTATCATAGAATTATACACCTGAAACCTATATCATTCTATTAACCAATGTCACCCCCAATTAATTCAGTTTAAAAAAAATTGAGTCTTTGCCACAGTTGAAACTGAGAAATTATTTAGAAAGCATCAGTGTTCTTCAAGTCATCATGAAATATGTTTGTGAAGGCAACCCCAGGTACGTGTGCAGCAAATGGTTTTGTTACAAATTTTGTGGAGTGCAAGATGGCCTCGATAAGTAAAAGAAATACAGCAGTCATAAACAGGGTGAGGAATAGTGACAAATTGAGGGTATTTGGAAAAGGAAAGTCACAAGGAAATAGAAACCGACTAGCAACACATACCAGAAAAAAATAAGACTGATTTGGACTTGAGGGAAGCAGCGGTTTTTAGTACCTTGTACGATGGCTAGCACATGGCAAATATTTAACAATATATTTTTGATGGGATGGATGGATAAAAGAATGGTGAATAAAGAGACATTAGAATACATGAAGGAATAGGAGGGAATGCATTTATGGGTACATTTTCATAAATAATATTTCCCTCAATTATACGTGCTCTATAGTTAAGAGTGTTATCAAAATGCTATCACTTGTGTGCCCTGTTAAATACATTAGGTCTAGGTTTTTGGGCAGTGGCCACGCAGACAGTGGTAGTAGATGGGTTTCCTAGGGTAAGAATTTGCTGGAGAGGGCTCTTCAGACACACAGGCAGGAGGCCAAGTCACTATCTTAATAGATTACTGATGTTCAAACTCCAAGAAGACCAAGCAGAGATCTCATAATGGATGCTGGTTGGCAATCTCTTTGCCGTCCACCACCCTCCTTCCTAATGGTCTGGCTTCCATCTGCTTTCCCAGAGAAGAGCTTATAACTTTGGCTCAGAAAGTTGATTCGGAGCAGTCCTGTACCCTTAGCCAGTTCAGAAGGAATCTCAAGACATACACTGAGAAGTCTCAGGAGAAGGAGCTTCCATATCTGCTGGATGAGACAAGAAGACGCATTGCCACAGGAGCCATTGGTCTGCATCTTGGGAACAAAGAAAGAAGCGGGCTTCGAGTGAAGCCAGGAAGAAACATGGGAAATAACCAAGTCATGAATGAGTGTATCATCTGGGACCGGAGATTTGTCTCTGAGCTTTGCAGTTAGTTGCTGGTTGGTTTTCCTGTTGTCCACATCCTAACTGATACAACCATTGCTCATGAAGCAAAATCCCAAAGGGAGAAATAGGTGGGATAGTGACCCCAAAGGATTCCCTCTTTTTCAGCTTGTCTTTCAGGACAAGGAGACATATGACACACTATAGAGCTCAACATAAAGGGCCTTGAGGGTCAATGGACATGACTTTGAGGATATGAGCAAACTAGAATGATCTCCCCACCATGTTCTTGGGCACCTTTGGGGAATCTGGCTGGATCAAGCACAGTCCACCTCCTAACACCAGACCTAGGGTTCAGTGGAGAATCCAACTGACCTCTCCTCAAGATACAGATGGAGAGGACCCCCCTACTCCTCAGCTCTTTCCTAAAAATGACCCTATTGCTAAAACATGCCATCCCACTGGGTATCCCTCTAAGTGCAGCTGCACCAAAAGCAATTATGACAGAATGGAGTGAAAATGTGGAATTTAGGAAATGAACAAAGCTCTTAAGTGGTCATCACTTAAAAAAAATCCCGGAGCACATCAGGGGCTGGGGGCAGAAGACTGAGCAGCAGCTGTCCGCTGGAAATGTGATACAGGGGGATGTAATCATGTTGGATTTCCAAAGCCCATTTGGTTTGCAACAAGGGACAGAGCTTTCTGAGCCCACATCACCCGAGTTCAGGAATATGTTGTCTTCTGGATGGGAACTGAGGCTTCCAGCCACAACCACTTCACACAGGGAGCTTTGACATAGATCTTATTATTCAGGAAGTTTCTTTGGTGGGCCAGAGCAGGCCGCCCATCCTCCTCTGTACGTCCCCCGACTACCCCATACCATGTAATCAAGGGAGGGAAGTATAGGGTGATGCAATGAATTCCAACAGGGTGGGATAGCAACAAGAAAGAAAAACACTCAAAAACCTCCAAATCTTTTCTAAGTCAGTACAGCAACTGGAGGATTTAAAGTGAAATTCCTATCCATGGGACAGTGGCCAAACCAGGAGACAGCGTAATTACAGGAGATAAGACTTGGACTAGGATAAATTAGAAACATCGCCCCACCATTACAGATTTGACAGGAAGTCAAGATCACACACACAGTAAAATTTCTGTGATCGGGAGAATACGTCAGGATTTAAAAATGCACACGTGTGAGGAGATATGTTCACACAAATTTGAATTTGTATAAGTATGAATGCACATTCAGTAGTTCCATTTCATTCAACAGACATGTAGAGTGAGCTTCCTGTGTGCCAGGCACTGAGATAGGTCCTGGGAATAAGACAGGGTTTTTCAACCTCAGCACTGTAGGCATTTGGGATTAGATCAGTTTTTTGTTTGTTTGTTTGTTTGTTTGTTTGTTTGTTTTGGGGGGTAGTTAGAGGAGACACAGAGACTGTTCTGTGCATTGTGAGATTTTCAGCAATATCTCTGGTCTCTGCCTATTAAATGTCAGTGTCTCTCTCTCTCTCTCTCTCTCTCTCTCTCTCTCTCTCTCTCTCTCTCTCTCTCGACAAGTGTCTAAAGAAGTTTCTAAGTGTCTCCCCTGAGTGGAAAGTATAAAATGGTCTCTGAGAACCATTGAAATGGAGCAATCATTAAGGCAGACTCATCACAGGTCAATGCATGTGCTCTGGCGTTGAACTTCCCATGTTTGGGTCCTAAATCTGCCACTTACTGGCCGTGCAAACTTGGGAAACTTATTAACTGTATTTCTAAACTCAGGATCCTCAATATGAAGTGGAAATAACAAGAGTGTGCTCGTCCATAAAAATGGAAGGAACTCTGTGGAATTGTTATGAGGATTAATGAGACGATATATGTCAAATATTTGACACAGCACCTAACCCCAATTAGAAATGCAAATCTTTTCCCAAGGAGTTCACAACATAACAGCAAGTACACCATTAATTCTCATAGATTTCACTTGAGTGGTGGTCAGTCTCTCTCCCACAGTGCCACAATCCCCTTCTACCTCTGATTCATTTCTATGGCTTCCCCCACTCTCCTCCACACCTGTGACCATGAGTCAGACTAGAAACTGTGCACCGACCCTCAAGTCTTCATCATCCCTCTTGCTGCCAAAGTTTATTGCTGAAGATCAACTCCGAAAACCATGTCATTTCCCTTACTTCATTGGCTCTGTTTGACTTTGTCTGGCACTCAAAGCCTTCCACAATTTGGATTGGTTTTCCAGCTTACCTCTTCCTCAGTAATTACTTCAACCCTAACCCCCTTCAAAAAATCTTCCCAGATCCTCTCAGTGTCTTTCCTCTTCTGCCACAGGCTTCCTTGTGCTTTCATATATCTACAAGTTAACTCTCACGATCTTCCTTGTTTAAGATTTCTTCAGGCCTATCTGTCGCCTTCATGAATGTGAGACCTACCAGGAAATCATAGATCGCTCTTGTTATCATTTCAGTATTCTCAATGCCAGTGTAGAGTTACTACACACCACACATAAAAGAAAATAAACTGAACTTGCATGACACAAGGGAAATGGAATCCAGTCAAGAACCCATCAGCACAGACACCCTTTGGTTAGCCAGTGCTTCTTAGCCCATTAAAATTACAACTTAATCATCTCTTGAAGAGGACTCCAGGCATTGGTATTTTTTAAATCCTTCCAGGTGATTTCAGTGGCAGAAGACTGTTGTACAACTGTATGTGATATCTGAGAACAGTTTTCCATTTGGGATGGCCAAGTTTCATTTGTTGGGCCAAGTCCAACTAATTGACAGTGAGTATCGGCCTGGAGCACTGCCTTGAGAAGGATTTTGAGGCTCCCTTGAGTCTCAGCAGAAGAGAGAATGGTGATTGATTAGCAATGTCTGCCAAGAGCAAGTAATCAGAGAGCGGCAATAGTCATGCTAATTGATATTTCTGTGATTGATGCATTAGTGAGAAGGAACTGAATGGACTTAAGGACTATTATTTATATACTAGAGGCCCGATGCACAAAAATGCATGCAAGAGTAGGCTTTCTTTCCCCCAGCTGCCGGCACCAACTTCCCTCCGGCACCCGGAACCCAGACTTTCCTCCTCCATCCACCCCCAAAGCAGCAGGCACCAGGGTGATGGACTCCATTCTGGAACATTCTGGAGGTGAGTAGGAAGAAGACATCACACAATGTCAGAGAGTCATGTCCAGTGTCCACCAGAGCCACTTCCGAGCTGATGACACTTGGCAAGTTTCCTCTGAGTCTGAAAAACTTGGCTGATAAAAATACCTCTCTCTTTCAAGCTCTATAAGAATTATAGAGCCTGCAAGGGCTGAGTATTACTAATATTACCAATGGGGTACATTGTATGAATATACATTAATCAATGGCTGTATTGATAGCCATTCATACTCTACAAAAGTCTCTAACCACCTCAGTCTGAGCAAAGTGTCCGGTTCATCCTACATAATGTCACCCCCCACAAAGTCAGAGCGGCCAAGAATTCAATTAAAGGAACCATGTTGAATTCATATCTAATCACAGCAGAGAGCCGTGGCTTCAGGTAACCTCGGGCTTCCAGAGCAGACAGCTCCTCTCCAGCCATCATTCAAGCTTTCTCCCCGTTCCTGTTCTTTCTTTCCAGAAGCAGAATTAGTTTCTACGCCACTCCGTGCTCAAGCAGCAATAACTACCCAGCATGTCAGCGCCTGGGTTAAAAATTATGGTTTTTCATTTCTGCTCCAAAGAAAACACCATCCAGAAATATGATCACAATATTCCAAAGGAGACGTGCGCTCATTTTTCACAGCGCTGGGACGTGGGTGATGCCACCTCCCAATCTGTACGCCCTGCACACTCTGCTTTCAAACTAAAGGTGGGCTGTGATCACTGAAGTCTTCCGGTGGCCCTTGGATGTCAGCGGCCAGAGCGAAGCTCACCTCCGCTCTGCTGTTAACTCGCTGTGCAACGTTCACTGAGTCACCTCCCCTCTCTGGGCCTCCTGTTCTGCACCCCAGAAGTGAGAGGTTCATTCAGCGGATTACTTAGGCGCCTCATTTGAGCAGTAAAAACCTACACTTTGCTGGTGATTTTTCAGTTCTAATTCTCACTACAAACGAAGACACCTGAGTCTCAGCAAAATGAAGTCTGGGTTTGAACCCCAATCTGTGTGGCAGTAAAGTGCGCTTTAAGATGTTACCATACTATCTTGAAATGTCTGCTCTTTTCTATTTTATCATTTAAAAAAAAATTCAAATAAGCCACTTATCCCAGACCCCTTCTAGATCTGGGCTATGACCTTAAACCAGGGTCCCAGTTGGAGAATCCAGATGCCAGTGTTCGTAGCCTCTACCAAGGACCAGGGTGCATGCCTGGTGAGGGATTTGGGATGGGAATGGGGGAGGGGGGATGAGGACAAATATGTGATACCTTAATTAATAAAGAAATTAAAAAATAAAAATAATAAAGAAATTAGCATCCCAAGTGGGGGGGAAAAAAGGACCAGGGTTGGGGGTGAGAGTGCCCCAGAGCGGTGGGGGTGGGGCTAGCTGTAAAGGGATGGGAATCCTCCCGCCTCTCTCGGCCCCCCTTCCGCGGCAGGCAGCAGTTTCCAGCGAAGTGTCCCTCCCCAGCTACTCGCTAGAAGCTACCCAGGCCCTTCTGAGAACAAAGGTGAGAAGGGCAAGGCCTCTCCCGGGGCCACTTTCTTTCATCGCTTTCGGAAGACTCTCGGGTCATTACAGGGGATTAGGCCTCAGAGTTCAGGGGCCCGGACTGCAGAGGCGTTCTCTCTGGCCTTCTCCCCTCCTGGCCTGACCGTCCACAACAAAGAGTGGGATGAGGGGCCCGCGGGAGGAGGAGAGGATATTTAAGGGGGCGGGAATGCCCATTCTCAGCTCAGACAAAAGATGGAATTCCATGGTTCAGAGGAAGGCCCCTCCCAGTTGCTAAGGGGCCTCTGGGAAATGCATACACTTCCCTGGACCCACCGGGAAAGCCGCTCCCTCCGTGAGCCCGTGTGCATGAGAGTGGCCGCCCAGGAACCTGGTGTGAGATTTGCTCAGAGTCAGGAAGAGAAAGGGCGGCTGGACAGAAGTGACCTAAATAAAACCTTTGTCTCTCTCAAGTCACCCATGAGTCTTCGCCTGGGGGCACAGTCACTCTCTGCCCCATTCTTCACAACCCTGAGAATGAGAACAGCCATCTGGGAATAGGGAGCGTAGCTCAGTGAATTGCCAGTACAACAGAAACTATTTGGAGGCTGTGTGGCCTTCAGCAAGTTCCTTGACCTCTCTGAGCCCCGGGGTTGTCATCAGTCTCTCTCTCTAGCTGGAGTAAGTATGAGATCAGGTATGCAAAGTCATTCATTGATAACAAGGGTGCCGTTTTCTCCCTCCCTGCCTGCCTGCCTTGCTTGCTCGTTTCTTTTCTTACTCTTCCTCCCTTTCTCTTCATCTTTCTGTCCATAGAATGCACATTTCAGTACCTGCTCTGGGCAGGTGATTTTGCCCAGAGCTGATTTTACACCCTCTCTGCTTTCCTGTCCAGCGAGGAGAAGAGCGATGGAAATTATGCACAGGATGGGGATCCATAAATACTAAGTGCCTTCACCCGTCACAGTCATCTTCAGGTCTACTATTTCCCAAGTGATTACTCAGATGACCCCGACATGCTGCCAGGGAAGAGCGGGACCAGCAGTCACGTCTGGTGGCCCTTAGTCCATGTTCTTTCAACATGAACCTGATGGCAGAAAATTAGAAGGTCGTGACTCTTAAACTATGCTATGTAATGCATGCTCCCACGTGAACTGTCCTTTTTGTTTTGATTTTTCTGTCTCCAAAGAAAAAAGAGATGGTGATTTTTTTTTAAAAGTAAGATCGCTTTGGTGATAACACAAGTCTATGCAAACTTCGGCTTTAAAAATAGCTGCATGGCCCTGTAGACCCAGCGCAGAAAGGTCACTGGGCGGAGGGACGCTTGGTGAAACCAAACCACAGCTCCTGCGGGGGCTGCTGGAATTCCAGCTGAGCCTGTGGGCTGAGACGAACGCTCGAGAACAATGAGATTACATGCAGCGCTGACCTTTGCCGGGTGGGGGTGGAGTCCAGGGGGCGGTGTGGGAAGAGCGCTGGGCATGACCGCTGGCTGGGGGGCCAGGCCCATCTCTCATCTCACCAAGATGCACACCCCTCCCATGTAAGGGACAGAGAGGACCCAGCATGTGAGCAAGTGTTTTTAAAAATACACAGCTGTGCTGTCCAATAGGATAGCCACTAGCCACGTGCACCTGCTAAAATTCCTGACTCATGCTCCCTCAAATCTCCCAAGGCCATGAAAACTAAGAAAAGACTGGGAAGTTATGGGTGAAAGAAGACGAAGGAGACATGACCGGTGTATGTAGTGTGGCCTCCTGGTTTAGATCCTAGAACAGCAAAAGGACATTGGTGGGGAAACTGTTGAAACCCACATGAAGTCTTGAGTCAGTTAAGACTACTTTACTATTTTAATGTCTTAGTTTGACAAGTACATCGTGATTATGCAAGATGCTAACCCCTAGAGGAAGTTGGGCTGAATGGGATATAGAAATGTTCCATATTATCTCTGCAGCTTTGCTGTAAATCTATAATTATTACAAAATAAAAGGAGTTCTTAAAACTACCTTTGAAATTGTTTCTAGATAGTATTCTCCTTTGCACTTTTGAATTTTCACTAATTTTTCTAGAGCGAATATGCATTGTTTCTGTACTCAGATGAGCAGCTCATTACCTATTCAGAACTTAACTGGGAAACTTTCTCCCACATTTTCAAGTGCTACGTGAGTGCCAGAGGGAGTCTGTCTGTGGGGTGATTGTAAAAGCAAGTCAGTTCAGTCGTTTTATGAATTGGACAGGTGGCTGCAGTCGACCGAAGCTGGGCCAATCAGAGCCCTTTTCTGGTATTTTACAACTGGAGGTCTATAAAACTGAGCCTCGGTTGCTCTCCAATGATGGAAACAAGGACTCTAGTGCTATGTCCTTGACCAGGTGGAAGAGCCACACTAAAGTAGATAATGAAGCTGATGGGCAGAGAGGAGAGAGAGATATGAGCACGGCAAATCTGGGTGATGTTCCACCTATCTTTGGCCTGAATACATGCTGTCCTCCCCTTGGTGACATGAGCCATCCCCCAAACTTCCCTATTGGCCTCAAGTTGTTGGATTTGGTTTCTGTCTCTTGTTATCCAAAGAGTCTGGCCTTGGCTTTTACTCAGGGAAACTCCCCTGCCCTCTGATTCCGGCCCCTGGGAAGCCCCCAAAGGCACAATTGCCTGGACTTTAACTGGACCATTCTCAACATGGTTCAGTCTAGGGCCGTGGTCGGCAAATTGCGGGCCGTGGTCGGCAAATTGCGGCTCGCAAGCCACATGTGGCTCTTTGGCCCCTTGAGTGTGGCTCTTCCACAAAATACCACAGCCTGGGCGAATCTATTTTGAAGAAGTGGTGTTAGAAGAAGTTTTAAAAATTTGGCTCTCAAAAGAAATTTCAATCGTTGTACTGTTGATATTTGGCTCTGTGGACTAATGAGTTTGCCAACCACTGGTCTAGGGTATAATAAATAATGAGCTGAATTGAACTGGAGTGAAATGAATTGAATTGCATTGAAAAGTTGCATATGAACTCAATGCAGGAAGTATTAAATTAACATTATTTGGTTCCCCCCCTAATAATAACAACTAGATTTATCTCTGAATTGTCATGAGGATAGGAAACATGAAATGCCCAGTGCCTTACCTAGAACTTGGCATATGGTTGCAACCCAACAAATGAATATATTTTCTCTTCTCTCTCCACACCTTGCTAGAAATATATTACACCCAATTACATGTCATGTAAATATCATCATGTCTTCCCATGGCTTAATAAACTATGATTAAAGTTAACATGCTTTGCTTTTACTTTCTATCAGTTGAATATGTAACATAAGTGTAGTATGCTACTTGCAATCCTCTTCGCAGCTGAGAGGATACTGAAGAGTCCAATGGCTCTGTCCATGGAACTTGGTTGATATAGTGGCTATTTGACCTTTCACATAGCTACTCTCTCAGTGCGGTGGTTGTCTACCATTAGGCAAAATTGGAAATACGTATGTTGGACTGATTGGACTCATTGGGAATCCAGTGAGGAAACAAAAGAAAAAAAGGGGAGAATAAGTCCACAGATGTCACAGAGGATCAATCCAATACGGATGAGGCAAACAACATTCTTTTTTTTCTTTTTTTTTTTTTTATTAAGGTATTATCTGTATACATAGCTTATCATTGCCCCCCCCCCAATATATGCCCTCCCTCCCCAGAGTTTTGTGTCCATTGGCTATTCTTATATGCAAGCATACCAGTCCTTTGGTTGATCTCTTATCTCCCCCAGATCTCCCTACCCCCCCCCCCCCAAACAACATTCTTAAATCTCAAGAGAACATTTTAGGAAAGATCCTTTGTAAAAAATGGAGAACCCACGTCTGAGGCCCCGCCTTCTACATTATATTCCTTTAGCCCCAAAGGATTCCTTCTACCATCATCAGGAACATACATTGGTCACCTACCATGCACCAAGCGCTGCTTTCTCATGCAAACCTCTCAACAGCACTATGAGTTAGACATTATTATCTCCGTGTTACAGGAGAAGACACTGAGGTAGTGAAAAGGTGAGTCATTTGCCTATAGTCCAATAGATGGTCAGGTGTAGACCTGGGATCTGAACCCAGAAGCTACAACATTCTCTCAGTCATATAGCTTTAAAATCTCAGCAGCAATGGACGGTTCACCAATCACTATTCCGACAAAACAAGAAGCCCCTAGAGGGCAGAGATGACATTCGCTGTTTTCTTTCTAACACCCAATGTCTCGTTCACTGAGTGACTGAGAGATGAGCACGGCTTCGTTTTCGTACGTTTCTTATTTCATTGACAAGAAACGTACAGCATTTAATGAGCTCACAACTCCGAGTTTTAAAATACTCACTGTTCATCTCTGTATCTTCAGGTCCTAGCACTGTATCTACAAGTTGATATTTTCTCAAAAGACATAGACTGAGTGAACAGTCTTTTCAGTAGTCTCCGTATCAATGATCACACGGGTACTTCATTTGATAACCAAAAAAAAAAAAAAAAATGGAGTGAAAGACACAGGTGGAGATCGGCCTGGCTAATTGAGCCACATGTGCCCAATGAACTAACACCCAAAGCCAATCCATCATATTTCTCAGCACAGAAAAAAAAATTGATTTGCCACCAATAATGATATGTCTGCCTATCTTCCCCTCAAGCTAGATCTTTGTGTTGTTATTATTTTTTTAATACTGTTGCTCACCTACTTAGGAAAAAAATGTAAGATTTGAGACATGGCCATAGGTAGTATATAAAGGTCATTTAAAAATAAAATCAGAGGAAACTAGGTTAAGTAAAAAGAGTGACAATACTGCAGGACTCTCTGTCTGAACCTAAAAATAAACTTGGTGTGGTCATATCCCCTTCTTCAGATCTTCTTTGGTGCCTGTGTATCTCTTGTGGTTCTTACAACCTCCCCTGCAGAGGTGCGGTAGGCAAACGTCTCTGATCTCATGTAGAAGATCTGCAGGGGTGGCAGTGTGTCTTGCTGGTCTCTGCATTCCCCAGCAGGTAGCAGTTGGCCTTGTGTACACCTGCTCCCCAGGAACTGAGGGCTGCCCTGGTCTAATTGGGTAGTTTCTACATTTCTGGAACATAGCTCATGGAAGGCAGGGGCTACTTACTAAATGTCCGTTAGGTCAGAGGATTGAATTGAACCAAATTACCAAAATGTTGGTATCTGCACATTGGGTTTCTCCCTCCTCTGTTCCTTCAAATCCTTCAAGAATCTAAGCCCAGTCGGCTACGTCCTCCACCGCCTTGGCCGCGCATCTACCGCCAGGAAGCGTTCTCTCTAGCATGCTCACTGGAACCATGAAAGCCAGGAGTCTTTCTCCCTTTTCACAGTTGAAGAGACAGACACATAGGCAGTTGAATTTGGTCCCCAGAGTCATATACAGACACTAAGGGATGGAACCAGGGTTGGAATAATGACTATCTGGATGCAAAACCTACACAATGTCCTCGGCCTCATGCCTTCCAGTTCCCAGACATGCAACTATGCATGTGCACATACACATAGACCTTATTAGTTCTCTTTTACCTGCAAGAAATATGGGCTCAGAAGAAATACACGCCCTGAGCCGCAGCCACCCTGTCCTGTGCCCCCTCATTCATTACATTCATCTGACAGTTATTTATTGGGCACCCCGTGTGCCCGGAGCCACGGGAAACCGGCAGGGAACAAGGCAGGCAGGAGAGAGGAGGGGTCCTCGGGCATGTTCAGTGAATTGCCAGAAATCAGGTACTTTTTTCTTCTCTTTCCTTTTTAGATTACAGTGAACATGCATTGGATTAGTTTCAAGTATAAAATCCCGTGATTAGTCATTTATATAACGTATGAAGTGACCACCCCCCAAAAAAAGGTAGTACCCATCGGGCACCATATACAGTTACTACAATATTATTGACTATTTTCTCTATGAGGTACTTTACACCCCGGGGACTATTCGGTAACTACCGGTTTGTACTAGTAAATATTTTAGACTTTACAAGCCAGATGGTCTCTGACACAATTGTTCAGCTTCATCTCGCGGAGCCAAAGCAGCCACTGACAGTATGTAAACAAGCGGGCGTGGCTGCATTCCAATAAAACTTTATTTACAAAAACAGGCGGGTTTGATTGGACCCACAGCCGTGTGCCAACCTCTGAGATAGAGACTGAACATGGAAATAAATCAAGATAGACCAAAATTCTGGGAACAGTGTGGTAAGATAGAGAATGAGGGGGGAGTTTACATTGGGTATCGAGGGAGGAGATGACATTTGAGGTCAGGCCAGAATGCTGACGAACCAGCCATGCCAGGATCCTGAGGATCAGTTTCCCAAGTAGCAGAAAGAGCGAGAACTAAGAGCCAATAACGAAGTGTGTTTGGACAACAGACAGGCCAGCTTGTTGGGAACAAGAGTGGTAGGAGGTCAAGTCAGAGGGTGGACAGGACCAGATCGTGTGGACCTTCAGGGCTCAGGGAGGAGGTGGGATTATCTAAATGCAATAGAAAGCGTTAGAAGGACGTTTTGCAGCCTCACAGCATGCTTCAGTGTACAAGCTTGAAATGATGAACTCCGGCCGCTGCATGGTGAATCGGCATTAGAGATACAAAAGCGAAAGGAGGAATAGCAGGGAGGTGGCTGGCATGCGGAGGGAGCAGGACAGAGAGTAGGAAGTGATTGGAGCCCAGCCGGCATGGCTAAGTGGCTGAGCATTGACCTCTGAACCAGGAGGTCAAGGTTCGATTCCTGATCAGGGCACTTGCCTGGATCAAGGGCTCAATCCCAGTGTGGGGCATGCAAGAGACAGCTGATCAATGATTCTCTCTCATCATTGATGTTTCTCTCTCTCCCTCTTTCCCTTCCTCTCTGAAATCAATAAAAACGTGTTTAAAAAGAAGTGCTGGATTCCAGAGGGGTTCGGAGGTGGTAGAGCTCCCAGGAGTGGCTGGAGGATTGCCTGTGCAGGTGAAAACACACAGGAACCCAGCTCCTGTTCATTTGGTTTGACGTGTTGACATAGCAAAACCGCTGGGTGGCGAGCAGGATCTAGGTAGGTCAAAGGGGAGTGGTCAGACAGAAAGCGCTAGTGGTTTGGGTGCTCTGAAGGTTGACCTCAGCCAACCTGCAAGGTGGCTCCGCTCCGACCAGTCCGCCAGGTGATGCCTATTGTGACATCCAGTGTTTTGAAACACGCAAACCAGACAAGTAGGAACTATTCAGATTCCAATTTCTTATCACCTGAACACCTAACAGTAAGGAAGCGAATACATACCGCCAAGTCCACGGTGGGTTCATTAAGCTTGTGTAATAAAGCTCATCTTACTCATGCTTTTCTGTGATCTTCCATTTTTAGTAAATGTTGCATAGTTAGTGCGGGGGGGGGGGGGGGGGGGCGGAGAAATATGGCCAGCTCAGCGGGAATCGATTTGGCCTATTGACAAAAACTCAAACATTCTAGAACATTCTCCATGAGAACTCCCTCTTTGGGTTCTCTGGGGTGGCATATTTCAAAGATCTTGAAAGTATCTGGAAGGAGTGTGACTATAAGATATTATTTCCTGCCAAAACCGGTTTGGCTCAGTGGTAGAGCGTCGGTCTGCGGACTGAAAGGTCCCGGGTTCAATTCCGGTCAAGGGCATGTACATTGGTTGCGGACACATCCCCGGTAGGGGGTGTGCAAGAGGCAGCTGGTCAATGTTTCTCTCTCATCGACATTTCTAGCTCTCTATCTCTCTCCCTTCCTCTCTATAAAATATCAATAAAATATATTTTTTTAAAAATAAAATAAAATGCTTTAAAAAAAAAAAGATATTATTTCCTGGGGGAAGACACGGGCCGGGAGGACACAGCCTGAGGCTGGCTGAGGAAACAGTCCCCACGTTAACGCTCCAAACGGCCGGAGACCAGAACAGTTCTACTGCAAGAAGCTTGAAGCCTTTCCCCGGGAGAGAGGCGAGAGCTTTCGGCCCTCCCATTATCACAAGCGCTGTCAGGCACCGAGTAAGAGTTATGTAATAGGAAGCAATACTTTCCGGCCATTTCTCCATCCTCCTGTTATATAATAATCATGCCAAGATGAAGTGGCCAACGTCTAAGCCGCAGAGATGCAACCCTGTCAAGTAAATTTATAGTCTACACTTCCTTTTCCTTTTTTTAGCAAGTGCTCCCTACCCCCTCCGTTGTTGCCCTTCCTCACGCCCTGCCAACAGGCTAGTTTCCAAGCTGACTTTTTTTTTTCTCTCTCTCATTCGTTGGGCCTATTCCATTCATGAAAAAAAGGGGGGGAAAGGTTGCTTTCATTCATTTGTCCATTTACTCCTTCAGCCAATCAGTCCACCATTATTTAACAGCCTACCGTGCAAGCAATTCTGCAACAAGGAAGAAAGAGAAGAAGCTTCACATCATGGGTTGTAGCTACCCGCGAGGCGACCTGGGACGTTATACCTCCACGAAGTTTATTTAGAAAAATTGTTGAGAGGAAGGGAAGGAGACTTGGTTTGGTGGGGCATTTGACACAAGATACACAAATCTCAATCTAGTGGCATCAGCAAGAATTGAAAGCTCAGCGCAGGGGCCCCAACCAAGTTGAAAGTTCAATCACAAAAGAGGCCTTCTAAGCAGCTGCCATGAATTTGAACTCCGATGTTCTAGAAAGTCCTATGGAACCCGGGTAGATTAAAGGCCTACGACAAGGCAGATGACACACCCACAAGAAAATGGAAGAGTTTGGGGAAGGGTCTGTTTTCAGAGGTGTGGGCAGAATTAGGAGAACCAGAAAAGGCTGGTGGAGGACCCAGGGCCTAGCAACCGTGGGGAGCCATTGCCATGGGGAGATCTGAATCTAGTGCGAGTACCAAAATCTAGTGTGAATTAAAGCATGGGACGGGGGCCACCCACCTGGAGCTGCGGACTTGGGTGGTAGAAAAGAGTTTCTGCCACCGTGTGGCCAACTCCCCTGGCTTCTCTCGCCCTCTGCTCTCCTTCCATTGGTAAAGCCCAGCCAGAAGCTAGAGAGCAAAAGAGCCCAGAAAATGCATGTCCTTGAATGCAGTCTCTGGAGGCAGAGCAGGTGGAGGATGGAAATGGACCTGGAGGACCAACCAAGGTGACCCAACAGAAGACCCAGGCACCATTTCAGAATTCAGTGAGTCAAGCCTGTTGATCATACCTCTTGATTATGCCCAGCTCCGGACATGGCGCTGCCCACGGTATTCTTTAATGGGAAAAGGAAAAGGAGAGCATTTCGTTTTATAAAGTATTTCCCATTCCTTGTTTATTTGCTCCTCACAAACACCCCATGAGAAAGAAGGGCAGGGGGTATGGTCCCCATGTTACAGATCAAGAAAAGAAGGCTCGCACACACTGGTAGTCACAAAACAGTCATGGGGTGTAAAGTAGAGCAAAGGAAATATAGTCAATAATATAATAACTGTGGGGTGCTAAAAACATCAAGGAGAACACTATGCAAAGTATATGCTTGTCTAACCGCTGAGCTGTACACCTGAAACCAATACAAAATAAGTATTAAAATTAAAAATTTTAAGAAGGAAGGAAGGCTCCAGGGGAGAAAGGTCTTGTCCAAGGTAGAGCACCAGCCATAGGGAGAGTTCCATGTCCTGACAACCCACGTGGCTCTCCGTCTTACCCATTCACTGATCAGACCACCGCGCAGAAACAGGCATTCCAGTCACTCTGCTCACGGATAAAGGAGCTATTCTGGAGAAGAGACAGAATGCCCAACTGTCTAGTACACTCAGGCCACCGTCCACCCAGTGATGGTCAAAACACTTATTCTAAAATGTGTATCTGCCTACTTGGGTCCCCTTCCGAACACCGTGTGGCGTGTCCTCGCGCCACAGAAGGGCCTCCATGACTGACCTCTGCCAACATCTCCACACTCATCCTCCCCCAGGGCTCCATGGAGACCTGTAGGGAGCCACCCATCACGAGCTACTCAGAGTTGCTCATATCTGACATCCATTTCCTTCCCTCCCCTCCGTTGCATTCACTGCTTCGTTGCATCTGCTAAACACGCAGGACTTCTGCTTTGCTTCTTGATAGCATCTGCCTTTTGAGACAGTGGGATTTCATTAACCTTGTTTTATCAAGAAAGAGGAATTTCAAAGGAGCCAGTTTTCCAAATTAAACCCCCCAAAAAAAGTCTATTTCAAGTATGAACTCACTATCAAGTGTCTCACCTCTCTTGGCTCTGTAATTTGGGGACAATAAACAACATTTTAGTCCTGTTCAGTGTCCCAGGGTCATCCTTCATGGCACTGTGACAGCCACAGGAAGTAGTGACCCATAAGCACACTGCTGTCCTTGCACAAAATGCCAGAAGCTGGCCACTTACTGAGTTTTCTCTGCCATTTCCTGGTCATTCTCTGTCAGGTTCTCAAATGTGATGCAGCTTGCCTGAGCTGAATCTTGCCTCCCCTTCCTCTCCGGACTTCTCACTTTCTGTCTCTAATCTGCTCTGTCTGTGGAAACCAGATTATCAAGTTAGAACGGCTTCTTAAGGGAGAAATGTAAATTCGTCACCAAAGGCAGAAAGTACATTTGCTCCCCTCTGTCGGCTCCTGATGTTGCCTTTGACATCTTTGAGGGGGCGGGCGGGGAGGTTGCTCATTTCCTCATTCTCAGATGTTTGTCATATGGCCAATGTGGCCAGATAAGTGACCTCCGAAGGAGGGAGGTCTTATCAAAGTCCTAGTAAATTACTGGGGGAGATCCCCTAGCGCTGGCTCATTAAACCGTCCAGACTAATGTCACATCTGCTCCCACACTCAGGGGCACTTTCCAGAAGGTTATCCTCTCCCATTCTGCCCTCTTAGCAAAACTGAGTCATTACAGGACACACACACATGTGGGGGACGGAGCCACCCTGTCCTCCATCAGTGTCATTCTGGCCTCAGAGACTTGCCCAGGTGACTCTCATTGACCAACCTGAAGAAGACATCCCGTGATCCCAGTCCCCTCAGACCAGGTGTCACTGTGATGAAGAATGTATAAGTGTCCTCCCTGGAAACAGCATAATCGGGCCTTCCGTAAGAATTATAAAGGGCCTGCTTGCTGCAGTAATGAAGAAGTGAGAAAATCAAATCTCACGACATTTCACTATGTGTCAGATTCTCATTTATCTTCCCAGTATCTGCTCAAGCTGCACTCTCATCTTTCCTGAACCTCTTCTCCCATCGACAAGATGTTTCCTCCCAGTTGCCCTGGCTGTTATCCGCAACAAAACAACTGTGATGCTTCATCAAACTCCTGGATTGACTAGTCTGACACCCCCACTCTGCTCTGAGCCTCTGGAAGGTAAGATTGGATTTTGTTGACCATTGCGTCCAGAACCAGCACAGTGCTAACATCCAGAAGGTGCTTCCTTCCTGTGCAATGGCTGGGATGGAGCGTGCTTTTACCAGACCTCTGTGGCTCCCTCGTTTCATTCTTTTTTCTTGGTCCCAGTCAGCCTGGGTGGCGCACTCTTCGTCCTGCCTCACATCACAGATTTGGACAACTATGAGCTTGTGGCCTTCAGGACTCAATAAATTTGGGTTCAAAGATAGAGTCATTGTGCAACAGTTTTATTTAAATCTCTCTTCCTCATCTTTTATAAAAGACTGAATGTATTTCTTAAAATTGCTGGCATGCTTTTTTTTTTTTTTTTTTTTGCTAAAGCAGGTGGCTCTGTAGAGGACCTTGGCTGCTGGGACTGGTCAGGGGCTGCTTACATAGCCTGTCCTGGACGGGCCAGTCAAAATCATGTTTGTCTTGGGACTAGTGATGCTATTTCTGGGATGTATCTCAAGGATATAATCGCATAAATGTGCATGGATGTTCACCATAGAATTATAAACCTATTAACAAAAATCTAGAAACAGCTTAAGGACCAACAATAATCAAATAATGTGTGATTCATCCATAGACTAAGATACTTGGCATCCATTGAAATTCATGTTTTCAAGGAATATTTAGTATCATGAGAAAATGCTCATGCCATAATGTGGTCAATGCATATTACATTGCATATTCATGAAAGGACAGTATACACTCACACACACACACACACACACACACCAGTATTCCCTCAATTCTAGATGGTAGCAATTTAAGACTCGCTATCCATTTAGTATCAAATTTGGGTGCTGATAAACACTATAATGTAATAATAATATAATATCAGTTGTGAAAAGTGTCCCGGTTCAGAAGAATTCAAATGTAGGAGGAAACCCAACTTTGTTAGAAGAAGGGAAATATAGCCACATGACT
This sequence comes from Vespertilio murinus, assembly GCA_963924515.1. Classification (NCBI taxonomy): domain Eukaryota; kingdom Metazoa; phylum Chordata; class Mammalia; order Chiroptera; family Vespertilionidae; genus Vespertilio; species Vespertilio murinus. The sequence continues at coordinate 4,228,172 of OZ004717.1, read as the reverse complement.
TCAGATTTAGAAAAATAACATATTTAAGCATATGTTAATCAATAATACAATGAACTATTTGAAAATTTTAATGATGGTTGTCTCTGAATTTTTCAACACTACAACATTTTTCTACACTACAAAATTTTATGAATGGTAACTATCTCTTCTTTAAGGTTCTCAGATTCTGGTAAAGGAAGTCAGATGCATAAGCCAGTGTTAGGAAGAATTTCAAGTATGTGACAGTATCTGTCTGCAGGGTTCAAAGAGCTGACAGTGGTCAGTTCTATGGGAAATGATGAGGTAGTGAAGAAAGTCTCATCCAGGGGTGATGTTTGAGGTGAATGTTTGAAGGTAAGCAGAGGAAGGGCAGGGCATTACACATGGAGGAAACAGCATGAACAAAGACATAGCTTTTTCTGGGAATCAGAAATGTACTAGGGTTTGTTCACTGATCACATGAATACCCACGTTGGGTGATTAACTTTTGCAGGACTTGAAAGATCTTCTTCCCTACCACACAAAGACACTTCAAGGTTTAGGAGCCATGAAACCTAAAATTCAAATAACTACAACAGTTCACACACACGCACAAACAACTGTGAAATTAATGAAGAAATGTAACTCAGGATTCAATGCTCTTCCAACCAACTGTCTCCATGTCCTCTGTGTTTAAGAGAATCTTTCCCTGATGGCTAGCATTGGTTACTCTACTTCTCTGTCAAAGAGTTAGACTTGAAGGCCCAAGAGACTTTACATTCTAGAGAGCAGGAAACAAAGAACTGAAGTTTTATTTCATCTCTGCTGTTTACCGGTTTTGTGACCTCAGACAAATTCTTGGAAACTTGGGGGGCGGGGGGGTTTTGTCTGTAAAGTAAAAATAATTGTGTCGCCCCTGAACTTCGAGAATTGAGAGGCTCAAATTAGCTAGAACTTGTTAAAGCGTTTGTGACACCTACGTTCTATACAGCTACAGGAGGTGACCACTTTACGAGTCATGGGCAAAACTAAAAAAGAACCAATCATTTGCCCAAAGGTACAAGGAATGGCAAAAGGAAATGTGTGATGATCCAAGTCCTCATCTCTGTCCATAACAACATAGTCTCACGTGGAGCCCTCTGTCGGGGTGGAAAGTGGGGTGGAGGGGGAGAGATCCTATACAGAGGAGAGGATCTGAATCGCACCATTTTGCCTAATCTCCACCACTTTTGCCCTCATCTGTCCTCCTCTCCAGTTGACTTCTCAAAGAGCCATGAAACCAAGGGGTCACAAAGCCATGCAGGAATGCCACTGCTACCCAGGGTAACAGCCACCAGACCCCTGCACTGGGAAAGCAGCCGAACCCAGCTTGGGAGGCCACAGCCAGCGCAGGTGCGCCTGGCCCATCCGCCCTTCATCATGATTAACTCCTCCTTCACGGGCCACGACGTGAGCATCCATCTTTTTGGGTTCTTCAACTGTTAGTGCCCCGGACTCTTCTCAGGCCATATATCATGGCGCCGGAGGCAGGGGGTGCAGACAAACGTGGTCACTTGTGTTGATGTCACGTCAAGAGGATGATTAATGAAAGTCACACATGGCCAGGCGGCTTCTGACTTACCTAAGCTCACGGAAGACGCTGACTTCGCTGTTTTCACGCGCCATCCTTCTCCTCCACCCTCCCACCACCCCCCCCCCCCCCCCGCCTGCAGGAACAGTCTCAGCCTGGCGAGTCTCGCTCTAAAAAGGAGAAAGAGAAGACACGCCGGTGTTTCAAGCAAGGCTGCAGGCTCCACCTTTGATTCTCTGATGACTGCTGCTTTTGTTGGATTTGAAATGTATTCCCTCCCTCAACAAATATGTATGCGAACCTCCTTTGGGTGTTGGAACACATCAGTAAGCAAAACAGACAAAACAATTCTTACCCTGGTGAAGTTTACATTCTTGTAATGGAAGTGAAGTATTTATAAGGGGGAGGGGAAAGAGCAGAGAATGGGAGTTAAGTACAGGGGTCAGGGGTTAGCTGCAATCTTATTTTTTTATATATTTGTTATTGATTTTTTTTTACAGAAAGTTAGAAACATTGATGAGAGAGAAACATCGATCAGCTGCCTCCTGCACAACCCCTACTGGGGATGTGCCCGCAACCAAGGTACATGCCCTTGACCGGAATCAAACCTGGGACCCTTGAGTCCGCAGGCCGATGCTCTATCCACTGAGCTAAACCAGTTAGGGCATGCAATTTTAATTATGGAGTCAAAGTAAGCCTTGTTGATAATATGACGGTTGAGCAAATCTGAGTAGAGATATGGGGTTAACCAAATAGCATGAGGGAAGAGCGATCTAAGGACCAGGATCAGCCACTTGGAAAGTCCGCAGAAGTGCGTCTGAATTTCTCGATCAGCAACGAAGCAAGTGAGGCTAGGGAGGTGCACGTGTGGGGTAAACAGAGAAGGGACGAGGTCGGAGGGGAAAGAAGGGCCGGGTCACCCAGCGCTTGTAGGACATGACAGGGATGCCAGCTCCTTCTCTACAGGAGATGGGAAGTCACCGGAAGCTCCGATCTAATTTATGCTTTAAAAGTGACACCCTGGCTGTCATCAGAACACAGACAATGGGTTGTCACGGACAGACGGGCAGGGGGACAACTCCAGAAGCCACGGCAGGAATCCAGGTGAGAAATGGTGGTGGCCGGGACCCGAACGTGAGCAGGGGAGGGCTGAGCCATGGCCCCACCCCGGATGCGCCATGGCTGGTTGAATCTAAGATGCCTGTTGGTGGAATACAACCCTAATGTGGAGATGTTCAGTGGTGACGTCATCTTCATCCTGGCACCTACGATTCTGAAGTTGAACACAGGGGCTCTGGCAGATCAGAAGTGGGGGTAAGAGTAAAGGGGGTCAGGGATACCTCTGCGGCCTGATTGATGGGAAGGACGGTGCTGGCCCAGCTGAGATGAGGAGGGCCACAGGGGAGCAGGCTGGAAATGGGGGGCGGGGGGGGGGAGGACCAGGAGTACAGTGTGGGATATGTTAAGGTGAGACGCCTGTTAAAACTACACGAGAGGATGCCCTGCTGACCGTGGACTATGCCAGCTCAGGAGAGAGGTGTAGAGGAGAGATGCACAGTTGAGAGCCCGGGGCTATACACAATCATTGAAGCCAGAAGACTGGATGAGTTCCCCACGGGAAGGCGTGCAGGCAGAGAAATGGGGTCCCAACTATGAAGGCCCATGCCTGCCGAGGGAAGCGGTGTGGGAAGACAGGACACCAGCCCAGGAGCCCGGGAAGAGGTGACCAGCGAGATAAGAAGGGATCGCTGAGAATGACCAGGGAGTCTGCACTGGTTCGGGGAGGAGAAAGTAACCTACTTAAATGCTCCTTAAAATAGATACACAGAGTGACTCATGCGGGCTCAGCTGGCCAGAGGTGAACAGAGTGTGGTTACGGAGCGGAGAGATGCTGCGGAGAGAGAAGAGCTAGAGCCGGGGAGAACAGAGAACCCCGAAATTGATCGCCCTGCTCATTTAATGTGTGTCTCCACAAGCCACCCTCTGCCGGGGAAAGCTGAGGGGGCGGGGAGTGCAAACCCAGCTGTGTGCACTGAATATGTCCAATCTTGCAAAGCCCTTCCACCTCCAGCCTGATGTTCTTCCCACCCCTTATCCGGCAGCGGCGGCGGGGACTGGGTCACGTTCGCCCACGGGCTCCTCCGCACCACGGACACCCATCGGCAGCGCTGGGAGCCAGTATCCCAGCTCCGGGTCTAACCGGCTGACCTCAACACACGTGACCCCAACCCTCTCTCCCAGCCTGAAGCCAGCCCACACTGGCTCCTCGGGCGCCGTTTTTAAACCCACCGAATGCAGAGCAGCCACGCAGGACCCGCCGGCAGCTGGCAGCCACGCCAGCGGGCACCGCGCCTCCCGTGCCAAGTCAGGGCCACGCAGCCACGAAACTCACTCATCCTTCCCGAGTTGGGGGGGGGGGGGTTGGAGTCACCCCGCTGTGACCACAGCCCACCTGTGCAGCGCCTTCCGGGGCTCAACTACGGGCCGCGTGGGGAGGTGAGTGCAGTGGGCAGCCTGGTCTTGGGTGAGAGAGCAAAGGCTCCAGGGGGGGGGGCGGTTCCCTGGGGGCACAGCCAGGAGGTGGGTCTCAGTCAGCAGCCTGTGGGGAGGGACCAGGGCTGGGGACAGGGATGGAGGGAGCAAGCACATCCCTGGGGGGCCCACGCCCCGGGCTGCTGTCAAGAGTGGAGCCAAGGAGACTTTCAGTGCCTACAGCAGGGAGCGGCCAGCAGGCCTGGGTATAACCAAGTCCCAGGCAAACAGGTTGAGCTGGGCACCCCGGTTACGGCTCCAGCCCCGTCCCTTTCCACCACGTGGCCCTCGGGCAAACTACAGCCCCTCTCCCCATCCTCCTCCCCACCAACGTGGGAGTCCAGCCGGCTGGTGTGGCTCAGTGGTTGAGCACCGACCTATGAACCAGGAGGTTGCGGTTCGATTCCCGGTCAGGACACGCGCCCAGGTTGGGGGCTCCATCCCCAGAAGGGGACGTGCAGGAGGCAGCCGATCCATGATTCTCTCTCATCATTGATGTTTCTCTCTCTCTCTCTCTCCTTCTTCTTTCCTCTCTGAACTCAATAAAAATATACTCTTTTAAAAAATACAAATAAAAAGCAGGGAGCCTGGTCGGTTTGTCACGAGAGGTCAGTGGGGGGAAAAAGTGGAAGAGACACAGCGCGCCGCCTGGCCCTGGGGCGGCGGCAGGTAACGGAGCTCTTGCTGTGGCTGAGGCTGCGGGCCTGGTGTTCTCAGCTGTTCCCACCCTTCCCTTCTCGGGCCTAAATGCGTTCTTCCCTCCCCCCCCTCCCTCTCTCCCAGAACCGCTCCAGTCAGGCTGCGGGCAGCTGTGAGGATCTTCACAAACCCCAGGCTCTCCGAGGGGCCGAGCATCAGGGACCAGCGCAGGGGAAAGCCAGCGGGGGCTCCCCCGGCCTCTGGGGGCGCCTGCAGGGTTCTGTGCCGTCCGGGACAACACGGGTCCCAGTAAACTTCACCGTGGAGACGCTGATGGCACCAGATTGACCCTAGGAATGGTCAGGAGACCAACCAAGCTTCCTCTTGGCAAACAGCCCAAGTGCCAAGCACCCAGGACTCAGAAGCTGACTCAGTTTACCCCACACTCAGTGCCGTGCCCTCTCCCCTTCCCAGCACATTCCTCCAAAGACTGAAAGGGGTCTTCAGCTAATCTGATAACATCACACACGTTCTCTGTAAGTGCACACACGCACAGGAGAGCACACGCACACACACACCCGTGAATCTCATCCTAATTTCCACGAGCAGCTGATGCACTCGCCACAGCTGGGCTGCAGACAGAGCTCGGGCCTTGTACAGAAACGCATTCCCTCTCCAGGACAAGGCCTGGCTTCCAGGCTCCGGTGACACTGCAGGCCACTGGTGTCTTGGGCCTCGGCTAGCACGGTGTTCGTGGCGCTGGCATGCCACCATTTACCCACGGGCCCGCAGAGCTCCCGGCAGGCAGCGGACCTCTCTCCGAGCATGAGACGGAGAGCGCAAAGCAATTGAGAACCCGCTGCCCAGCTGCTCATGGGCGCAGCGTCTCTCATTGGGTGACAATAAAGTTCTAAAATTGACTGAGGTGCATGTCCCCGTCATGTAGACTGAAAACCACCGGCTTGTAAGCTTTAAATAGGCGAACGTAGAGTAGGCGAATTGTATCTCAATAAAGCTGTTGTTGTTGTTGTTTAAAAAAAAAAAAAAGGCAACTGCCTGTGTGATCTAAAGTCACACAATTTCTCTGGGGCTCAGTTTCTCCACCACTAAATTGATTTCAAACAATGCCTACTTCAAAGGATTATAAGGAATGAAATTAGTGATTTACATATACACACACACACACACACACACACACACATCTATATGTTTGTATTGATTTTTAGAGAGAGAGGAAGTCAGAGGGAGAGAGAAGGAGAAGCATTAATAGGCTGCCTCCTGCCTGCCCCCTACTGGGGATGAAGGATGGAACCGGCCACCTCTTGGTACATGAAACAGTGCTCAGCCACCTGAGCCACACCGGCCGGGGCGGTTAGCGCTTGCTTTTAAAGTCATTAGAACAGTTCCCGGAACCTAAAGCACTATGATGGGCTGGTTGTTTGCTTCTCATCTCTGAATTCCGAGGCGAGGTACGTGCCTGCCACAGTGAGAGGGTGGGGGCCATTCAGCCGAGGTATAGAACCTCCCAGCAGCTACAGGACCCCACGTGTGGGCATGTCAGCCACGTGTCTTCATCCACGGAACCTGGCTTGAGCTCGAGCTCTGACCGCCCCCTTGAGAGCAGATGACATTGAGCACATCACTTTCTCACCCACCCTGAGATCCGGCTCCCTCCTCTGACAACGGAGCCGAGAATTCTGTGTCTCTCAACCTCAAAGGGTTGGGCTGTTTGCTTGTTTTGTTTTCTCCTAAAGGGCTGTTTTTTGAGTCCATGTGTATAACCACCCTTAAAAACGAAAAAGAAATGTGCAAACCTAAGTCCCTCCCAGGAGAGGGGTTTGTCCCGGGTCCCTCTCTCGTGCTAACAGTCCTGTCATACACCCCAGGCGCCCTTACTGATTCATCACATAACACGAGCCAGGTGTCAGACACAGGTGGGGCCCGCCCCAGCGAGAGAGAAGATGGAACTGGACTCAGCGTGGCCATCCCCCCGGGGCTGTTCCCCGGGTGGGCTGGGAGCCCCAAGGAATGCTGCTCCTTTAAATGTTGCCCCTCAGTGCCTCACACTCAGCAAACACTTCCCCGGTAGCATTCCCCGCATTGCCAGGGTGGCAGGGTGGGCGGTTGAAATCAGGTGGGCCGCAGCCTTAGAATCATAATCCAAAGGCCTCTACTGCCATCTACCGGCTGACGGAGGATTGCCCTGGTAAAATCCAAGAGAGGACTGGGGGTGGGAGGTATCTTAGCAGATCTCATGCACAAGGGAAAGGATCTCATAGACCCGCGGTGGGCAAACTGCGGCTCGAGAGCCACATGCGGCTCTTTGGCCCCTTGAGTGTGGCTCTTCCACAAAATATCACGGCCTGGGCAAGTCTATTTTGAAGAAGTGGTGTTAGAAAAAGCTTAAGTTTAAACAATGTGGCTCTCCAAAGAAATTTCAATCGTTGTCCTGTTGATATTTAACTCTGTGGACTAATGAGTTTGCCGACCACTTTACATAGACCCATTGGTTCACACCCTCATCATGTCCTGTGTGTTGTTTGGGTCACACTTTAAAGCAGGGGTGGGCAAACTTTTTGACTCGAGGGCCACCATGGGTTCTTAAACCAGACCGGAGGGCCGGAACAAAAGCAGCCTGACCATGCTGGCACTCTCCTCTTGGGCTGCTGGTGAAGGAGCGGAGGGGAGAGCAAGAGAGCCCTCCGCTCTTTCGGCTCCGCGGGCCGGATAGAACAGCCGAACGGGCCGGATCCAGCCTGCGGGCCATAATTTGCCCACGGCTGCTTTAGAGGTTCTCGCCAACCCCACGACCTCACTGCATGTCTCACAGCCTTAGAAGTGACCCTTTTCTGCTTACACCAATGCAATGCGATGTTCCCCCCTGGAAAAACAAGATTTCACGGCGCAAAAACAAAACCCACGCATAAAAAGAAGTTGAGCTTAAACACAAAAATTAAAACACAAACGTGCGTTCCCATGTGAAATCACATCACCTGTTTGCTAACTTGGGGGGGGGGGGCTGCTCACTGAGAGGCAAGAAGGGGGCCCCTCTCTGCTGCTGAGGACGCAGAGAAACGGGGTGAAACTGCCCCTCAGAGCAGCGAGTGTCTTCAACTGGTGCCTCCACATGTGGGCGCCCTTTTCTCTGCTGTTCTCTCTCCCGCCCCACGTCAGAGCTGGACTGGGGGTCCAGAGGGTGCGGGGGTCCCACCAGGATCCCGGGTTGTAAGCCCTGAGCCGGGGACTGGGGTTCTGGGCCACATTGCCACAGCATCCCGCCCGGGGTCTTCTCAGCGGCTGGCACACGCGCTCTCATTACTAAGAGCAAGAGGCCTGCCTTGCCCATTGCTCTCCCCTCCCCGACTAGCGGGCCCACCTGCTGGAGAGGAAGCGTCAGCTCTCCATCCCCCGTTGCCCGAAGGTGATGGTCACGGTCATCACGCCGAGAGCTCAGAGCGCAGCCGATGGGGGCCCGGCCCGACGTCTCCACCGGCTCACCCGCGGGCGCCAAGAGCGGCCGTAATTGGACGAAACGAGGGTCGATGAGCAAAGACTGGGGATGGCGCCACGTGTGCTGCTTCCACAACACCGGGAGGCGCTCTTAGTCAACAACCACCTGTTCAACAGGTGAAACGGGTTACCCCAGTGGCCGGCAAACTCAATGGTCAACAGAGCCAAATACCAACAGGACAGCAATTGAAATTTCTTTGGAGAGCCAAGTTTTTTGTTTTTTGGGTTTTTTTAATTTATTAAGGTATTATATGTGTACATAGCTTACCATTGCCTCCCCATACATGCCCTCCCTCCCCAGAGATTTGTGTCCATTGGTTGTACTTATATGCATGTATACCAGTCTTTCGGTTGATCTCTTATCTCCCCCAGATCTCCCTACCCTCCCCGCTGTCATTTGACAGTCTGCTTGTTGCTTTACTGTCTCTGTATCTATCTTTTTGTTCATTAGTTTATAATGTTCTTTAATATCCATAAATGAGTGAAGTCATGTGGTGTTTCTCTTTCATTGACTGGCTTATTTCACTCAGCATGATGAGAGCCAAGTTTTTTAAACATAAACTTCTCCCAACGCCACTTCTTCAACATAGACTCGCCCAGGCCGTGGTATTTTGTATAAGAGCCACCCTCAAGGGGCCAAAGAGCCGCCTGTGGCTCACAAGCGTTCTGAGCATGCTCACGGAAGCGTGTTGAAGGCCATTCAGGTCATTGCCATGTATTTGGTTTTAATTAACGCAAACATTTGCCACTAACAGTGGTCTCTTTAGTCACCGAGTTCTGGCTCTAATTTTTATTTTTATTTTTTTACCTAAACTTAATGCTCTCAGCGTGGGGGGTGGCCTATTCCTTTCCCAACAGGGGCTGTCTGGAAAGAGTGGGGGAACATAAAGACACGGGGGGTGTGGGCTTTTCACGTGTGGGGAGCTCCCTCGCCAGACTCCAGCCCCCGCGTCCTCCGGGGGTGCCCTGCCGTCCGCTGGTCAATCGGTCGCATCCCGGGACCTGGAGCGCGGCCAGGGCCCCGAGCGCTCGCTCCGGAGCCTCAGCGCGGTGCGGCCCCATCACATGGAAGTCACTTCCCGCTTGGAACAGATCGCAAATTCCTGCCTTCTGAGGGGTGTCTCCGATGGCTGGGAGCTGGCCGGTCTATGGGCAGCCCCCCGAGCAGCAGGAGGAAGTCAGGGGAGCAGGCCCTTCCAACACCCGCTCCAGCCAGGCCCCCAGCCACGGGGCACGAGGACTCTGGGGCTCCACCGAGCCCTGCCTTCACTTAAGGTTTTTCATTAAAAAATATATACTAAAAAAAAAAAAAAACCTAAAACAAAACCAAAAAACAGGTTTAATGTACCTTCCTTTTGAAATACTGAAAGCATTTGTCACTTCACAGCACTGGGAGGCTGGCCGGCGTGGCTCAGTGGTTGAGTGTTGGCCTACGAACCAGGAGGTCAGGGTTCGATTTCCGGTTGGGGCACAGGCCCCGGTTGTGGGCTCAATCCCCACCGTGGGGCGTGCAGTGAGGCAGCCGATCAAGGATTCCCCCTCATCATTGAGGTTTCTATCTCTCTCTCCCTCTCTCTTCCTCTCTGAAATCAATAAAACTATATATTTTTAGAAAATGATAATGTAAATAGCACAGGGCTTCTCCTGCCCCAACCTACAGATCCTCCAAACTGTCCACATGAACAGGACGGGTAGGGTTTGGCATAAATGACCGGAAGGCCTACATGCTCAGTGTGCCAGGCACTGGGCTGCTTTGTGTGCCTCGATTCGTCCCATCCCCCTGGGAGGAGGTGCCGCATCCCTCTGGCAGCCAAGGGGCCCGGGGCTCAGACGCTTCCGTAACCTGGACAAGGTCAGCCGCTGGTAAATGACAAGGGAGGGGCCTGGCCCCCACCTGACTGACTCCAAAGCCCAAGCTCTAGTCGACTTGGGTAGACATGGGGACTCTCCTCCCTCCACCAGACAGAGGCCTCCATCAACGGATGAGCATTCGAGTTCAGACATCTGTTTTGTTGGTTCTGAGACCCATCTCCTATTCCCAAGGCACATTGATTGCAAGGTTTTACAGCCTTAACTTCTGGAAAGTCTTCCTTAGGTCAGAATGTGCCCTCACGCTCCATCCCCGCCCTCTGCACACCCCCTTCTCTCTCTCTCCCCACTCCCCCACCCCCGAGTCCTCCTGATTCCCAAACGTTCCTCTGGGAAGCCGCTCCCGGGCCCCATTCCCATGAAACGGGCCCCCTGACGTCACAAAGGGATTTTTGTCCAACTTCCCTCCTTCTCATCAAAGCCTGAGCCGGGCTTCTTGGTCTAATTGGAGTAAAAAGGGCGTGATTGTCCTCTGCCTCGCGTTGCCCCCACGGCCACAACCCGCGCTTACATCTGCTGGCGTGAAACACGATGAAATTTTCCCCTGAAACCCGAGGGCTGGAAGGGGGGCTTGGAAATTTTATCTCTGACTTCCTCCCGCCTTCAGACGGGGGGACCCCCCCCCCTAAATCAACAAAGCAGAGGAACGTCCTGTGAGATCTGAGGGAGGAGTAGGATTGGCCCCAACTCAGCTCCTGGTCTGAGTCCCAAGCAGACAGCAAGGCGAGACCTGGGTCTCCCGGAGGAAGCTCTGCCTTCCACCCTGGCCCTCGCACAGTCACCAACTGTGGGCACTATGACGGTGCGTGCACATAGGAGCCGTGTCTTCTTGCAGGCATTCGATGTTATTTGCCCAACACTTTCTACATCCTGCGAAGGACATTAGCCAGCGGCCCACCACCCTGCAGTCAGTCAGTAACCACCACCTGGGTGACAGGCTGGCCTTGAGCGCCCTCTGTGGGCAAAGCCGAGCTCTGCAAGCTGGGTGGCTAGAGACTGTCCTACAACTAACTGCCTGGGCTAGGGAAGCTAGGCAGTTGTACGTAGAATAAAACAATGGATTTGGTGTCAGAGGGTGGAGGTCCCAGACAGAACTTTGCCTCTGGCTTGCTGTGTGACTTCGGGAAAAACACTTCCCCTTCTCTTGGCCTGTTTTGCGCTTAAAAGACTGGAATCGATGCGACTTCCCGAGCCCCATTTCCGTGAATGAAAGCTCCCCGCCAGACACACGCGGCAATAACGGATGTTTTGGGCTCCACCCTGGACAACGGCCATTCTCCTGAACCGGGCCTTATCGGCGGCTGCCCCGCTCGGCCCCGGCCCCACCCGAAGCCTGGCTATCTCCTGCGGGCCCTCCTCCTCCTCCTCCTCCTCCTCCTCCTCCTCGGTGTGTATGTGAACAAAAGCAAGTCCTTTATCTGGCCCCCGAGCCCTGCACCGCCCCGCGCTGGGGAAGCATGAATGGATTTGCAGGATACTCGGCCTTTCTTGGAAAGATTGTGCAACTTCGTGCCGCTATCGGGGCTGCCCGGGACCCTTCAGCTCAGTTCAACTTCAGGTCAAGGCAGCCGGGGGGGCCCCCAGCAGCTGGGGGGCAGGGGGGGATCCACCAGGAAGGAGTCCAGAAGCTGACAACAGTTCCCAGCTGCTCCCCGCCGCCGCATCCTGCCACTGAGGCCTCCGGAGGGGGGTCTTCACCCGGGGCAGCGGCGGAGGGTCAGGGGACCAGGGGACGGCTGTGCCTCTGGGCCGGGGTGGAGGGCAGGCTGGCGGGGACAGACTGTCTCTTTGTTGTTGGCAGCCCCTGCTCCTGGCCCCAGGGCCCTTGGCAGACACCCCTCCCCCCTCCCTGGACCCCTGGGGGCCTTGGCACCAGCTGGATGGGTGTACCGGCTCTGGGTAAGGGCTGGACACCGATGCCCCCAGCTTGTCCACGGCCAGGAGCCTCACTCTCTGTTCCTCTCAGAAACTCTTCATTTGTTTATCTTTAATCCTCACCCGAGAATACTTCTCCCATTGATTTTTAGGGAGAGGGGAAGGGAGAGGGAGAGACAGAGAGAAACATCGATGTGAGAGAGACACATCGATGGGTTGCCTCCCGCAGCATGCCCCTGACCAGAGCCGGGAGCCTGCAACCAAGACCCGCGCCCTTGGCCAGAATCGGACCCGGGGCCCTTCAGTCCGCAGGCTAAGGCTCTGTGCACTGCGCCGAATCGGGGAGGGCTGAAACTCTCTTACTTAAGTGATGGTTCCGGAAAGGCTCTCTCTGGAGTGCAACCAAGACAACACCTAATTCTAATGAATTTTGCTCGGACGGTCCCCTCCTCCGTCCCCACATTCTGCCAGCTCCCTCTCATCCTTCAGGCCTCCTGTGTCTTCCTCAGACAGGGCCTCCTCGCGCCCTCCCCCATCACACTCACCCCAGTCTCCTTCCCGGAACTCATCTGGTACTCGGGATGATAAGATTAGGGCCCAGACTGAGGCCAAAGACAAGGCAGATGAGGGACTAGATCCAGGGACAGGCCCAGAGCACCCCGAAGGGGGGTTTGCCCCTTGACTGATGCAGGAGGCAATGGGGAAAACCCCACAAAAGTGCCCCTGGGGGTTGTAACTTGGTTCCCAGGGGCACCAGGTGCAGGGATCTGGGATGCAATAGGGGCGCAATGAGAAAGATGGGTCTAGTTCAGTGGTTCCCAACCTTCCTGATGCCGCGGCCCTTGAATCCAGCTCCTCACGTGGTGGCGACCCCCAGCCATAAAACTATCTTCGTTGCTACTTCATAATTATAATTTTGCTACTGTTCGTGAACTGGCGGTTCTCAGCCTGCTGCAGAGCCTAAGACCACTCAAGAGAGAGCCTTCCTGGAACCGTCACTTAAATAAGAGAGTTGCTGCCAAAACCGGTTTGGCTCAGTGGTAGAGCGTTGATCTGCGGACTGAAAGGTCCCAGGTTCGATTCCAGTCAAGGGCACGTACCTTGGTTGCAGGCACATGCCCAGTAGGTGGTGTGCAAGAGGCAGCTGGTCGATGTTTCTCTCTCATCGACGTTTCTAGCTCTCTATCTCTCTCCCTTCCTCTCTATAAAATACCAATAAAATATATTTTTTTTAAAAAAGAGAGAGAGAGTTGCAGCCCTAGCTGATTTGGCGCAGTGCACAGAGTGTTTGTTAGCCAGCTGCAGAGCCTAAGACCGTCGGGAAACACAGATATGTACATTATGGTTCATTAACAGCAGCAACACTGCAGTTATGAAGTAGCAACGAAACCAATGTTATGGCTGGGGGTCGCCACCACGTGCGGGGCTGTGTTAAAGGGCCGCGGCGTGAGGAAGGTGGAGAGCCACTGGGCTAGTTTGTGACACGCGGTGCCGGAGTGACCTGTGGGACCCCCAGGCGATGCCGAAAGGCTGGAGGCAAAGGCCTCTGGGCCTGAGGCGTCGGGTGGACCCAGTCTGGGGCCAGCTGGTATGAAGGCGATCACCAGGCCCAAGGGAGTGGGCAAGGGCACCACCAGGACGGGGTCCCCTTTTAAAAAAATGAAATAAAAAGCTAAGACACCAGCGTTTCAGAGGCAGCCAGCGAAGGGGCCGGGAAGGAGGCCGGGAAGGAAGGGGCCAAAGAGTGGGAGGCCTGGGAAGGCTGGGAGGGCCTGAGGGGGAGGGGAAAAGAGGGAGGAAGCAGCCACACGTGGTTACACAAACGAACACATGTGCTAACACGCAGAGCCGTTCACCAGAAGAGGCCACGCGTGCCACAGGGTGACTTAGAAAAGACAATCAACACACAGAGCCCGGCTGGTGTGGCTCGGTGGCTGAGCACCGACCTATGAACCAGGAGGTCGCAGTGGCGGGCTCCGTCCCGGGTGCGGAGCGCGGCGGAGGCAGCTGGTAGAGGATTCTCTCTCATCACTGATGTTCTTTTTTTTTTTTTTTCCTTTTTTAAAAAATTTTTAAAATATATTTTATTGATTTTTCACAGAGAGGAAGAGAGAGAGATAGAGAGTTAGAAACATCGATAAGAGACAATCATCCTCGATCAGCTGCCTCCTGCACTGGGGATGTGCCCAAAACCAAGGTGCATGCCCTTGACCAGAATCGAACCTGGGACCCCTCCATCCGCAGGCCGACGCTCTATCCACTGACCCAAACCGGTTTCGGCATCACTGATGTTCTTATCTCCCTCCCTTCCTCTCTGAAATCAATAAAAATATATTTTTAAAAACACACAAAAAGTCCCTGAGATCCCTGCAGCCAACAGAGGAAGGAAGCCACTGGTAGCATCCTGGCATCTGGGGTGGGCAGCAGGGGGCTCACCTCTGCCCGTGTGGGAAATGGTGAGCACGGGGACTTACTAAAATGCTCGTACCAGAACCGGCTCTGTGTTTCCAGTCCTTGCAATGGCAGACCCGCTCTCGCCCCGCCCTGGACTCCCTTCTGGTCTCCTCCTCGGGCTTTTTGTAATGGGACTGTATGTGCCGTTCACCATTCCAGACGTAAGGGTTCCCAGTTTGCATTCTGTCCTTTTAAATCCACGCGTTCCATAAGAGGGTGCCAGCGCAGGCAGGGAGGGCGGGGTGGGGAGAGGTGGGGGCCACAGACACTTGGGTTCTGCAGGAGGAATGGACAGCGTGAGCCCGAGGAGAGGACCTGGGGTCCTTCAAATTCATGTTAAATCCTCGTCGCTGAAGCTTGGAAGCCCGTGTCCATTTAGAAAGCTCCGTCCCCATTTTTCAAAGAAGGAAAGCACAGACCTCGCCTTTTTTTCTTTTTTTTTCTTTTTTTTTTTTTTTTTTTTTCCTGGAAAGGGAGGCGGTGGCCTGTCCAACTCCCCTTCCAGGCGGCCTCTTAGGTGCGGCACTGTCGCCATCTGCTGGACATGGGTGATATCGCCCCAGAGCGCGTGCTTCAACCAGGAGCCCAGACCATCCAACCAGGGGGGACTGCCTTCCCGCTGCCCCTGCCCAGTAAGCACCCACCACGCTGGGGCCGCACAGAATTCAGCACCAAGCGTACTGCCAGGGAGTGTAGGGGTCTGAGCCCCACCGAATGCCAGGGGGAATGGGTGTGATTTAAGCCTTTTTGTGGCCAAAAGGCAAGTTGAGCATCGACCTATGGACCAGGAGGTGGCGGTTTGATTCCGTGAGGGGCACTGGTTTGGATATAAGGACCCCGAGGCCCAGGCCCAGAGCAGCCTGCGCCCAGCACACCGGGTTCACACCACAGCAGTGTCCCCACGAGTGATTCAGTTATTGCTTTGCCTCTAAGTGCCTGCCTCCTCTTTTAATGCTTAAATTCCAGAGTTAGTGTCATAAAAGTGACCCATTTGCATCTTCAAACTTTGCATCTTGCAGAGAGTATCTGTGTAAGAAAGAAAGTGTGGGCCTGGCTGGCGTGGCTCGTGGTTGAGGGTGGATCCATGAACCAGAGGTCAGGGTTCGATTCTTGGGTGGGGCATGGGCCCGGGTTGGGGGCTCCATCCCCACTGTGGGCCGTGCAGGAGGCAGTCGATTCTCTCTCATCATCGATGTTTCTCTCTCTCTCTCTCTCTCTCTCTCTCTCTCTCTCCTCTCTCTCTCTCCTTTCTCTCTCCCTCTCCATCTCCCTTCCTCTCTTAAGTCAATAAAAATATATTTTAATAAAAGAAAGGAAGGACGGCCAGGCAAAGGCCATCACAGGAGGACAGGGCTCCCCTCAGACCCCGGGAGAGGGACTTGGGGTGAAAGAATGCTTGCCGCTCTGCAGTCCACGCAGGTGACCACGGGTCTGCGGTGTCGGTGCTGCCACACGTGAGCCTTTGGCAGTCGCTGGGAGACGGGCGTGCTTTATCCTCTCTTCGCGCAGGCACCCCGCTGAGAGCCCGGGGATGTGTGAGGCCCGGAGCCCACACAGACAATGAGCTGAGCGCCCCCAGGCCCTGGGCTTGGTTTCAGCCGGTGCCGGACTAACAGCCTGCAGCCAACTAAATAGGCGCGGGCTTTGGGGGCCCTCACTGCCACCAGTTTAAAGGGCCAGCCCCTCGCCTATCGCACATTCATGGTGGTGACCCTGACCTCGTCCTCAGGGAGCTTCTACCGGGAGGGCGCTCCATCCCTAGTAGGGCACATGTAGGAGGCAGCCGATGAGTGATTCCTTATTTATGTCTCTCTCCCCCTCTCCCTTCCTCTCTAAAATCAATACATAGAAGTAAAAGGCAGCAAGGAAGACAACATAAACAACGCTGACTGCCCTCGCTGTCCCTCTAAGACACACAGAGGCAGCAGCAGAATAAGAGGGCTTTGTATTCACCGGTGATGAGCCCGGCCTCAGACCAGGACAGGAAATGACCCTCCCCACATCTTCCTCGGCCCCTCCTGTGACAAATACCCTGTTTCCCCGAAAAGAAGACAGTGTCTTATATTAATTTTTGCTCCCAAAGATGTGCTAGGTCTTATTTTCAGGAGGTGTCTTATGTTTCCATGAAGTAGGTCTTATTTTCGGAGGATGTCTTATTTTCGGGGAAGCAGGGTAGGAAGTTGAGAGCCAGAGGGAAGTCAAGCTGTTGGCCATCGGGTTAGCCTCGGGCGGAGAAGAGCCGGCCTCGCCCTGCGCCTCGGGCCTGTCCTGTATCCACAGAGCCACGCTGCTCCCGCCCCGCGCATCTCCCCTCACAGCACGGGGCTCCTCATCCATCACCAGGCTCCCAGTGACCTGCACAAAAGCGCCGCTTTGCCCTGCAATCAATCGCTGCGGCTAAAAGCCTCGCTGCCCAGGACCCACTGCGGACAGCCCGCTCCCACTCAGCCATGCGGTCAGACGGCCGAGCCCCGCGGGCCGAGGGCGGTCCGGGCAGCAGGAGAGCGGGGAGCCCAGGAGGAGCTGGCCTTGTCCTCCTCCCCCTCTTCCTGGCTTTCTTCTCCTCTTTTCTTCTTCCCTTCCTTCTCTCCTCCCTCCTTCCAGCCTTCCTTCCTTCTTCCCTAAGTCCCACCCCTATTCCCAGAGCACAACCCCTCCCATCGGTCCGGGAACAACCTGGGGGAGACGCAGCTGGGGAGCAGGAAGTGAGGCCGGAGCTCAGGATCATCCCGGATCCCAGAGTGGCCACGGCTGCGCTGCAACAGGAATAGAAACCGGTGTGGCTCAGTGGATAGAGTGCCGGCCTGCGGACTGGAAGGTCCCGGGTTCCATTCCGGTCCAGGGCATGCACCTTGATTGCGGGCACATCCCCAGTGGGGGGTGTGCAGGAGGCAGCTGATCGATGATTCTCTCTCATTGATGTTTCTAACTCTCTATCCCTCTCTCTTCCTCTCTGTAAAAAATCAATAAAATATATTTTTAATAAAAAAAGAAAGAAAAAGAATAGAGCCCTCCGGCTCCGGGTCCGGGGCCTGCCCGGGAGCCACACCGTGTCTCAGACAGTCATTCTCAAGCGCGCCTGCCCTGGGTGCACAGGGCCCCAGGATGCCCCTCCGGGAGGCCTGACATCTCCCCCCCCCCCACCCCCCTACCCCCAGGACAAGCTGGGCTGGGGAAGGCGGGAGCTAGGGCCCCGCGAGCCACTCCTCCTCCGTGCCGGGGGAGGGAGCACGTTCCTGGGCGCAGGGAGGGCGGAACCCCCACCCCATGTCGGCCAGCACGGGGAGCACTGGCTGAGGCCTAGCACCTGCTCCCAGCACGCTGCAGGTGTGAGCGCGGGACCGTCCGGCAATGACAGAAGCAGGTGCTCCCGGTTCTCCCGCTCTGCAGGGGAGAGAATGAGGGCGGAGGCTGCCCGAGGACCTGGCACGTCATCCAGTTAGCACTCCGTGGGGCTGGGGGCCGCGCCCAGAAATCTGGCTCAGGTTTTCTAACCTCTTGGACCCTGGAAGGGAAAGATGGCCAAGACAGCACTGCTACCCTCACCAGGACCCACAGCCCCGGCGCCACCAGCCCTCACCCATGCGTTCAAGAGACGCAACTCAGACCAGAAATGGGGGAGGGGGCAGGAGTGCGATGGACAGCCGGTCAGCACCGGGGGGCCTCCCCCATGGCATGCCCACTCCTCACCGCGTCCCAGCACTGCCAGGTGGAGACGTGGAATTCAGCCTCAGCCCGGGCATACACAGTGTCTGTGTGCCACCCTCACCGAAGGGCTGATGGGGGCACCCACAGTGTCTGTATGCCACCCTCACCGAAGGGCTGATGGGGGCACCCACAGTGTCTGTATGCCACCCTCACCGAAGGGCTGATGGGGGCACCCACAGTGTCTGTATGCCACCCTCACCGAAGGGCAGATGGAGGCACCCACAGCGTCTGTGTGCCACCCTCACCGAAGGGCTGATGGAGGCACCCACAGCGTCTGTGTGCCACCCTCACCGAAGGGCTGATGGAGGCACCCACAGCGTCTGTGTGCCACCCTCACTGGAGGGCTGATGGGTGCACGCGCCAGTCGCTGAACGGATGTGCAACCGGGCACTTGCCCCAGACCTGCTGGTCGGCTCTGCCAAGCAGACAGACCCGCGTGTGGGAGGAAGGGCCACCCCCGTGACAGCGACCATGAGCTCTGCGTGGCCCGTGGGCCTTTCAGAGCGCGGCCCGCACACGGCCACCCCCCGCCCGCTAATGGGACCCCGGGGGAAAGGGATGGGGCCTGGGCTTCCTCAGAGGCCTCAGCTCAAAGCCCTTTCCTGTGGCCCGGCCCCGGGGGGGTGTGGAGGGGAGAGAGGAGAGAGGAGAGCGGTGATGGATGGCTCCCGTACCGGGCTCTGCTCTTATCTGGGGCTCAGAGAGTGTCAGCGGCAGCCCCTGAGTCCCGGTGACCCGGGCCCGCAGGAATGTCCCGATAAAGGCCTGAACCAGGGCCTCTGAGCCCGATCACAGGGTCAGGGGCTCGGGGTGAGGTATTCGCTGCCACCTGGTGGGAATCACTCCCGAGGGCAGCCCGGGCCAGCCGGTTCGCACGGCTAATGAGGACAGGGTCACCGGTTCGAGCCCTCTGGGGCCTAGTTATCTGCAGGCTTCCCAGCCGCCGTCCGGTCCGGGTGCGGGTGCTGGGCAGCCACCGTGCAGGTCTGTGCCTTTGTCCTGGGACGGTTCGGGGGGACCCTTCATCAGAGGAAAGGGGGGTCCTGGCCACGGGACTGTGGCTCCGTGACCGGTGCCCGCTGAGGAGTCACCTGGGGCCAGGCTCCGGGCTGAGTTCCTCGTGGCGTTTCTCTCTGAACCCTCGAGGGAGGGTGTCACCGTCCCCCTCCCCACCCCAGAAAGCCAGAGCTTCGCCCTCGCCGGTGTGGCTCAGTGGATAGAGCCTCAGCCTGCAGGCTGAAGGGTCCCCGTTTTATTCCTGTCAAGGGCACAGGCCCGGGTTTCGGGTTCGATCCCCGGTGTGGGGCATGCAGGAGGCAGCCGATCGATGATTCTCTCTCATCACTGATGTTTCTATCTCTCTCTCCCCTCTTCTTTCCCCTCTGAAACCAATAACGTAGATGAGAGAGAGAGAGAGAGAGAGAGAGAGAGAGAGAGACTGCACCTGGACAAGCACCTGTCAGAAGGCCAGGTGAGATTCCTCCATCTGGCCAAGTGTGGATCAGGCGACCTTGACCAGACCTTCCATCTGCAAGCCCGGGGTGGCCCAGGCCTCTCTTCCCATCCCCCCCCCCCCCCCTCGGCTCATCAGAGGCCCCGGGCTGCTCCCCTGAGAGCACTCAGCTCCCAAAGCTCCAGCATCCGGACCAGGCAGAGACGCCCCGATGACGGGCCCCCCATAAAGCCAGCGCTCATCCTGAGGCCCACGGCCCCACAGTTGCGTCTGTCCGCGGGCCTCAGGGGCGCGCTGCTGGCCGTGGGGGGCCCCCGAGTCTCACAGGAGCAGGGATGGGGGGCCCAGCCGTCAATGGGGCTCTGTGGCCGCCCTGGCTGAAACCCCGGACTGGGGTGTGGAGGGTTCAAAGCGCATTCTGTGCCGCTGGAGGGGGGGGGGGGGGCGCCTAGGAAATGTGGGGAGAGCACCGCCCAGGCCATCCAATGCCAGACAGCCCGGGCAGGGGACCAGCAGCGGGGCCCGGGAGCGGGGCGCTGTGTCTCCAACAAACAGGCCCGCGGTGGCGGCGTCCCCGGCGGGAAGGCTGGCTCTCAGGGGCTTCCCGAGGAGGCCGGGCGGCCGTCAAAGGGCCGCACTGTGGCTGAGGCCAGCAGCCAGGCCCGGGCCGCCCGCCCGCAGCCGCCCTCTAATTTAGGGCCGTAAACGGTGGAGCCGGCATCTGTGGGCCCCGACGGGGCGGGGGCAGAGGCTGGGGGGTGAGAGGGTAAGAAGAGCTCACACAGGCCCCTGAGCAGAGTAACGGCCTTGGTGGGAAAGGCCGGCTCTCACTGACGTGAGGGAGGCGCTCAGAACAGCCGGTGTGTTAGGAGGAGGTGGGTCCAGACCCATCCCGGGAAGCGGCTCCCCCTCCCATCGGGCTGAGGAGACCCCCGGATCCCCCCAGGGAGACGGCCGGCTCTGGCCTGGGTCTCCCGAGCTCTCCCCCCCCCCCACCTCCTTTCAGGGCGTCCTCTCGCCCCAGCTTTTGCCCCACCAGCACCTGCCTCAGGGTCAGGATGGTTCCAGAGCCCCCGCGCCTCGTCTGGCCACCACCCCTGTGACCCCCGAGACAGCGCCCGCCCGTTACAAAGCAGAGAGGACTGACTCCACTCCAACACTCCTGGTGAGAACTGGGCAAAGCTCTGGTTGCTAGGCAACCACCACCAAAGCAGAAGAATTTTCAGAACAAAAAGGGACAGCCTTGGTGGGATGCACTTGAATCAAGTGCAAGGGCACCCTCAGTGTGTGCCTGGGTGGGGTGCGCCCTCACCTCGCTGAGATGCTCCGTTTGTGGGTTCCTCTAGGAAACAGCCCTCCGCATTGTTTGGGGAGATGCAGGCATCTTTTACTCTTTCCGGAGGCCGGTGGAGAAACAAAGAGGAACGTTTCAATGCGGGGATGCCCAGCAAGTAGTGGGCTCAACAGCTATTTGTTGTATGGACGAATGAATGGATGGGTAAATGAATGAATGAATGAATGAATGAATATGTAGGTATAAGGACCTGCTTGTGCACCCTGAGGGAGCCATGACCTCAGAAGATGTATTAAAACAAAGATGTGACACACCAGTCAGAAAGAACATATGCACCCCTAGGTTCATAGCAGCACAAGTCGCCATAGCCAAGATTTGGAAACAGCCTAACTGCCCATCAGCAGATGAGTGGACTAAGAAACTGGGGTACATCTAAACCATGGAATACTACGCTGCTGTAAAAAAAGAACAAACTCTTATCATTCGCAACAACATGTATGGAACTGGAGAGCATTATGCTGAGTGAAATAAGCCAGTGGTGGAAAGATAACTACCACATGACCTCCCCCCCTCTGTGGAATATAAAGAACAACATAAACTAATGGGCAAAAACAGAGCCAGAGACATAGAAGCATGGGACAGACCATCAAACCTCAGAGGGAAGGGAGGGGAGGGTAAGAAATCGACCCAAGGACTTACCGTATTTTTCGGACCATAAGACACACTTTTTCTTCACCAAATATGCAGTCCCCAGGGACACGGAAGGTCCCGGGGGACCCGCTGCCGCTCTGCAACTCGGACCATAAGATGCAGGCACTACTTTTATTCGGACCATAAGATGCAGGCACTTTTCCTCCCACTATTTGGTGAAGAAAAGGTGCGTCTTATGGTCCGAAAAATATGGTATATGCATGTATATAAGCATAACCCATGGACACAGACAGTAGGGGGGGTGAGGTCTGTGCCGGGGGTGGGAGCAGCCAGGGAGAGGTCAGTGGGGGGAAAAGGAGACATATGTGATGCTTTAAATTGTGGAGCGCAGCTACAGAGTTTGGACAGGTTCCAGCCTTGGCTGGTGAGAGGGCACAGTCCTCTCGTGGCCACGTGCAAGCCCCAGCGCTGAGGGCAGAGCCTCCCAGCACCGTGGCGGCCAGCAGCTGTGGCTGTGAGCCTGAACCTGCGGTCCGGACACGTGGCCCCACGTGCCTGAGTGATAGAGGCTGCAAGGAAACAAAGCTGGATCGGGTGCGTGTAATAGAGCGGGACTGAAACCCATGAGAACGTTTAGCAAACATCTTGACCACGCCCTTGCTTTGCCTCGTGGCATCTGCTGTAACGGGTCCGGGGCGCTGTCTCCCCATCAGAGAAGCAGCATCCCGCCGAGACCCAGCTTTCATTCTCTTGTCTGTCTTTTCTCCATCCTTCACCGCCCCCTCTCAGGGTCACCGAGCCTGGGTGAGCTGGTGTGGGGGGTACGTAAGGCGCCCTGGGGCTGAGTATGCCATGCCGTGCCAGCCCACCACATTAAATAAATTAAATATATATATATATATACACACACACCTAGGTGGCAATTTTAAAATGAGTCCACAAATCCTTCCTCCATTCAAGAGCTGAGCTTGCCTGGGAGCTGAGCTTGGCGACTGACTTCTAACAAATACAAGACAGACGGCAGAGTTTTCGGGGTGTGTGATGACTAGGTCATAAAGGGCATCAAACTCTCTCCTCCCGCTCCCTCTCTCTCCCCTTCTCTCTCATCCTCTACTCCGAGGGAAGCCACCTGCCACGTCACAAGAACACTCAGGCCACCTGTGGGCAAGGAACCGATGCCTCCTGCCAATAGCCACAGGGGAAAACTTCCTCAGAACAGGTGCCGCAGCCTCAGTGAGCCTGCGGGTGGACCGCAGCCTCCGCCAGCCTCAGGGGCAGTCACAGGAGGGCCCCAGGCCGGCACCCGCAGCTGAGGCCGCTCCCAAATCCCCGACCCACGGGAGCGGGGCGACCTTAGCCAAACGTGTGCTGGTTTAAGCCAGGTTTGGGGGTGATCTGTTTCACCTTTCTTGAGGTGCCAGTTACTAAAATACAGACACTTCACTCCTGTATCCCCAACACCCGGCACCTGTGTGCACTCGGTGAACAGTGCAGATCACCTCATCGAAAGCCAAGCTGGTCCCCGGTCTCTTGGGGACACCTGTACAGACTCACGCCCAGAAACGGGGGCATAGCTCCCCAATAAAAAGGAGACTTTCTAACAAACAACCATTGGCCGGCATAATTAATTAAACAGGAACTGTAAGAAATTATCTCAAAAGTGCTGTTAGCACTTGCATGATTGGTCCCTCTTACTGAGGGAGGGAGGGAGGGAGGGAGAGAGAGAGGGAGAGAGGGAGGGAGGGAGGGAGGGAACTGCCTGTAGAGGGAATCCGGGGCCTCGCTGTATCCCGGGGACGAACAATCGGCAAGGACACAGCCTGAGAGGCCAAGCCCAGGGGAATGTGGGGACTGTCTCCACGTCCCCTAGAAGCAAAGCCACCAGTGACTTTCACTCGAAGGCCAGCTGGGCACGATGCCCCTGCAGCACCTTCTGACTTGAGCTGCCCGGAGACTTCCTGCCTCTGCCCCCAGCACACCTGGGTCAGACGGGAGCACTCTCCTGCCCCCTGCTGGCCTGAAAGGGCCAAGGGAGAAGGCATGACACAGCTTACCCACACTCCATTCGCACACACCCTTCCTCCCTGATCTTAGGGACCTTCAGCCCACCTCCTCAGAAAGGAGGGAAGCTGCCGAAACCGGTTTGGCTCAGTGGATAGAGAGCATAGGCCTGCGGACTGAAAGGTCCCGGGTTCGATTCCGGTCAAGGGCATGTACCTTGGTTGCGGGCACATCCCCAGTAGGGGGTGTGCAAGAGGCAGCTGATCGATGTTTCTCTCTCATCGATGTTTCTAGCTCTCTATCCCTCTCTCTTCCTCTCTGTGAAAAATCAATAAAATATATTTTTTTTTTTAAAAAAGAAAGGAGGGAAGGTGGGTCTTGGCAGCAAACCCCTGTCTGGTTGCCTCTGTGACAACTAGGGCAAGGTGGATTTAAAGCCAAAGACCCCCTGATGTTAAAAAAAAAAAAAAAGAAAGAAAAAAAAAAAAACACAAACTAGTGACTGTGCTCTCCTGCAGACTGTGAAGCAGGCAGACCAGCAGGGCCCAGAGTCCCTACCAGAGGGAGTGGCACCCTTAGACATGCTCTCCTGCCTGAGGATTTCTAGAAACTGAGGAGTGATTTCAACCTCCCAGACCACAGACCCCTCCTCCCACCCCCTGCTTCTGGGGCTGCCTGGGGGACCACAGCAGGGACACCCAGGCTTCCAAGGCGTCCATCACTGCTGTCTGCGTTCAATTCATGGAGAACGGCTTATTGAGTATCACCTACGTGTTGGGCACTGGGGTAAGTTCTTCAGAGACATTATTTAATGTGATTCAGTAACAACCCAGTAAAGCCAGAAAAAGCAGGGAGGATGGAGTTGTCCAGTAGAGGTCGCCAGCGGTGACCTCAGACTCCACGTCCAGACCTGTAAACACGTTGGCAAGTCTTCCTGAGGACGGGCTCTCTTCTCCAAGAAGACAGCAAATCCCCACATTTTTGTTACCGGGAAATCCCTGAGGGTCTCAGGCTGCCTGTCGCCGTGTCCAATAACGAAGGCAGGGCCGAATCACAGAAGACATTTATTGAGAAGGTCAGCCAACCAAGAGGAGAGGGCGCCTATAGCATTCAAAGCCTGTCTCACAGCAATGAGCGGGGACAGGGCTCTACAGCGAAGGGCCAGGGGGAGGCTGGGAAGGGAACACAGCTATGTGCAGCCTGGGGGTCGGTCCCCGGAGGTCACCTAATGTCCTCAGTCATCAGGTAAGGAAGGGATGTCGATGAGATGATGTTTGATTCCTGGTGGTATGTCTGACCATGCTTATCCTTCTGCTTGCTGTGTTCACAGCTGAGTCACCTCCTCCATCGCTCGGCACAGGCCTTGGAAAGGAAACTCAGGAAACACTTAACCCCCGCCTATTCCGTGTTCAATGCAGTGGGCTTCCGCACCATTCAGGTGCTGTATCAGATTATAAGACCCGTATCATTTGCACCAGCCCTGCTTTCTGAGGGGCTGACCAAGGTTGCAATATTTTGAAACCGTTCCCGTGCTCGGCTGAATCATTTAGAAACTATGTGCCCAGCTTACTGAGCGACATTCAAGCTTGTCATGGCTCCTGCCTGAGCTCAGGATGAGATGACAATTTCCCACAGAACCCAGAGTAATCCCGGAAGAAGGGCTGGCGTTTCTGGAAACAGCTCTAAGTTCCCCATAACTCACGTCTTACCGCCCAGAGCTCTTTGTGGGAATTATTCAATACAACCAATGCAGTGTTTTTATTAAAAAGAAGATTCTAGAAGCTATAAAAAGAAGCCAGTGTTGACCTCCTCTGCCCCAGCCCCATTTCTCCCAGCCTATTCTATGTTAAATGCAGTGGGGAGGCAGCAAAGGGGGAGGGAAAAGCAGGGGAGGGAGGTGGGAGAGCAGAGCAGAGAGAGGGGCCAGCCTTGAACTCAGAAGTCCCAAAGCAAATCAAGGAAAAGTGTTTGCCATCACCAAGTCCTGCTGTGTGGCAATGCTGCCACCTTCTGGTGTAAATTATAAGTTCATTAGAAAATAGCACCAATCACATTCATTCAATAGATGAAGCAGGAAGATGTGATCCTATGAGTTTACATATAGACCCCCAAAGTATTCCTGGGATCTATTTCAACCAGAATTAGATATATCTATTTTTCAAGCTCCTATCTTTTAAAAAATACCACAGAGTGCCCAAGCAATTAGAGAAACTCCTTCAATGTTCTTCCTACATCCATGCATGCCCCCCACCTTCCAACCCACCCCCCAACTCAGCAGCCAGTCTCCTGCCACTTGTGACAGCATGGACAGACTTGAAGGCCTTGTGCTAGGTTGAATAAATCAAACAAAGAAAGACAGGGACTGTCTATCCCTTATGTGTGGAATAGATACAGACTCGCGGATACAGAGAGCAGCTGGGGGTGTTTGCAGCAAAGGGCAGGACCAGGGCTGACTAGCCTCAGTGGACTGACTCCCTGGCCTGCCCCCCAGGAGGGCTCAGGCCTCAGCCAGCTGCCCCAGCACCGAGAGGGTCCCATAGAGGGCAGACAGGGGCCCCTGGGCTTCCGGGTCCCAGGCTGACGTGGGGCTGTTGGGCTCCATCTGCAGGCCACACTCATCCAGCAGCTCATAGGTAATGTCCAAGCCCCCCAACTCCCGGAGTGGGGCGAGGAGCTCGGGCTGGAGGGTAAAGGGGATGTTCTGGGAGCCGTTGAAGTTGGGCTCCAGGATGCTCCTCACCTTGAAGAAACAGTATCAGATGTTACAGGTCACCTCTGAGGTCAGGAAAAGAGAACCTTCATTCCCAAGGGCCAAGGGTCATGCAGGGTAACTATGGGGGCGGGAGCTGTGGGGTCGCTCCTGGTCTTATCTTGCGGTCAGTGTGGTCATGGACCCGTTGTTGGACATCACTGAGCACTGGCTCCTCAGATGCTGAATAGTGACACTAACACTTAATAGTGTGGTTTGGAATTGTGTGTGTATGCCTACGTGTACAATGTGTGCATGTACATGTACATGTCTACACACCTATGTACTTCCATATACATACATGCAGAGAGAGAGCATGCAATTTGCAAATGGTAACCATCTGAGTATAGCAGGGATGTAACTCAGATGCCCTGAGATCCCCAAACCTGGGTTCCTAGATGGCTATTTTAGAACTGGGGGGAGGGGCCCTCTGCAGGGTTGCCCAGGAAACTGAGACCTTTCCCAGGTAGACTCATGCCCACTGGGCCTCTTTCCCAGACGGAGATGCAGCCCGATTTCCCAGGCCTGTGCCCGGACCTCCCCTCTTCTTCCCTCCTTCCCCCCAGCAGCAACCCGAGTCATCTCTCCTTTCTCAGAACCATTCTCATCCCCTTCCCTCCTCTACTCCCAGGACGCCGCCCCTGGGGATTGCTCACCAGGTCCCTCTGCGGGAGGAGCATCCTCTTCTCCATGGACTGAGCCAGCAGACCAAGTTGGATGTCACTCAGCACTGGGGACAGGGGGACGTTTGGGGAAAGAGTCAGATTTTCCTCTCCCCACGGGGAACTCAGAGACCTTCATAAGCGAACTCCAAGGCAGAGGAATAAAACTCGCTGGGCATGAAGGTCAAGTTCCCTGCCCTGGGAAGTCCTCCTTCTGCTCCTGCTCGTGGGATGCTCTCCAGGAAGCTACCTGACATGGTCCAGGGTGGGCTTCGGTGGCTGGCCCTGGCATCACCGCCCTTTTCCCCTTCCACCACCACCCCCCCCCCCCCGATCCGCTGTGTGAACCTGGCTGGCCTCGCAGGCCTCGGCTCGGTCACAGGGCAAGCTTATCACACTGAGCCCCCCTGACCGCGGAGAGGCCTGTGCGGTGAGGGTGAAGAATCATAACATGCCAAGGGATCTGGAGAGGTGACACCTAATGCAGCCCTTTTGGGGCTCTGGGGGCCCCATTCTTGTGACTCCCCCATGCTTCCTCCCAACCACTCTTACCCATTAAGGCTTCAAGCAGGTAAAGGATGAGCAACTTTGGGCCAAACCATGGGTAGCCCGAGTCCTTTTGTAGTTCGGTTAGGATGGTGCCACCAGGGCCATCCAAATGCCCGAAGGGTTCCAGCTCAAGCTATGGGAGACAGGGCTTATTACTGACGGCAATAACATCAGTGATTCTGCCTGTAAATTCTGCGTCTACAAGTGATTAACCAAGGAGTGGGGGTAATGGCTCCAGGTACCCCCAGTCTGTGAGGACTGTCTTCCCTGGCCCTACTCATTGGCCACAAGGGCATAGTCCCCAACCTCAGACATCCTTCTCATCCCCCTAAGATTACCCCCCATGGTGAACTCAGAGACCATTTTCCTTTCCCCCCATGCCTTGGCCTGAAACATCCCCCATTTACAAGTGGGATCAGCCTCAGGGAGCGGCGGGCCCTCACCTTGTCCAGGAGGTCCTGAAGAGCCTCGCGGTCCACGAGCATGGCCCGGAGGCTGGAGAACACAGCACCCTGCATGCCCTTCGAGAGCTCGGCCTCTTCTACATAATGGGAAACCTCCTCTTGCAGGAGCTTGAAATCTGCCCTCGGGCATTAATGCCAACCAGAAACGGAGACAATTCTCAGATTAGAACATTGCTTTCCCTCCAACATGAGCAAAATTCCTCTTCCCTTCAAGCTGCTGCCCCAGAGCATCTCTGAAGATGGCGTGTTTGAGCTGGGACGGAAGTGCCACAAAAGGCTAGAAAGATAGAGAGTCTTTGTATGAGGTGGGGGGAGGTGGTACATGCAGAGATAAGAGGAGAGAATCCAGGTAAGGGTCACGGGAAGAGGAAGAAACTGATCAGTTGCTCACTCCTGACACGTTGGAAATAATGTGGGTTCTATATTGTACTCGAGATGAAAATGTCAGAGATTCCAACATTGGAATTCAAAATGAGGTTGTCCTGACAATTATATGAATGCTAGTGGCCTGTTTCATGAAGATTCATGCAAGAATAGGCCGTCCTTCCCCTGGCTTTGTTCCCGACCACCCGGGAGCCTGCAAGTCTTTGCACCCAGTCCAAGAGCAGGCATCTTGCCCCACCCAGCTGTTCCATGCCTGCATATGCAAATTAACCCGCCATCTTTGTTAGGTTAATTTGCATACTCATTCTTGATTGGCTTATGGTCGTAGTGGAGGTACAGTCAACTTGCATATTTCTATTTTATTATTGTAGATATAAAATGCTTGGTAATACATGAAGTTGTGCCTGTATCTTCAGGATCTATAAGTAATTAACCAAGGAGTGGATGTTGAAGACTGCCTGCTTTTACCAGGATACCTGAAGTGGCCTCCAGGTGACTTTGTGAGAGTGAGAAGTCACTAGAATGGAAGCACCAGGGAGATAAGCATTTCTGTTTGTTTCACTGCCCTATCCCAGTGCTCAGAAAATGCCTTCTGCCCAATGAGCCTTCCATAATGTTGGCTGCATGCACTCACAAATGCATGCATGCATGAATGGATGAATGAATGAATGAATGAAAAATAGCCATGCCAAAGTATAAATCTGGAATTAGAGCTCAGTTTTCTGAGTCATTTAGAAACCTCCAATTTGGATTCTGAGCTTTGCCATTTCCTACCCAACAGACTTAGGTTCCCTCCTAGTGAAAACCCAGCCCCAGGGGATCCTGCACTCTTCCTAGAAAGAGAATGGCAAGAGGTCATGTCCCTTTCTCATCCCCCAAATTTGCTTTAGAAACACTTCCTAGGCCCCTGCCCTCTACTGCCGTCACCCTCTCGATTAACCTCTTTCTGCTCCATCCTGTCCATCCCTCCACATTCCTGACCCTTCTTGATGCTCCCTGGCCCTTCCATCCCACAGAAACCACAGCCAGACCCCAGGGCCATGGTAGCATAGGCAGGGCTAATCTGCCCTGCTCACTAGATGAGTACAATGAGGACCCTTCTCAACCCCAGCAAACCATACTCCTACTGGATGGATAGAGCATCCTGTGCTGCCTAAAGGGGAAATTAAATTACCATCCAAGAGTTAGTCCCTGAAGAATCTCAGTTTCTCTATATTCTTTCCCTTCTCCCCAACCCTTGCTTATCCACTCACTACAGCCCTTTGCCCAGGGAACCAGAGTCCAGTGGCTCAGGTGAGGATGACAAAGGCAATCACCTGGGATTTCAATTGTGGAAAATGAACCGCATAGAGGGATCAGGTCCCTCCTTCCTGGCACTAAAGTCACCTGCTCACTTGTAAAGTAGGATTCCTACTGCCATTCCATTGGAAAGACTCAGTCTCCACTCCTCTTCATCCCATCCCTCACCATACATTCTCTCTCTCTCTCTCTCTCTCTCTCTCTCTCTCTCTCTCTCTCTCTCTCTTTTATTCTAGAACTAAAAAAGACAGGTGGCCCTCCTGTGACCAGGGGCCAGTGTGGATCACAGCAGGGACATAAGGAGGTGGTAGGAGGAGCTGGCTGGGGAAGGTTCCCCTGTGGGCCTGTCGGGGCTGAGCCCCAGGAGGGTGTTTCTGGGTCCAAAGAGGGTCAAGGGCTCAGCATGACCTGATGTCCAATTAAAGAATCTGCCCAACTCACCTGCTGGAATGGTTGTCTCCTCCTCATCATCTGCGATGTGCTGAATGCCTGGATGGGAAGAAGCCAGGTCAGCTGAGCCAAAGGTATCCCTGATGGAACCTCTCAGATCCTCACACGTGCAGCCCCCACACTGCCTCCTCTGGGCCAGGTGAGGCAGCTTTGCTAGGAGTGCCATGGGGACCCTTTGCATCAGAATCACCGGGGACACTGTGGAAACTCATTACTCTCTCTCACCTCACTCATACCTTCTGCATCAGGCTCTCTGAGAAGGAAGTTAGAACCTGCTTTTTCAATATAAACCTGGGTGATTCGTACCCACTCTAGTCCACATTGGAGCTCTGCCTTTTCCATGGGAAGGACATCGCCTCCTTCCTGCTCTTTGTCTTCCTGTCCCAGAGGCTCCTCCCTCACCTGTCTACTCCCTTCCTGCCAGGCTCCTGGATGATTTTAGATTTCCTGTTATGAATCGTAAGGTAAATACCTGATATACAGGATGTCTTAAGCGAACCCAGTGAAAGGGTCGTTCGACTCCCAAACGGATTGAGACCCACAGGTTGAGAACCACAGCTATATTGAATAGTGAGTGTGTACACATGTGTGGAGTGTGGGTGAGAGCGAGAGTATGTTATTTGTGGTGAGGGAACCCCCAATGTCCAAGTAGACATATGAGGCTGGCCTCCACCTGGAAGTCAACATTTGGGCGCTGAGACCAAAGACCTTGAGCTGATTACTGCATGCATTCAAAAGAATGAATGAATGAAAAATGGAGAGAAAGGAAGGAAACTGAGGCTAAGGGAAGTATAATTTGGAAGTAAAACTCGGTTTTCTGTGTAGCTTTGAAATCTCCAAATGGGTTCTGAGATTGAGACTTCCCTACCCAGCAGGCTTCAGGTTACCATTAGTAAACATCCAGTCAAACGGGTTCCTGTATTCTTTCTAAAACAAGAATGCCCCTGGTCCTCTCCCTCTCTCATCCACCAAATTTGCTTTAGAGACATTTCCAAGCCTTCTGTCCTCTACTGCCACCATTCTCTGGCTTAACCTCTTTCTGCTTCATGCCAGCCCAACCCTCCAACTTTCTGACTTATACTGCCCTTTCCCCATCCATCCTTACCCACTCCAGAACACAGGAACTATGGCCAGACCCCAGAGCAATGGTGCCATGGGAGAGCTAATCTGCCCTCCTCACCAGATGAGAACACAGAGTACCTTCCCCACCCCAGCAGACATGGACTCACCCATTGGAGGGGTTGCAGGTCCCGTGGCACCTGGAACAGAAATGAAATTACACCCAAAAGTTAGTCTCTGAAGATGTACGTTTGACTAACATTCTGCCCCCTACTCCCCAACTCCTCTTTCCCATCCACCCCTTTCATTTGCCCTGAAAGCCAGAGCCCAGGGACTCAGATGAGGACAGCAAGGCCATCATGTGAGGTTTCATTAGTAAAAAGGGGCCTCCTGGAGGGATCACATCCCTCGTTCCTTGCACTAAAGTCACCTGCTCACTTGTGAAGTGGAATTCCTACTCTCATTCCCTTGGAAAGACTCGGTCTCCACTCATCTTCCTCTCATCCCTCACCATACATTCTCTCTCTCTCTCTCTCTCTCTCTCTCTCTCTTTCTCTCTCCCTCATCCCAGAACTCAAAAAGACAGGTGGCTCTCCTGTGACCCTGGGCCAGTGTGGGTCACAGCAGGGACATAAGGAGGTGGTAGGAGGAGCTGGCTGTGGAAGGTTCCCCTGTGGGCCTGTCGGGGCTGAGCCCCAGGAGGGTGTTTCTGGGTCCAAAGAGGGTCAAGGGCTCAGCACGGCCTGAAGTGCAACTAAAGAACCTGCCCAACTTACCTACTCTTATGGGTTGCACCTCAGCATAATCTCCGATTTGGTGAATGCCTGGGTGGAAAGAAGCCAGGTCAGCTGAGCCAAGGGTATCCCTGATGGAACCTCTCAGATCCTCACACCTGCAGCCCCCACACTGCCTCCTCTGGGCCAGGTGAGGCAGCTTTGCTAGGAGTGCCATGGGGACCCTTTGCATCAGAATCACCTGGGACACTGTGGAATCTCATTAGAGTCTCTCACCTCACTCATACCTTCTGCATCAGGCTCTCTGAAAAGGAAGCTGGAACCTGCCTTTTCAATAGGCACCTGGGCGATGGTCACCTACTCTGGTCTCACATTGGAGATCGGCCTTTTCCATGGAAAGGACAGCACCTCCTTCCTGCTCTCTGTCTTCCTCTCCCAGAGGCTCCTCCCTCACATGTCTACTCCCTTCCTGCCAGGCTCCTGCGTGGTTTAACATTTCACTTAGAGAATTTTCACCTTTCTAAAACCTCTAACAATGAGATTTAGGTGTTTGACAAGGGCCAGGAGCACATGAAGGAAAGAGACAGAGGGAAACAAAAGGGTTCCCGTATTCTTTCTAAAACAAGAATGCCCTTGGTCCTCTCCCTCTCTCATCCACCAAATTTGCTTTAGAGACATTTCCAAGCCTTCTGTCCTCTACTGCCACCATTCTCTGGCTTAACCTCTTTCTGCTTCATGCCAGCCAACCCTCCAACTTTCTGACTTATACTGCCCTTTCCCCATCCATCCTTACCCACTCCAGAACACAAGAACCTTGGCTGTAGTTGGTGCCAAAGGGAGAGCTAATCTTCCCTGCTCACCAGATGAGAACAGAGAGTACCTTTCCCACCCCAGCAGACATGGACTCACCCATTGGAGGGGTGGCAGGTCCCGTGGCACCTGGAACAGAAATGAAATTACACCCTTGGAAAGACTCAGTCTCCACTCATCTTCCTCTCATCCCTCACCATACATTCCCTCTCTCTCTCTCTCTCTCTCTCTCTCTCTCTCTCTCTCTCTCTCTCTCTCTCTCTTTCTCCCTCATCCCAGAACTCAAAAAGACAGGTGGCTCTCCTGTGACCAGGGGCCAGTGTGGGTCACAGCAGGGAGATAAGGAGGTGCTAGGAGGAGCTGGCTGGGGAAGGTTCCCCTGTGGACCTGTCGGGGCTGAGCCCAGGAGGGTGTTTCTGGGTCCAAAGAGGGTCAAGGGCTCAGCACGGCCTGAAGTGCAACTAAAGAACCTGCCCAACTTACCTACTCTTATGGGTTGCACCTCAGCATAATCTCCGATTTGGTGAATGCCTGGGTGGAAAGAAGCCAGGTCAGCTGAGCCAAGGGTATCCCTGATGGAACCTCTCAGATCCTCACACCTGCAGCCCCCACACTGCCTCCTCTGGGCCAGGTGTGGCAGCTTTGCTAGAAGTGCCATGGGGACCCTCTGCATCAGAATCACCTGGGACACTGGGGAAACTCATTACTCTCTCTCACCTCACTCATACCTTCTGCATCAGGCTCTCTGAGAAGGAAGTTAGAACCTGCTTTTTCAATATAAACCTGGGTGATTCGTACCCACTCTAGTCCACATTGGAGCTCTGCCTTTTCCATGGGAAGGACATCGCCTCCTTCCTGCTCTTTGTCTTCCTGTCCCAGAGGCTCCTCCCTCACCTGTCTACTCCCTTCCTGCCAGGCTCCTGGATGATTTTAGATTTCCTGTTATGAATCGTAAGGTAAATACCTGATATACAGGATGTCTTAAGCGAACCCAGTGAAAGGGTCGTTCGACTCCCAAACGGATTGAGACCCACAGGTTGAGAACCACAGCTATATTGAATAGTGAGTGTGTACACATGTGTGGAGTGTGGGTGAGAGCGAGAGTATGTTATTTGTGGTGAGGGAACCCCCAATGTCCAAGTAGACATATGAGGCTGGCCTCCACCTGGAATTCAACATTTGGGCGCTGAGACCAAAGACATTGAGCTGATTCCTGCATGCATTCAAAAGAATGAATGAATGAAAAATGGAGAGAAAGGAAGGAAACTGAGGCTAAGGGAAGTATAATTTGGAAGTAAAACTCGGTTTTCTGTGTAGCTTTGAAATCTCCAAATGGGTTCTGAGATTGAGACTTCCCTACCCAGCAGGCTTCAGGTTACCATTAGTAAACATCCAGTCAAACGGGTTCCTGTATTCTTTCTAAAACAAGAATGCCCCTGGTCCTCTCCCTCTCTCATCCACCAAATTTGCTTTAGAGACATTTCCAAGCCTTCTGTCCTCTACTGCCACCATTCTCTGGCTTAACCTCTTTCTGCTTCATGCCAGCCCAACCCTCCAACTTTCTGACTTATACTGCCCTTTCCCCATCCATCCTTACCCACTCCAGAACACAGGAACTATGGCCAGACCCCAGAGCAATGGTGCCATGGGAGAGCTAATCTGCCCTCCTCACCAGATGAGAACACAGAGTACCTTCCCCACCCCAGCAGACATGGACTCACCCATTGGAGGGGTTGCAGGTCCCGTGGCACCTGGAACAGAAATGAAATTACACCCAAAAGTTAGTCTCTGAAGATGTACGTTTGACTAACATTCTGCCCCCTACTCCCCAACTCCTCTTTCCCATCCACCCCTTTCATTTGCCCTGAAAGCCAGAGCCCAGGGACTCAGATGAGGACAGCAAGGCCATCATGTGAGGTTTCATTAGTAAAAAGGGGCCTCCTGGAGGGATCACATCCCTCGTTCCTGGCACTAAAATCACCTGCTTACTTGTGAAGTGGAATTCCTACTCTCATTCCCTTGGAAAGATTCGGTCTCCACTCATCTTCCTCTCATCCCTCACCATACATTCTCTCTCTCTCTCTCTCTCTCTCTCTCTCTCTCTCTCTCTCTCTCTCTCTCCTCTCTCTCTCTCTCTCATCCCAGAACTCAAAAAGACAGGTGGCTCTCCTGTGACCCTGGGCCAGTGTGGGTCACAGCAGGGACATAAGGAGGTGGTAGGAGGAGCTGGCTGTGGAAGGTTCCCCTGTGGGCCTGTCGGGGCTGAGCCCCAGGAGGGTGTTTCTGGGTCCAAAGAGGGTCAAGGGCTCAGCACGGCCTGAAGTGCAAGTGAAGAACCTGCCCAACTTACCTACTCTTATGGGTTGCACCTCAGCATAATCTCCGATTTGGTGAATGCCTGGGTGGAAAGAAGCCAGGTCAGCTGAGCCAAGGATATCCCTGATGGAACCTCTCAGATCCTCACACCTGCAGCCCCCACACTGCCTCCTCTGGGCCAGGTGAGGCAGCTTTGCTAGGAGTGCCATGGGGACCCTTTGCATCAGAATCACCTGGGACACTGTGGAATCTCATTAGAGTCTCTCACCTCACTCATACCTTCTGCATCAGGCTCTCTGAAAAGGAAGCTGGAACCTGCCTTTTCAATAGGCACCTGGGCGATGGTCACCTACTCTGGTCTCACATTGGAGATCGGCCTTTTCCATGGAAAGGACAGCACCTCCTCCCTGCTCTTTGTCTTCC
This sequence comes from Vespertilio murinus, assembly GCA_963924515.1. Classification (NCBI taxonomy): domain Eukaryota; kingdom Metazoa; phylum Chordata; class Mammalia; order Chiroptera; family Vespertilionidae; genus Vespertilio; species Vespertilio murinus. The sequence continues at coordinate 4,192,759 of OZ004717.1, read as the reverse complement.
TCTCCCAGAGGCTCCTCCCTCACGTGTCTACTCCCTTCCTGCCTGGCTCCTGCGTGGTTTAACATTTCACTTAGAGAATTTTCACCTTTCTAAAACCTCTAACAATGAGATTTAGGTGTTTGACAAGGGCCAGGAGCCCATGAAGGAAAGAGACAGAGGGAAACAAAAGGGTTCCCGTATTCTTTCTAAAACAAGAATGCCCTTGGTCCTCTCCCTCTCTCATCCACCAAATTTGCTTTAGAGACATTTCCAAGCCTTCTGTCCTCTACTGCCACCATTCTCTGGCTTAACCTCTTTCTGCTTCATGCCAGCCCAACCCTCCAACTTTCTAACCTTTTCTGACCTTTCCCCATCCATCCTTACCCACTCCAGCCCACAGGAACTATGGCCAGACCCCGGGGCGATGGTGCCATGGGAGTGCTAATCTGCCCTCCTCACCAGATGAGAACAGAGAGTACCTTCCCCACCCCAGCAGACATGGACTCACCCATTGGAGGGGTGGCAGGTCCCATGGCACCTAGAACAGAAATGAAAGTACACCCAAAAGTTAGTCTCTGAAGATGTACCTTTGACTACAGTCTTCCTGATACTCCCCAACTCCTCTTTTCCATCCAACCCTTTCATTTGCCCTGAAAGCCAGAGCCCAGGGACTCAGATGAGGACAGCAAGGCCATCATGTGAGGTTTCATTACTAAAAAGGGGTCTCGTGGAGGGATCACATCCCTCATTCCTGGCACTAAAGTCACCTGCTTACTTGTGAAGTGGAATTCCTACTGCCATTCCCTTGGAAAGATTCAGTCTCCAATCTTCTTCCTCTCATCCCTCACCATACATTCTCTCTCTCTCTCTCTCTCTCTCTCTCTCTCTCTCTCTCTCTCTCTCTTTTATCCTAGAACTCAAAAACACAGGTGGCCCTCCTGTGACCCTGGGCCAGTGTGGGTCACAGCAGGGACATAAGGAGGTGCTAGGAGGAACTGGCTGGGGAAGGTTCCCCTGTGGGCCTGTCAGGGCTGAGCCCCAGGAGGGTGTTTCTGGGTCCAAAGAGGGTCAAGGGCTCAGCACGGCCTGAAGTCCAACTAAAGAACCTGCCCAACTTACCTACTATAATGGGTAGCATCTCTGCGATGTGGTGAATGCCTGGGTAGGAAGAAGCCAGGTCAGCAGAGCCAAGGGTATCCCTGATGGAACCTCTCAGATCCTCACACCTGCAGCCCCCACACTGCCTCCTCTGGGCCACGTGTGGCAGCTTTGCTAGGAGTGCCATGGGGACCCTTTGCATCAGAATCACCTGGGACACTGTGGAAACTCATTAGAGTCCCTGACCGCACTCTATACATTCTGCATCAGGCTCTCTGAAAAGGAAGCTGGAACCTGCCTTTTCAATACAAACCTGGGCGATGGTCACCCACTCTGGTCTCACATTGGAGATCCGCCTTTTCCATGGAAAGGACAGCACCTCCTTCCTGCTCTTTGTCTTCCTCTCCCAGAGGATCCTCCCTCACATGTCTACTCCCTTCCTGCCAGGCTCCTGGGTGGTTTCACATTTCACTTAGAGAATGTTCACCTTTCTAAAACCCCTAACAATGAGATTTAGGTGTTTGATAAGGGCCAGGAGCCCATGAAGGAAAGAGACAGAGGGAAAGCAGTCCCAATATAGAGACCCCATAGACCACAGTGACGCAGTATCCAGAGAGAAGAAAGACAAAGAGGGAACTAATCGAGTGTGTGGTGGTTTATGATGACGTGAGGAAATTCCCTTGAGGACAGATTGCAGTGAACCGAGGGGCATGGACACCAAGGAAGCAATGAGCCCAGTGCAGAAGATTCTTTATGGAAATTGTCTGTGAGGGGACACTGAGTGGGAAGAGGGGACATGCATGAGAGAGGAGTTATGAGATGACAGAGACCCGACCTTGTGGTCATGTCAGGGAAGGCTCCAGGTGAACTGGAGAGAGGGAAGATAGATTTGACTCAGCCACCTTATCACACATTGATCTCCATCAGCTCTAGAGAGAGTGTCTCACTTCCATTTCATAGATAAGATGGGGCACAGAGGAATTCTGGTTTTCTCCAAAGGCACAAAGCAAGCTTTATGGCAAGTTCTTGAACTCTTCTTCACATTAGTTTACTCTATGGAGTGTCAGGAGGATGAAATTAGTTCATGGAATGCACTGGGCATTCTTTATAAAGGTACCTTGCAGCCGCCCTTAGGCCTGAACTGTAGAAACAGACAAGCCCCAGGAGCAGGACATGACTTGCAGACACTGCTATGAGCTAGCCCTCAAAGTCCATTTCCATTTAGTTCACACTTGTCAACACTTACAAAACATAATTTTGAAGTTTGAGCTTAACTACTGACCCCTCAAGATTGGAGCGCACATATTCATTCCATGTATTACCACTGACTGAACAGCACTGGGAGGAGGACAAGCCCCTCACCAGAAGTTCACATGTTACAGTGAGAACACTGTAGTGAAGTGGTTCTGAACTTCCCTAATACCGTGACCCTTAATACAGTACCTCAAGTTTGGTGACCCAACCGACCGAAAGATTATTTTTGTTGCTACTTCATAACTGTAACTTTGCTCCTGTTATGAATCATAATGTAAATATCTGATATGCAGGATGTCTTAGGTGACCCAGTGAAAGGGTCGTTCGACTCCCAAACGGATGGAGACCCACAGGTTGAGAACCACAGCTATAGTGAATAGTGAGTGTGTACACATGTGTGGAGGGTAGGTGAGAGGGAGAGGATGTTATTTCTGGTGAGGGAACTCCCAATCTCCAAGTAGATATATGAGGCTGGCCTCCACCTGGAATTCAACATTTGGGCGCTGAGACCAAAGACCTTGAGCTGATTACTGCATGCATTCAAGTTAATGAATGAATGAAAAATGGAGAGAAAGGAAGGAAAGTGAGGCTAAGGGAAGTATAATGTGGAAGTAAAACTCGGTTTTCTGTGTAGCTTTGAAATCTCCAAATGGGTTCTGAGATTGAGACTTCCCTACCCAGCAGGCTTCAGGTTCCCTTTAGTAAACACCTAGTCAAAAGGGTTCCTGTATTCTTTCTAAAACAAGAATGCCCTTGGTCCTCTCCCTCTCTCATCCACCAAATTTGCTTTAGAGACATTTCCAAGCCTTCTGTCCTCTACTGCCACCATTCTCTGGCTTAACCTCTTTCTGCTTCATGCCAGCCCAACCCTCCAACTTTCTGACTTATACTGACCTTTCCCCATCCATCCTTACCCATTCCAGCCCACAGGAACCTTGGCTGTAGTTGGTGCCAAAGGGAGAGCTAATCTTCCCTGCTCACCAGATGAGAACAGAGAGTACCTTCCCCGCCCCAGCAGACATGGACTCACCCTTTGGAGGGGTTGCAGGTCCCATGGCACCTAGAAAAGAAATGAAATTACATCAAAAATTAGTCTCTGTAGATGTAAGTTTGACTAACATTCTGCCCCCTACTCCCAAAATCCTCTTTTCCATCCACCCCTTTCATTTGCCCTGATAGCCAGAGCCCAGGGACTCAGATGAGGACAGCAAGGCCATCATGTGCGGTTTCATTACTAAAAAGGGGCCTCGTGGATGGATCACATCCCTCATTCCTGGCACTAAAGTCACCTGCTCACTTGTGAAGTGGAATTCCTACTGCCATTCCCTTGGAAAGACTCAGTCTCCATTCCTCTTTCCTCCACCACCCCCTTCCTCTCACACACACACCCTTACCCTAGAACCCAAGGAAGACAGGTGGCTCTCCTGTGACCAGGGGCCAGTGTGGGTCACAGCAGGGAGATAAGGAGGTGCTAGGCTGAGCTGGCTGTGGAGGGTTTCCCTGTGGGACTGTTGGGCCTGAGCCTCTGGGGGGGTGTTTCTGGGTCCAAAGAGGGTTAAGGGCTCAGCACGGCATGAGGTCCGAGTAAAGAACCTGCCCAACTCACTTGAAAAGGTTTCCTCATCATCATCATCTTCGATGTGGTGAATGCCTGGGTGGAAAAAAGCCAGGTCAGCAGAGCCAAGGATTTCCCTGCTGGAGTCTCTCACATCCCCGCACCTGCAGCCCCCACACTTCCTCCTCTGCACCAGGTGAGGCATCCTTGCTCACAGTGCCATGGGGACCCTCTGCATCAGAATCACCTGGGATTGCTGAGACTGGTTTGGCTCAGAGGACAGAGCATTGGCCTATGGACTGAAAGGTCCCGGGTTTGATTCCGGTCAAGGGCATGTACCTTGGTTGCAGGCACATCCCCCGTGGGCAGTGTGCAAGAGGCACCTGATCAATGATTCTCTCTCATCAGTGTTTCTTACTCTCTATCCCTCTCTCTTCCTCTCTGTAAAAAATCAACGAAATATTTTTTTTTAAAAAAAAAGGAATCACCTGGAACACTGTGGAATCTCATTAGAGTCCCTCTCCTCACTCATACTTTCCGCCTCAGGCTCTCTAAACGGGAAGCTGGAACCTGCCTTTTCAATAGGCACCTGGGCGATGGTCACCCACTCTGGTCTCACATTGGAGATCGGCCTTTTCCATGGAAAGGTCAGCACCTCCTTCCTGCCCTTTGTCTTCCTCTCCCAGAGGCTCCTCCCTCACATGTCTACTCCCTTCCTGCCAGGCTCCTGGATGATTTCACATTTCACTTAGAGAATGTTCACCTTTCTGAAACTCCTAAGGATGAGATTAAAGTGTTTGACAAGGGCCAAGAGCCCATGAAGGAAGGAGACCGAGGGAAAGCAGTCTCATTATAGAGACCCCATAGGCCATGTTGATGCAATATCCAGGGAGAAGAGTGTCCAAGTTGGGAATAATCAAGTGTGTATTCGTTGATGATGATGTGAGGAAATTCCCTTGAGGACAGACTGCAGTGGGCCAAGGCATGAACACCAAGGAGGCAATAAGCCCAGAGCAGAGATTCTTTATGGAATTTGTCTGTGAGGGGACACTGAGGGGAAGAGGAGACATGCCTGAGAGAGGGATTATGAATGGTTATGGGTCAGGGGAAGGGTCCGGGGAAGGTTATGGGTCAGGAGAAGGTTAATTGGAGTGAGGGAAGATAGATTTGGCTCAGCCACCTTATCACACATTGACCTCCATCAGCTCTAGAGAGAGTGTCTCACTTCCATTTCATAAAGAAGATGGGGCACAGAGGAATTCTCTTTTTCTCCAAAGGCACAAAGCAAGCTTTATGGCAAGTTCTTGAACTCTTCTTCACATTGGTTTACTCTATGGAGTGTCGGGAGGATGGAATTAGCTCAATGAAGTGCAATGCTCAGTGCACTGGGCATTCTTTATAAAGGTACCTTGTACCCACCCTTAGGCCTGACCTGTAGAAAAAGTCAAGCTCCAGGAGCAGGACATGACCTGCAGACACTGCTATGAGCTAGCCTTCAAAGTCCATTTCCATTTAGTTAACACTCGTCAACACTTATAAAACTTAGTTTGAAATTTGACTTCAGCCACTGACCCCACAAGACTGGAGACCTCATACTCATTCCATCTATTGTCACTGACAGGAGTTCAATGACTGCAGGACCTACAGTCACCATATGTTGCAGGGAGGACTCTGTAGATAGCTGTGTCTATGTGTGCATGGGTGTACAAGTGTGTTTGTGTGTGTGTGTGTGTGTATGTGTGTGTGTGTGTGTGTATGTGTGTTTGAGAGAGAGAGAGAGAGAGAGAGAGAGAGAGAGAGAGAGAGAGAGAAAGTTTTATATATGATGAATTCAGCACCTGATCTCTGAACAGCTGGACCCTACCTTTATCAGGCTGATGTCTCCCTGAGACTCACATTTGGGCAGGGAGAGGCTAAGGATCATGAGCTGGTTGTGTTCATAGCACCCACTATTGAATCCTAGTTTGTAGTTGTGTTTGCAAATGACTCTCCAATGTGAAGTCAGAATTCATTTGGGTATTGGGCAACTGTGCATTTTGAGGCAGATGAGGGAGGGAGAGATGCAGATACAATTCTGCATGACAGGACACTTCATTTGCAGTTGTGTTCCTTTTGTGCCAATATGTTACAGGCTCTGCCATGAGAAGTATGGGTAACCTTGGAGATCTCTGTGCTCTCCTCCCTTCATCCCCCACGAGAGCTACTGGTAGTGGAGGGACCTTGAACAGAGATGGGTGGGAGTAGGATCGCACTTACCCAGTGTTAAGCAACCCCTTCTGTCTCTCTCCATGTAGGATACTGTCTCTGCCTCTGAGAACAACAGTTCAGTGGGATTTTGCTTGGAGGTGGCTGTGGTTAGTGGTGATGTGTGCCTGGACAGCTGGGAAATGCTGCTTCTCTCTCTGATCAGGTTCAGAAGCCAAGGTTGCCTGATGACGGTCTCCCCTTCTCATTTCTCTTTTCAGGAGAAGCAGACCCCACACCCCACCTGCCTCCTTCAGCCTCTGCTTACCCCAGCCTTTGTTGTAGAAAACCAGCTGCTTCCTCCTATAGGCCAGCACGGAGCCCTTGGGCACAGTCAGCTTCTTCTGTCTCACTTTGCTACCCCCTCCCTGTCCTTCACCCTGGGAACAGAAGCCAGGAAGCACCGTCATACGTGCATGTTGTTTTAAAGTTAAATACATCTAGAAAGCTCATGAGAAAAGGATCAGCAGCCCCTTGTCCTCACTCTTTACTCCTGGTTTCTAGAGCCTGCTCTTTTTTTCCTTATTTCATCCATATTTACCTTCACATGCTCAACTTCATGTTGATACTGCAATGATTAGATTTTTATATATTCAAGTATATCTAGTCACTTCCTCTTGTTGATAATGAGGCTTTCATTTTCCTACTCTTTATGGGAGCCAAAGCAATTTACAAAAGGATAATACTCAACTAAAGCCTCTTCTAATCTTCCTTTCTGGGCAAGGGCATCATCCAAATCTAGTTTCCTTTACCCTCCTGCCACATCCAAGAGGTGAGAGAGCACTGAGAAGCTCTTGTGAGTTCATAGTCCAGGAGCACAGGCTCACTAAAAAACAAATGCTGGGACCCATCCATAGAACTATAGAGTATTTCTCTTCTCATACATCTTACCACCATCATATCACTAGAGCTGATTTGCCAGAGTTCCTTTTATCACATGTATCATGTTCAACTTTTCACAAACAAAAATGACAAGGCATATTCAAGAATAACAAACAATAGTTTGAAGGTAGAGTAAGTTGAAAATCAGACTCAACTATAACATGGATGTTGGAATTCTTAGGTCGGGAATTTTAAACCACTGTGATTAATTTGCTAAGAGGTCTAATGGAAAACATAGACAAAATGCAAGTGCAGATGGTTAATGTAAGCAGAAAAATGGAAAGTCTAAGAAAAAGTAAAAGAGAAATGCTAGAGAGATAAAAATACTGCAACATCGAGGGCAGCTTTCTTTCAGAGGTGCTTGCAGTGAAATAAAGAAATCTTTTGTTTATCTCACTAGTAGACTGGAGACAGGTGAGAGGAAAACTTCTGCACTTGAGAAAAATCTCAAAAATACAAAGCAAAGAGAAAAATGACTTAAAATGAAGCATAATATCCAACAACTGTGTGACAGACAGAAAGCTGTAAAAATACATGTAATGAGAATATAAGGAAAAGAGAGATATGAACATAAAAAATATTTGAAGCAATAATAAATGAGGATTTTCCTCCCAATTAATGTCAGACACCAAATCACATCCAGGGCCCATGAATTCAAACTACAGAAAATGACAGATAAGGAGAAACCAAGATGGCGGCATAGGTAAACACCTAAACTGCTGCCTCCCACAACAATTTCAAAAATACAACTAAAAGACAAAACAGACATCATCCAGAACCACAGGAAGGCTGGCTGAGTGGAAATTCTACAACTAGAAGGAAAGAGAAAAGCACACTGAGATGCAGGGGAACTGCAAAAGGCTAAAGTACGAAGGCACATGCACATGGAGAGGACTGGTAACTGAGTACTCAGCTGGCTTTCTCAAGTGGGAGGCAGACAAAAGCTCCTGACTCCGCTGAACTCCAGCTCTTGGCAAGACTCTGGAGACCCAGAAACTGGACTGTCAGGCAGCAGGCAAAACTCAAGGGCGGCTTTCTCTCAGACGTGCTTTCAGTGATTACTGAGGGACACTAAGACCCAGGGGTCGCCAAAACCGGTTTGTCTCAGTGGACAGAGCATCAGTCTGTGGACTGAAGGGTCCCAGGTTCGATTCCGGTCAAGGGTATGTACATTGGTTGCAGGCACATCCCCAGTAGGGAGTGTGCAGGAGGCAGCTGGTTGATGTTTCTCTCTCGTCGATGTTTCTAGCTCTTTATTCCTCTCCCTTCCTCTCTGTAAAAATTCAATAAAATATATTTAAATAAAAAGACTCAGGGGTCTATTAGGTTGGGGCTGAGGGGAAGCCAATGCTATCTGCTCCACCCTGAGACTCCACCCCATTCAAGCTGAGCACAGAGGCTTTTGCAAGTCTTGTCTCATAAGGGTGTCTCCAGCACAGAAGTTCTCCCAACATAGACACAGCTGATACTCACAGCCAATTGGCCTGGAGTTCAGTTCCTCCCAGTTATACCAACAACAATCAAGGCTTAATTACAACAAGACTGTGCACACAGTATACAAAGGGGTACACCAAGAGTGTCCATCTCAGGAAATTGGGGAGGCTAAGCCACCGGGTCCTATAGGACACCTAGCACACAAAGCCACTCTATCAACTCAGGGGCATTTGCAGCTACCCCTTCAGATTTATCAGAATCTATCCCTTACCAAAGCAACTGTAATACCACATAATTAAATCTACTTGCTTGCTATTTTATCCATCGGTGTCCCCACCTCATACCTTGACCCAACTATTCAGAGGGATGGAGAATTTCCCAGAGACATTCGCGCTGCTGAGGTCCTGCAGCTCAGTGCTGTTGAGCAGCTCCACGGTGTCGGTCACAACATACAGATTCACCCCTGCTTTCCGGCATTGCTTCAGGATGACCGGCTCTGGGTTCAGCAGTTTCCTGCAGGGAAAAGAGGGTCAGAGTGGGAAGAGATGCCTTCCCAGGTGGCCCTGGGTCACCCTGCTCCTCGGGACCTGGAAGGGGTATCCTTGCCACAGGTAGAAAGATCCTGGCACGTGGGTTAGGTTATCAAGGAGAGTGATACATCTTCTTTGCTACATTTTCTGATGGGGGTGTGGGAAGGAGAGTAGGCAGGCTGTTTTGTGAAAGGCAGTGGCATCTTCCAAAATTATATTGGTCCTGTTAGAGGGCAGTTTATAGATGCCCAGTGCCGGGCGGGGACAGGTCCACGTGGTTGACAACAGTCCCTTGGCAGCCTGACCACTGTCCAGAGGCACAGTCAGGGTGGGGTGGGGCAAACGGGTAAAGGTGATGGAGCCGGAGATGCTGGATGAGTTTCCAGGCCCAGCACAGGGGGGGTGGGCAGGCACTGTCCTTGGCAGGTGGCGGGGAAGGCTGCGGTGAAGATGCGGGTCTGTGCGGGGACGTGACGGGTTGAAAGTACCGAGGACGGATTTCATCTGCGTTTCCGTTCTCAGACTCAACTCTCGTTCCACTAAAGGCCCCACTGGGTTGGGCCCAGTAGAGAGCCGAGGGGAATACTGAGAGATCCTTTGCTTCTCAGAGGAGGAGGTCCCAGTCTTCCCGTCACCCTTTGGGGGAAGTCAAGGCCCTTCCCGTGTCTCTAAGATGTTGTGTCATCTGACATTCACTCACCTCCAGGCCTCACTTCTGTCACCTTCATCCTGGTTGGCTTACTCCCACCTCACTGACTTCCCGCGGCTCCGGAAAGCACCAAGCCGGTCCTGGCCCAGGCTTCATACCCCTCATCTGGACCACTCCCCTCCTGCTCTTTGCTCCCTTTATTCTGCAGGTCTCAGTTCATCTGTTAGCTCCACAGAGAGACCTACATTGGCCCCTCCATCCAGCCCTCTTCCCCTGCTCCTGACACCACTCTCGGAGGTCCCCACAGTCTGCACCTGCCTTCAGGTGAAACTCGTCACGTGTCAACATCCTTTTACCGAAAGTGTCTCATTGCGTTTCTTTTCACATTGCAAGTTTGACTGCAGATAGACTTTTTTTCTTGGTGCTACTATAGTAGATAATAAAATGTATCCCTCAAATCAGAGCCTCTTCAACTGCTGAAAATTTTCTAGGACAAATTTCATTTTCTTTTCCTGCCACATGCTCTTTTACACCACGAAGTCTTTGTGTTTGTTCTAATAAGTCTTACAAGACACCAGGAGAAACTGTGCCACGCCCAGTCAAAAATAACTTTGTCTCCAATAGCCTGTGATCCTCACTAATTGCTTTAGCATCTCTTTGCATTGATAGAAATACTATTTAGGCCTGGCCTGTGTTGCTCAGTGGTTCGGTGTCAACCTATGAACCAGGAGGTCAAGGTTCAAACCCTGATCAAGGTACATGCCCGGATTACAGGCTCGATCCCCAATAGGGGTTTTCAGGAGTTAACCAATGATTCTCTCTCATTATTGATGTTTCTATCGTTGTCTCTCTCTCCCTTCCTCTCTGAAATCAATAAAAATATATTTTTTTAAATAAAGAAATACTCTTCAAATTGAAATCTCTGTTTCTAAAAGGACTTTCCCACAGGCACTGAGGTAAGCTAAATTCTAAGACTCTGAGCCATACTTTGTTTAAACAGAGTTTCAGAGCCTTTGCCTCACTTAAATTAATACTTTAACTTATTTTTTATTGCTTATTTTTCTCACTCACTGCATGTCCCCTGCCCCAATAAATACGTTTTAGGGCAGGGATTTTTAACCTTCTTGTTATTACTCTCCACAAATCAACATAGTAATGGACAACTGCAGGGTTTTTTTTTATTTCAGAGAGGGAGAGTGAGAGATAAATAGAAACATCAATGAGGAGCACCATTGATCAGCTGCCTTCTGCATACCCTCCCCCCCACCCTCACCCCATCCCCTAAGGATCGATCCTGCAACCCAGGCATGTGCCTTTGACCAATAATTGAACTGTGACCTCCTGGTTCATTGATCAATGCTCAGTCACTGAGTCAGCCAGGCAACAACCGCCGCTTTAATGAACACATTAGATAACTCATCATGCCCTGGTCAGTTTGGCTGGGTGGATGGAGCGTCGGCCTGCAGACTCAAGGGTCCCAGGTTCGATTCCGGTCAGGGGCATGTACCTTGGTGGCAGGCATATCCCCAGTAGAGGGTGTGCAGGAGGCAGCTGATCGATGTTTCTCTCTCATTGATGTTTCTAACTCTCTGTCCCTCTCCCTTCCTCTCTGTAAAAATTCAATAATTATTTTAGATGAAAATGTAAATTCCCAAGAAGGACAGTGTGATCCGGGGTGTCATTTTGTTCATTCTGAGCCTCTTTGCCCACGAGGAGAGCTGAGTGTGGGGCCCATTGACCAGATTCCCCCACCCCTGGCCTCACCTCTCCTGAAGCTCTGTCCAGGTTTCGTGTGGGGTGCTAACAATCTGGTACTCAAGGGAGGACCCTCGGCACACAGTTGTCTCCTCTGAGAAGCCCGCTTCTGCCCCAGCATTCACGTTTCCAGTTGCCTGCTGCTTCCTGACCACGGTGTCACTGAAGAGGGCAGGCACTTTCACAGCAGTCTCTGGAAACAGACAAGGTACCTAAGATTCAGCCAAGGATTCCCTCTGGAACAGCTGGGAAATGACATGGAAAAAGAAAAACTGATCCCTAGCTCGCCCCAGCTCTCCCACTCAACAGAATCTCAACCAAGAAACTAACTCACCAGCCAACATTTTGAGTGTAAATTATTCCCGAGGACTTTTGAACCCACCCAGGGGCTGGATAACAGAGATAACTGCCCTAACCCTTAGGACTGATGAGGTCCCTGGGTGGGTATCTCACCATGTCTTACCTGCTGCACCCTTCTCCCTGCACCCTTGTTTTGCAACCCCAGCCTTTTATGCCCGTGGCTCACAATACCTGGGGCCGAAGAACCTCGTTCGAGGATGTGCATGAGGGAGACGTCAAGTGGGACATCGGGTAGTTGCCAAAACAGAGAGCGAGCCTTCTTCCTCTGTATTAGAGAAAACCGGCGTATCTTGGTGGCCCTCTCCAAGCATTTGACAGGTCTGAGTTTTTTGTCTCCGATCTCTTTGACCAACTTCTTGGTAGCTTTCTCAAACAGGGAGGGCATGTTGCTAGGGGCAGAGAGAAGGGAAGCACAAAGATCAGGTGGGTCTTCCAGATGAGATTAAAATGAGTGTTCAGGTGTTATTTAGAGAGAGTTGGCAGTGACCTGACTGTGCCATAGGCCTTTGTCTTATCTACACAGTGAAGTCACATGCATGTGCAAATGGCCCTCCTGTTACCTGGAACGGGCCCTGGGTCTTCCTCAAATAACTGTCCACCAGGATGGGCTTTAGTGAACAGACGAGATACCAACACCTGAGTCCCTGCTGGTCAGGGGACCAATGAGCACTTGCTTAACTTGTTGGATGTGCCAAAAAGGTAGGCAAGTTCCTCTCCACAACCAAATGTATGCACTTCCTTATGCTAGCACCGTTCACATCAAGCTAGCCACATTGTACGATGGTCAGTCCCCCAGGAGGACTGACTGGTAGTGTGTGTGAACCACGTGGTTCAGTGCTGCAAAGCCCGTGCTTTTTAAGATCTTACCGAGTCTTACTGTGACTGAAACAGAACAAGAGTGTGGCCGTCACAATGGTGGAAGTGAGATGGTTAAATAAAAATCCGGACGCCTGCATTGTTGTGCTAAGTGGACCATGATTCACTAGAAAATTATGAAGTGCCTCATTTCCAGGGGTCAGGAGCCTTGTGGGGAATTCATCAATCTGTACTCGTCAACGTGTAGCCATCCGCCTGTAATCCTAACCACATTCTCATTCTGCTTTAACCACTTCCATTTCCAAAGCATGACGTCAGTAAGATGGCAGCACACGACCTTTCAGCCCTCAGCCCTCCTCGGAAACACCAGTTCTGACAACCAGCTGGGGACAAAAGGTTCCTCTGGGGGAGCCCAGAGTCCAAGGGATCAAAACCTCCAGGAATGGAAGCAGAGCCGCTTCACATCCCCCCTCCTCCGAGGCAGCACAATTCAATCAAGAGTAACCCCGTGGCCCACGCTTCTCCCATGGCAGAGGAGAGCACAGTGATCGTGGCTCCCACCCTGTAGGACACTCCTAAGTGGCCTGCTTCTCTTTCGTCCCACCCACAGTGCTCAGATGGGTGGGCATGGTTGAAGGCTCTGAGGACAGGTAGATGGCATTGATAAATGAGTGGGTAGAGAAGATGTACATTTACACACTAGACCAGACTATGACTCCACCATATCAGGAATGAAATCTTGCCATTTGGGACAACTTGGATGGACCTAGAGGACATTATACTAAGCGAAATAATCAGACAGAGAAAGACAAATACCATAGGATTTCATTTATATGTGGAATCTTAAAAACAAACAAACAAATAAACAACATAAAACAGACCCATAGATACAGAGAATAAGCTGGTAGTTGCCAAAGGGAAGAAGGTGAAGATGGGTGAAAAACAAGATGTATCAAAGGTATATCCCTCAGCCTTTCCTGCTCATGTGTTGTCACCCAGATTTATTCTGCATTAGGGAGCACTGTAGGAAGAAGTGCTAATTTGGGGGTGGGGGGATTTGAGAGTGGGAGGGGGTGTTTGTCAATCTAAAACAAACCAAACACATCTCTACCCATTTCTCAAACCTATTGAGAACATTTCTCCCTCTCTCTGGCTGTAGAATTGTTATTGCCATAATTAGCTAGTTAATAGTAATAAAAGGAAAAAGCAAAGGGGAGGCCACACACTGTAAGCACGGTCATCTGGGCAGCTTCATGTTCCCCAGGGAACCACGGTCCACTCCCTGCAGGTCACTGGGGGAAGGGACAGAACAAAGGGGGGAAGGGCACGTGTGCAGTAGAAGTGGGGGTTGGGGAGGGTGGGGGTGTAGGGGGTGTAGGCCTGTCAGTCTAGCCTGGGGAACAATGGGTTGGCAAGGGGGTGACCCATCAGAAAAGCATGTGAAATCTTGAAGAGTTAGTTGGTTCGTTTGGAGAAGCTCCTGGTTAAAACCCGAGATCCCTCTCTCATTTGCTCTTGTTCTCTCTCTCTCTCTCTCTCTCTCTCTCTCTCTCTCTCTCTCTGTGACCTGCTCTCAGCCCTGTGCTCGCCTGGTCTCTCTTCATGGTCATGTGGCCTTACACAGCCCCATGGCCCATGCTGTGCTGACCCCACACACCATGGACTAAGCTGGGAACACAGCTAAGCCAGCTAGCCAGGTGCTGACTGGATTGGACTTTAACTTGGAGCAGAAATTCTGGGCAGTGGCCTTGATCCTAAGCCTGCTGAAGGCAAGACTGGACCTCTTCCATGACTAGACAGAAATAGGACCTCCCATGACCAGACAGAGAAGAGAGACAGAACAAAGGGGAGATGGGCACATGTGCAGTAGAAGTGGGGGTTGGGGAGGGGGACCCCCTTATTTCACATCATCAATAAAGCTCTCCCCGAAATGCCATCCTCCTGTGGAAGCCTCAGGAAATGCTTTTCTTCCCAACACTCCAAGCAGCCCACTTCCACCCGTAACAGTACCTTCTCCCTCCCCCCTGGTCCCTGGTTAGCACTTACCAGGTGTGTATTGTTTTTGTCTTAAAGAGAAAGGCTCCAACAGGTAGGGCTCCTTCCAATCTCCAGACCGCCTGAGGTCAGACAAAACCCAGAGAACAGAGAAGGGCAACTCTGCTGATCTGCCCACCAGCAGGTCCGGGACTCAAGTTCCAGGGCGGGGCGTATTCCCGTAACCGGAAGCAGAGGAGGGCTGGGTGTGGTCGCAGGGCCCTGAGCCCTACTTCGGGGCCTCCTGGGGACCCAGGAGGGGCGGGCTCAGGAAGCAGCTGTGGCGCCTTCCTGCAGAGCCTGGGCACCCTCTTCCACCTCCTAGAGGACCAGCTTGCTCAGCTCAGCTTGAGGTCACTGCCCCGCTGCAGTGTGCTCAAGGGTTGCCGCTAGGCGGCCCCAGCTAGCGGCTACTTGACCTTCCAGCGCTTCCTGGCCAGTCTACAAGCCCAGACTGGTTCCAGCAGCAGGTCAGCGCCGCTTGGGCCAGAGCCTGGCCAGCGCTGAATGTGGGGCCAAGGTGCAGGAGGTAGCCCACTGCCTGAGGGAGCTGCTGGCTGTGGCCTGTGCCCACATGGCTCTGCCCTGGCCCCTGCCTCCCCCCCAGGCTCCTGGCTGGCAGCAGCAGACCATCCTAATGCTGAAAGAACGGAACCGACTCCTCACGCAAGAGGTTGATGGACAAGAGCCAGCAGGCCAGGCAGCTGGAGCAGAAGTCCTGGTATTAGGGAATCCTACCTAATAAAAGAGAAACATGCAAATTGACTGTGCCTTCACTGTGCTACCAGCCAATAGGAGTGAGTATGCAAATTAACCCAACCAAGATGGTGAGGCCCATAGGGACCAGGTGGTGCTGGGGCTGCTAGAGGATAGGGACACATACCCTCAGGGGGCCTGCATCCAGCAGCCCCCGGATCAGACACACAAACCCACAGGAGGCCAGCACCCAGCAGCCCCGGGATCAAAGACACAAACCCACAGGGAGGCCAGCACCCTGCAGCCCCAAGCCCGGCCACCCTGGACCTGTGGCTGGGAGAGGGGGAGTGGATTGGAGACACAAACTCACAGGCCTGGCACCCAGCAGCCCCAAGGCCCAAGGTGGAGGCGCTTGGGCTGCTGACAGGGGGGAGGGGCGGGGGCGACATGGAAGGGCCCAGCAGAGACACAAACCTGCAAGAAACCTGTGGAAAGGGACATAAACTATCATAATTTTATCTCCCTTTCCACAAGAGGAGAAAATTACCCTGGATTGTTTAGTGATGTGGCCCACACCTTTCTACAAACACAGGAAATGTTATGACCACTTCCAGGAAGGTCTGGTCATAATACCATCTCCAGGGTATAATGCTACTGTGGCAAATCATCCAAGAGAGGAAACAAGCTTTTGTTGGGTTTCTTCTGAACGTCAGAGAACGTGCCACCCCAACATAAGCCGTGTTGTTATGTTGATGACCTTGAGCTGCAGATGCTTGAAAAACAGCAAATGCATGCAGAGGATTTCACAGAAGTCTCCTGATCTGCCTAAAATCCGACACCCCAAAAGGAGCTCAAATGTCATAGGGCCCCTTGACGGGAGACGTGTCATCAGGCAGAGAAGACCGACTCCAGTCATAGGGTAGGAGAGTAGAAGTTGACATCACACCCAAACTTTGTTATAAACCACCCCCCCCCCCCATTCATCTTTCCTAAAAATCACCTAGTCTCCTTTAAGGGGCCTCCATCTCCCGTCCCCTTTCCCCAGGAAGAAGGTATTTAGATCTGCATTCTAAGCCACCTTGGGGAGTTACTCCTTTTTCCCTGGGATCTCCCACATACACACAAGGTGCACATGTTACTGAACTTTTGTTTTTTCTCTTGGTGATCTGTCTTTCATTACAAGGGCCTCCACTAAGAACTCAGAAAGGAAGAGGAAAACAATTTTTCCTCCTCCATAATTCTATCTCAGGAAATCAAGTCCCCCGCTGAACAATGAGGTTGGCTCAAGTACCAAGCGATCCCGGCTGGTGGGAGGAAAGCTTCTAGGGGGAAATCAATGATGTTGGCATCAAAGTGGGACGGAGGTCACACGCGTAGTTGCTGGTGGGAGTTCAAAGTGGTTCAAAGGTTTTGGGGGATGATTTGGCAAATTCAACAGAAATGTTCAAGGTACATGCAAGAGTCTTCTTCTAAGAATCACATCTGCTGAGATAAAGCACAAGCGCATAAGCCCTGGTCAGAACCCAGGATGCTACTTCGGGCTCCCCTTCCACAACTGGGAAACCTGGGAACAACCTGCATTTTTAGGACGAGGTGGCATCTCTTCTAATAAAAGGGTAATATGCTAATGAGACTGAACATCTTCCGGGCGACCTCCTGGATGTCCTTCCGTACATCCTTCCCGACAAAGCCATGTTAACAGGGCCAAGACAGAGGAGACTAGAGGCGATCAGGCAGACATGGGGGAGCAGCTGGGGGGACCAGGCCAGCAGGAGAGAGCAGTTAGGGCAAACAGGTGTCATGGGAGAGCATGTAGGGGGATCAGGCTGATAGGCAGGTGAGCGGTTAGGAGCCAGAGGTCCTGAGGGGTCCCAGATCGGAGAGAGTACGGGCTGAGCTGAAGGGACCCCCTTCCTGTGCATAATTTTCGTGCACCGGGCCGCTAGTATAAAATAAAGGCACTGCATAGCTGTGTCATCAGGCAGCTGTTTGAGGCACACGAGCCCTCAGCCACCAGGACGCTGGGCCTCTGGACTCCACCTTCATCTAAGGCAGGGGTGGGCAAACTTTTTGACTCGAGGGCCACAATGGGTTCTTAACCTGGACCGGAGGGCCAGAGCAAAAGCAACCTGACCGTGCTGGCACTCTCCTCTTGGGCTGCTGGTGAAGGAGCGGAGGGGAGAGCAAGAGAACCCTCCGCTCTTTCTGCTCTGCGGGCCGGAGAGAACAGCCGAATGGGCTGGATCCGGCCCGGGGGCCGTAGTTTGCCCATGGCTGATCTAAAGCCAGGGCACGGACATGGCCTCTAGGCCGGACACTGGCCCTGGGCAGTGCCCCCTTGATCCCAGCCTCACAGGCTGATGACCACCCAGCTGGCATGGACACAGCTCTCCCGCCTCCCAATCTGGCTCCTTACCCAGCCGCAGGTGGAGCTGGCGGGTGGGCTGCCCCCAGGTAAAATGGAAAAAATAAAGTTAGACTAAAAAAGTAGGTATCAATAGTTGTAGAAGATTGGGTGGTGGAGGGGACAGGTAACAGAAAAGACACAAGAATTAGAAGAAATGTATAATTAAATGGAAAGTCGGATTTAAAGCTAATCTCATATAATCCAGGGCTAACTTATTCAAATGCAAAGACCCCTGATGTTAAAAAAAAAAAACACACAACAACAACAAACTAATGATGTGTGCTCTACTGCAGGCTGTGAAGCAGGCCAGAAGAGCAGGCCTAGAGTCCCTACCAGAGAAAGGGGTATCCTTAGACATGCTCCACTGCCTGAGAATTTCTAGAAATTGAGGAGTGATTTCTAGAAATTGAGGAGTGATTTCAACGTCCCAGACCACAGACCCCTCCTCCCACCTCCTGCTATTGGGGCTGCCTGGGGGACCACAGCAGGGACACCCAGGTTTCCAAGGGGTCCATCACTGCTGTCTGGGTTCAATTCATGGAGAACGGCTTATTGAGTATCACCTACGTGTTAGGCACTGGGGTAGGTTCTTCAGAGACATTATTTAATGTGATTCAGTAACAACCCAGTAAAGCCAGAAAAAGGAAGCAGGGAGGATGGAGTTGTCCGGTAGAGGTCGCCAGCGGTGACCTCAGACTCCACGCCCAGACCTGTAAACACGTTGGCAAGTCTTCCTGAGGACTGGCTCTCTTCTCCAAGAAGACAGCAAAACCCCACATTTTTGTTACCGGGAAACCCCGGAGGGGCTCAGGCTGCCTGTCGCCGTGTCCAATAACGAAGGCAGGGCCGAATCACAGAAGACATTTATTGAGAAGGTCAGCCAACCAAGAGGACAGGGTGCTTATAGCATTCAAATCCTGTCTCACAGCAATGAGCAGGGGACAGGGTTCTACAGCGAAGGGCCAGGGGGAGGCTGGGAAGGGAACACAGCTATGTGCAGTCTGGGGGGTTCCCGGAGGTCACCTAATGTCCTCAGTCATCGGGTAAGGAAGGGATGTTGATGAGATGATGTTTGACTCCTGGTGGGCCGGTCTGACCATGCTTATGGTTCTGCTTGCTGTGTTCACAGCTGAGTCACCTCCTCCATCGCTCGGCACAGGCCTTGGAAAGGAAACTTAGAAAAAACTTAACTCCCTATTCATATAAGTATTAGGTGTTCTAAGATTTAAAATAATATGGTTATTTTTCAGGTTAATTCAGGTGCTGTATCAGATTATAAGACCCATATCATTTGCACCAGCCCTGCTTTCTGATGGGTTGACCAAGGTTGCAATATTTTGAAACAGTTCCCGTGCTCGGCTGAATCATTTAGAAACTATGTGCCCTGCTTACTGAGCGACATTCAAGCTCTTCACTGCCCCTGCCTGAGCTCAGGATGAGATGACAATTTCCCACAGAACCCAGAGTAATCCCGGCAGAAGGGCTGGCGTTTCTGGAAACAGCTCTAAGTTCCCCATAACTCACGTCTTACCTCCCAGAGCTCTTTGTGGGAATTATTCAATACAACCAATGCAGTGTTTTATTAAAAGGAAGATTCTAGAAGCTATAAAAAAGAAGCCAGTGATGACTTCCTCTGCCCCAGCCCTAGTCCCATTTCTCCCAGCCTGTTCCATGTTAAATTCAGTGAGGGGGAGGGAGGCAGGGCAGGAGAGGGAGGTGAGAGAGCAAAGCAGAGAGAGGGGCCAGCCTTGAACTCAGAAGTCCCAAAGCAAATCAAGGAAAGTGTCTGCCATCACCGTCTTGCTGTGTGGCAATGCTGCCACCTTCTGGTGTAAGTTATAAGTTCATTAGAAAATAGCGCCAATCACAGTCATTCAATAGATGAAGCACCAAAATGTGATCCTATGAGTTTACATATAGACCCCCAAACTATTCCTGGGATCTATTCAAAGCAGAATTAAATATATCTACTTTTCAAGCTCCTAGCTTTTAAAAAATACCACTGAGTGTCAGAGCAATTAGAGAAACTCCTTCAATGTTCTCCCTACATCCATGCATGCCCCCCACCTTCCAACCCACCCCCCCCAACTCAGCAGCCAGTCTCCTGCCACTTGTGACAGCATGGACAGACTTGAAGGCCTTGTGCTAAGTAAAATAAATCAAACAAAGGCAAAGATTTATCCCTTATGTGTGGAATAGATACAGACTCGCGGATACAGAGAGCAGCTGGGCGTGTTTGCAGAAAAGGGCAGGACCAGGACTGACTGGCCTCAGTGGACTGACTCCCTGGCCTGCCCCCCAGGAGGGCTCAGGCCTCATCCAGCTGCCCCAGCACCGAGAGGGTCCCATAGAGGGCAGACAGGGGCCCCTGGGCTTCCGGGTCCCAGGCTAACGTGGGGCTGTTGGGCTCCATCTGCAGGCCACACTCATCCAGCAGCTCATAGGTAATCTCCAAGCCCCCCAACTCCCGGAGTGGGGCGAGGAGCTTGGGCTGGAGGGTAAAGGGGATGTTCTGGGAGCGGTTGAAGTTGGGCTTCAGGATGCTCTTCACCTTGAAGAAACAATATCAGATGTTACAGGTCACCTCTGAGGTCAGGAAGAGAGAACCTTTGGTCTCAAGGGCCAGGGGTCATGCAGGGTCAACTGTGGGGGCGGGAGCTGTGGGGTCGCTCCTGGTCTTATCTTGTGGTCAGTGTGACCCTGGACATGTTATTGGACATCACTGAGCACTGGCTCCTCAGCTGCTGGATAGTGACACCGACACGTATTCAGCAAATAGTGGGGTTTCGAATTGTGTGTGTATGCCTACGTGTACAATGTGTGTATAAACATGTCTACACACATATGTACTTACATATACATACATGAAAAGAAAGAGCATGCAATTTGCAAATGGTTACCATGTGAGTACAGCAGGGGTATAACTCAGATGCCCTGAGCTCCCCAAACCTGTATCCCCAGGTAGACTCATGCCCATTGGAACTGTTTCCCAGAGGGAGACGCAGCCCTATTTCCCAGGCCCATGCCCGGACCTCTCCCCGAGCAGCAACCCCAGTCATCTCTCCTTTCTCATCCCGCTTCCCTCCTCTACTCCCAGGTCGCCGCCCCTGGGGATTGCTCACCAGGTCCCTCTGCGGGAGGAGCATCCTCTTCTCCATGGACTGAGCCAGCAGACCAAGTTGGATGTCACTCAGCACTGGGGACAGGGGGACGTTTGGGGAAAGAGTCAGATTTTCCTCTCCCCACGGGGAACTCAGAGACCTTCATAAGCGAACTCCAAGGCAGAGGAATAAAACTCGCTGGGCGTGAAGGTCAAGTTTCCTGCCCTGGGAAGTCCTCCTTCTGCTCCTGCTCGTGGGATGCTCTCCAGGAAGCTACCTGACATGGTCCAGGGTGGGCTTCGGTGGCTGGCCCTGGCATCACCGCCCCTTTTCCCCTTCCACCACCCCCCCATCCGCTATGTGAACCTAGCTGGCCTCACAGGCCTCGGCTCGGTCACAGGGCAAGTTTATCACACTGAGCCCCCCTGACCGCGGAGAGGCCTGTGCGGTGAGGGTGAAAAATCATAACATGCCAAGGGTTTTGGAGAGGGAAATGCAGCCCTTTTGGGGCTCTGGGGGACCAACCTGTGACTCCCCCATTCTTCCTCCAAACCACTCTTACCCATTAAGGCTTCAAGCAGGTAAAGGATGAGGAACTTTGAGCCAACTCTTGGATAGGGGGAGTCCTTTTGTAGTTCAGTTAGGATGGTGCCACCAGGGCCATCCAAATGCCCGAAGGGTTCCAGCTCAAGCTATGGGAGACAGGGCTTATTACTGACGGCAATAACATCAGTGATTCCGCCTGTAAATTCTGCGTCTACAAGTGATTAACCAAGGAGTGGGGGTAATGGCTCCAGGTACCCCCAGTCTGTGAGGGCTGCCTTCCCTGGCCCTACTCATTGGCCACAAGGGCATAGTCCCCAACCTCAGACATCCTTCTCATCCCCCTGAGATTACCCCCTTTTCCTTTCCCCACATGCCTTGGCCTGAAACATCCCCATTTACAAGTGGGATCAGCCTCAGGGAGCGGCGGGCCCTCACCTTGTCCAGAAGGTCCTGAAGAGCCTCGCGGTCCCCGAGCAGGGCCTGGAGACTGGAGAACACAGCACCCTGGATGCCCTTCGAGAGCTCGGCCTCTTCTACATAATGGGAAACCTCCTCTTGCAGCAGCTTGAAATCTGCCCTCGGGCATTAATGCCAACCAGAAACGGAGACAATTCTCAGATTAGAACATTGCTTTCCCTCCAACATGAGCAAAATTCCTCTTCCCTTCAAGCTGCTGCCCCAGAGCATCTCTGAAGATGGCGTGTTTGAGCTGGGACGGAAGTGCCACAAAAGGCTAGAAAGATGGAGAGTCTCCGCTGAAATGCGGTGCGGGGTACATGTAGGGATAAATGAGAGGATCAGGTAAAGGGCCAGGGGAAAAGGAAGCAGCTAACCAGGGGCTCACTTCTGAGATATATTGAAAATAATGTGAATTTTAGAATGGACTCCAGAGATGAAAATGTCAGAGATTCCAGCATTGGAATTCAAAATGAGGTTGTCCTGACAATTATATGAATACTAGAGACCCATTGCACGAAATTTGGGTGTCCTCAGCCCAGCCTGCACCCTCTCCAATATGGGACTCCTCTCACAATCCAGGACTGCTGACTCCCAACTGCTCACCTGCCTGCCTTCTTGATTGCCCCTAACCACTTCTGCCTGCCAAGCCAGATCACCCCCTAACTCCCTGCCAGCCTGATTGATGTCTAATTGCTCCCCTACCAGCCTGTTTGCCCCCCCAACTTCCCTCTGCCGGCCTTGTCACCTCTAACTGGCCTCCCCTGCAAGATTGATCGCCCCCAACTGCCCTCCCTTGCAGGCATGGTCCCTCCCAACTGCCCTCCCCTGCTAGCCACCTTGTGGTGGCCATCTTGTGTCCACATGGGGGCAGAATCTTTGTCCACAAGGGGGCAGCCATATTGTGTGTTGGAGTAATGGTCAATCTGCATATTATTCTCTTATTAGATAGAGGCCTGATGCACAGGTGGGGACTGGCTAGTTTGCCCTGAAGGGTGTACCGGGTCACCTGGGAGAGAAGCCTGTAGTGGTTTTCAGGTCAGCCACACCCCCTGCAACCCAAGTGGAGGCTTTGGTATCTGGAATTTATCTTCTACAATTGGATAAATTTTGTAGCCTGGAGCAGAGCCTTTTTATTTTTAATATATTTTTATTGATTTTTTAAATTTATTAAGGTTTTATTTATGTACATAGCTTACCATTGCCCCCACCACCACCTCCCATTCATGCCCTCCCTCCCCAGAGTTCTGTGTTCCTTGGTTGTACTTATATGCTTGCATACCAGTCCTTTGGTTGTTCACTTATCTCCCCCCAGGTCTCCTTCCCCTCCCCGCTGTCATTTGACAATCTTCTTGTTTTATGGTGACTATCTCATGACCACATGAATAGAATCCGCTCCTCATTTGGCAGTCTGCTTGTTTTATGGTGACTATCTCAGGACCACATGACTAGAATCCGCTCCTCCTCTGGTTCACACCGCCCCTCCCCCCGGGTCCCACTGCTTCCCCGGGGCACACGGCTCTCCTAGGACACACGGCTCACCCGGGGCACACGGCCCCCTGGGACACAAGGCTCGCCTGGGACACCCGGCCCCCTTGGGGCACACGGCTCACCCGGGGCACATGGCCCCCTAGGACAAGGAGTGCCAAGCCTTTTGCTGGCTCCATGGTGGCAGGGGATTTATTTATCTTCTATAATTGAAATTTTGTAGCCTTAAGTGGAGGCCTGGGCCAGGATGTGTGGAAAGCTTGGCTTCCTCTATCACCTGGGAAATCCAAGCCTCCCTTCTGCTTTCTCTGTGGCCTCAGCCATCTTGGCTGAACTAACTTGCATACTAGCTCTGATTGGCTGGTGGGTGTGGCTAATATGGCTCCTACCTAATAAAAGAGTAATATGCAAATTAACCATCACTCTGTCACACCCGCCAGCCAATCAGAGAGAGTATGCAAATAAACCCCACCAAGATGGCTACCAGGGGGGAGACTTGGGTTTCCCTGGCAACAAAGGAAGCCAAGCTTTCCACACACTCTGGCAAGCCCAGGCCTCCACTCCAGGCTACAAAGTTTCAATTGTAGAACATAAATAAATTTCAGATACCAGGGCCTCCGCTTGGGTACCAGGGGGTGTGGATGGCCTGCAAACCACCACAGGCCCCTCACCCAGGCCTCCCCACACCCCAAGGGAACCCCACATGATCCAGGACACCCTTCAGGGCAAACAAGCTGGCCTCCACCCATGCACCAGGCCTCTATCCTATCTAATAAAAGAGTGATATGCCGATTGACCATTACTCCAACACACAAGATGGCTGCCCCCATGTGGACAAAGATCCTGACCACATGTGGACACAAGATGGCCAGCAGGGGAAGGCAGTTGGGAGGAACCAGGCCTGCAAGGGAGGGCAGTTGGAGGCGATCAACCCTGCAGGGAAGGCCAGTTAGGGGTGACCAGGCCAGCAGAGGAGGGAAGTTGGGGGCAAACAGGCTGGCAGGGGAGCAGTTAGACATCAATTAGGCTGGCATGGGAGTGATTAAGGAGGTGATCTGGCTTGGCAGGCAGAAGTAATTAGGGGCAATCAGGAAGGCAGGCAGGCAAGCAGTTGGGAAGCAGCAGCCCTGGATTGTGAGAGGGATATCCGACTGCCCATTTAGGCCCGATCCCACCAGGTAGTCAGACATCCCTCTAGGGGTCCCAGATTGGAAAGGGTGCAAGCTGGGCTGAGGGACCCTCCCCCCCGGCTCCCATGCATGAATTTTGTGCACCAGGCTTCTAGTATAGGATATAAAGTGTTTTGTAATACATGCAATTGTGCCTGTATCTTCAGGGTCTATAAGGAATTAACCAAGGAGTGGATGTTGGGGGCTGCCTGCTTCTGCCAGAATACCTGAGGTGGCCTTCAGGTGACCTTGTGAGAGTGAGAAGTCACTAGAATGGAAGCGCCAGGGAGATAAGAATTTCTGTTTGTTTCACTGCCCTATCCCAGTGCTCAGAAAATGCCTTCTGCCCAGTGAGCTTTCAATAAATGTTAGCTGCATGCACTCACAAATGAATGTATGAATGAATGAATGAATGAATGACAAGTAGCCATGGCCAAAGTATAAATCTGGAATTAGAGCTCAGTTTTCTGAGTCATTTAGAAACCTCCCATTTGGGTTCTGAGCTTTGTTATTTGCTCCCTAGCAGCCTCAGGTTTCCTCCTAGTGACCACCCAGCCCCTCAGGTTTCCTCCTAGTGACCACCCAGCCCGAGGGGTTCCTGCACTCTTCCTAGAAAGAGAATGGCAAGAGATCATCTCCTGTTCTCATCCCCCAAATTTGCTTTAGAAACACTTCCTAGGCTCCTGCCCTCTACTGCCGTCACCCTCTTGCTTAACCTCTTTCTGCTCCATCCCAGTCCATCCCTCCACATTCCTGACCTTTCCTGGCCCTTCAAACCTACAAAAACTATTGACTGTCCATGAGGTAATGGTGGTAAAGGCAGGGGCACTCTGTCCTGCTCACCAGATGAGTACAAGGAGGACCCTCCCACACCAGCAAACACACACTCAACTCTTTCAAGGCGGGAAGGTTCTTAACTGCCTAGAGAGAAATCAAATTAACACCTAAAAGTTTAGTCTCTGAAATCTCACAGTTTGTCTACATTCTGCTCCCTACTCCCCGACCCCTCTTTTCCATCCACCCCTGCCCTTTGCCAAGGGAACCAGACTCAGATAAGAACAGTAAAGGCAACCATATGGCTTTCAGCTGTAAAAAGGGATGTCATGGAGGGATCACATCCCACCCTACAGTCTCCTGTCCACTTAAGGACAGTGGTTGACATATGCCTGCTGTTGGAAAAAGGAACAGAAGTGGTCACTCACAACAGCTCAGTCTCTGCTCCCCAAACACACACTCTACTACCCCAGTACTCAAAGGAGACAGGATCTCTCTGAGACCAGGGGCCTGAGTGGGTCACAGCATTGAGATGAACAGGTGGTAGAGGAGCCTGGGTGGGGAAGGTTTCCCTGTGAGCTTGTCGGGGCTGAGCCCCAGCACGGTGTTTATGGGTGTCCAAAGGGGGTCAAGGTACCCTATGTCATAGCAGCACAATTTGCAATAACTAAGATTTGGAAACAGCCTAAATGCAGATGAGTGAATTAAGAAACTGTGGTATATCTACACAATGGAATACTATGTTGCTGTAAAAAAAAAAAAAAAAAAGGAACTCTTACTATTTGCAACAGTTTGGATGAACCTGGAGAGCATTATGCTAAGTGAAATAAGTCAGTCAGAGAAAGATAAGTATCACATGCTCTCATTCATTTGTGGAATAAAATGAACAACACAACTGATTAACAAAAAGAGAGCCAAAGACATATGAGCACCGACAGATTGTCCAACCTTAGAGGGAAGGCAGAGGAAGATGGGGGGGTGGACATAAGAGATCAATAAAAGGACTTATATGCATGAATATGAGCATAACCCATAAACACAGACATTAGGGGGGTGAGGGCATGTGATGAGGGGTGGGAGTGGATGGGGTCAGTGGGAGAAAAAGGAGACATATGTAACACTTTAAACAAAAAAGAATTTAAATTAAAATAAAAGAGGGGGGTCAAGTTCTCATTGAGACTGAAGTCTAAGCATTATGGCCAACTCACCTGCTGAAAAGGTTTTATTATCATCATCATCATCATCATCATCTGTGATGTGAAAAATGCCTGGGTGGGGAGAAGCCGGGTCAGCAGAGAAGGGTATCCCTGGCTGGAGCCTCTTATATCCCCGCACCTGCAGCCCCCTCACTTCTTCCCCTGGGTCTGGTGTGCCAGCTTTGCTCAAGGTTACCTGGAGACCCTTTGCATCAGAATCACCTGGGACACTGTGGAAACTCTATTGGAGTCCCTCACTTCACTCATACCTTCTGCATCGGCCTCTATAAAAAGGAAGCTAGAACCAACAGTTTCCATAGGCACCTGAGTGAAGGTTACCCACTCTAGTCTTACATTGGAGATCGGCCTTGTCCATGGAAAAGAAATCACCTGCCACTGCCCTTTGTCTTCCTCCCAAGGATTCTCCTCCCTCAGGTATTTACTCCCTGCCTGCCCTCCTCCTGGGTGATTTTGCATTTCACTTAGAGAGATTTTCAAAGTTCTGAAACTCTTCAAGATCAAATTTAAGTGTTTGACAAGGGCCAGGAGCCCATGAAGGAAGGAGACAGAGGGAAAGCAGTCCCATTATAGAGACCCCATAGGCCATGGTAATGCAGTATCCAGGGAGAAGAGAGTCCAAAGTGGGAATAATCAAGTGTGTGGTTGTTGATGATGACGTGAGTAAATTCACTGGAGGACAGGCTGCAGTGGGGGGAAGCATGGACACTAAGGAGGCAGGAGCAGGGTGCACAAGATTCTTTAAGGAAATTGGCAGTGAGGGGACATTGTGTAGGAAGAGTTGGGTGAGGAGTTAGGAGATGGCAGAGACCTGACCTTGTGGGCAGGTCAGGGGAAGGGTCCAGGTGAACTGGAGTGAGGGAAGATAGGTTTGGCTCAGCCACCTTATCAGACATTTATCTCCATCAGCTCTGGAGCTAAGATTTCACTTCCATTTCAGAACTAAGAGGGTGGACAGAGGAATTCTAATTTTCCTCCAAAGCCACAGAGTGATCAACTGAATGAACTGTTCTTCGTATTAGTTTACTCTATAAAGTGTTAGGAGGATGAAATTAGTTCATGAAAGTGCAATGCTCACTGCACTGGGCCATTCTTTGTAAAGCTTCCTTCTAGGCCCCCTTAGGCCTGAACTGTAGAAACAGAGAAGACTCATGCACCCCCTAGTGGACAGGACATGGCTTGCAGACACTGCTGTGAGATTAGCCTTCGAAGTCCATCTCCATTTAGTTCACACTTGTCAACACTCATAAAACACAATTTTGAAGTTTGAGTTCAGTCACTGACCCCACAAGATTGGAGAGCTCATACTCATTTCAACTACAGCCAGTGACAGGAGGTCACTGACAGCAGGAGCTACCCATCACCAGATGCTGCAATGTGTGTGTGTGCGTGTGTGTGTGTGTGTGTGTGTGTGTGTGAGAGAGAGAGAGAGAGAGAGAGAGAGAGAGAGAGAGAGAGAGAGAAAGAGAGAGAGAGGGAGGGAGGGAGAGAGAGAGAGAGAGAGAGAGAGAGAGAGAGAGAGAACACGTTATGTGTGGTGAGGGAACCCAATTCTCCAAGTAGATATATCAGATTGACTTCTACATGGGACTCAACATTTGGGCACAAAGGCACCAAGGACATGGAGCTGGTTGCATCCACAAATAAGTGAGGAGAGGGAAAAGGAGAGGGAGAGGAAGGGGGGAGAGGGAGAAGAGTAAATAAAGAATAAAAGACTAAATAAATAAATGAAAAGTAGGGCTTAACAAAGTGTAAATTTGGAAGTAAAAATCAGTTTTCTGAGATGCTTGAAAATCTGCAATTTGGATTCTGAAATTGGGTCTTCCCTACCAATCAGGCCTCTGGTTCCCTCTTTGTAAACACCTTGTGGAAAGTCTTTCTGTATTCTTCCTAGAAAAATAATTGCAAGTGGTCATCTTCCTCTCTGATCCCACAAATTTGCTTTAGAACCACTTCCAAGAGTTCTGTCCTTCACTGCCATCCTCCTCTTGCTTAACCTCTTCCTGCTTAATGCCAGTCCATCCCTCTAACTTTCCAATCTGTCCTGACCCTTCCTGACCTATAGAAGCTATGGCCAGGCCCAGGGGCCATGGTGCTAAGTCAGGGCTAATCTGTCCTGCTCATCACATGAATACAATGAGGACCCTCCCCACACCAGCAAACACATACTCACCCACTCGTGAGGTGGCAGGTTCCATGTCACCTAGAAGTGAAATAAAATTACCACCAAATATTAGTCTCTGAAGACTTACAGTTTGTCTACTTTCTGTCCCCTACTCCCCGATCCCCTCTTCTCCATTCACCCCTGCCCTTTGCCAAGTGAACCAGAAGCCAGTAGATCAGAGGAGGATGGCAAAGGCAACTACGTGGGGTTTCATTAGTAAAAGCGGCCTTATGGAGGGATCACATCCCACTATATACCTTGTGTCCACTTAAGGCCTGGGGTTGAATATGCTTACTCTTGGGAAGAGGAATAGAAGTGGTCACTCACAACACTTAGTCTCTCTCTCTCTCTCTTTCTCTCTCTCTCTCTCTCTCTCTCTCTCTCTCTCTCTCACACACACACACACACACACACACACACACACACAGATGCACATGTATGCATACATGTACACACACACACAAACAAATTCCTCCCCTTAGGCCTGAACTGTAGAAACAGACAAGCCCCATTGGCAGGACATGACTTGCAGATACCAGCAGTCGGACATCCCTCTCACAATCCGGGACTATTGGCTCCTAACCACTCTACCTGCCTTCCTGGTCACCCCTAACCCCCTCTCCCTGCCTGCCTGATGGCCCCTAACTGCCACTGCCAGCCTGACTGATGCCCCTAACTGTTCCCCTGCTGGCCTGATTTTCCCCATCACCTCTCCCTTCTGGCCTGATCACACATGACTACTCCCCTGTGGCCTGACTGCCCCAACCTCCTCTGCCTCAGACCTTGCTACTGTGGCTTTTTCCAGAAGGATGACTGGAAGACGTCCAGTCTACCCAGTCTAACTAGCATATTACCCTTTTATTAGTATACACTAGAGGTCCGGTGCATGAAAATTCATGGCACTGGAGAGGTGCCTCTCATCCCGGCCTGCCCTCTCTCACAGTCTGGGAGGCTTCAGGGGCAGGAGGTGACCTGGCAATTAGGGGAAGCCAACACCCCCATCACACCTCTGTTGCTGCCACTGCCAGCAGCTCAAGCCTCGGCCTACCCTGGTTACCTGAGCCTTGGAGTAGCCCTGGGTGGCTGGGCAGTCACCATCCAAGGCTTGCCTGTGCCTTGGGTCAGCCCTGGCCAGCTGAGTAGCCGCTATCTGAGACTTGCCTGAGCTTATGGCAGCCCTGAACAGCTGGACCCCTTCCTGACCCGTCCTGACCCCCTTCCTGACCCACCTTTAACCTCCCTAACCTACAGAAATTAAGCCATGGAGAAAGATAGGATTAATCTGATCATCAGATGAGTACAATGAGGACCCTCCTCTCCCCAGAAACATACTCACCCAATCGAATGACAATTTCCTCGCTTTCTAAAAGAGAAATAAAATTATTACCCAAAAGGTAGTCTCTGAAGACTTCTGCTTTGTCTACATTCTGCCCCCTACTCCCCAACCCACTCTTTCCCATCCAACCCTACCCATTGCCCAGGGAACAAGGGCCAAGTGGCTCAGATGAGGATGGCAAAGGCAAGCACATGGGGTTTCATGAGTAAAAAGAGGCCTTGTGGTGGGATTACATCACACTTTACAGTCTCTATCCATGTAAGAACTGTGGTTGATATTGGTTTGCTGTTGGAAAGAGGAATAGAGGTGGTCACTCACAACAGGCTAGTCTTCTCCCCCAACACACAGACACACAAACACACATATGTGCGGCACACATATGCACGCACGCACACATTTCCTACCCCTTAGCCCTGAACTGCATAGACAAGCACCACCGGCAGGACATGACTGGCTAACACTGCTGTGAGTTTAGCCTTCAAAGTCCAACTCCATTCAGTTCACATTTGTCCGCAGTTATAAAATATAATTTTGAAGTTTGAGTTGAAGTACTGACCCAACAAGATTGGACAGCTCATGCTCATTCCATCTATTGCCCCTGACAGCAGGTCAGTGACAGCAGGACCAGCCCTTTACCAGAGGGCAGTGAGGGCACTATAACGAGCAATGAGTATGTGTGTTGGGGAGGAGAAACAGGTGTGTGTGTGTGTGTATGTGAGATAGAGATAGAGATAGAGATAGAGATAGAGATAGAGATAGAGATAGGTAGGTAGATAGATAGATAGATGATAGATAGATAGATAGATAGATAGATAGATAGATAGATAGACATAGATGATAGATAGATAGATAGATAGATAGATAGATAGATAGATAGATAGATAGATAGATAGATGATAGATAGATAGATGATAGATAGGGACAGAGAGAGGAAGGAAGGAAGGAAGGAAGGAAGGAAGGAAGGAAGGAAGGAAGGAAAGAAGGAAGGAAGGAAGGAAGGAAGGAAGGAAGGAAGGAAGGAGAGATGGAAGGAAGGAAGGAAGGAAGGAAGGAAGGAAGGAAGGAAGGAAAGAAGGAAGGAAGGAAGGGAGGGATGGAGGGAGGGAGGAAGGAAGAAAGGAAGGAAGGGAAGGAGGGCGGGAGAGAGGGAAGGATGGACAGAAGTAAAATTCAATTTTCTGAGTTGCTTGGAAACCTCTAATTTGAGCTCTGAATTGGGTATTCCCTACCAACCAGGCCTCTGGTTCCCTATTTGTAAACATATATTCAAAGGGTTCCTGTATTCTTTCAAAAAAAAATAAAAAAGAATGGCAAGTGGTGTGGTCATCTTCCTTTATGTTCCCCTAAATTTTATTATTATAATTTCCAAGTTGTTCTGCCCTCTACTGCCATGCTCCTCTTGCTTAACCTCTTCCTGCCTCATGCCAGTCCATCCCTCCAACTTTCTGACCGTTCCTGACTCTTCCTGACCCACCTTTAACCTCCCTAACCTACAGAAGCTATGGCCAGACCCAGGGGCCATGGTGCTAAGATAGGTCTAATCTGGCCTGCTCATCAGATGAATACAATGAGGATACTCCCCACATCAGCAAACACATACTCACTCGTTCGAATACCAGGTTCCATGTCACCTAGAAGTGAAATAAAATTACCACCCAACATTAGTCTCTGAAGTCCTATAGTTTGTCTACATTCTGCCCCCTACTCCCAATCCCCTCTTCTCCATCTACCACTGCCCTTTGTCGACAAAACCAGACCCCAGTGCTCAAAGGAGGATGGCAAAGGCAATTACATGAGTTTTCAGTAGTAAAAGCGGCCTTGTGGAAGGATCACATCCCACAATATACTCTCTGTCCACTTAAGGACTGGGGTTGACATATGCTTAAGAGGAACAGAAGCGGTCACTCACAACAATTCAACTCTGCTCCCCCAACTCTCTCTCTCTCTCTCTCTCTCTCTCTCTCTCTCTCTCTCACACACACACACACACACACACACACACACACACACACACACACTGGTACCTAGCTGGGGAAGGTTTCCCAGAGGGTCTGGTGGGGCTGATCCCCAGGAGGGTGTTTATGGGTCCAAAGAGGGTCAAGGTGAGGCTCAGCAGGGCCTGAGGTCCAAGCAGAGAACCTGACCATCTCACCTGCTGGAAAGGTCTCCTGATCATCATCTGCGATGTGGTGAATGCCTGGGTGAGAAGAAGCCAGGTCAGTAGAGTCAAGGGTATCCCTTGTTGAAGCCTCTCAAATCCTTTCTCAGTCCAGGACCCCTTGGGGGATGACCAACTGACGGCTTAACCATGCTCCCCAGGAATCAGGTCTCATTCTCTCTAGCAGCCCAGGAGCCCTCTGGCTTAAGCCATTAGTCAGACATCCTTAGTACTGCAGTGGAGATCAGCCATGAGCTGGCTTCTGGCAGAGCAGTTCTTCCCCTGTGGGAAGCTCTCCTGCGTTGAGCGTTTGCCCCCTGGTGGTCAGTGCATGTCATAGCAACCAGTCATTCCTGGGTTCCAACTTTAGGTCAATTTGCATATTATCCTTTCATTATATAGGATTTTTGAAGTTTGAATTGAATTACTGACCCCATAAGAATGGAGAGCTCCTACTTATTGCCACTGAAAGGAGATCATTAACAGCAGGACCTGCCCTTTACCAGATGTTGCAGTGAGGACTCTGTAGATAGCTGTGTGTGTGTGTGTGTGTGTGTGTGTGTGTGTGTGTGTGTGTGTGTGTGAGAGAGAGAGAGAGAGAGAGAGAGAGAGAGAGAGAGAAGTGGGGGAAGTTCTCTGTATGATGAATTCAGCCCCTGATCTCTGAGGAGCTAGACTCCTACCTTTATCAGGCTGACCTCTCCCTGGGACTCCACTTTTGGGCAAAGAGAGGCCAAAGACCCTGAATTGGTTGTGTTCATAGCACCCACATGGTGTTATTAGGTGTTGGGGAACTGTGTATTTTGAGGCAAGTGAGGGAGGGAAAGATGCAGAATCAATTCTACATCACGGGGCACTTCATTTGCAGTTTTGTTCCTGGTTGTGCCAATATGTTTTGGGCTTTATCATGGAGAGTATGGGTAACCTTGGAAGTCTCTGTGTCCCCCTCCCACAGGTGAGCTGCTGACAGAGGAGGGACCTTTAATAGAAGTGGGTGGGAGTAGGATTATGCTTTACCCAGAGCTAAGCATACCCCTTCTGTCTCTCTCCATGTAGGATACTTCCCTGCCTCCCAGAACAGCATTTCAATGGATCTTAGAGGTGATTTTGGATAGTGGTGATGTGTGGGCTCTGGAAAGATGGAAAATGCTGCTTCTCTCTGAACATGTAGAGAACCCAAGGTTACCTAATGATGGTTTCCTCTTCTCATTTCTTTTCCCAGGAGAAACAGGCTTTGCTCCCCACTGCCTCGTTCAGACTCTGCTTACCCCAGTCTTTCTCCTTGAAAACCAGCTGCTTCATCTTATAAGCCACCACAGAACCCTTCGGCACAGTCAGCTTCTTCTCTCTCATTTTGAGACCCTTTGCCTGTGCTTTACCCTGAGAACAGAAGCCAGGTGACACCGTCATACATGCATGACATTTTAAAGTCAAATACAACTAGAAGGATCATGAGAAAAGGGATCAGTAGCCCCTGCCCTCACCCTCTCTACTCCTGGTTTCTAGTTCCTGCTCTTTTTTTCCTTATTTCATCCATATTTATCTTCACATCCCTTCATTCCATGTTGATACTGCAATGAATTGATTTTTCAAGTATATCTAGTCACTTCCTCTTGTTGATGATGAGGGTTTCATTTTCCTACTCTATAAGAGCCGAAGCAATTTACAAAAGGACAATACCCAACTCCAGCCTCCTCCAGTCTACCATGCAAGGTAAGGGCATCATCCAAATCTAGTTCCCTCTACCCTCCTGCCACATCCAAGAAGGGAGAGAGCACTGAGAACCTGTTGTGAGTTCACAGCCCAGGGGCACAGGCTCATTAATGGGAAAATACTGAAGCCCATCCATGGAACTAGAGTGCTTCCCTTCTCATTCATCTTACTGCCATATCACTAAAGGCTGGTTTACCAGAGTTCCCTTATTACATGTATCATGTCTACTTTCAACAAAAACAAAAATTACAAAGGCATATTCAAAGGTAACAAACAACAGTTTGTAGAGACAGAGTAAGCTGAGAATTAGACTCAACTATAACATAGATATTGAAATTTTTAGACCGGCAATTTTAAACCACTGTGATTAATTCGCTAAGAGATATAATGGAACACATAGACAAAATGCAAGAGCAGACAGGTAATAGAAGCAGAAAGATAGAAAGTCTAAGAAAAAAGTAAAAGAGAAATGCTAGAGAGATAAAAATACTACAACAGAAATAAAGAAATGCTTTGTTTGGCTCATTAGTAGACTGGACACAAGTGAGAGAAAACCTCTGCACTTAAGGAAAGCTCAACAGAAATCTCAAAACTGAAAAGCAAAGAAAAATGACTTAAAAAATGAAACATAATATCCAAGAACTGTGGGACAATTACAAAAGTTGTAACATACATGTAATGATAAGGAAAAAAGAGAAATGAACAGAAAAAAAATATTTGAAGCAATAATAAGTGAGGATTTTTCCCAAATCAATATCAGACACTAAACCACAGACCCAGAACCCATGTACTCAAACTGCAGAAAATGACAGATAAAGAAAACATATTAAAGTCGGAGGATATTAAAAGACACTTCTTGTCTGTCTGCTGTTGTTTCCTTTTTGGGTCAAGGGGCTTTATGATTTTATACCTTCTTTAAGAGTATTTGAGGATACAAGTAAGACTCCACACATCTTGCTATAAAAGAAAGATAGATTTTAGTTTATTTGAATTTTGGTAAGCTTTTTTGTTATTATATAGCTCTTCCATTTAATATCTATTGTGGTAAAAAAAAAATGTAGTACAAAAATAAACTCAAAGTGGATACAGGACTTAAACATAAGATGGGAAACCTTAAAAATACTAGAGGAATCCACAGGCAGCAAAATCTCAGACATATGCCAAAAGAACTTCTTCACTGATACTGCCCCTAGGGCAATGGAAGCTAAAGAGAAAATAAACAAATAGGACTACATCAAAATAAAAGTTTTTTTCACAGCAAAGGAAACCATCAATAAAACAACAAGAAAGCCCACTGCATGGGAGAACATATTTAGCAATGATAAGGATTTAATCTCCAACATTTAAAGAGAACTCATACAACTTAACAAAAAGAATATAAACAACCCAATCAAAAAATGGGAAACTGCCAAAACCGGTTTGGCTCAGTGGTAGAGCGTCGGTCTGCGGACTGAAAGGTCCCGGGTTTGATTCTGGTCAAGGGCATGTACATTGGTTGCGGCCACATTCCCAGTAGGGGGTGTGCAAGAGGCAGCTGGTCAATGTTTCTCTCTCGTCGACGTTTTTAGCTCTCTATCTCTCTTCCTTCTTCTCTGTAAAATATCAATAAAACATATATTTTTTTAAAAAGGGCAACTGATCTAAATAGACACTTTTCTAAAGAAGACAGAAGGAAGGCCAAGAGACATATGAAAACCTGCTGAAAGTCATTAGTCATCAGAGAGATGCAAATCAAAACAACAATGCAGTACCATCTTACACCGGTCAGAATGGCTATCAGCAAACGACAAGTGTTGGTGAGGATGCGGAGAAAAAGGAACTCTTTTACACTGCTTGTGGGAATGCAGACTGGTGCAGCCACTGTGGAGAAGGGTATGGAATTTCTTTAAAAAACTAAAAATGGAACTCCCATTTGATCCAGTGATCCCACTTCTAGGAATATATCCCAAAAAATTAGAAACACAAATTAGAAAGGATATATGCACCCCTATGTTCATAGCAGCACAATTCACCATAGCTAAGATTTGGAAACAGCCTAAATGCCCATCAGCAGATGAATGGATTAAAAAACTGTGGTACATCTACACAATGGAATACTATGCTGCAGTAAAAAAGAAGAAGTTCCTACCATTTGCAACAACATAGATGGAGATGGAGAGCATTATGCTAAGTGAAATAAGTCAGGCAGAGAAAGATAAACATCACATTATCTCACTCATTTGTGGAATATAATGAATGGCATAGAATGATGAACAAGAATAGATCCAGAGACTGAGTAACATTGATCAGAACCTCAAACCTCAGGGAAGGAGGGGGTCGGTGGGAGTAAGGGGAAGAAATCACCAAGGGACTTGTGTGCACACATATGAGCCTCATCAATGGACACAGATAACAGGGGGGTGGGGCATGAGTGGGGGATAAGGGGTAATGGGGGGGAAAGAACAAATATGTAAAATAATAATAATAATAATTAAAAAAAGAAAGTGTGAGGTAACCAGAATCCCAAGAACACTTGAGAACATCTTTACTGCCATGCTAGCAGTCATCAGCTGTACGGTAATATAACCTGGGGCTACTGGAGAAGTATTTCTGGACTTATGTTCCTGATCCTTCATGGGTGGGAACCCTTATGTGGGCTGATCCCCGCGCCCAATATAGTCACTGATGATACCAAACACCTTGGTCATCCAGGAGAACCATGTGTGGGGCAAGGAAGCATAATTACACAGGGGTCACCACCCAGCTTCCCTTCTGTATGACACAAAATCAAACCATTGTTCCTTTGTGTGTAAAATTAAAGAGAGGTTTCTGGCTTGCGTGGACACCAAAGGAAGGGACTATCACTACCTCTTCCTGGAAGAGGTGCGGAAAATGTAACAAAGACCTTGTCCATACAAAAAGAAATTTACAGCCAGTTTGAAATTGAATTTCCATGGCCTAGAGCAAAGAATATCCTTACATGATATTATTCTACAAGGTCATTATAATTTTTCCCAAATTAGGGTTATCCCCATTACCTATAATAGTACCTCACACCCTTGGGTATCAATTTAAAAAATCATCTTTTTGGTGCTTGGAGACAAAGGTAACACATCTCTAGATATTTTAGAATTACAACAGCATAATGTGCAATTATCCCAAACAAACTTACAAACTAATTCTTTGAATGTCTGGCAGCAATTTAAAAATGACATGAAAGGATTTAATCCCTTCCACTGTGTAGAGGGACCCTTGGAAAGACACTTGAACATTCTATATTGGCCCCTCTTGCCCTTTTGGCCAAGAGTGACCCTCTTCTCATGGTTCAGTTGCCCTCAGCTGTTGCCTGGGATTTCAGTTGATACCGAGGTTGAAGCATCATGGTGGCTGTATACCATGGATCTCTCTCGCACCCAGTGGGGTGAGCTGGGCCCCCTCTGGAGAAGAAACATGTGTTTTCCAAAATATGAGATCAGTGCCTGGGCCTCGCCAGCAGGTGAGAGGATCCCAAGGCAAGTGCTGGGCGTGGAGGCCATGGGGGCACAGACTACCAAGGAGACAGAACTAAACCTTACATCACCCTGCGTGGCCCTGGAGGATGGCTGGTTAGCCAGAGACGGGCAAGATTCCTCAGGGAAAGAACAACCTAAGACAGTCACAGCGCAGAGGGGCCATCAGGAGAGAACTTGGGGGTCAACAGAGGTGGGGCACAGACCTTACACCCCATACCCCCGCAACTTGGCAGGGGCCTGAACCTTCACCCCTTCTGAGGGAGGTCTCCTGCCCCCATGGCTACTTCACTTCCCATGCACAGCTCAAATCGGGACCCAGGTAACAGACAGACACTTGGCTGACAGCAGCTGCCCTCTCAACTGAAACAAGACTTGTTTGAGATGTCTTATACCCATGGCATGGAGAAGTGGGTTTTTAATATCCAAGTCCAGTCTAGTACAAGGAATGCTCAGGGCTTACTCAAGAAGGCAAATAATCCTCACTAATACACACATGGTAAAACAAGATTGTTGTTAGAGTGTCAAGTTTGACAGTTGAATAGTAGTCAATTTTTCAGAGGAAATTAAATTGGATAATTTAAATAAGCAAATATTCTAGAAAAATTTATTGTACTGTACAAAAAGCTGCTCCTAAAGTGTTAACAAAAATTCTTATTGGCAGTTAATCTCATGATAAAATTGTGTAAAATGTAATGAACCTAACGCTGTCATATTTTAGTGCAAATGATTAAAATGTAAAAACTATCAAGACTACATTATAAAATTTCCAAAAGCCTCCTAATATTTAAATTAAAAAGGGGGGTGACAGTGGGAAAATATCATGTAAGAAAAAATATCCTGTGAGTAAATTACATCTAGAAAATTTGTACTTTAGAAAATTAACCTTCATTTGAAATGCTAACAGCAAGATACCCATGAAAAACACACATGATGTCAAAACAAGCCAAAGGAAAATCATCTGGGCAAAAAAAATGAAAAAGGATCCCAAGTCAAATTTATAGAAAATATCCCTTTATTAACTTTTAGTCGAGAATATGTTTGTATATTTTCAGAAAACAACTTCAAGACCAGGTGGATTCCTGCAACAGAGAGGAATTGACAGGAGTGCTCCAGCCTTGAAGACAAAAGAGAAACAGTTCAGAGATAGAAGACGCTGATGCCTTGCCATAATAGTAGACAGCAGTTGTGTGTCGCTGAAGGATGCCAGGACCAAAACAGAGATGGTCGTATCTGCATTGCCACCATTTGTCCACCAACCAGATATGAAATATCATGGCTGAGATATACACAGAAGGAACTATTTGACATTGAAATTGGGACTCAAAAGAACTGCTGCCCCAGAAAGGAACTCACTACAGACTCATTCATTTGCCTCTCAGCATAACCATTATGGTTTGTCTCAGTTTCGGTTCTTATAAGGGTATTTCTTGTATCACATGATCTCACGCATCTAGGGGAAATAATGAACAGCATAAACTGATGAACAAAAACAAACCCAGAGACAGAGAAGCAGCGATCAGACTGTTAAACCTCAGAGGGAAGGTAGGGGAGAGTGGTGGTAAGGGGGAGAGATCAACCAAAGGACTTGTGTGCATGCATATAAGCCTAATCAGTGGTCATGGACAACAGGGGGGTGGGGGTATATGTGGGGAGGGGTTTGGGATGAGAATGGGGATATGAGGACAATTTTGTGATACCATAATCAATAAATCAATTTTTAAAATGTAGTATTTTGCCCATATTTAGATGTACAATATGGTACTATATTTTCATTTTCATTTGTCTAGAGATATTTTCTCATCTTCCTCATGGAATTTTCTTTGACCCATGGGAAGTTCAAGAGTATATTTTTTAAAATGTCTATATGTTTGTGAATTTGTTAGTTTTCCTTTTGTTATTGATCTCTGGTTTCATTCCATTGTGGCCAGAAAATATATATGGTGTAACTTCAGTCTTCTTAAACTTGGTCAGACTGATATGGAGGCCTCACATGTGAACTGGGCTGGAGAACACTCCAGGTGTGTGGGGGGAGCAAATGTGTGCTAATCCATAGCATGTTCTGTCTATGTCTGTTAGGGAATTTAGTTCAATTAATCAACATAGCACTGCTCAAGTCCTCTGTTTCCTTAAAGATCTTTTGTCTGATTGACCAAAACAAAATTGATGCAGCCATGACCCAAAGGTGATATGCAAACTATTTCATTACATCACACAGCCCATGGCCAACACTTAGAACCCACTGGCTGGAAAGAACTATAACAGTGTTGGCAGGATGGGTTGGGAGAAGATAACACAGGATTGTCCCCTTTTCTCAGAAAGCTAGTTTCCCAACCCAAGCAGATGGAAACCCAAAGTTTAAGGACAAACATCCTTCACATTGGAACAATATTTCACTTGTTCAAACTTCCCTCCTCCAAAACAAAATCACTGAACTTGGGGAAATTAGTTCATAATTCTTTTTTTTTTTAGTTTTTAATTCTTCTAAGTGCGGACAAACTACATATAAAATATAAAATGTGTATAATCAGTCACCCTAAGAGGAGACTCCATCCACAAAAGGGACATTCAATACCCAACTACATCAGAAGAACCAAATATCTCCAGTAGGGGCCCTCCCTAGAACTGCCAGCCCAGGAGACCTGAGAGACTACACCACTTGGTACCACAAAACATCTATTACATAAGACCAATTCAAAAAATCTGGGTGGCATAGCAGTTTGATCTAATACATAGAAACAATTCAATTACAAAGGAACAGGGAAAATGAGAAGACAATGAAACATCCCCCAAATTAAACAAAAGGATGAAGCACCATAAAAGGAACTACATGAAATGAAGGCAAGGAATTTGTCAGAGAAAGAATTCAGAGTAACTTTTATAAGGATGCTCAAACATCTAGATGAGAAATTCACCAAGATGTGTAAGAATCAAAGAAAATGAAAAAGACACTACAATAGAAAGATTCAACACTAGATTAGAAGAAGCTAAGGACCAAACCAGTGAGTTAGAAGACAAGGTAGAAAGAAAGAAAAAACAGAATAGCAACTGGAAAAAATAAAATAAAAAGCAAGAGGAGAGTCTAAGGGAAATCTGGAATAACATGAAACAAACAACATCCACATAATAGGGGTGTTAGAAGGAGATTAAGATGAGCAAAAAATAGAAAACCTGTTTGGAGAAATAATGACAGAAATCTTCCCTGACTTTAGGAAGAAAAAAGTCCAAGAAGCACAGAGAATCCCAAACAAAATGAACCCAAAAAGACCAACACTAAAACATATCATAATTAAATTGGCAAACATCAATGACAAAGTAAGTATCTAAAAGGCTGCCAGAGAGAGACAGAAAGTTATTTACAAGGGATCTCCCATTAGATTGTCAATTGATTTCTCAACAGAAACACATCAGGCCAGAAGGCAAAAGGATGAAGTATACAAAATGATGCAAAGCAAGGTCTAAATCCAAGAATACTCTATCCAACAAGGCTATTATTAAAAATCTAAGCTAATGCCGAAACTGGTTTGGCTCAGTGGATAGAGCATCAGCCTGGGGACTGAAAGGTCCCAGGTTCGATTCCGGTCAAGAGCATGTACCTTGGTTGCAGGCACATCACCAATGGGGAGTGTTCAAGAGGCAGCTGATCAATGATTCTCTCTCATTGATGTTTCTAACTCTCTATCCCTCTCTCTTCCTCTCTGTAAAAAAAAAAAAAAAATCAATAAAATATTTTTAAAAATAAAAAATAAAAACATGGTTTCCTATTTTTTTTAAAAAAAATCGAAGGTAAAATCAGGTGCTTCACAGACAAACAAAGGCTAAGGGAGTTTATTATCAACAAACCAACAATGCAAGAAATGCTCAAGGGACTACTGTAAAA
The DNA here is from genome assembly GCA_963924515.1 of Vespertilio murinus. Lineage (NCBI taxonomy): Eukaryota > Metazoa > Chordata > Mammalia > Chiroptera > Vespertilionidae > Vespertilio > Vespertilio murinus. The sequence continues at coordinate 4,151,579 of OZ004717.1, read as the reverse complement.
AAAAAAAAAAGCGGGGTGAAGGAAGGAAGGAAGGAAGGAAGGGAAGGAGGGAAAGGGAAGAAGGAACACAGGCAAAAAGATTTAAAATGGCAACAAATAAGTACCTCTCAACAATAACATTAAATGTAAATTGATTAAAAGCTCCAATCAAAACATATAGGGTAGCTGAATGGATAAGAAAATATCACACACACACACACACACACACACACACACACACACACACATATATTTACTGTTTAAATTGATTTTTTTGTTTTGTTTTGTTTTTTTAAATTTATTAAGGTATTATATGTGTATATAGCTTACCATTGCCCCCCCCCCCACCTCCCATTTATGCCCTCCCTCCCCAGAGTTCTGTGTTTGTTGGTTGTACTTATATGCATGCATACCAGTCCTTCGGTTATTCTCTTATCTCCCCCCAGGTCTCCTTCCCCTCCCCGCTGTCATTTGACAATCTACTTGTTTTATGGTGACTATCTCAGGACCACACGAATAGAATCTGCTCCTCCTCTGGTTCACACAGCCCCTCCCCCTGGGTCCCACTGCTTCCCCGGGGCACACGGCTCTCCCGGGGCACATGTCTCCCCCGGGGCACACGGCCCCCTGGAACACACGGCTCACCAGGGGCACATGGCCCCCTGGGGCACACAGCTCTCCCAGGACACTCAGCCCCCTTGGGGCACACAGCTCACCTGGGGCACACGGCGCCATATATATATATATATATATATATATATATATATATATATATAATCTACAAGAGACCCACTTCAGAATAAAGGAAGGTCTTGGGGGTGGGGGGGATGAAGGGCTGGGGGAAAAAAGTGTTTCAGGCAAATGGAAATTTTAAAAAGCTGGGATAGCAACACTTATATCTGACAAAATTGACCTCAAAGGGAAGGCCATAATAAGAGATAAGGAAGGCCACTTCATAATACTAAAGGGATCAATTCAACAAGAGGATAAAACTCTTATAAATGCATATGCACCCAATACAGGAGCACCCAAATACATAAAAACATTTCTGGAAGATATCAAGAGAGAGATTGACAGCAATACAATCATAGTAGGGGACTTTAATTGACATCATTGGAAATCAGCAAAGAAACAGCAATCTTAAACAGCTCACTGTATCAGATGGAGCTAACTGACATCTTCAAAACATTTCACCCCAAAGCTAAAGAATATATACCATATTTGCTGGCATATAAGACGATTTTTTGGCCCTGAAAAATACGTATTTGCTGGCGTATAAGACTACTGGGCGTATAAGAAGACCTCCTAACATTTCCACTAAAAATACAGAGTTTGTTATATACTCGCCGTATAAGACTACCCCCCACTTGGAGGCATATTTTTCAGGGCCAAAAAATCGTCTTATACGCCGGCAAATACGGTATTCTTTTCAACTGAACATGGGGCATTTTTAAAGATAGACCACATATTAGGACACAGTCTAAATCTCTACAAATTCAAGAAGATTGAAATCATATCAAGCATCTTCTCATAAAATTAGAAATCACCTACAATAAAAACAACCAAACACATGGAGGCTAAATAGCATGCTTTTAAACAATGAATGCGTTACCAAAGAGATCAAAGAAGAAATAAAAAAAACATCATGGAAACAAATTACAATGAAAATGCAACAATTCAAAATCTATGGGACATAGGGAAAGCAGTCCTAAGAGGGAAGTTCACAGCACTATAAATCTACCTCATAACAAAAACAGAAACAAACAAGAAAAACTGGTAATAAGTTATCTAACCCCACAACTTAATGAACTAGAAAGAGAGCAACAAGAAAAGCCCAGAATAAGTAGAAGGAAGGAAATAATAAAGATCAGAGTGGAAATTAATGACATAGAGACCAGAAAAGAAAGAAATACAAAGATCAATAGAACTAAGAGCTGGTTCTTTGAAAGGATAAACAAGATTTATGAACCTCTAGCAAGGCTCATCAAGAAACAAAAACAGAGGACCCAAATAAACAAAATTTAAAAAATGAAAGAGGTGAAGTAGCAACCCACCCCACACAAATACAAAGGATTGTAAGAAAATACTATTCTAACAAACTCTATTCTAACAAACTGAACAATCTAGATAAAATGGACATATTCCTAGAAAAAATACAATCTTCTAAAACTCAATCAGGAAGAATCAGAAAACCTGAATAGGCTGATAACTACTGATGAAATTGAAGCAGTAATCAAAAAACTTCCAGCAAATAAAAGCCCTGTTCCAGACAGCTTCACAGGGGAATTTCACCTATGATTCAAAGAAAAACTAATACAGATCTTAGACTATTCCAATAAATTCAAGAGAAAGGAACTCTTCATAGCTATATGAAGCCAGCAATACTCTAGTCCCAAAACCAGATAAGGACACTACACAGAAAGAGAATTACAGGCCAATATCTCTGATAAATATAAATGCTAAAATCCTCAACAAAATATTAGCAAGTTGCATCCAGCAATACATTAAAAAGATTATACACCATGACCAAGTGGGATTTATTTGGGGGATACTAGGTTGGTACAATATCCGCAAATCAATAAACATGATACATCACATAAATTGAAAGACAAAAACCACATAATCATATCAATTGGTAAGAAAAAAGAATTGACAAAATTCAACACCCTTTTTTTGATTTAAAAAAAAAAAAACACAAACAACTCTCAGCAAAGTGGAATTAGAGATATCATACCTCAACATAATAAAAGCCTTATATGGCAAATCTACAGGCAACATCATACTCAATGGGCAAACACTAAAATCATTTCCCCTAAGTACAAGTACAAGACAAGAGAGGGATGCCCACTTTTACCATTCTCATTCGACATAGTACCTGAAGTGCTAGCCATAGTGATCAGTCAACAAGAAAAAATAAAAATTATCCAAATTGGAAAAGAAGTAAAACTGTCATTATTCACAGATGAATGATATTGTACATAGAAAACCCTAAAGACTCCATCAAAACACTACTAGATTTAATAAATGAATTCAGCAATGTAGCAGGATACAAAATTAACACTCAGAAACATATGGCATTTTTATACACTAATAATGAACTCACAGAAAGAGAAACTTTAAAAAAATCCTATTTATCATTTCAACAAAAAACTTAAGATACTTCAGAATAAATTTAACTAAGGAGGTTAAAAACCTGTACTCAGAAAACTACAGGACATTGAAAAAAGAGATAGAGGAAGATATTAAACAAGTGGAAAAATATACCATGTTCATCGATTGGTAGAATCAATATCATTAAACTGTCTATACTATCCAAAGTTGGGGCTTGAAGTATGGTGTAAGTTGGTGGTCTGGTTTTATTTTTGTGCATGGTATAAGTTGGTGGTCTAGTTTCATTTTTTTAAATGTATCTGTCCAAATTTCCCAGTACCATTTATTGAAGAGACTGTCTTAACTCCATTGTATGCTCTTGAAGCCACGGCATGGAATGGGGATTACACTGAATCTATAGATTGTTTTGAATAGGATACAGTTTAATGATGTGAAGGGAGCCGCCCCCTGGTGGTCAGTGCACGTCAATAGAGAGCAATCCAACTCCCAGTCAGCTGAACTCCTGAGGTGACACTTTGCATATCAGGCTTTTATCTATACTAATAAAGAGCTAACATGCTAATGAACAGGATTCCATTATGACCAGGTCATTAGCATATTAGCTGTTGCTCCAGAGACAGGGCAGAAGATCCAGAGGAGGTGGGATCATCCTGTGCTGGGGAGGGCAGGGATGAGAGCCTATAGCACCCCCTCACCAGTCCTTCACCACCCAATACTTGCACTCTGAGTGCCCCATGCCCACCTGCCAGGGGAAGGAGCACAGTGCAGCAGGCAGGAGGCTTTCATACTCTCCTGTGGCTGCCATTTTGCTTCAGAGATGGGGTGGAAGCAGGGAGGTGCCCAGGGAAGGCAGGACCAGCCATAGGCTAATGGAGGGACTGAGGTTGGGGCTTGAAGTAGCCCAAGGCGGCCAGATGGTTTAGGGGCTGGGCCAGGTGTGCTGGAGCTCTGCATAGACAGGTTCAGGTGTCAAGGCAGGGCTGCAGGTGGGTAGGCAGTGCCATGTGATATTGCACACTGGGATCCTAATATATATATATATATATATATATATATATATATATATATATATATATAGTGTATATATAATGTGTAAAAGCACATTATAAACACACACTATCTGATAAATGAATTTACTTTACAATTGAAAGAGCTATTGTTGGTTTTTTGTGAGTTATAGCAATCCTATGTGCCTGAAGATTTAATCGTATTAAATCTCCCTCCTGCTATCCATTCTTCTCAGCTTGCCATGGCATTTAGGACACTTCGACCACTGAGGTTTGGTAGTTGTGGTCCCTCATTTCTTCCAGCATAAAACTGGACCTGTAGATAATACGGCAGCTACCCCTTCAGATTTATCAGAATCCATCCCTTACCAAAGCAACTGTAATACCACATAATTAAATCTACTTGCTTGCTATTTTATCCATCGGTGTCCCCACCTCATACCTTGACCCAACTATTCAGAGGGATGGAGAATTTCCCAGAGACATTCGCGCTGCTGAGGTCCTGCAGCTCAGTGCTGTTGAGCAGCTCCACAGTGTCGGTCACAACATACAGATTCACCCCCGCTTCCCGGCATTGCTTCAGGAAGTCCGGCTCTGGGTCCGGCAGTTTCCTGCAGGGAAGAGAGGGTCAGAGTGGGAAGAAATGCCTTCCCAGGTGGCCCTGGGTCACCCTGCTCCTCAGGACCTGGAAGGGGTGTCCCTGCCACAGGCAGAAAGATCCTGGCACGTGGGTTAGGTTACCAAGTAGAGTGAAACATCTTCTTTGCTACAAGGGCAGAGGGGCCCCCATTTTCTGAAGGAGGCGTGAGAAGGAGAGTACGTAGGCTGTTTTGTGAAAGGCATCTGCATTTTCCAAAATTAAAATATTCCTGTTAGAGGGCAGTTTATAGATGCCCAGTGCTGGGCGGGGACAGGTCCACGTGGTTGACAACAGTCCCTTGGCAGCCTGACCACTGTCCAGAGGCACAGTCAGGGTGGGGTGGGGCAAACGGATAAAGGTGATGGAGCCGGAGATGCTGGATGAGTTTCCAGGACCAGCACAGGGGTGTGGGCAGGCACTGTCCTTGGCAGGTGGCGGGGAGGGCTGTGGTGAAGATGCGGGTTTGTGCAGGGACATGACGGGTTGAAAGTACCGAGGACGGATTTCATCTGCATTTCCGTTCTCAGACTCAACTCTCGTTCCACTAACGGCCCCACTGGGTCAGCGCCCTGCAGAGAACCGAGGGGAATACTGAGAGATCCTTTGCTTCTCAGAGGAGGGGTCAAAGCCTCCAGTGTTTGTTTTCTCATCGCCCTTTTGGGGACATCAAGGCCCTTCCCGTGTCTCTAAGCTGTCATGTCATCTGACATTCACTCACCTCCAGGCCTCACTTCTGTCACCTTCATCCTGGTTGGCTTACTCCCACCTCACTGACTTCCCGCGGCTCCGGAAAGCACCAAGCCGGTCCTGGCCCAGGCTTCATACCCCTCATCTGGACCACTCCCCTCCTGCTCTTTGCTCCCTTTAGTCTGCAGGTCTCAGTTCATCTGTTAGCTCCACAGAGAGACCTACATTGGCCCCTCCATCCAGCCCTCTTCCCCTGCTCCTGACACTACCCATATCCATTTATCAAACGTGTGTCATTGCCTTTCTTTTCACATTTCAAATGTGATCTCAGACATACTTTTTTTCCTTGGTGCTAGAAAATGAAAAGTATCCCTGAAATTTGGAGCCTCTTCAACTGCTGAAGAAATTCTAGGATAAATTTTATTTTATTTTCCGAGTACATACTCTTTTACACCATAAAGTCTTTGTGTTAGTTCTAATAAAAGTCTTACCACACACCAGAAATACAGAAACCGTGCCATACCAGGCCAATGTAACTTTCAGTCTCATTACCCTGGGATTTGTATTAGTTGCTTACTTCAGTACTTCTTTGCACTGATAGAAATACTATTTAGGCCTGGCCTGTGTAGCTCAATGGTTGAGCAGTGACCTCTGAACCAAGAGGTCACGGTTCAATTCCCAGTCTGGGCACATGCCCGGTTTACAGGCTCAATTTCCTATAGGGGGTGTGCAGGAGGCAACCAATTAAAGATTCTCTCTCATCACTGATGTTTCTTTTTTCCCCTCTTCCTTCCTCACTCTGAAATCAATAAAAACATATTTTTAAAAAAAGAAATATACTTTAAATTGAAATCTGTTTCTAAAAGGTCTTTTCCCACAGGCACTGAGGTAAATTAAATTCTAGGACACTGAGCCATACTTTGCTTAAACAAAGAGATTCAGAGCCTTTGCTTCGCGCTTAAATTAATACTTTTTTATTGCTTACTTTTCTCACTCACTGCATGTCCCCTGCCACAATAAATACTACATTTTAGGGCAGGGATTTTTATCTATCTTGTCATTACTCTATTCTCACCACAAAGCAGCAGTGTAATGGACAGCCACAGCTTTAACAAAGATTTATTAGATAACTAACAAATCACCGCTGGCTGAATGAATGAATGTATGAACACCTAAGAAGGGCAGCAGGATCTGGGGTGCCATTTTCCTCATTCTGAGCTTCAGGGACTAAACCTGTCAGACACCTCCTTGCCCACGAGGAGAGCTGAGTGTGGGGCCCATTGACCAGGTTCCCCCACCCCTGGCCTCACCTCTCCTGAAGCTCTGTCCAGGTTTCGTGTGGGGTGCTAACAATCTGGTACTCAAGGGAGGACCCTCGGCACACAGTTGTCCCCTCTGAGAAGCCCGCTTCTGCCCCAGCATTCACGTTCCCAGCCGCCTGCTGCTTCCTGACCACGGTGTCACTGTAGTCAGCGGACACTTTCATAGCAGCCTCTGGAAACAGACAAGGTACCTAAGATTCAGTCAGGGATTCCTTCTGAACAGCTGGGAAATGGCCTGGGCTCGCCCCAGCTCTCCCATTCAACTTAGTTTCTCAACTGAGAAGCTAACTCATCAGCTAACATTTTGAGTGTAAATGAGGACTTTTGAGTCCACCCAGGGGCTGGATAACAGGGATACTGCCCTAACTCTCAGGACTGACGAGGTCCCTGTGTGGGTATCTCACCATGTCTTGCCTGCTGCACCCTTCTCCCTGCACCCTTGTTTTGCAACCCCAGCCTCCTATGCCCGTGGCTCACAATACCTGGGGCCGAAGAACCTCGTTCGAGGATGTGCATGAGGGAGACGTCAAGTGGGACATCGGGTAGTTGCCAAAACAGAGAGCGAGCCTTCTTCCTCTGTATTAGAGAAAACCGGCGTATCTTGGTGGCGCTCAACAAGTATTTGACAGGTCTGAGCTCCTGGTCTCCAATCTCTTTGACCAATTTCTTGGTAGTTCTCTCAAACAAAGAGGGCATGTTGCTAGGGGTAGAGAGAAGGGAAGCACAAAGATCAGGTGGGTCTCACAAGTGAGATTAAATCAGTTTTCACGTGTCATTCAGAGAGAGTTGGCAGTGACCTGACTGTGCCATAGGCCTTTGTCTTATCTACACAGTGAAGTCACATACATGTGCAAACGCCCCATTACCTGGAACGGGCCCTGGGTCTTCCTTAAATAACTGTCCACCAGGATGGTCTTTAGGGAACAGACGAGATACCAACACCTGAGTCCCTGCTGGTCAGGGGACCAGTGAGCACTTGCTTAACTTGTTGTAAGTGCCAAGGAGGAGGTAAGTTGCCCTATACAACCAAATGTATGCACTTCCTTATGCCACCACCGTTCACATCAAGCTGGCCACATTGTACAATGGTCAGTCCCCCAGGAGGACTGACTGGTAGTGTGTGTGAACCACCTGGTTCAGTGCTGCAAAGCCCTTGCTTTTTAAGATCTTACGGAGTCTTGCTGTGACTGAAACAGAACAAGAATGTGGCCGTCACAAAGGTGGGCATGAAATGGTTAAATAAAAATTCAGATACGTGCATTGTTGTGCTAAGTGGACTGTGATTCACCAGAAAATTATGAAGTGCCTCACTTCCAGGTGTCAGAAGCCTGGTATGGGTAGTTCTCAACCTGCAGTAATCCACCTGTAGTCATCCACCTGGATGGCACTCTTTTTCTACTTTTAAACACTTTCCATTTCAAAAAATAACATCAGCAAGATGGCAAAATAGGACCTTTCAGCCCTCATCCCTCCACAGTAACACCAGTTCTGACAACCACCTTTGAATAAGATTACCTCTATGGGAGCCTAGAGTCCAGCAGATGAAAACCTCCAGGAATAGATGTATTGAAGAGTGGAAGCAGAGCAGTTTCACTTCCCCATGTCATCCCTTCTTCAAGGCAGCACAATTCAGTCAAGATTAAACCCAAAGCCCACGCTTCTCCCATGGGGAGTAGAGTACAGTGAGTTTCTCCCCACCCTGTAGGACACTCCTAATCCCGTGGCCCACGCTTCTCCCATGGGAGTAGAGCACAGGGAGCCCGCCCCCCGCCCTGTAGGACACTCCTAATCCCGTGGCCCACACTTCTCCCATGGGGAGTGAGAGCACTGTGAGCCCGTCCCTCTTCCCCCACTCCTATGCAGGACACTCCTAAGAGGCCTGCTTCTTTTTCATCCCACCCACAGTGCTGATGCAAGTTGGCATGGCTGAAAACTCTGAGAGCAGGTAGATGTCACTGATAGATGAGTGGGTAGAGAAGATGTACATTTACACATTTGAATGATTCTGCCATAAAAAATAAAAAAATGAAATCTTGCCATTTGTGACAACATGAATGAACCTAGAGGACATAACACTAAGTGAAATAAATCAGAGAGAAAAAGACAAATAACATATGATTAAATTTATATATGGAATCTTAAAAAATAAACAACACAAAAATAGACCCATAGATACAGAGAGTAAGCTGATGGTTGCCAAAGGGAAGAGGATGAGGATGGGTGAAAAAAAGATGTGTCAAAGACACATCCCTTAATCTTACCTTGTGTGTTGTTACCCAGATTTCTTTTGCATTAGGGAGAATGGTAAGAAGTGCTGATTTGGAGGGAGGGGGGATGTCAATCTAAAACAAACCAAAAACATCTCTACCCATTTCTCAAACCTATTCTGAACATTTCTCTCTCTATAGTATTGTTATTGCCGTAATTAGCTAGCTAATATCAATAAAGGGAAGGCCAGACATTATAAACATGGTCATCTGAGCAGCTTCACCCTCCCTAGGGAACCACTCCCTGCAGGTCACTGGGGGAAGGGTCAGAACAAAGGGGGGGAAGGGCACGTGTGCAGTAGAAGTGGGGGTTGGGGAGGGTGGGGGTGTAAGGGGGTGTAGGCCTGTCAGTCTAGCCTGGGGAACAATGGGTTGGCTAGGGGGTGACCCATCAGAAGCATGTGAAATCTTGAAGAGTTAGTTGTTTCTTTTGGAGAAGCTCCTGGTTAAAACCGGAGTTCCTTCTCTCATTTGCTCTTGTTCTCTCTCTCTCTCTCTCTCTCTCTCTCTCTCTCTCTCTCTCTCTCTCTCTTCCTCTCCTCTCCTCTCCTCTCCTCTCCTCTCCTTTCTCTCTCTCTCTTGCTTTCTGACTTGCACTCGGCCGTGCTCCCCTGGTCTCTCTTCGTGTCATGTGGCCTTACACAGCCCCATGGCCCATGCCATACTGACCCCACAAATAGACCCAGCTGGGAACACAGCTAAGCTAGCTAGCCAGGTGCTGGGCTGGACTTTAACTTGGAACATTAATTCTGGGCAGTGGCCTTGATCCTAACCCTGCTGAAGGCAAGACTGGACCTCTTCCATGATGAGACAGAAATGGGATCTTGGAGAACCCCCTTAATTTTACATTATCAATAAAGCTTTTTATGAAAGCCCATCCTCCCATGGGGACCTCAGGAAATTCTTTTCCTCATGGCACTCCAAGCAGCCCACTTCCACCAATAACAGTATCTTCTTTTTCATCCTCTGGTTCTTGGTTAGCACTTACCAGTTGTATATTGTCTTGTCTTAAAGAGAAAGGCTCCAATGGGTAGGGCTCCTTCCAATCTCCAGACCGCCTGAGGTCAGACAAAACCCAGAGAACAGAGAAGTGCGACTCCACTGGTCGTGTTTTCTTCCCACCAGCAGGTCCCTGACTCAAGGTCCAGGGACAAGAAGCAAATGAGGCCCTCGCCTCCTCAGACCAGGTCTGGGGCTGAGCACTGGATCACGGTCTTACCTCTCAGGTCCTTCTCAGGCAAGTGGAGATAGAAATCTGGCAGGATTTCTATATATACCCTTATCTGCCAGGCTGCCCCATAGCACAGTAGATAGGATCTCCAGAAGCAGAACGTGTCTGTTCCTGACCTAAAAACGATCTGAGCAAGTCTGATTTATGAGCTCATTCAGATGAATAACTGTTGGGACAACTTATTTGGCCACATGCCACCTTAAACACCCAATGTAAGATGTGGCCGTGTGTCCACAGGAAAGGTAGAGTACATGCAGGATCCTGGGCAGAGCCTTGGTTCAGTTGGAATCAATGCTCCTTCTTCTGTGTGTCACGTGCAATCCATCTTACACCAATCTTTAACTGTAAAGAAAAAGATTTCTTTTTAAAAGGTCAAAACAAACCCATTTACTTTCTAATTACGTCATGATCACTCCTGTGGCCTGATGGGCGAAGGGGAATGCCTGGTAGAGGGAGCCTGTGGGAGAAGGCAATCCCAGCACTGACGCTCAGAAGGGTAGCTGAGGGTGCTTCACACGGCACTTATCCCTCTTCCATCCATTGTTCATGCCAGTCCCACCCTTGCCCTTCCCACTGGGGAATGGGATACCCACCCCATGCGCCAGAGGGCTCACAGCTGTGCTTTCTACACGACCCAACAGGCCAAAGAATTTCCCCAAACTGAATTTACTTCCCAAATTTACATTGTAAGAACAATAGACTCAAATATAAAATTGTGTATGTGCGTATTCCCCTGTGCCACAGGCCAGCACCTGAGAGCTCTGCTCTACTCTGGAACATTCTAGAAATCAAGGAAACATGACTCAGACATTTGGGGTTACTTATTAAAACTTGAAAACCAAACTGAAACACGTGGTTTTCGTTTGGGCAGGATGCAAAGGTGATTTTTCCCGGGTTCTACAGACTCCCACATGGGGATAGGGTAATAAAGAGGGTGACCCACTAAGCCTCTCTTCTTAAGGTTTATAAAGGTTGCAGTTTTGTCTTTTGATGCTCCCTTCTTATTGGTCACTATAGCAGTTTCAAAACTCAAACCCCTCATGGAACCCCCTCTTCTTCTCCCCTTCAGTGGTAGAATTCTCTATTCCCTGTGAAAATGTTTTCCTCTTTCTCCCTTTTGTTTATCTACTCCCGTGGCTTTCCCCTATCCTCTGTGAATGGTGTCTTCCTCTCCCCTTATCCTGTGGCATCTTTTGTTTTGTTTTTTTGTAAAATGTATGCCTTTTGCCAGTTCCAAGTCCCTAACAAACTGTGCCTCCTTCCCCGATGAACCTCCTAATTCCTAAAACTCTCTAAGCCTGCCTGTTTTACTCCTAAAAACTCCTTTCATTATGTGAGTCCAGGGAAGTGTTGTTTTTTTGTGTGTGTGTTTTTTTTTTTTTAATTAGGCTTCGTTTAGAAGCAACATGACCATAAACAGCCTCTAGCTTTCCTTTCCCAGTTCCTTGTTCGCTATCAGGAAACACCTCTGGCATCCCAGAGGAGGGATAGAAACGGGAAACCTGGGGAAGCGAGTGAGTAGCTACAGCTAAGCATCCCTGGTCCTCCACTGAGAACAGCCATCAGTGGGGAAGTAACAATCCTGAAAAAGCAGAAGTTCCATGTTCCTCCCTGCAGTGTGCACACAGCACCCATGCCTCCCTCCTGGCAAGCCTCACACAGGAGTCTTCTGTTTGTGCCCTCCACACAGGGAAGTGCTCTGTCTCTTGCATAAGAGTGACGAGAGACTGGTTTGGTTCAATGGATAGAGCATTGGCCTGGGGACTGAAGGGTCCCAGGTTCGATTCCAATCAAGGGCATGTACCTTGTTTGTGGGCACATCCCCAGTAGTGGGTGTGCAGGAGGCAGCTGATCGATGTCTCTCTCATCGATGTTTCTAACTCTCTATCCCTCTCCCTTCCTCTCTGTAAAATATCAATAAATCATTTTTTTAAAAAAAAAGAGAGAGTAAGCGACGCCAATTTACATAAGGGGAGACTGAGGTGGGGTGGCCATTGCTCAGCACATTTTCTCGAAAATTCTCCACTCGCTCTTTTCACATTGGCTTTGTTCAGTTTCATGATTTCTCGGCCCTCCCTCACACTTGCTTCCCCTCTTCCTTCTCTACTTTCTTTCCCCTTTCCTACACCCAAGGCCTTACAAGTTTTCAGTCATGTTTCTTGGTTTCTGCTCTCCCCCAAACCCTCCTACCCATTCCCTCTCCGTTTCCTAATACAGAATAATTCTCAGAGCCCCACCATTGCTGAGCCAGCCAGTTGGCCAGCTAGTTTCTAGGTTTGGGTCGACACCTTTTCCCGATTCCAGTGTTGGGGTATCAAGGTCAGTAAGACAGAGTTCCCAACTCCACGAACTATTAGCTTTAATGTGGGGACACCAACCATACACCTTCTGAAAATGGAAAACTAAAAACTGGATGGTAGTAAGCTCGTCCTTCCACGTTCAGAGAACACGGTGACCCATCTTTCCAGAATTTCTACCCTGGAGGCCTCCGACAGCTGCCCTGATTCGCACCACTCATGCTTCCTCCCTCTCACTTCTTGCTTCTTCATCCATCACCCCATTCCCTACCAACCAGCCCATTTCAGAATTACTTTCCTGACTCCTTCTGAGTGTCAGAGCTGTAGGAAGCCTCATCACACCACTCTTGTAGATGTTGCTCTGCCTTCTCAGACCAGGGTCTTTGTTCACACAGACCAGGGTCTATCTGATCACTTCCAGGGCCAATGCCGGTCCCATTCACCATCAACTCTTACCTGGATGATAGCGATCACCTAACTAGACTTCCTGCTTCTGCCCTGTTTGTCTATTGTCCACATAGCAATCATGGCATCTTTTCAAAAGTATATCACATACCTGACTGGGGATCTGACCTCTCCACTACCTGCCAATCCTTCAAGTACAAAGCCATGATAACGATCAACAGCCTGCACGCACTTGACTTCACTTTCCAACGAATTCTCTCTCATTCCAGCTGTTCATATGCCAGGAATTTCTTCCTTTGGTTAATTCCTCTACTTGAAATCTCTCCAAATAGCTAGAGTTCACGTTCCTTTGTTTCTGTTTTACAAGTCAAGTTACTTCTCAGTAAGGCTTTTGTTGTCAAACAAACACACCATCACCCATTCATTTATAACCCATCTTAACCATCCTTCTAGGCTTCCCGTTGATGACAGTATCGAGGCCTCCCTTAGTTTGAGTTGGGGCGACACAGGCTTTCCATTTAACCCCCAAAAGGGAGTCAGGGTTCAGGGGGGCTCAAAGTCTAGGCAGAGAATCTGCCCAGCCTGGAACTCACCTTCTGCAAAGTGTGTCTCCTCACCATCTGCGAAGTGAAGAGTGTAAGGTGGAGAGGGTATCTCTGCTGGAGCCTCTCACATCCCGGCACCTGCAGCCCCCAGGTGTGGCAGCTTTGCTCAAGGTGCCATGGGAATGCCTTGCATCAGAATCACCTGGGACATTTGAGGAATCTGAGTCCCTGACCTCACTCTATCTTCTGAATAATGTCTTCTGAATCACTCTCTAAAAAAGAACCTGGAAGCTGTTTTTTATTACTTTACTTTTCCTATTTATTGAGATATTATTGACATATATGTAAATTTGAGGCATACAATGTGATGATTTCACACACATATTAAAAAGTGATTACTGCAATTAGGTCAACACCTCCATTACTTCACAAAAGTACCCTTTTTTCTGTGGTGATAACATTTAAGATCGAAATTTGAGCCCTGGCTGGTGTAGCTCAGTGCTTAGAGCGTCGGCTCATTTACCAAAGGGTTGCAGGTTCAATTTACACATACCTTGGTTGCAGGTTCCATCCTTGGCCCCAGTCGAATGTGGAAGGCAACCAATCAATGTCTCTTTCCCTCCCTTTCACCCTCTAAAACAGTGTTTCCCAAAGTGTGGTATGCGTACCCCCAGGGGTATGGGAAGAGTTTGGTGGGGGTACACGTTGCACCGGAGTTTGGTGGGGATATGCACTGAGCCGTGCTTAGCTGCGCCTAATTCTATGTTCTCACGAGTACGAGGGGTACTCAGCGCTACGAAAATTATAGAAGGGGTACACATATGTCAAAAGTTTGGGAAACACTGCAAAAAATCAATAGAAAAAATATCCTGGGGTGAGAGTAAAATAAAGACTGACATTCAGTTCTCAAATTAACTTGTTCTTGTCATTAGAGGGTCAGTAAACTTTCTGTAAAGGACCAGATGGTAAATATTTCCACCTCAGGGCCACATGGCCCCGATCTTAAGAGTTCCTTCCTACTATCGTGACACAAAAGTAGCCCAAATGATACACAAACAATTGGGGCTGTGCTCCAATAAGACTTTATTTATGGACATTAGAATTTGTATCGAATATACTCTATACATGCCATGAAATATTGTTCTTTTTTCCCGACAACCTTTTAAAAATGTGAAGACACTTTCGTTCACACAGGCAGTTTGGGCGGGCTGGCCCGCAGACTCGCTGGGAACCCCGGTTCTCCGTCCTCCCCAACACGCAGACGTGCACTGGGCTGGCGTCGGGCCTCAGGGTGATCCTTGGTCCCAGCTGTGTCTTTCTTGTTTAGGCTTGTCCACTAGCATTCACTTGTCCTGCCTGAAATTCAGGGAGGGTGCAAGGTCCTCGGGGCACCCCCCGAAGGGCAATGGCATATCGGAGGGGCTAGAGGAGATACCCGTCCTAGTTGCTCCGGCTGCCGTAACAAATTCCCACGAGTGGCTTAAATGACGGAATTTATTCTCAGTCCTGGAAGGCAGTTGGAGATCAAGGTGTCTGCATGCTTGGGGCTGAGGCTGAGGGAGAATCCGGCCTGGGATTCTCCAGGTGGTGCCAGCCATTCTGGGTTCCCTGGCTCGTAGCTGCTGGACACCAGCCGCCACCTCCATCTTTACATGGCCTCCTGCTCTGTGCCCATGACCCCTTCCTTCCTCTTACAGAGCTGGCGTTAGATTTAGGACTACTCCAATCCAGGATGGTCTTAACTACAAACCTTAGTTTCAGCTGCAAATACCCTTTTCTCCAATAAGGCCGCATTTGCAGGTTTTGGGTGAGCATACCTTTTGGGGGTTCACGACTTAACCCAGGACAGTACTCTCAGAAGGGCCCAGAAGGGAATGCTATCCCCAGGGCTGGTCCTCGAGAGGTCAGGTGGATGAGGGAGGAGGTTGACAGGCTCAGGGCCGTGGCATGGGACATGGCGTGCGACAGTCTCAACAGCGAGCGCAGAGGCGGCTGGGCCGGGGGG
Source organism: Vespertilio murinus (assembly GCA_963924515.1). NCBI lineage: Eukaryota > Metazoa > Chordata > Mammalia > Chiroptera > Vespertilionidae > Vespertilio > Vespertilio murinus. The sequence continues at coordinate 4,136,083 of OZ004717.1, read as the reverse complement.
CTGCCCAGAGCCTCCAGGAGCCGCGTCCACAGGTAACCCTCTTAACGGCGTCAGAGCCTGGGCTCTGTCCCCGTTAAAGCACCGGCCTGCGTGGACCACACGGCCTTTAAGCAGCGTCTCCCATGTGCGCATTCACAGAGTAAGGCGTTAGGGCCTCGAACGACAAGCATGCTTGCTTTCTCCCACGCGGGGGTCAGGGCCTTCGGCTCCTCCTGGGAGGCCCTCACGCTCGCTCCCTTCCCGGCATGAGGGCTCTTCCCTCTGCGTCTGCTGCCGCCTCACTCCTGGGAACCAGACCACGCAAGAGCGGGCGCCCTCAGTCACTCCACCCACACGAGGGAGGCAATGGAAACGGGGTACACGCGGACAATACTAAAGAAAAATGCTGTTCACAAGACCCAGCTCTCTCCTAAGGGAAGGGAGACTGTGTAATGTGTACGTGCGTTCCGTGAAAATACGCAATGGGAGAGCCCTGGACGCCTAAAACCGAACCTCAGGAAACCAGGCCACACTTAGAAAAATGAAAGCTGACTTTTATTTTTATCATCAACAGCCATTCTTTAAACATGAACATGCATACGTAATACTCTACGCACACATCACAGTTTTAACGTTAGTTAATAAAGGTTAAACACACAACATACATCCTTACAAAAAGGTCAAAATGCAAACTTAAAACTTTAAACAAAAGTCTTACTAATTTAAAAAAAGGTTTTGTGTTGGGTACCATCTGTACAACACAATTAATTTAAACATTTTCATTTGGCTGCACATGGAAAAAGCGGCAGTAGAAAATAAAGTCATTGAGGGTTTTAAATAGCAGAGTAGGCAGTTTCGCCATGCAGGAGAAGCAATATTAAATATTAGTTTTCAAAAAAAATCCACATTTAAAAATATTTAGTTCAAGTCACAGAATTTCTCTCAGTGGAGACCCCAATGCGATGCATGATTAGCTGCCTCAGGCGGCCTGTCTGAAAGGCAACCCCTCCAGGGTATAGCTCGACAGATTTTGGCACAGAAAAGAAGTCTTAAGAACAAGAACATGATTAAAAAAGAGGGCGGAGGGACAGAGGGAGGAAATAAAGCGGGAGTAGGTGAGAGAGTAATTGCAATCACTAAAAACTGCATCCGCGGTCACGGCAGGCGCTCGCTCCGGAGTGTCATTGCAGCATGGATTTGATTTGCTTGGAGGTAGTCTCATCGTTCAAATGTTTTGTTGTGTACCTAACGGGAAAAACACCCATGTGGGGGGTTAGAAAACACACGTCACCACTGGCATCGGCTCTATGACAAGCCGAGCGACTGGCCAGGCCTCCTCTGTTAGGCCTTTCCCTGCCGGCGTCAGCTCGCTCAGGCTCCGCGCTGTCCTCCCACGGCCTTCCGGACGCAGAGCCGGCAGCTGGGAAACGGTTAGAACTGCCCTGTTGGGAAGATCTGGTTAAATTCTGTAACTTGCCGAAACCGGTTTGGCTCTGTGGTGGAGCGTCGGTCTGCGGACTGAAAGGTCCCAGGTTCGATTCCAATCAAGGACATGTACCTTGGTTGCGGGCACATCCCCGGTAGGGGGTGTGCAAGAGGCAGCTGGTCGATGTTTCTCTCTCATCAACGTTTCTAGCTCTCTATCCCTCTCCCTTCCTCTCTGTAAAATATCAATAAAATATATATATTTTTTTAATTCTGGAACTTCTCACTCAGAGGAAAATTATTATTGTTCTAATTCAGGGGACGAAAAATAGTAGCCTTTGAGCCAAATCCAACCTACTACCTATTTTTGTATGGCCTGTGAGCTGAGCATATTCTTACATTTTTAAATGGTTTGGGGGGGGGTGTCAAAATAGAAGTAATACTTCATGTTAACATGGAAATCATACAAACTGAGTTTTCAGTTTTACTGGAACGCAAGCACACTAATGAGAAACCCGGCTGAGCTAGGGAAGGAAAGGTGCGGAGTGGCCTTTTAGAGTCGCTTCAGCATGGCCTGGGCTACCTTCCCACTACGCGCAGCACTGAGGAGCCGGGACAGGGCCACGTGGCCGAGCCTAGATCCCCACTTCCCCGCTCCGCGCAGCCAGGGCTGCGGCCCTGCTCCCGGACTCATCTTCAGGACAGTTCTACCCGCCGCACCCGTGCCTCAGTTCTCCAGGCACGTTATTCCAGGCAGGCTGTTTTGCTCTAAGTTTGTAAATACAAATTAAGAATCTAGAAAAGAATCACTAAGAGTGGTTCGTATTTTAAGAGAAGATTCACGGCAGGATTCCTGTAAGAGCAGCAATCCAATGAGCAAGCCACTGTGTGCCAGGCGCTCCAGGGACTAACAAGCGAGCAGAGGAAGAGCGGGGATAAGACACCTGTACGCAGAGGGTACGCTGGCTGCAAAGGGGGGAAGCCCGAGCGGGGACCGCCCGGCTCCCCGGAGGCTGCGGGCCGGGGAGGAGGGTGGAGGTTATTCTGGGGGCAGGGAGGGCCAGGGCAGGACCCGAAGCAGGGGAGCGATGTGTGACGTCACTGCTGTTCTGAAAGGCGCTCTGGCGCCGAGGGGGCAGAAGGAGCAGCGAGGGACAACCGGGGTGCTGTTACCAAAGCGGTCCAGTGACCACAGCCCGGACCAGACGAGGGGCGATGCAAACAGGCTCCCAAGGCTCGAACGTGGGCTGTGTTGTGGAGATAGCTCAGGCAGAACATACTGCTATCAACTTGGCTTACAAGAATTTCACATAGGGCCAAAACCGGTTTGGCTCAGTGGTAGAGCGTCAGCCTGCGGACTGAAAGGTCCCGGGTTCGATTCCGGTCAAGGGCATGTGCCTTGGTTGCAGGCACATCCCCAGTGGGTGGTGTGCGGGAGGCAGCTGATCGATGATTCTCTCTCATCGATGTTTCTAACTCTCTATCCCTCTCTCTTCCTCTCTGTAAAAAAGAAAAAAAAAAATCAAAAAAAAAAATCAATAAAATGTATTAAAAAAAAAAAAGAATTTCACATAGGAATATATCATTATAAACAGGCACATACTCCATCTCTCTGAATTAAAGAAATTTAAACTCTATTCCTGTTAGGTTCATTTCAAAACAATTTAAAAATTAAAGACATATCTGCACTCAAGTAAATGCTTAGAGAGGTACTAAGTAGGGTAGCTGAAGCAAAATTAGCAATAAGAGCTTTACGTCCTAACGTGAACATTTACGTTCACAGCCTTGTGCTCCGCACTCTCTGGAGCACGTTCTTACATGCGCTTTTCCGACCTCATGTGCAGGGACATATACCCACCTGAGAGCATTGAGAAGACCTTCTACACTATTAGGAGGCTGGTCCTTAAGAACTTTGATACAACCTTTCATCTAAGGAGAAAACAGACATGGTGAAACATCTTTTTTTCATCTAGCATGACTTTCAAAACAGTAAAACTTACACTAGCACCACAACCACAGAACTCACACTACAAATGGAATTACTTTTAAACAGAAAAAAAATACCCAAGTCTTATTATTTCCCGTTTGTCAAATAAAACTTTTTAAGAACCAACTCAGTCAACCACACTAATGAGAAACACGGCCGAGCTAGGGAAGGACTTCCTACAGGTGCGGAGTGGCCTTTTAGAGGGTCTCTCTCTCTCTCTCTCTCTCTCTCTCTCTCTCTTTCTCACACACACACACACACACACACACACACACACACACTCACACACACACACACACTCTCTCTCTCTCTCTCTCACACACACACACAAACACAAACACACACCACACACACACACACACACACACACACACACACACACACACACTCTGGCAAGGAAAAGAGACGCTCTCCAGATAGACACGCCATGGTGACATGGGCTCAAAATCCCCAAATCCTGCTCACCATTCACGAGCCATTATATTATTTCATTTCCCTAAACTTCCTTTCTCTTAGGACTATTTTCGGAAAGATTGAGTGAAAAATGAAGTGAAAAATTCCTAGGACACAGTAATCACTCAACAAATGAACTCACTTCTCTTTCCACATGATGGGCACTAATGCAGGCAGCCAGCAATCCAGACAGGAGCGCTGAGAGCCTGCCCCGTGGGCAAGGGACCCGGAAGACAATTCCCAGCCAGCCCTGGTCATAATTCTGACCAACAGGTGAGAGGGCGGGAAGTTACAGAACAGAGAAACCCGGCCAGAGCCACAGATGACTAGGACTGCCGGTGGGAAACAGTGCGGTCTTCACCGGCATTCGCTGGAGCGGCTTTACTGTGCTTCACATAATGTGGGCAAATGGGCCTATAATCGTCCCCATGGGAAATAATACAATTAACTAATAACTAATGCAAGAATAAACTCTGTGTCATGTACTTATAAAGCTAAAGCTACTTTTACCCTACCCTGCATGTTTAGATATAAATCTTTTGTTTGAAATGGCCTTTGGTCAAACGAATGAAAGGATACCATATAATTTTTTCTTATGACTGATTATTTGCCCAACATGCAGGAGTGTGAGGCCTCCCTACAGGGACGTGCTCTAAACGACAACGCTCCTCCGGCCATCTCCCGCCGGCACGCCGGCTGCAGGGGCACTGCCGGAGGAGGCCGACGGCCGCCACCACAGACTGGCACCCTGGGCTCCGCGACCGTGCCACCTGCCTGAAAAAGCCTCCGGCTTTCGATTATGGCAAGTTTGGGAATTACATAAAAACAAGGTCACTTACATCAATTTTTGAGGTTTTAGCAAATGCTCCCACTGGATGTACGTGGTCATAGAGTATGATGACGCCCACCATTACCCTCAAGCAGAACGACACGGTCTCTTCGTTTGTAAACCTGCTTCTGTATTCCCTGAGGGCAGAAAGGACACGAAGCATGAGGCTCGTCACAAATGAACGCGCTGGTTCAACTCTCAAGCTGACACAGTTAACCTGTGGGAGGTGCTCACACGAAGCCGCCCCTCTCCCCTGCGATGGCTCCCAGCCAGGTGCGCGGGACGGTCAGCACTTACCTCCCACGATCTCTCTATGCACCTGACACTGCCCGCTCTGCTAGCAGAGATCGACCATTTCTGAGAAACCCAAGTAGCCCCCGTGTGAAAGTTTGCGAATAAGTGCTATCTCCAATGTGATGAAAAAGTCACCAGCTTAACAGAGCGAGTGTCTGGGCTGATTTACCTAACCACATTACTGTATTAATAGATTTTAATTCTCTAAAATGTGACGTATTATCCTCTCCTCTGTCTATATAAAAGCCTCCTGCCCCAGCAGAGAGTTCGGGCCGGGATGAAGGGTCCCGGTGCTGTGGGGCCGGTCACTGTGCACAAGTGCCTTCGCTCCCCAGGCCTCACCTCCTGAGGGAGGCGGAGAGGAAGGAGGGTGAACAGACGCCCTCCTGCTTCCGAAGGTCTCCTGGGAGCGGTGAATATAATAGTTCCGTGGAAAACGCAAAGCTCCACAAGAGCCCAGTTATCGGGTAAGACCATATAGCCAGGAGCGCAGGATGGAGCCTTCTGCCCATGACAGCATGCGGCAGGCATCCTGAACGGCGTGAGAGGAGAACCCAGAGGGGGACTCAGGCGAGTGGTGAAAAAGTGAAGACTGAGGACTCACACTGAGGAAAGGGGGTGAGCAGAAGAATAAGCAGAGAGAATGTTTATAAAAACCAAAACCGAAAGAGCGTTCAATTCCTCCCCTTTACCCCAAAGCACCACAAAATCCCCATTAGGGAGAGTCTGAGCTGGTCTGGCTGGTCTCAGGCACCTGAAAAGCAGCTGGACTGACACTTAACCGCAAGTTCCATGAAGCTGCCAAGTTATTTTAATTTTGCTCACATATTGCACTGGTTACCTGGGATTGCCTTAATTTCCACCTTACAATTACGACATGTTTCCATCTGGGCAACCATCCCACAGGACTATGCAAGTGAGAGACGGGCCCACACGATACTCACGGCGTTTCCAGCATGACTCTGCACACGCTGGCCATGGTGCTCAGACAGTCCGTGGTGTTTTCTATGGGTAAGTTCTTATTCTGTCAAGGTGCACAGAGAACAAAAGGAGTGAAAGTGAATTAGTACATAGGTGTATATATAGCTAAAACCTAGCATAACATGAAAAATTAGCAACCTTAATAACGGTTCCTACTCTTCATTTTGACAAAACGCACTTAGATCCTAATGCTGCTCTCAGCTCTGGGGATACAGCACCAGCGAGGCAGCCGCGGCCTGTCTCCGGGAGGCGTGCACTCGGGCCGGGAAACAGCGCAGCACGCAGACGGGGCTGGAGGCCAGGACAGTGTGGATTTCATCTCAAGGGAACTGGGAAGTCACTGGAAACATGCTGAGCAGGGGAAGGAAACGAGGCTTCTGTTTTAAGAAGACCTGGCTGCTCTTGGGAGAAAGGACTACGAGGGGCCAGAGTGGAATAAAAACAGTCAGAACATGAATGCAGTCATCCGGGTGAGGGGGAGTGGGCTCATGTGGAGAGGAGGCAAGAGAGGGGGTCAGTTTTCAGATTCAGCATTTATACTGGAGCCGGTAAGATTGTCTGATAGGGTGGGCAGAGGGGGTAAGATAAAGAAAGGAATTTAGTACAATAAGCCATGGTTATTTGTATAGGCAGACCTCGGAGATATTGCAGGTTCGGTTCCAGACAACTGCAATAAAGCGAGTCATACTCTTGGTGGGTGGGAGGTCTTGCCTTCAATTTGTAAAGAATGCAACATATGTGAAGTGCAGTAAAGAAACATAATAAAACAAAATCTGCCTGAAACCAGTTTAGCTCAGTGGATAGAGCGTCAGCCTGTGGACTGAAAGGTCCCAGGTTCGATTCTGGTCAAGGGCATGTACCTTGGTTGCAGGCATATCCCCAGTAGGGGGTGTGCAAGAGGCAGCTGATCGATGATTCTCTCTCATCAATGTTTCTAACTCTATCCCTCTCTCTTCCTCTCTGTAAAATATCAATAAAATGTATTTTTTTAAAAAAAAAACAAAAAAAAACAAGATCTGCCTTTATAGTGGAACTCTTTTTTTTTTTAAGTGTTTTTATTGATTTTAGAGAGAGAATAAGGGAGAGGTAGAAGCATCAATGGGAGAGAATCAACATTAATCAGCTGCCTCCTGCACACCCTCTAGCAGGAATCAAGCCCTCAACCTGGACATATGCCCTGACTGGGAATCGAACCAGTGACCTCTTGGTGGGTTGGTCGACCTTCAACCACTGAGCAATACCAGCTGGGCTACAGTGGTACTCTCAACTGAGGCAGGAGAGACTGGGCCAAGGGCGGGGTTGGTGAAAATCAAGACTTTGGTTTGGTCACAATATGACTAGGGTGTCAACCATACACCAAGGGGAGGCTGCGAACAGGTGGGTCCTTGTGCACATGCGGGCCTCGGGGCAGGGGGTTAGAGCTGGTGTTCCCAGTCTCGGACGTGCTGGGCCATCGTGCCCGCAGACAGGCAGCAGCACCACAGAGAAACTTCCAGCAATGCTTACCTCTGATACAAATTTTGTTGTGGCATCACTTAAGGTTTTCAGCATCGGCGTTGCCTCGGCATAAAACAAAGACATTCGATTTGCCAGCTCATTGTTTACTTCATTTTCTCCTTCTGCCTGCATGGAAAATAAGAGCACCTGGCCATCAGCTCAGAGATGATTACACAGGGTCTCTTGCTTGCTAAATTAGTCTAATAAATACTCTTAAACTATATTTTAGACCTTCAAGTAGTTTTCAAAAATAAAGATTAAAAAGGACAATAAACTTTTTATAAAAGATAACCTCTTTAAAAAATTTGGAGTGGGACAAAAGTAGGTTTACAGTTGTTTGTATGAGAAAAAACACACTGATAATAATGCAATAAGCTCTGTTTTGCATACTCACATACTTTGCCCCACCCTGCATTTCAAATATTAAGCAATGAAATAGGACACTGGTGGAGTAACACCAGGGGTTACTCCACATGCCATGGAGGACAGGAAGGTGACTCTGACATCGCACCCTGCCCCACAGAGACACACAAGCATCCGCACTAGCACGGAGAGGTGAGACTAAGTAAGGCTGGGAGAAATTAAAATGGACTCATGGGCAGTTGGCTTTGGAGGTGATGCTGGGGAGGGGAGAGCATGCTCGCTAGTGACTTGGAAGAGCAGTTCCACGTAACTCAATGTGTCCCGGGTACTAAGAGGCAGCGATAGTGGGAGACGGGCTGGGAAGGAAGGTGGGGTGGGACATAGAGGGCGTTAAGTGCTGCCTAACTTCTTGTCTGCGATGGTGAACCACGTAGAACATCAGAGAAAAGGAATGACAACATCCGTGTTGTAAAGCAAGCAAGCTGATGACCGTGGGCAGGGTGTCCCATGAAAGAAAGACCGCAGGTCAGACGATGAGCTCTCCGGCTACAGAAGGACTGCGGGAAGGAGAGTGCGGGGCTTCCACCCGGGACGCAGTTAGCAGGTGACACAGGGAGGCACTTGGAGAGACCCTTCAATCGATAAGGACCGGATTGACTTATCACTATTGACAGCGAACGACAGTACCAGGTGACTGGTGTCTCTGGGCCTGAGAGACGGCGCTCACAGAGCACTGAGTGTGGTGCCTTCACTTTATTTGCAGGTGATAGGGCAGACTCACAGCAGCAACTGGGCTTCGCAAAGTCTAACTGATGCAAGGCACAGCTGCTTGGCCTGTCTTAGGAGCAACCACCTCACAAAACCCTCATCCATGAAGAAGAAGAAGAAGAATGGTGTCCTTTGGTGTTTTTAACCTCAGCATCTTTACATATTTATGCAGCATTCTTTATTAAACCATCTACTAGAGGCTAGGGCTGATCCTAGAAATTTCTCTATTTTCCACACAAGGTAGGTCCTCAATGTATCGAGAAAAATATAGTATTTCTTCAAATGTAAGGTTTTACTCATGACAGACCTCTGACCACTTGGCAGCAGAAAGGGTATGAAACAGCTAAGAGGAGGAGGAGTCAGAGGCTCACACGCCTGAAGCAGCAGGAGCAGGTGCAGAAGCCACTCCCTCAGCCAGCCAGACCCCCCCCCCTCCGGCCACACTCTCCCCTCTGCCAGCATCATACCACTCCTTTCCCACACCGGTTCCTCCCCGGAGTCTTCCATTCGATGAGTATGGGGACAAAACACTCAAATCCACCAACTCACAAATTATGTCGTTAAAATGAGACTACACAGAGAAATCCGGCATCAATGTCACGCAGACAAAAAATAATAATATTGAAGCAGTCGTAGGAATTTAAGGGAAAAAGTGTGTGTGGGGGTCAAATACCATATGGTTTCCTACATTTTGCTCTTTCTTCCCACACCTGTGGTGGCCCGCAGCTTACTTACTAGCTTTAATTTTATCAAAATGAATGAGCAAACAAAATAAAAAAAGAACTTGAACTAACTGAGAGATGAGTTATTATTACCACCCCTAATTCAAAGTGTTAACTTACTGGAACGTTATTAATCCGCATACGACTCAATGTTCTTCTATAATAGCTGAAATCATTCTGTATGGCAGGATTTGTCATCTAAAGAAGACAGTGGTGAAAGAAAAATGAGATAGGTAATAAATGATACTGAAAAAATTAAGTGAAAATCTAATAAATACACTTTTAACTAGTGAAGTAGCATTCCCAATTTGTAGTAACGCTTTTAACAAATAAAACTGGTATCACCAAGATGGCTTTTTGTGTGTGAACAAGTAAATCATGTTCACAATGCACAGTCCCCATTGAACATTCAAAATGTACACATTGTTTTTTAGTCATGGTAAGTTCCCTTCTTTTCCCCAATAATTTCACTTAATATACTAAAAGGTGCTTTGCCAAAACATAGGACTGCCAAAAGACGAAAACAAGAAAAACTCTGCAGGCACTTGCTTTGGAATTACAGCAGAAGCAAGCATACATGGTCAACTGGACAACCTCCAGAATGACTAAAATTATGTGTGTAAATCATCTGTGCTCTAAGTGTTAATAAAAGAGAACAGCTGTCTGAGATTTAATCATACAAGGCTGAAGTTAGGAATCCAGCTCTTCATTTCCCAGGCAAGGCATCCGCGGCCCTGGAAGTCACAGGGCTGCTCCCAGCTGGCTGTGTGAGGGGCCGACTGGAAGCCAGGCTCCTGCTGGGAGAGCTAATGCTTGCTTCTACACACACTCCTCCTTCAGGGGAGGGAGGCAGGCAGGCAGGCACAGAGATAGGTAAACTGAGGGGTTAACATTTTTATATAAAAGAAAATTGAGATAAACTGGAGGTGAGCAGAAAGGAAAAAAATATAAAAGGTCAATATTCTTTCAGAGATCTTTTTTAAATTAAGTTAAATGAAGGCTGAATATTGGGTAGTTTGCTATGCATGTATCAAAAGACCTGCCCTGGCTTTTATATCCAGTTTCCTTTTTGCTAAGCACATCAGACATCACTTAAGCACATTTCAGCTAGGTCTCCAGCGTCCCTCCTGGTGTTCTGAGAGGGACGCATGCTTTCATAGTCAAGGCCAGCGGAACCCTACCTTGAGTTCATCAAACCGGAGTGTGAAGTGAAGGATTTCTGCAAACTGCTTAGCGAGAGCCTGCTCTCGCTCTAGGTGCTGGGTGGGAGAGTAGGGGGTGCTGGTCAGGGCTCCCAGAAGACCTCTTAATGCTGCTTCTACAGGAAAAAGAGAAAAGATTTAAATGTTGTTTGTATCTCCTGGTTTTTGTTAATTAGAAAGTGAACAATTTATAAATGTTATGATTTCAAATTCCATGAAAGTAAGTTCTCTTTAAAATCCAGATCATCTAAATACAATCAGGCAAACTGACACTATTTAGTGGAATAAAAACCTTAGAGACTAATTCAGTTCATAATCTATAAACTCAAATTCAAAGTAATGCAAAATGTAATCTGAATGCCAGGATCAGAGAGCGCCCTTTATGCTACATTTACCAATCTGCAGTGTTGACGGTTATGAAATGGTCACTGCTACAGCCAAGTAGCGTCTACAGTGGCCCTATGTGCACACGGTCAAATCTGTCCATGGCTATGAACAAAGGACCAACTTCTCATACTTTGAATTTGCTGCTTATTTATAAACAGAAACTGCTTTCTTTCAGTTACTAAAGGAAATAAATATTTTGATTTAATAATTAGCTTTCTGAGTTTAAGAAAAATGGTCCCTTTAAAGTAAGGGCTACTTTTGGAATGCCAAGTTAAACAATACTGTGTTTAAAAATGTAAATAGTGGCATTTCATTCAAAAAAGTTATAGAAATCACACTAATTTAGTTACAGCTTACAGAATCAAAAAACAATGCTAGATTCTAGTCAGGAAAAAAAACAGCTTAGAGTCAGATGGTGATCGGAAATTAATGAGTAAGTGTCAGGTCAATAAACAAATATTTCTTAATAATAATAAATTTGTTAGATCATCAACACTTAACTTAAAAAAATATCAGCTCTACTATTGATGAAGACTTACTGGTGAACCAACACCCACCCTGTGAGCTTACCCCACTCTCTCATTTAACTTTCAGCATCAATTATGACATGGGTATCCCGAGGATAAACTGAGTTTCAGAGAGATTATACCCTAAGGGTGCAGCTAGTAAATGCCAGGTGTGTCTGACTCTACAGGCCTATCTTCCCACCATATTAAGCTGTCTCTCAAATAAAGCAGCATTCTGCCTGGCCTCCTGGAACCTCATGAAATGTTAATCTGATTACTACCAGCCGTACATACTTCTTATGTATCTTTTATGTGCCAGATACTGGGCTAGACACTACATAGACATTATCTGTCATCCACACAATAACTCCAAATGGCAGATATATCCTTTTTATAAAATCAAAAAACATTTGACTGCCTACTGTGTGCCAGGCACTGGGGAAACAGAGATGAAGGTATAGTCAGCTCCCTATGACCACATGGAGCCTGACTATACAGAGAAGAGAAATTATTACATTTGTGATGTGCGTTAAGAAGGAATGCACGGTATAATGGAAAGATATAAAAATAGGACCTCACCTAGTTGAAGTTCAGAAAAAGACCTTCTTAAGTAAGTGACATCTGAGCTGAGAATGGATTGTCTACTAAGGATGAGGAAGAGTGTGCAGACAGGGCTGGGGCCAGAGCATGACACAGTACACTGCAATACCAATACCAGTGGATAGAGCGCATGGAGGAGATTAAAACAATCTCTCTCTGTAGACAAAGCCAATATGCTAAGTGTTCCTCCAACCATCCAACCAGTCGTTATGACACGCACTACCCACCAGGGGGTAGAGGCTCAACACAGGAGCTGCCATGACACGCACTGGCCATTTACAAAGAAACACACCATGGACCCGGCACCAACAAAGCAACTCGGCTTCCCCCAAGGGGGACACAGGCCCTGCCACCACTCCCTAGCAACACCCCACAAATTGCAGCCGATGCTGCTGAGACCCCATGGCACAAATGCAGCCCACAGCCCAGCCCGGAAACAGTTACCGTGGGTGCCTGATAACGCCTGGCTTCCTCTCCCCAGTGACTAGCCTCCTTGTAGTTTCTTCAGCCCAGGAACATGACTTGCTTTATAGCCAGGTGAAAACATTTCTTTATATTTTATTTTTATTTCAGAGAGGAATGGAGAGGAAGAGAGGGAGAGAAACATCACGGGGTATCGAGTTCACAACCCAAGACGTGCCCTTGACTGGAATCGAACCTGGGACCCTTCAGTCCACAGGCCGACGCTCCATCCACTGAGCCAAACCAGCGAGGGCAAGGTAAAAACATTTCACACTTTAACCAAATGTCTGTGAAGCGTTTTCCCATGCCTCACCTCATTTGCTCCTCACAGAAGTCTTAGAGTAGGTAATAGAGACTCGGTAGAATCCTATTTTATTTTCATTAGCTGGAAAATGGAGATTTAGAAAGTTTAGAAACTTGACCCAACTGAAAAGAAGAAATGGTGGACCTTGAAAATAACTTCAGGTCTTCTCACTGCTTAGATAGCAGTCTACAGTTAAATATTTCACCCTTTGTTCTCCCTGCATCATCTACAGTAACAATCTGTTTTGTGTTGCTATTTACTGCTGTGTTGCTGACAATTACCTGAAAGAGAAGTTGGGGTGCTTCACTGGGCTGGAAAAGTTTAGCTAAGTCAGAAAGCAGGACTAATTAAACAAGTTTATATATATATATATATATATATATATATATAAAGTGCTCGCTGACGACAATCGCACACGTGTTTCCATCTGTCATTGTGGACAGTGAATTTGGTTGACACTTCTATTATAGAGAAAGGGTGAATAGCACTATTAAAATATTCCTTCTAATTAATTTCCTTTCAATGTGCACTGGGCCTCTAGGATGCACATAATGTGTGTGCCATATGAGCACCCTGGCCTCGTCATCCTGATATCCCTGGATAAACTATGTAAACGGGAGCACCACAGACCAGCATTTACATTCTCCACCTGACCTGCACTGTGCAGAATGGACTGTAGGCCTATGGCTGGCTCCTAGAGTTGCAATGTGGATGTGAAAACTCAATTAAGAGGAATAAGATTTTTTGGCTACTCTGAAAAATGGTTTATTTCTCCCAAGACTCATACCGTGTACCAGTGTTAATGTTAGTAGAAAGCAAAGTTTGAGAGAGATGAGAGCAGGAAAAAACACTTTGAAAACCACCCACCAATACTATTTAAAAAAAAAAAACTGGACTGTTACAAAAACTTTTGCATTTACTAGGTTTTATCAAGTCTCGGGGTTAATTTCAGCATTCAAAGCACTCTACCACTCTGGTAGATAGGAGACATTGCCACCTAGCGGTGGACTCAAGTCGCATGACTGAGTTGGGTTCGCCAATGAATGGCTGAAGCTCAGGACCAAGAAGGGGAGGCCCCTGCAGAAAGCTCTCCTTGAGAGACAAGAGCCATTTATTCTCACCAACTGCCATCCACCTGCTATCAAAGACCAGTCGCTGAATCCTCAGAAGAGAACCCAAAGGATGTGGTCTGTGGGGGATTTAAGACGGCCAAGAGACATGACCACAATTATTATGGCACTTTGGGACCTTTTAATAGATTTTGGTACATTTAGCCCTGTGACAAGGATTCAACGTGCTGCATAAACTCACTCATTATGACCCTTGGAGGTGGTCTCTGTAATAAGTCCCTGAACAGGAGGGAGTAAGACTGAGGAGACAACACAGTTTGTCTACTGTCTGATCACGTAACCTCCCTCACGTTATGTCTCAACCAGGAAGGCCTGAGACCAACAACCAAGAAAGGGTGTTTCCCAGGCCAGCAAGGGTAAGGGCTATGGACAAAGCTCAGTATCTTCCAGATTATTCAGTGACCCCTTTCCTGTCCCTCCATAATAAGCCGCAAGGGATCGAGGTCCCTCTTCTGGAATGCACCCCGTGGCTATCTGCAGTGCGCAGGCCACGCCGCCCTCTCCTTGAGATGGCAGGATTCTGAAGGACCGTGCTCATTTGATCCTTGTGTGGTGCTCTGTGTGGTGTCTGTGGTGTTTATCTTCATCTCTGGCTCAACAGTGAGGCAGGAAGAGAAGAGACTAGAGAGGGTTAGTGGACATAAAGCAGAAGACTCAACAGACTGAAGGACCAGGCAGGATACTAAAGTTCAGAGGATTTAACCAAGATGTGGCCAAGACCACACAGCTAACAAACCAGAATTCAAACATAGGCCATTATGCCACCAAAGCCTAAAATCCATTTATTTCTTCTCCTAAATACCCAACACACATGTAATATAGCAGATGTGTATATTCATTAATGTATCACTCATTCAACAAACACTGAGTTCCTATCACATGCAAGCAAAGATATGCATCCTATAAGCAAAAACTGGAAGCGTTACTAGTCAGGTTACTGGACAAGACAGGAGGAGTAAGCCATCAGGTCTTAAATGCATACAATGCTCCTGACCTTACAGAGGCCCCAGAGGACCATGATGAAGACTCGAGGCTTCCAGGTGACAGACAGCATGGACACTGATGCTCTTTGCTATCTATCACCCGTGTCACCACATGCCTCTGCTGAAATGGAGCACAGCACCCCCGATGGAAGCCATACCAGGAGCCCGATTCAGTTCCTGGTGTGATAAAATGTAAGAAAACACACAAGCCTGACTGGTTTGGCCGATTTTATAATTGTCCTTTTTTCGTTGGTAAATGCTGAGACTAGAATGAGCCTCAGTAAGACGAGAGCACCATCTAAAGCAATTCAACTATAAATGCAGCCAGAAACCAGAAGCACAGAAAACTCTCCAAATATGAAGGAGTCGTGACCACCATGATTACAAGCCAAGGCCAGTGGGCTGAAGCTACCAAGCTACAGACGATGTAGATATTTGACTGAAAGGCAAATAGCGTGAAAGAGCTGACTGCAATGCTTAGGAAAATAAATTACAATTCTCATCTTTAGTTAGAAAAGAATAATTTACCAAATACTTCTATCTCAACTAATATTTGTCTTGACACTTCACAGTGCATACTGTATCTAAGAAAAATAGCAATTCTATTATTTAAAAACAAAAAAAAAAACATAGGCTTTTTTTTTTTAAAAAAAGAACTTACACTTTAAAGGAAAAGTTGCAAACACAAATGGCCAAGTACCTAACATAAAAGAGTATGAAAAGCAAGATATAAAAACCAGGAAGCCTTGGGAACCTACTACACTAGAAAGCAGATGCTCTAAGTAACAAACAGAGATGCTAGTCACTTAGCTCCGGCCAACTGACATGCAGATGAATTGACCAACTGGCCCCTAAACCACTGATTTCATCAAACAACTGGAGACTTAACACCAAAACACAAACAATTACCAACTTTTAAACCTGGCGTCTGATGAGGAAATTTTTTAAACGAGGGCCCCAAGAAATCACATGTCAGGCCTAAACTTAGCGCATGAGCCCCAGGTTGACTCTTACCTTACTGCATGGCTTCTTACCAAATTCATTTAAAATACATAACATGTTTATGAGATTCAAAACTATATAAAACGTGTCAAAAACTTCTATTTAAAATTTTCAAGTTTCAGATATACCTATTCTGCTCCTCCCGTATGTCCCCAATGTCACACAGAAAGCCCTTCCAATGTACACTTTCAAATTACACCAGCAGCTCGATGGCTAGATCTTACTTTGACCACTTCTCCACGGAAGGGAATCCCAACTGTGTTTACTGGTTGCAGTGAAGGCACAATTTGGGTCTCACAGTAGCTTTTCCTATTGGCTCCCTAGTTCTCAACCTGTAGTTTTAGATCCATGACCTAACTGATCCTAATCAGCAATGATTTTAAGAACATCAAAATCTAAATATTGCAGGGCCTAGGGATGAATTCCTGCATGTGGGAGAGGGTTTGCTGCAGAGGCCTTCTACCAAGTGCTTTCTCTCGCTAGGACCCTTTAGACTGCAATGAAATCAGAGCTTACCTTATGGAAGTGCTAATGTGTCGAGGACAACAGTCTAAATAAAGACCTAGGTTTATGCTATAATACCCTACAGTCTAACAAACTTGCTTCACATATATAGCACATTAATATAGCAATGTGAACATATTATCCTCTAAATTACTTCTGGTGGCACCAATAAATGTATTTTTCACTAGGGAAGTTATAATTACAAAACTTTCAACTTACCTAACCTCTGAGAAAATTCATAAAATTTCTTTAATTTGCCTACTAATGGGACAACAGCACCCCATGCCTTCTCTTGTAACTTCTCATCCGCTGGATGCTGGATGGCCTTCAAAATCGAAAGGGGGGAAAAAAAGTTAAGAGTTCTAAAAGTCCAGCAGCATTCTTTTTACATTAAAATATGTCTTAGCAAATGTTGGAAACCTTGGAACAATCTATAATTATAAATACACAACAATGGGCACAGGAATGCTGAGAGTGGGCCTTCTCAACTCCCTGGATACTTAACCCTATGATACACACTTTTAGTTATCCTTGCAATGGACATGGATATAATGGAATAGGATGATACAATACATGCTGATTAAATATATTACACCTTGATACCTTTTAGAGCCACAAAAAGAAACCATTTATATTGTTCTGCATATCACAGACAGGCTTTCTTATAGCAGTACTCTTTCAAAAAATTATTTTAGCAGAAAAAGAAACCAGAAAGTTAGGCAATCAATGAAATAAGATGCCAACTGTGGAACAGGGCATGAAACTTTGAATAATTCAAATTCCAGGGTCCAAAGTAGTTTAGGAGACTTACCAAATTAAGAACCCAAATCAACCTGAAAGATGGGATTCAGAAATTGTCACTTATTTCCTATAACTAAAGTATTATTCTGGAATCCAAGTTTTCTCGGGTTTTCCCGAATAAGAAGATAAAAACTACTTTCAAATCTGAGAGGAAATAAACCACAATCTAAAGACCCTAATTTAACGTGCTTATGCCTTTCTCTATGCCTGTCTTTCAAACCACTAAGCAATTTTCTATTAATTTAGAGGGTTCTTCCCAAAGAAATGTATTTTCTTATTTTTATCTTTATTTTGCTTATAGATGCTTTTCTAACCCTTTATGAAACTTAATGTCTTAAACTCACACCCAAGGCGGGGCGCGGGGCTACTCATAAACATGATCAGGAGGCACTGATGTTTACATTTTCCCAAGGTGCTAGCACTCTAACTCTGTCTACACAAAACCAAAAAACAGGAACGTAAACAAAAATTGAAACCAGGTAAATTTAAAAGAAGCTCTGAATAAATTAGCTACGAACTAAATGGGCTATATATTATTTAAGCAATTTGCTTTATAAGCTTGCCACTTTTTGCAAATGTCCTTGATTGTTTAATATAAAAAAATTTAAATGATGCTTAAACACCATGAGTCCAAAGTAAATCCCATTTATGTGACAATATAGAAATATTTTAATGTTAAAAATATCTGACAACCTTTATTTCATATTAATATGAATATTTCAAAGGAACTGTAATATTATCCTGCTGTATATGAAAAATCCTTCAAGCCCAGTCTCAGTAATGTTTTATAGCAAGTAGAAACTTGTTTATTTTATTTATTACTCAGGAAATGAGCAAATAGATAAAAACTTTAAATGTGCTTTCTTCTCTTGAGAAGCCTAGCCAACTTTTTCTGAAGGATCTAAAAATGATATTTCGAATATCTGCTCATTCTCATACTATCAAATGCTTCAGCAAATGCCACCCACTGTCACAAGCGGCACAGTTAACTCTTTCCTGGCCTTGCTGGGTTCAGAACTGGAGGCAAGGCTGCCCGGCCACGGCAACATGCCATGGTTCTCCTTATAATGCTGGTCCCTCTCCTTTCACACCAGCGTTACTGCTGCTCAGAACGCTTTAGTTCAGCACCAATCACAGCCCACCATGCACAAGGGAGCTGGGTCCGTGTCAATGTGAGCGTGTCATGGGGCAGGTATGTTCACTCTCATTTCCAAAAATACTGAAACTGTCAACACACATATCAACACATTATCTCCATCTCTAGCGGTTTATCCTAGAGAATAAGCCTTGTTTATTTAACAGACTCTACCTTAGATGAGAAAAGGAAGCCAGGAGGTTTCTTTGGGTAGAACAGGACTGCTGAGTATGTGTTTACAACTGAGGAGAAAAAGGTCAGTAAAAGAGGAAAGAACAGATGGAATTAAGAGAAGAATTGAAATTCCAGAGGAAAACGGAGAAGAATGTTAAAGAACATAATCTCGGTAAGAAGGAGAGAGACTGAGCTTCTCCTGACAAACAGAGGAAATGGAGAATGAGATGAATGGGAAGAAACCTGGACCAGGTCAGAGGTTCGGGAGGAGAAGGCTGAGGGAGACCACACGGAACATTTGCTCTGAAGAGAGTCAGACAGAGCTGGGGGTCAGACCACAGGATGAGTTCAGCATTTCCCAAGGACGTTTAGGACGAGCAGGAAAAACAGATGAAGGAAGTTGTGTTCGCTCCTCCCCTCCATAAAAGTACCGATAGGCCTCATGGACACAGTAAATTTCAGGTGTGAGAGCAACCAGTAACACCCAATTTTCTTTAATATACATAAAATACATACATTTTTATAGAACACTGTTTTCCTTTTACCCTTATATTTTGCAACCACTTTTGAAATAATGCAAGTGATCTTTCTTTAAATATAATTTTTACCATGCAATCAGTTCTAAAGTATAGAAAACGATGGAGATTAAAAAGAAGGAGGGACACAGTGCATTCTAGTTGATTGGAAAATGCCGTGCTTTACCTCTCGTATTTCATGGCCAGCTCCTCTATATGACTGCAAGTCCTCCAAGATGCCTTCTGCATCTTTTAACACTACATTCACCTGATTATAAATTTCCTTCTCGGACTCTGTAGGCTGGGCATCTAAACAGCAGGAAAGCACAAGAAAATTCACAGTTACATGAATTTTTTAGTACACACATCACTCTAAATCCAAATTTCTAAAGATGACTAACATTTATTCAATGTTAACTCTGCACTTCTTGGAAAACATTGATAATTTTCCCATAGTTCTATACTTGAACAACTAGCCTCAAGTTTGTAAATATCACAGAGCAGCAAGGGAACACCAAACATTATTTATTGCAGATACAAATAATGACTTGGTCTATTAGTCAACTTGAGAATTATCATTGGACTTTAAACTGTGAGGGAGGGCACGAATAACTGGCTTTTCATTACAGTCGTCACTATCAGTAATGACTGTAAATTCATGAGTAACGGTCTATTTTAATGCTAGAGAAATGAAAGGCTTAATATATCTTGCTAATCTCTGTTTAAGACTGAAATGACTTTTTATTCTCCAATAAAGTTAATTTAATGACTGAATATTGGTGTAAAGACTTTTAAAAGAATCCTTTTAGATGCTGCATTTCCTAGGGACCACTTTAAATTCTATTCCAAATGCTTCTCTGTCGATGAACACAAAGCCAAGATTCCAGCGCAGAAGAGTTCCAAGTATGAAACTGCTCCAGAATCCCTGGCCGCTGAGAGCTAGATGCTTTAGCTGCAATGTTATCACTGAACTTCAAATGCTAAAGGAAAAACTGAGCTCCTCCGTCCTTGGGGATGAGAAAGAAGTGAAGAATTACGTTACAAAAAGCATGACAAGGAACACAAACATATGGGTATTTCTACCACCTGCAGTGTTAGCCACAGAACATATGTTAATGTGACTACCGGTACATCTAGCTTTCTCTCTGCTAGAAATTCTGTTTTTAATGATGTGGTCATTTTCTCCTAAGGATAAATCTTTTTGTTCTGATACATTGCTTGTGGAGGGGAAAGGGCACTCTGTGAGGAAACTGAATTTTTCTTATATCTTTTCAACTAGGCCATGCTACTACAGAGAAGGCATAAAGCACTTAAAATGATAGACATTATAATTACCATCATGTTTTAGAGAATTATGCTGGCAGAATTTCTCCCTACTAAAATTTTCTCTTATGAGGGGAGGGGAAGGAGACCAAATTTATAATTGGAATTAAGAACATGTCTGATCTGTTTTGCTTACCTAATTTATAATATGAATTAAGAACATTTCTGATCTCTTTGTTATATTAAACTAGTGCTTAAGAGTTTCTGTACCCATACCACCGCCCCACAAATTCACAATGACCTATATTTATTCCTTTCCTTAGAAAATTTCAGGAAACTAAGTTGACACATGAAACTAGGACTCCAGACGCCTAAATACTGTAACTTTATTTTGTGCTCGGGACAAGTCATAGTTCAATCCCACTTATTAACCTGCCAACTAGTCAAAACATACCACACATTTTTAAATCAGCAAATACAGTACCAAGTTTTAATTTCAACATACCTAGGACAGAGCTACAAAAACAAAACACAGTAACATTCACATGCAAAGCCAACGTAGGGATTTGTGTTCTCACGTCTGTTCCCTTATTTTCAAATTTCTTTTCAGAAATCATGCACTTTTTGAATGAAAATTCTATGACAAAATAATTACATAAGAGGAGCCAATTAAAAAAAAGACTGTGTCCAAAGTTATACATGTTTTACTAGGAGCAGATAATGATATTGTAGCTAAATGACTTTGACATCAGTCTGTCATTTAGCAGTAATATCCTCTCACATTTGGCCAGACCTTGTTCTCCAAAGTCATGGTTAGACACACACCTATGAAAAGAACATCTCGTAACTCTTATACTTACACTAGGCGCAGCAGAGAAAATACTCTTTACATGCAAAAACAGCAATTTTATACTTTTTCACGTGGGCTGTGAAACTACAGACATAACATCAATAGGAGACACATAGTTTAAATTCATGAAGAGGGAATTCATGACAAAAGACAATATTTTGACTGTTATAAACCAAGAGGTGTTTATAAAGTTTGCAATCACTATGCATTTTTGGTGTGGTGACTAGATGTTAAGAGAAAAATGTGACACTGAGACTTACAGACAAAGAAACATTATAAAGTAGATTTGAATAGACCTTGGGAGTGATTAATGATTATTAGAGATTTAATAAATAGCAAGAAACTTAAGAACAAAGGCAGACTTCTGTTCCCCCTAAGGGTGGACAGCCCCAGCACCACACTGACTGAGCAGTTTGACTGCCACGGGAGAGTCACATTGAAAATTTTGAAAGCTGCTGAAGACTGCTGCAGAAATGAAGACAAACAGAAAACAGCAGACAGGTAAGCACTACTGTACCGACAGCAAGTCATGCAAAAGGTGAGATACTAAGAGGGGGAAAGACTATGTAAAAGAAAGCGTTTGTTCAAAAAAAAAAAATGGTATCATATAATGCACCCAAGACTTGTCACTTTGATTTTTCAGAGCAAAGAATGAAAACCTGTATTAGTTGAAGGAAAAGCTGCCCCTTAGCCAGCTAACAAAGGAACAGTCGTTTGATTGTAAAGGATGCATCCACTACTGGAGTAAGCGCAGTGCTAACTCATCCGGCTTCTTTACAAGCTGTTCGAGGGCAGTGAACTACAGCGGGTTTCAGCTGCTCTTACTGTTTGGAGGTAAAATTAATAAATAGTGTAATAACTTCACCCCACTTTCCTAAAAAGAGTCACTGAAAATAAGGGTCAAAATTGAAGTTGGGCGTGGGGCAAGGGGAGCTCTGTAAGACCCTCCACAATAAAGATTTTTTTAAAAACTGAAGTCGTTATGGTACAAAAAGAGGCAAAGATCAGCTACAAAAGAAGGAAGATAAATAGGATATCACATGAAAATTATAACTGTGATAAAGGGTCTATCTGCTTTAATCTGGCATCCATTCATACATTCGCTCAATAAATATTTATACTTTAACTCCACAAATTTCATCAAGGCAGGGAGCTCAATATACAGTACATACCACCGAATGGCATGCCAACTCAGTACCGAGCAGATTTTCTATAATAAAATCGTTGCATGAATGAGAAGGTACTGAGATGGTAGATATAAATATGCTCCAGCATGAGTTAAAGGGCACCATTATGCAGTTTCATCTTTGAACAAATAAAATCCTGTATCATTTTAGAGGAAAAAATATAAGGAAAGACCACAAGAATAAAAATATTTCAAAGTACGGAGCAAAAACAATAGAAAATATACAAAAGGGAAAATGGGGGGGGGGGGAGGACAGGTAACACAAAAGACACAGAATTAGAAGAAATAGAAGAAATATATGATTAAATGGAAAGGCACTAAAATAAAGAATCATGGGAAGTAAGGTTCTATTTCTCATTTACAAAAATCACCTATTTTTACTCTCCTGCTGTGGTCTAACTGAAAATAGAGTAACTTCGTACATACTCCTACAATGTCCTTCACTAAATTTGCCTGAAACGTTTTACACAACCCAATTCAAACGTCACCATCAGAACGTCTACTCCCTGCAAGGTAAAGTCAGTCCCTTCCTGAGCTATACCTGGGATGTAAACTACGCAAAGATTATTATTAATCTGCATTTCTATCTATCCCACTAGACTGCGAACTCTCCAAAGCAGGAGTTGTATCTTTGCATCCGTGGCACCTACTTGTGGGCAGGCAGGAGGCTTGGCATAAATGGATGTTGAACTGAAGTGAAAAATAGCATGTTGGCTGAAACTGGTTTGGCTCAGTGGATAGAGCGTCGGTCTGCGGACTGAAAGGTCCCAGGTTCGATTCTGGTCAAGGGCATGTACCTCGGTTGCGGGCACATCCCCAGTAGAAGGTGTGCAGGAGGCAGCTGATGGATGATTCTCTCTCATCGATGTTTCTAACTCTCTATTCCTCTCTCTTCCTCTCTGTAAAAAAATCAATAAAATATATTTTAAAAAAGAAAAGAAAAATAGCATGTTGTGTGCACATGCTAAAGTTAAGACAGAGTCTTCATTTTGTACTCTCAGGACTCTATTAAATCATGTCTAACATAAACTTAAATTACAATGGTAACCTAAATATTACTGTTCATCTAGAAATAAACAATGTAGAACTTGATATTTTATTCAATAAAAGAATGTGGCTTTATTCTCTGTAATCACAGGAACTATGTTGACCATTTTGACCTATCTCATGGGTTAAGGTCACTCTAGTAGCCACATCATAAAGGTAAACTTTTACCAGAAAAGTTTTGTTTGTTTTTTGGTGGTTTTTTTTTTTTAAAAAAGACATATGAATGAAAGAAAAAACTGATTAAGAATAAAAAGAAAACATACTTTAAAAATCTAAATAAGAAATAACAGGCAAACTCTGGCCTAGGATGCAGAATGTTTTCACTAAATTTCACTTACAGTATACCAGTAAGTGTCAAACCAAAAATTCTACATTGGCTGATATAGGCAACAATTTCATTCTTTAACTTATAGCTGCCTGTAAGAAGTTAATTGTTGTTGTTAGCAATTCCGACCTTTTCCTGGCACTAAATTAACTATTTAAATTTAAGGATAACGATCCAAACCTAATCCAGATTAGGAAACCAAGAACAAATAATATTTTAAACACTACAGTAAACTCATGCTTCTCACTGGACCACAACGTAAAAGCTTGGTTTATAAAAAGATCAAGTGCCAAGTCTTGAACAAGATCTTGACTGTGTCAGAGCCAAGATTCTGCGAATGCAAGGAATTGGAGACAGAGTAAAAGGGAGACAGAATAGCAGAAAAATATACAAGACCAAGTTTGAAATAGATGCAAATAAACTAAAATACAGCTTTAATGTAAGTTGCCTCATCTGAAAGAATAACTTTTAAGTCAGCAATCTGCTCAACATCCCCAAGCTGATTAAAATTCATGCTAAACATGCACTAAAATAGTCTTGTTAAATTGTTGAGAAGGGTCAAGAAAACCAATATTTATTTAACTACATGGTCCCCTAAGAACCCACAATTTATTGTGGTCCTGATATATGCATTACTACTCTTCACCAGCCTGCACACTACCAAACTATTAACAGAACCCTGCTAGGGATGTAATAAAATTAGAAAAGTATCAGAGACCAGAAGTTATTCCATAAAATGTAGAACAACAATAAATTAATGTGTGCATAGGCACTGTCCTGGTTTCAAGAAAAATATTTAAATTATTCATAAAGTAGAATGAATTGCATAATATCACATAAACTAAAAGCAAGTTGGTGAAAAATGCAGTGACTCTCCATTTATTTTCAGGGACTGTTTATTTTGTTTTTAAAGCCAGAAAAGGTCTTAAAGTTTAAGTACTTAAATATCTGTTCAAATGTTTTAACCTCAGTGGTAATGCAAGAGATCGCACAAATTACAATCTAAGGCGCTCTCTTCACCCTTTCCTAACAATTTTCTAATGATCAGTTAAAATAACAACATTCACACTAAAACACCAATTTAATATCATTGTTCTTGATTTGACAACCAGACAAGCTAAAGCAATACAGACAGACAGCCAAAAAAGCAAAAGCTTTTCAACATGCGTGGGGTCAATGACACTTACCTGCCACCCTTAGACCATATTACAATAGGTCATGCAACATAAAACAAACAGAAGGCAAATTACTTAAAGGTCTGTGAACCCATTATTTTCTTTTATTTAGAGTTAGAAAAAAATTAACTCCTGAAATAAGTACAGATGAGTTTCTTAACTTTTCAAATTAATTATATACACAGATTAAATAATTAAGGTTCACACTTACCTTTTAATATTATGCCCAAATAATAAGCTTTGAATGGCCTTCAAGAACCGATTTGTATTAAAATACTTCAATGGGTATAAAGTTAATATTTAATTTTTTCTCAACTGCAATAATTCCTCTCAAAAATTGCTTCTATTAACAAATTTCCACTGAAATTTTTTCATTTAAGAATCTTAAATGTTTTCATTTGAGATCTCAAAGTATAAAAAATGCTCAACTAAAGAGATAGCTCTTGTAAAAATTCAAATAAAAGCATTTTACAATTTAGTCTATTGAAAAAGGATTTCCAGTTCTAGAAGGCACCAGAAATTTTACTCGAACAATTCATAGCTTAGTCATGCAAAGCAGTTAAACAGATGGCAAAGTGGAAACATTCATTTAGTGCAAGACAAACGCAGTCTACTGCAGGCAAAGAGAAAAAGATATAAAATCATCTTCTCACTTTCAAAATCAAGGAAAAAATTTGGCCCCTGCTCAAGGTCTGTGCATGTCAAAACTTTAAGAAGATTCCCCATGTTAAGGTACCTGTCGAGACAAGAATGAGAAAAGAGAAAATATCCCTTTATAAAAAAGAACATTGGAAATGGATTTTTGTTTCAATAGCAAAAGGGAAAATGTTCATTAGGCCATGAATTCGTCCTTCAGGCTACCGAGCCTGGGCTCGGGCGACAGCAAACCGGGCTCGCAACGGTGGATGTGGAGGACCTAGAGGTGAAATGTGGCTTCCTATGCAGAATGGCACAGCTGCTGCTCTAATCCTTCGCAAAACTCTCCCAAGACAAGTCTCACCAGTGGCCTTATAATGAAAAATTCTGTGAGCATTCCAATAGTGCTGGCATTCTGGAAAAGAAATTTCTGATCAAGAATTATTCATGTGTAATCTTGTTTAAAATTGTGCCGAAACAACCAATTTGTTTTAAAGCCAAATATCAAGAGTTTTGGCCACAGCTCACCTTTGCATTTCATCTTGAGAGAATAGAATGTGAAACTTACTTCCTGTACGCCATGAAATAAAGCGGCTATTTCTATCCAAATTTGGGTTTGTAAGTCCTGATTCTGATGTGCAGGCTCGTCACCACGGCATACTGGCAGAATGCTCATCATAAGGCTCCTTGCTTCATGGACTAATGAAAGGACAGCACTGGCTACAGACTCACCATGATTTTAGCAAATGAAAACTAAAGAATTATACGTATGATGGTGATGTTTGCCTACAATTAAGGGGGAAAATCATGCAAATTTTGATTCCCCATCCTTTATTATCAAATGTTCTGGCTGGCCTTCACTGTGGTGTGAGGATCATTCACCTTTCACCTTTACCATGATGCACCAGCTGTGAAGGGCTAAAGAGACTTACTTTCAAAGTCCAAGAAAAAATGTGCTGCATTGTGGTCTATGTCCCTGGTTAGCACCTTAATGAGATTACCCATGCCAGCAAACCTAAAAATAAAAATGGCAACATCATTTAGTTCCAGTAAAAAGTTTAAGCAGAGGCCTGGGATTCGGCAAAGGCTGGCTTGCTCAGAATTACCAACAGGTGCAGGTCTGTGTGCTCCTGGCACAGAAAATGTGGCACAACAGAAGCACAGGTGGCTCTGAGCTTATAGCTCTTTCTTGTCCTCTTTTCCACAGATCAAAAAAGTTACATACAGCAAGGCTGGAAAAAGATCAGATTTTTACATATAACTTGAAATATTTACATTTGATTAATCCATATTAGGTTACTTCTTTATAATGTTTGAAGCATATATTCTCAGTTTAAATGAACATCAAAATAGATTTGCTAAGTAAGTAAATACTGAGACCATATTTTTAAATAACAGGGGTGATTTCCTTCTGTAGATCGTATCCTTTGGGAATACAAGGAAGACAGTATTCAAACCACACTCAACCATTTAAGACTAAAGACAGTTATCAATAACCTACTTAAATTTTTTTGCCACACATAAAACAACATTTCTTACATTTCAAACGTTTTATTATTTACTCAGACTGGTATTCAACAATATTAACTAGATACAACCATACAGTGTATGTAACTCAAAAGTTAACACAGCAAACCAGTACTAAGGATCCAGCAATTACCATAACACAAGTTTGCAGATGAAAAACGGTAAAAATAAGGTATTGGCATAAATCTTGCACAAGAATTTGCCATGACTCAGTGTGGACGGATGCGGAGGGCGATGTCAGGACCGTCGGGAACCAGATTCACGCCTGGAAGGGCAGTAACTACTGGGAGGTCAGACTACAGTGCAGACACTCCCCCACCCCCAATCTCAATACTGTTTCTCCAAACATGGAACTGCTGGCAAACATAAATGAAACAAAACATAAAAGCAACAATATTTTTTAATCAATGAAAGAGACAACTTATTATTATAACCATACAAGAAGTTTGAAGAGAGTCAGTACTTCCGGCCACCTGTGCTGGTACCTCTTCCTCTACCTACTCCCCAGACAATGGCCTAAGTCCCTAACTTTAACCCCACAAAGAAGATATAACAGTTTATGTATAACAGTTATTTGTTGGACTGACATATACATTTCTTAGAAAATGTTAAGGACAATCTAATTTATTCACAAATACGGTAAATAAGGAAGGGTCTCCTTTCTTTCAAAACAATTTTCTCCCAATGGGAGGTAGAGATCGGTCTTATTTTTTATATCAAAATCCCTATGACACAGAAGTTACTGGAAAGATTTTGTACAATGCTTTACACAAATGAAATTAGCTGAGGTAAACACTAGGAGGAAACTGTTTAATCTTAATTCTCTTAAACATGATAAAAAATTTAATAATACCAAACATTTACACTAAGGAAAATATAAACACTGTTCCAAAACCATCAATCACATCCAAACAATTACTTCAAGCTGGCTACTAAATTTATTCAATAAGTTTTTTTTAATTGTATTTTTTACAGAGAGGAAAGGAGAGGGATAGAGAGTTAGAAACATTGATGAGAGAGAATCATCGATTAGCTGCCTCTTGCACACCTCCTACTGGGGATGTGCCCGCAACCCAGGTACATGCCCTTGACCAGAATCAAACCCGGGACCTTTCAGTCTGCAGGCTGACGCTCTATCCACTGAGCCAAAACTTATATTCAATAAGTTTTAAGAACGATTTAGAAAAAGACTATTTCACAGCTTTAATTTTTAAAAGCTTTCAAATATATATGGAATTTCTGTTTCCAAATATACAAACTCTCTCACTAGCAAGAACTGAGACCAAATATACAATGAATGGATTACCCTAGTCCAGTGGTCGGCAAACTGCGGCTCGTGAGCCACGTGCAGCTCTTTGGCCCCTTGAGTGTGGCACTTCTGCAAAATACTATGTGCAGGCGCGTGCGTACAATGTGACTGAAACTTCATGGTCCATGGGCAGAAGTCGGTTTTCGGCTCTCAAAAGAAATTTCAATCATTGTACTGTTGATATTTGGCTCTGTTGACTATGAGTTTGCCGACCACTGCCCTAGTCCTATGAGACCATCGACAGTTGCCGGAGGGAGTGGGAAGGGAGAGGTTAGTTTCCTTACCTTTTTACTTGTTCGCCACAGGTGATCCTCAGGAAAACACTGAAGCTAGCCAAGTCCGTCTGCTCCGCCTTCCTGTCTCCCCTTCACCACTTAGCCCTTCTTTGGAGGCATCCCAGCCAACGTGACCCTAACCCCTCACCTGCTTCACACTTGGTCTGATATGTCCACTCTCCACAAGTACTCAACAATCTAGCATTTCCTACCTCTTCAATCCGAACAGACTATTAGGTCTGATCAAATGATGGAATGATACCCTCTCCCCTGGGCCACTGACCTTCAGCCCATTTCATACCAAACATTCCCTTTCCGTAGACCACATTCCATTCGCTAAGACCATCCTCTTTCCCCTCCGGACCTGCCCAGGACCCAGACTGCCCAGAGAATTCCCCTCCGAAAAGGCCAGCCTACAGCCTTTAAAATCTCTGGCTCCCTGGTACCAAGCTGCTGGGTCATTTTGGGGTTCAGCCCATCTGTTTCCAGATGATCTCATAAACTCATAATTACTGACCACTTTTGACCTCATACCTCCATTGGCGACCCTAACAGACTCTAGGTTTGAACTGGCCCAGTGTACCTAGTACAGTTTCACAACCTCAGCACTATTAAAACTGGGGCCTGTCTCACATGGTAGGATCCTTAGCAGCAGATCCTGGGCCTCCAGACACTAGAGGCCAGCAGTAACTCACCGCACAGGTGGGACAACTGAATATAACGCCAGAGATTGCCAAATGCCCCTGGGCAACATCGGCCCTGGTTGGGAACCCCAGATATAGTGCAACAGTGGCCCCAAAGATCTGAAAACAGTTCATTATGTTATCAGCGGTCATATCTTTTTTATAAGGGAAAAAAAAAAGTAAAACCACATCCTAATCTTGCATTGTTTAACTCCTCAGCCAAAAACAAAACAAAACCTTCCATCCCCTCGGTGTGGCCGATAGTTGGTTCTGGTCCATTGTCAAGACTGCCTGGACTCAACCCTAACTGCCACTTCCCAGCTCTGGGACTTGAGGCAGGATTCCTGACTTCTCCACGCTCCGTCCGTACAATGTACACATAATAAGCATCACTGCAGCGGCTCAGACACTGACAGGTGGGCACAGGAAGCCTGGCATCTTCTTGCTGCTGCGGTGCGGCCACGGCAGCCACAGGATCTGCTCAGAGGGCAGAGCCTGCGGAGCGTGGCAGCAGAGGGAGAGGCGGGCTTGCTTCCTGCACTCACCCCACCCCCGCAGCCGGGCAGTCCCTCAGGAATGACGCCATGTAGTGGCACAGAGGCCCCAGCAGAAAGCACCAGAAGGTGTCCTCAAGTCCTTGGTTTGTGATTCCATTCGTTTCCAGGTTCCAGCTGCCATTTCTGTTTAGTTGCTAGATTTTCCTCAGGTTTTAAGATACCCTCATTCCTGCTGAAACTAGTTTGGCTCAGTGGTAGAGCGTCGGTCTGCGGACTGAAAGGTCCCAGGTTCGATTCCGGTCAAGGGCATGTACCTTGGCTGCGGGCACATCCCCGGTAGGGGGTGTGCAAGAGGCAGCTGGTCGATGTTTCTCTCTCATCAACGTTTCTAGCGCTCTATCTCTCTCCCTTCCTCTCTGTAAAATATCAATAAAATATATATTTTTTAAAAAGATACCCTCATTCCTTCCATCCAACTTCCCCTTTACCTGTTTAGCTGAGCTGGGTTTCGGTCAATTTGCATCTAAAAAGAGTTCTGAATAATAAGACTTCTAAACTTCAGATGAATACGTAAATCTGATACAAAGGCTAACAATACATATAAAAGATCTTTCCGATTATATACAACTTGGTCCAAAATGCTACTGAATTATTCTAGAAGCACTATTTCAAAGTAAGTGATAAATATAATCAGAAGAGTAAACTGCAAGTCTTACAATCAGCATTTAGGAGGAAAAGCTAAAGAATTTTCTTTCAGATTACTTTTTATTGTAATCCTTGGATCCAGACTAAATATTGTAGATATCCGTTGAGTAAGCTAAGGAGAAATGGAATACAGACACCACATGTAGTTGGTGCCGGCGCTGGGGGATGGGCGGCTGGGGGATGGACGGCTGGGGGATGGGCGGCTGGGGGATGGGCGGCGGGAGCTCTGACGTAGCGCTGGTTGGAAGCTGGGATGCGGCTGGGAAGGAACTCGCCCCTCCTGGCCGGCGGTCTGCGCTGGCCGAGCTCCCAGAGGCACTTACTCACTACGGCAGCCCGTTCCCCACCAAGCACTTGAAGTTTTCGTAATTAAAACAGAAGCCAAAAGAAACACAACTAGTTCTCTCTCTCTCTAGAAAGTTCCTACCAGAGGTGGTGGCGTTCTTTCCTCTTTAAACTCCAGGGCTTTCCAATGCGGTCTCCTCCGCTGGAGCTAGTCCCATGGCAGGCTGTCCAGCCCTCCCTGGCCCCTCCCAAGTGCCCTCTTGAGAGAGGCTTCTCTGTCCACCTGTCAGTGGCATGGCGCCCCTGCCACCTCCCCTACTCCTCTCTCAGCACCACAGCACAATCTGACTCCCTCCTTTGGCATCGTCTTCTTCAGTTCAGTTCATAAACTGAAGGTACTGAATGGACGAACTTCATGGAAGACGTTTACCACCACCAGGAGGTGAGGACCAGAACGACGGAGGTACCGCTCACGTCCACCAGTGAAGCGTCTGCAGCAGCCACCTGACCGCGCTGCTGTCTCTAGAGACCACACCGCCGACGCACGTCACACCCCGGCCTTCTCCCCACACCACTCCACCTCCTCCTCCCCCTTCTTCTCAGCAAGAGAAGCAGCTAACCTAACCTTTTGTTCCAACACCGTGACCTGCAGGCAACAAGTACTTGTTCATTAAGTGGCATAGCCAAGATCTCTTCTCTTGCTCTTGTTTTCTGACTTTTGTGTGGTAAGCGTGCTTGAGTAGAATCTGAGCCCCCCCCGACTTCCACTCTCCCCACTCATGGTTCCACTGAATGTGATCAAGTAAGCAGGCGTGACATCCCCTCCGGGCCTCCATATTCCCCAGGGCTCCCTCCACCTGTCCCCCAGACAGTGTGGGCAGGAGCTATACAAGAACCAGAACTCCAAGGAGCAGCACATGTATACGTGAAGGCTGAGTAGTCAGAGGGGCTGTGACACTTCCTTTCCTATCATCTCTCACCCCCAAACCTAGCCTGAGTCTGCTCTGTGACGCTGGGACTAAGTGCTGTAAAGAGTAGTTCCTAGACTTTGTCCACTGACTTCTCGCTCAGTTCCATCAATGGGAGGAACTAACAGCAGACTGGCAGGTGAGAACAAAGAAGGTCCCTCTCTCTGGGTTTCACATCCGGTCAGCATTTCCTGCCGGCAAAAGGCAGGCCCGGCTCCAGGCTCTGGCTTCCTGTGAACGGAGCGGCAGGGCAGGGCCTACCCCTTCCGAGGTCTGGGCTTCTGGACTAACCGGGTAGCCCCCCTCCTCCCTCTTGTTCCCCTGGCTGTAGAAGTGGTATTTGCTTCCTGTGGTTACCATTAATATCTAAGTTACCGCAAGTGACTGAAAAAGAGCTGTGTATTTGGTCTTTAATCCCAGCCCCTAACACAGAGCTCCTAATCCCCTGGAATTTCCTGGGTGATGGGGGTGACTCTGGGCAGGCCCCTAAATAGCTGCAAGATAGAGGCTCCTTACCAGCAAGATAAACGCATGATTAGAGGGAAGGAGCTTTCAGCCCCAGCTCCTGACCTGCGGGAGAGGGAGAGGGAGAGGGACCGAAGACTGAGCTGATCACAAATGGCCAATGATTTCTAATCAGTCCTGCCCACACACTGGAACCTCCATAAAAGTATTTTTTCCAACCCCTAAGTGACAGGTCTGAAGATGGTCCAGGTTGGTAAATACATCCGCATGCTAGGAGGGTGGCGCACCAGCTGCACAGAGCTCCTAAGCCCAGGACACTTCCAGACCTCACCCGGTGGACTCTCCACCTGGCTGCTCATTTGCATCCTTATAAAAATCCCTGAGAGCAAGCCGGTACTAGGAAGTGAAGTGAGCTCTGGGAGCCATTACAGCGGATTACTGACCCTAAGAGGGAATCATGGGAACCCCCAAATCACGACTGTCGGGTCAAAGTGCATAGGTCTAGGACTCGTGGTCGGCATCTGGAGGGGAGGGCAATATTGTGGGACTGAGCCCTGAACCTGTGGGGTCAGCACTTATGCCACAAAGTCAGTGTCAGAGCGAACTGCTGGACAGTCAGCTAGTGTCCTGAGAGCTGGGGAACTGGCTGTGGGATTATCCCACACATCTGGGGTCAGAGGTGCTGTGAATACACATGCTCGAACCTCAGCATCCTCTTTTTGCTCAGGCTTAACCCTCATGTAAACCAATCCATTTGTTAGATTGTCAGTTGTAAACACCTAGCAAGATTTCTGCTTTCCTGGCTGAAATATGACTGACACAGAGAATTCTAGACATCGGCTGAATTTTACCCTTACCAACAGTATCTACTGTCATCGGTACTGTGTAGCTATTAATAAAGTGATCCTTTGAGTCTCCTTCCTTGGCAAATAGACAGGAAGAGACTCAGGAATTGGGCATTACTGGGTGCTCAGGTGCACAGCATCACAGAAGCACTAAAACCTTCCCATGAATCCCTAGCACATGTCAAGATCGACATGTGAAATTGGTCTAGTAGCTATATGGAGTTAAGCTACTTGCCTTACAGAAATGTGACCTAAATGGACGGTGCAATGGAAACTGGGAGACTTGACTTCTAGTCCCGACTGTGTCACAAAATGAGTGCCTTCACACAGGTCAGTTTACCTGCCAGACCCTCTCCTAGCTGCTGGCTGTGACGCCACAGGCTACGCTGCGTCTTTCCTGATGCTGACATCTAGTGGATACACTTAGATTTAGAATTTTAAAGTGAAAAATCTTACTTAAGCTATTTTAAATAAAGACTCACTGAATGCCTGGCCATGTGCAATAAATATAGTAAACTAGGAGGCCCTTACATAGAAGAGAACCATAATAAAATTGTATGATATCAGACTGTTGCAACATCTTTGACTGATTCAGAGATTACTAGTATTAATGCCTTTCCATGCCTCTAGCCATAAAAATTAAACCACCAATGCAAATTACTGCCTCAGTTGCAAATTTAGAACAAGTAAGCAAAGAACTGCTTCCTGCTATGTCTCAGCAGGTAGAGACACAGGGTATGAGAAGGGCCAGTATAAAGTTCCAAGGTAAGTAATTTAGAAGTGCACAGAATGGTTTGTGTTGGAAAGAGGAAAAAACAAGCAAAACTCAACATCACCCATTTCACAAGAATTTATTATGGTTTCCCTTGAAAAAAAATACGATTCGATTATAAGCAATCACCATTAAGTGACCACTACTTTCAAATGACTTCAATTTTAGACTTCAGTCAATTTTTAGAAACCAGCCAATAATAAAATGATGCACAATTAATCAACATACATCTTGCCCTCAAGAACCACACAAAGCTTGTAGTAAGCTGAAATTCGCCCACTTGTTAATTTCTCCTCATTGGTACCAGTTCTCTCTGGCCTCCTGGAATCAAACCAAACAGTGCCTGTGCCACCTGCGAACCTATCAAATACTTGAAATATTTTACTATATATTAAACTGAGGTCAAAAGAAAGTCATCTATCTGTCAGGCTATATACGTACACTCACACATGCAAAAAATTACAAGCAAGCTGTCTCTTGTCTAGTAAGTGTGAGGATCAGCTTCTGAAAGAGAATAAAATTTAGGAGGAGTTACTTAGGAAATACTCACCATTGGACCTTCTTAAACAGACTAAAGCAACTAAGGGCATAGAACCAGCTGTCCTGGAGTTGGATATATTTTTACCTTTGTAACCAAAGCATCTGGCAGAAGGCCTCGGATGCTGTAAGCACTAAGCGAAAGTAAAAGTCAATGAGTGAGGTCTTACTGTGCGCCACACACTATGCTAAATAGTATACACACGGGATTACCTGGTAAAATCCTCAGCCACTTTATGAGGTGGATTAGCATTACAGTCCTCATTTTACATCTGAGCAACCTGACGGTGAGAAGGATTAAACATCTTGCTTCAAATTCACTCCGGCAAATCTGGGTCCCAACAATTCTCTTAACCATTTTGCCATACTGCTTCCCAGTCATAAATGAAAGTACACATAACTCATTCAAAAAGAGTTTTATAATATTTCAATTGTTCCTAAAAGAAATTAATTCAACACTAGTATTAAAATTTCTGAAGTAGAAATAAAATTGAGATTTTAAGAAAAAATGATGACTAGGAAAAGATGACAGATAGTACTGCGAATGTCCTTCAAGGTTCCCTACCGGGGGTCCTGTTGGAGCCTGGCGCACTAACGGGATTGGTACAGTCACTGCCACACGTTTCCCTTGCTCCTGAACTGCAATTAAAATCATTCCCTTAAATATTCCTCCTCCAGGCTCCTCATAATCACACGGATCACAAAAGCAAAATAAACTTTCTCTTCTTGGTAATCATATAATTTTTAAGACAGGTACTTGAATTTATAATCAGTATCTAGTATTATGATTAAAAGACTCTAACAGAGGTCATTACATTTTGATATTGCAGAAAATACAGTAATTATAACTGAGTGTTTTCATTGAATCACTTTTAAAAAATACTATTTTACTTCAGTTGGACTGTGGAGACAGATTCCCTACGTGAATTTAAAAAGCATACTCCATGACTATGTTCAAAGGACAGGCTGATACCTTTACTACACAGCACTGTCTAAGCCAATTTACCACCAATCCCCTCCGGCAAAAAAAACTAAGATTAACAAAAAAATAGGAAGTATTCCATTGTTTTCCTATAGAGGAGTTTATTAATTTTAAATGGATTTTTCAAGCCATTAAAATAAATACAAAATGCATATATCACAACATTTTCTGAACTAAATGTCATCTAATATCTATAGCTTTGAAAGTTCCACACACAGTTTCAAACCAAATATTTAAACCAAAGTTCAGTTCACTTAACTACTGTGAATATTTTCACCACATCTGAAGTTACGAGGAAGGAAGGGAAGGGAATGAGAAAGGATACAAAATTGGAGCCCAGAATATAGGGTTCATGAAGTGACTTGAAAACATGTAGCTCAATTCTCTGTAAAAGAAGGAAACTGGGGACTAGAGAAACTCGGCGACTTGGGCGAAAAGCAGCAAATTTGTTTTTTGAAAGTAGGGCTTAATCCACTGACCTCGGCAGTGCAGCTTTTGAGGACAACTTTAAAATATGGCATCAGGATCGGATCACACTGACAGGACCAAAACACCCAATAGCCGGATACCCACAACATTCTCTTCAAAACAAATCTTAGTGCTGTTTTGCCACCAACCAAATTTCAATCGATCTGCCATTCTCTTTATTGGTAGTCAGCTACAAGGGGGTGAACACATTCAAATTTAGTGACACCACTCTGGGCTCTTCTAACTTAGGCTGGCACACCATCACTGTAGAGCTCTTACTGCAGAAGTAACTGAAAAACACTGTGTGTGTGTTTCTGGGGTAGGCCATTGGACCATGGACCAGGTACAGAAGGTCACAGGGTGGAAAGGTCGGGGTGCTATCAATAGGCAAACCCGGGGGGAAGGACCTTGCTCCCAGGGTAACCTTTCCTCCCCTCGTTTATCGCTGGCCATGCAGTTCATATCACAGCTGGTCATGAGGTTTGTCTCCTCCCCCGGCGATCTGCTAGTCATGGGGAACCATAAAAGAGGCCACAGAATCGCCCTTCAGCATTAAGCTCCCAGGACATGAGGGTCTGACCCTCATCAAATGCATCCAGGCCTCGGTTGTTTCAGCTCCAGACCCAGAGAAGCAGCAACACCAGCCGAGCCCCTCAGTGAATGCCATCAGGCCAAGTGCCTGGACTCATGACCCCACAGACCAAGACCTCCAAGTCCTGCCACCTGGAAAGCTGGTGAAGATCCTCCCCTGGCACCCCACCATGAGAGCCCTAGGGCCTTAGGGAAGAGCCACTCTCCTTCCCTCTCCCCTTTCCCCGGCGCAGCACCTTCACCCGTCTCTCCCGAACTCCAAGGCCCTTCCTTTGCCTTTGCTACTAGTTCCCTGCGCCCATTTCTACCACGGCACACTTCTGCCTCGGTGACTTCCTAAATAAACTCTCTCTTATAGTCTGAGTCTGGGCTCTGATTTCTTTCTTGGCCATAACTCAAGCAGAGATTGCAGAACCAAGATCCACTCTGACTGCACTGGTCTCACATTCTGGTGCCGGTCTCGCCAACATTTCCACAACACACGCACCAGAGCACTTACCATCTGCATCCTCCCATGGCAACGAGTGATGGCATTTCTCTGATTAACTGCTGGCATCTTGAACTATTTTATGTTAACATGTGTAGTTCATGTTCCTGAAACTAGAATGTGTGTTCTTCGGAAGCAGGCCAACTCCAAGGCATAACACATCTTCTATACCACTTTCCACAGAATGCTGCTTCTCTGATTATTAACCAGAGAACAGAAGTTTCTTCAAAGCCATTTCAAAAACTTCTAGCCCACACCATCAGGATATTTCTTAATGTATGGATGTATAGTGCTACTTCTTTAAGATTAGTGATACAGAACATAAAAAAACTGCACTTATCAAATACGACAAAGAAAGGTCTGGCTGATTTTCACTAACAGGAGTTCTTAATTTGGGATCCAGGAAGAGAATTCAGTGCCAGTGGATCTGGATGGGAAACTCTCACTGACTTCTGATTGGAAGTTAGCTATTCTTTCAAGCAAGATTACAGACAACAAAACAAAGAGGTATTAGAAATATCTATGAACCTGTCGTCCATAGAAATCAGGATAATTTCAAATTACATTACACTTACTGCGCACTCATCACTATTTAAAAGTATGGTAGTTAGCAGATTTGTCACTTAAGCTTATCTTCTAATGTCAGAAGCATAGATATTAATCTATAAAATTCTGTATTTTCAATATTTGTTAACTATTTCAATATTTTCTGGTTCCTTGTTTAATCTTTGGATTTTACTTCATCAAATAACTGTCAGAATCACTATTCTGAGGAGGGACGCACAGGGCTCTCTGATGACCACGAGGGTCATGGTTCCAGAAACCATGAGCGCTCCTGCACCCACAGGCGTCCCGGGGCCTGAGAAAGGGAGGCACCTTCTGAAGGGAAGTATCCCTACCTATGACCAGGAGGAGCACCGGGAGAGATTCACGCTGGTCATTTCACTAGAACGCAGAGCCTGTAGAAAAATTACACTCTCAAATACCCATTGACCTGTTAGAATTAAATCAATTACAGGACTACAAATGTTTGATTTGAGCACTCAGGACATTTTAAAAAGGATCAAAACCAATAATTGGTAGAATTCCCATTAAGAAGCATGTAAAAGTGTTCTCCCTTCTTCCAAATAAATTCATAAATGAGTAAATAACTATACTAGAATCATGGCGTAGACCTTTTCTGATCAACCAAACTGGTGATAGCTGAAATGACTTAAAAGGGAATTTAGAAAATAAAACACATACCTCTACTATGAAAACAAAGCTGTAAAAAAAGTTCTAATTAAATTTACATTTCCCCACTACTTCCTAGACTAAGCCAGAAACTAAACACTGTAGGGTATTATTTCCTAAAGACATTTTTAGCAGTTCAATATACTCTATGTTCAGAACATTTCCTTCAATTATGTTTAGCCACTGCAGTTTTTAATTTAGGTCATGATGTTTGTTTGCATTTGAATAATCATTTCCCCCAAAGACATATTTACCTTCAGCCAGTGCTGGTGATTCTGCCCTCGTCCCTCTATCTGTTTAAAGAAAGAAAAAAGGAAGAAAGTCTAAAACATTACTATACTTTAAAACCACTTTATTTTATTAAAACAATGAAATTCATGAATGCAACTACATATTACGTTGTGTGTGTGTGTGTGTGTGTGTGTATCTGTCTCTCCTTGGATTAACTCAGCAACTATTTACAGAGGACCCACTAAGAGTAAGGCATTATATTACACCCTGGAAAACACCAATAGTTCTTAAAACACTATAGTTGTTACCCTCAAGACACTAAAGACTAATACATGTACTAAGAAAAGTGCACTGTTCTCATTATAGCTTATGAAACAAGGTAAGAAGGGGAAAATTAGTAATTCTTTTTTTATTCTTATAACAGGGGCTTAAAATTATTAAAAGAGGCATCCTATATAATAAAGAGCTAATATGCTAATTAAGACCAAACAGCAGAACGACCTTGCAGACTAAGCTGGGGCTGTGAGGGCCAAGCCCCTTGCACAGATTTGGTGCACCGGGCCTCTAGTATTTCTATATTCTATCACAGTTTAAGTTCCTTCAGTTTCAATGCACTAGTAAAATATCAGGTGTATTACAGCTGTGAAGATTGTATTCCATGACAATAACCTATTATTTGCCACAGGCAAGTCTCTGCAGACTAATGACCCCGAATGCTGACATGCCTCGGCTCAGTCCAGGTCCTCCCCTCCCCCTGTGATCTCATTTCATTACATGGCTTTACGCACCATATATACAGTATATCTCAAACGTATTTATTCCACCTCAACATTTCTCTAAGGCCATACTCTCACACCACGGCCTGCTCAGTACATCCGCTAAGATTTCTAATAGATACCTCCAACTTAACATGTCCAAAACTGAACTCACCTTCCCCTCTCACACCTAACCTATGGCTGCCATCGCCCCATCTCAGCTGATGGACCTCTATCCTTCCAGCTGCTCAGGTAAATCCTTGGATTCCTCTACAACTTCTCTTTCTCACGCATCCCACATTCCACTCAAACCCTCCATACCTGGAATCCTCATGCCTATTATTCTATCTCCTATTAACTCAAAGCTGCATTAGCAGCATGAGACCTATTCTGTGTTCAAGAGCCTCTAGAACCGACTGCAAAGTGAACCGCACGGGGTCGGCAGGAATCAGGTTGCAAGTGCCAACTAAGGCAAACAAACGTGTATGCTTCATCTACGGGTGCCCTGCTGTCAGGTATACTTGTAAACAGATTTTAAATGTTATTAACCAATTAAGTGAACTCTAAATACTCAGGAAGCCAAAGAGTATCAGAGAGCTATATTTGGTTAATGAACCATCACCAGTTTAGGACTTCTGTTCTAGAACTTTGCATTGTCTATAATTTATATTTAATCATCCTAATTTTTTACTTTTCTCTACTAGTTAGGAGATGGATCGGAGCTGTTTATGTTCAAGACTTAACCACTCTGGTTTTCCTCAAAAGCTCCTCTTGGATCAACGTTACTACAAATGGAATGAATAAACACATCTTGCTTTTTCTGCCAAAGGAAAACTTCCTTCCCTGAGGCTGACTGCAGCCACCCAGGAATAAACACACAAGTGGCTGGGCTGCCACCTTCACTCTCATAAACCAGAGGGGAACGGGTGCCGCGTGCACAAAACCGTGGAGGAAAAATCCTATTTATCCTGTCTAATTCTTAATAAATCAAGAAGTAATAAGACACTGTAATTGTTATCATCCTTCTTAATCAAATGTCAGGGCATAAATAGTGATTATTAGATAGCATGTAAATTAGATAATCCAGGCATTTAAAGTAAAACTCACAAGCTCAGAGGTTCTTCAAACTAAGTGTTAAAAATTCTTTGTCTCCAGAAAAACCTAACAGTTATGACTTTAGAACGTTCTGTCACACGTGGACAGCTCTGCAGTATTTCAAATGATGGTATAGAGAGCCAGCTGGTTATGCAACTTCTTTGGTGTATGATAAAATGTAATTCAACTCCATTTGTTTAAGTTCCCCTTGTCATATGCAAAGCAATCTGAAAAGCCATCTTAGGAACAGAATAAAGCACTTGAATTAAAGAGCCTATTGATCATGTTTCCAGATCAGGTGAATAGAATAGAATCAGGGACACAGAAAGGGATTGGACTAACAATTCTCAGGGGGAGGGGGTCCGAGGGGTGCGGGAAGGGATTGGACAAAAATCTTACACCTATGGATGAAGACAGGGGCGGGGTAAGGGCACAGGGTGGAGTTGGGGATCAGGTGGAGGGGAGCTATGGGGGAAGAGGGGGGAACACCTGTAATAATCTGAATAATATTTATTTTAAAAAGTGCATTTTTATATAATTCCAACAAGTACAGTATCTGAGTTTTAGTTTTAGACCTTGAAAAGGTTA
The DNA here is from genome assembly GCA_963924515.1 of Vespertilio murinus. NCBI lineage: Eukaryota > Metazoa > Chordata > Mammalia > Chiroptera > Vespertilionidae > Vespertilio > Vespertilio murinus. Next base: position 4,095,300 of record OZ004717.1, on the reverse strand, counting down.
TTCTATATCCATTTGAGTAAAGAAAACATACAAGTCTATGAAAATTTTTAGAAAAAAACAAACAGAAGAGCAAATGAGAAGGATCAGTCCTACTCACCAATAATTAAAATTGTGTGGAATTGGTTTTATATATAGTAAGGGGACGAGAACAGAGAAATCAGAATAAGTCTAACTGCGTATAAGTGTAAGAAAAGTATAACCACCAAATATTTACCAGAAAGTCTATTGTGTACATAATAACAAAGTAGGTACCTAGGAGATGCAGTGAGGAAAAGAGCGCGCTCTCTAAAAACATGCAGCCTTACTGTGGCAATTAACATGCTTAAGGTAAAAAGGAAGCAGTTTCTCAAAACTAAATTGCAAAATATAGAAAATAGAGGAATTACCTGAAGCATTATATGAAATTTTAAAAGAAAAGACAGGACCAATCATTAAAATTTTAAATACAGAAAATCCAAAATGTTTCAATAGTTCATGTAAATGTAGATAAAATCGCATCTAGAGAGGAAAAGATTATTGTGATAATTTATGAGAAAGCAAAACAGTAAGTATACATGGAAAACCTGACATTGTTTCCGGAATGAGAGAGACCTGGGTTGAGTTTCCACTTTCTAAGTCCTCTGAGCTTCTGTTCTGTGATTTGTAAGTGGAGATGTGCACTCATTTAAAGTACGTTATCTGGGAGAAAAACCAAGATGGCGGCAGAGGTAACCGTCTAACTGCAGCCGCACTCAACAATTTCAAAAAATACAACTAAAATATACAGTGGACATTATCCAGAACTACAGGAAAGGTGACTGACTGGAAATTCTACAACTAGAGGGAAAGAGAAAACCAGAAGGACAGAGAGCTGTAAAAGCCTAAGGTACGGAGACACGGTGCGTGCGGGGAGAGGACAGAGCCGGAGAGGAGGGGCGGCTGAGTGCCTGGCAGCCGTTCCCCAGCGGGAAGGAGACAAAAGCTCCGGACTGTGCTGAACCCCAACTCCGACTGCACTGAACTCCAGTCCTGGGCAAGACCTGGGGCCACAGGCGGAAGCTTAGGGGAGCGGAGAAAGGCAGAGCCCCGAGGTCCCTGAGCTGGATTACCCTAGCAGGAAGGAGACAAAAAGCTCCAGACTGTGCTGAGCCCCAGTTCTGACTGCACTGAACCCCAATCCTGGGCGAGACGCTCGGGCCCCAGCCTCATACAGAGGGAATCTGGGCTGTAAGGCGGAAGCTCAGGGGAGCGGCGAAAGGCACATTGCGCGCACAGAGGACAGAAGGTTGATTGGGCGGCGGGATTGCCCTAGTGGGAAGGAGACATAAGCTCCGGACTGTGCTTAACCCCACTTCCAACTGCTCTGAACCCCAGTTGATGGCTTGTTGGGGGAGAGACTACACTGTCTGGTAGCGGGCGAAGCTCTAGGGCGCCTTTCTCTCAGAGGTGCTTGCAGCGAGTACCAAAGGACACTGAGGAACACTGAGACTCAGGAACCTCAGAGGGCGGGGCTAACGGGAAGCCAAGGCTGGAGGCTCCACCCTGAAACTGCCCCATCCAAGCTGAACTCAGAGGCTTTTGCAGGTTTCCAAGTCTAGTGGAATAAGGCTGTCTCTTGGCATAGACACAGCTGATCCTCCCAACCTACCAACTCAGGGAAGCAGCGAAAATGACGAGACGAGGAAACAGATCACAAATGAAGGAAATGGAGGACAAAAAGCGACTGGATATAGAGTTCAAAGCCACGCTTATAAGGTTGTTCAAGAATCTCCTAGAAAAGGCTGATAAACTAAACGAGACCTATTAAGATATGAAAAGGGATCAACTAAAAATAATAAAGGATCAACAAAAAATGATAAAGGATCAACTAGAAATAAATACATTCTCTGAAATAAAAAATATTATACAGCGTCCTAAAAACAGAATTGAAGATTGCAAGAATCGAGTCAAAGATTTGGAACACAAAGAGCCAGAGGACACTCCTCCGCAAAAGCAAGAAGACAAGAGAATCCATAAAGTTGAAGATAGTGTAAGAAACCTCTGGGACAACTTCAAGCAAACCAACATCAGAATTATGGGCATCCCAGAAGATAACAGAGAGCAAGATACCGAAAACATATTGAAAGAAATAGTGACAGAAAACTTCCCCCACCTGGGGAAAGAAATAGACTTACAAGTCCAGGAAGCACACAGAACCCCAAACAAAGGGAATCCAAAGAAGACCACACCAAGACACATCATAATTAAAATTCCAAGAGCAAAAGACAGAGAGAGAATATTAAAAGCAGCAAGACAAAAAGCAGGTAGTTACCTATAAAGGGGCACCCATACGACTGTCAGCTGATTTCTCAACAGAAACCATGCGGGCCAGACGGGAATGGCAAGAAATATTCAAGGTGATGAATAACAAGAACCTACAGCCAAAAATACTCTACCCAGCAAAGCTATCACTCAGAATCGAAGGCCAGATAAAGAGCTTCACAAATAAATTCAAGCTAAAGGAGTTCATCACCGCCAAGCCAGAATTATATGAATTGCTAAAAGGGGTTCTTTAGGAAGAGGAAGAAAATAAAGATAAAAATTATGAACAACAAATACTAACTATCAACAAGTGAGTCTAAAAACCAAGGGAAGTAAAAATCATGATGAACAATATCAACTGGTGAATATAATAGAACCAGAGGTATGGAAGGGAGTGGACTGATGATTCTCGGGAAAAAGGGGATGGGGGGGGGGGGGGCGGGAAGAGACTGAACATAAACTGCACCTATGGATGAGGACAATGGGGGATGGGAAAGGGCAGAGGGTGGGATGGGAACCTGGTGGAGGGGAGTAATGGAGGGGGGGGGGAATGAGGAACATTTGTAATAATATGAACAATAAAGATTTATTTTTTTAAAAAAATAAAGTACATTATCTCAGCACTGTTCCTTTACTTGAGTTTATGTGGACAGTATGTGGACCTGATTCCCTCTTCCTCACTGACCAACACCGCGTTAAACTGCTCCTTATTTCTGAAAGTCCTTCTCATTTCAAATCAAAGTGAAATCTTTAGCTACACTAAAACTACCATTTCTTACATCCTTGATAGTATCCTGTGGTCATACTGAATCCATTAATCACTCAGTATTTTTAAGGAATATATTTAGAGGAAGCAAAACTCGTGTTAAGGAGAGTCAGACATATTTAAAACCATAGCAAACACTTGCTATAAGGAGGGAAGAGGGTTATTAATATTTGTGACTACCTACTGTGTATCACACATTTTACTATGGACCATAACTTTTCATAAACACAAAACAGGTGTTACTCTATTTATAAAAAGTAAATGAGGAAAATCAACGTCAAAAATGACTTTACTTGCCCACATCAGTGCTAATAAAGGGGTTGATCTGACGCAAGCTCAGGTCTGGTCCCAAAGTTGAAGACACTTTATTCATGACAAAATGCCTCAATGGACACATTTTTCTTATAAAAATTCCTTTTCGTTGATATTTTTCTCATTAGAAAAACAACTGTAACCATTACCTGAACTAGCAGACCCTGCGGGATGTAGCCATAGAGCAACTTTCTGTCCTGTCCCTGTGCTTTAAAGCTATTCTGTGGCGCCGGTAATGCCCCTGAACTTTTATTTAGGCAAGACTAGGACTCTGGTCATTTAAGTTGTAAAAATGCCCTGAGTTGAGAAGTTAAGAGATCCCATTTAGTATAACCATCAGAAGTTTTCATCCACTTCCCCCCTGGTCCCAGCTCAGCCCCCCGGGCCAGGCCAGCCCAGGAACAGGGGTCTCGGCTCCGCTCCCACCTCAGGGTCCCCGGCGGGCCCGGGGCTCTCTGGCTGGGCTCCGGCGTCCACAGCTGGTCTGCCGGGAATGCTTCCAGGGATGCCTGCAGGCTCTCACCACTCGGGCCCTGGGGATGGAGCTCTTACTGCCATTCCTGGCCCTGGGCGGCTCTCACTGCACAATTCCCGGGATGCAGAAGACATCTCCTCTGGGAACCCAGTCATTTCTTTCTCTAGCGCCACCATCCCGTCCCCATCCCCCCTGATCCTGAGTGCTTCCCTCATTTGGTCTATGGGAACCGTGTACTCTTGCCCCAAAGAACTTCCGGGGGATGGGCAGTGCCCCCACACAGTACCCTCGCTGTGCTGTGCTGCCAGGCCAGCCTCTCTTACACCAGGCCCGAGGGAGACAGACATCCGCACAGTGCCCCCAGCTCTCCAGGTCATCACATAAAGCCCCTCACTTCTGGGGGAGCACCAACAGCTTGGTTCAAAAACTCTTCCAATTTACAACAAATCACTTCAAAAACTCTTGTAATTTCCAACTTCCTGAATCTTTTTATACCAACAGATGGGGTGTTAGAAGTCACAAGATCCATTTTCTGCTTCTTTCTTTTACAAGACTTGCAAGGTATTCTTACAACTCACTATAGAAATGTGCATCTATTGACTTAGGGCCAAACTCAGAATAAGAGAGTTTCATTTTTAACATCTTATTACATAATATACTATTTAACATTTTTCTAAATTTTCCACAAAAAGCAGAAGAAAAATCCATAACCCCACCACACAGTTAGCTACCATTAACATGTGTTCACTGCTTTCCTTTCTGTAAAGAATTGTCATCTGAAAATTTCTTAGTTCAAGTTTTAATTTTTTAAATCTTGTACCAAAAAAACCTCATTTATATCATTTCATCGGCAATCAGCTTCCCACACAATGTAAGCATGCCTTTTTCGAACACCGAATTTCCACTAAACCAAAGAGAGGATGGCTTTCTGAAACCTGCCTCATTGTATCACTCCCCAAACTCACAGCCTTTAATGCCTCCCAATGTCGGAGATTAAGCTCCAATCTTTTTAAATTAAGTATAACCTGTAATAATAAAATCGCATATGCTAATTAGACTGGACATCCAGACAAAGCCTGGGCTGCAAGGGCTGAACCCCTTGCACAAATTTCGTGCATCGAGCCCCTCGTCTACAAATAAGATCTCTTACACCGATTGTATCTCTAAATGTGATTTTAAAGCTTATTCATCATGTAAAAATCAGACTATAAGAAGTATTTCAAAGTTTGTCCCAGCCCCAGGATGGCCACTGAGCGTATCGCAGGAACAGTCTCCACCAGGGTCACAGGCTGAATTCAGAAATCGCACAAGAGCCGAGGCCCTCCTACTTTACGGACAGGGTAGCACCCAGCTCCTGTGGGATCGGTCCCGTTTCACTGCAAATGAAGCCCTATCACCACACACACTATCTACTGGCTCCACACTCACCACAACTGCCAAAAGTTAATCTAATACTCGAGAGCAGATTTATGGAAACTTTCAATGTTTAAAAGTGGATTTAGGGCTTAATTTTGTTAAAGTTTCACACATAATTTGCCATCCAGTCACAAAGCACACATTTAAAAATTTGTTTTAAAGTTATCTTTCAGCAGAGGAAGTGAGAACTAAATTCCATTTAACAGGCTAGCAACGAAAAAGCAAACGTTCACAGTTCTTACCCAAAGAATTCTGCTCTTCTCACAAGTTTATGTCAGTAAAAACTCACAGGATTACAGAAGTGCCCGAAGAGAGCAAATAACCAGTTCTCTCTTGAAGTTGACAATAAACGTATTCACTCAAAAAGAACACAAGAACAATGAGTGTGGGCAAATACTGACGTGTCTTTATGTGTAACTGTGAGGAGATGTATGCACTCATACAACATGCATGTGTGCGCAGAGAAGCTAGAAAGATGTCCCCAAAAATAGTAACTACTTAGATGGTGATTTTTGCTTTTACTTTTTCTATTGTTTCAATTTTGTATAAATATGAGGACATATTCTTAAAGGAAAAGAATGCTATTTGTGTTATACAATATGATATAAAAATCTACAGTGATAAAGACTGGCAGAAGGACAGACATGTAGGCCAATGGAACAGAAATGAAAGCCTCAAAATAAACACGGATCCCTACAACTGATGACTAACAAAGCTACCAAGGCAATTCGACGGGGAAGCAGGGTCATTTCAATGAATGATGCTGAGACAACTGGATATCCACAAAAAGATGAACTTAGAAATTTACCTCGTGCTATATAGAGTTTTAAAAATAAATCATACATGTAAATGTCAGAGCTACAACTACAAAACTATTAAAAGAACGCATAGGAGTAAATCTCATGAGCTTGGGTTAGGCAAAGATTTCTTAAACACAGCACCAAAAACATGATACTTTAAAAACAGAAGGAAGAAAGGAAGAGAGGGAGAGAGGAAAGAGAGAGGGAAGGAAGGAGGGAAGAAAAAGAGAGGACTGGATTCCACCAAAATTCGAAATCCTTGTACCTCAAACAATACCATTAAGAAAACAAAAAGAGCCCTGGTCATTGTGATTCAATGATTAGGGTCATGGGTTCAATTTCTGATCAAGGGCACATACCTGGGTTGCAGTTCCATCCCCAGCTGAGTCAAGATGCATGTGGGAGTTAACTTGGATATATATATTTCTCTCTCTCTCTCTCTCTTGGATATATATATTTCTCTCTCTCTCTCTCTTTTTCTCTTCCCCACCTTCCAATCAATGGAAAAAGAATATCCTGGGTGAGGATTAACAAAAACAAACAAGCAAACAAAAAGTTGTTTATACAGAAAGAACACGGAATATTATCTAAAACGAAGGCCCTAAAAGATACATATTTAATAAGCTGATAAACTACGAAGAAGGGGTCAGTGACACATACCAGAGACAGAACCTGGCCAGTTGTCACCATGACACATACCATAATGGGATCTGGCACACCCATTCCACAACGTGCCAACCCCAGGCTACATAGTTTGACTACTGCTTCAACATACTGTTCTATAAATAAAAAGGAACATCTTTAGTTTAATATATTCTCATTTTTAATATAGTAAGTCCCAATTATCAAAGACTATTTCCAAAATGCTGCAGTCCTTGATCCCAAGGCATCACCCTACCTTTACCCACTAGCAATTCAGAACTGGCACTATCACAGCCAGATTATTTTATATTTACAAGTCTGTAAATTCATGTTCACTTTAGCTCAATAAATGGGAAAAGAAGCTGATTTCTCTGTCCTTTTAAAAACAGCATGGTAAATATTTTTATGTAACACCAGAACACATTAAATATTTAAGTCAAAACAGGTTCAAATGTAACAATCTTCAGCAAGTAAAGTTAGCTTTCAAAATAATAATATCAGCCGAAACCGGTTTGGCTCAGTGTTAGAGCGTCGGTCTGCGGACTGAAGGGTCCCAGGTTCGATTCTGGTCAAGGGCATGTACCTTGGTTGCAGGTACATCCCTGGTAGGGGATGTGCAGGAGGCGGCTGGTCGATGTTTCTCTCTCATCGATGTTTCTAGCTCTCTATCTCTTTCCCTTCCTCTCTGTAAAATATCAATAAAATATATTATTATTTTTTATGTTTTAAGAAACATAAAAAATAATAATATCAGATGCTTATTTACAGAAAATAACTGGAAGGAATTAAATGGCACTAATCCTATCCTATCCTATCCTATCCTATCCTATCCTATCCTATATAAAAGGCTAATAGGCAAATCAACTAAACAGTGTTCTGACCACCAGGGGGCAGACGCTCAACAAAGGAGCTGCTCCCACAGGGGGAGCGCTGCTCAGCCAGAAGCCAGACTCACAGCTAATGAGCGCAGTGGCAGTGGCAGTGGCAGTGGCAGCGGCAGTAGCGCTAAGGATGTCCGACTGTGGGGAGCGGGCATAAGCCCCGAGGGTTCCTGGACTGTGAGAGGGCACAGGCCAGGCTGAGGGACACCCCCCTCCACAGAGTGCAAGAATTTTGTGCTCTAGTTGGTAAAGCCTTCCCCTTTAAAGCGTGCACACATATACATATACACACACACGTGTGCAAGAATACATGCACGCATGAACTCACACAAATGCACACGTGTGGAAAACTGAAGTTTAAAACTCTCCGAGCTAACTATGCCAGCCTCTCTTCTCCCTAGGTCTCTACTGTCCCAAGATCTAAAGGAAAATGAGCCTAACTTTAAAATGCTGGGCTTAATTGACATGGTTTTATATGTTAGAATTTGCCAGTTTTAAGTAGAGAGCTTTAGGTAGACTGATATAAACAAAAGCAAAGTAATCTCATACCTTGCAACCCAACCCAAGGTGGGTTTCTCATATTTCATTTCAATTTAATGTTCCTGAAATTCTTAAAAGGTCAATATAATTTTTTTTCAAATCAAAAGATGTCTAAAGATGTTAGTCAATTTTTTTTAGTAAATGTTATTACCACTTGCCTTGGAGAAAATCTCAAAATTCCAACAAGATCACTACATATAGGTTTGCCCCCCGCCCCGCCCCAACAGACCAAGGAATGGAACAGCAATCACACTGTGTATTGCATGCTTACTACGTGCAGGTACTTTTTTTGACTCAGATTTATTGAGGTATAATTTCACCTCTATTGGGAAGGAACTGTCCATAGGTCTGTCTTTTCTGAATGTGCTGCAAGCCGAGCGTGCCGACTGTCCTTTGCTCTGGACTACATGCTCAAGGATATCTCTTTAGCAATCAGCCTTGAAAGACACAGTGTCTCCCTTGGAGCAAAGGACAGGCGTGCCCGCTGTGTGGCATGCTAACACGCTACCCTGCAATCTAAGGCATCCTTGAGCAAAGGACAGGCCCACTCAGCTCCCTGCAAAAGATTTGGGTTCCCTAAACCCAGCGCTTCTCTCCAATAACACATCCTCTTCGTGTGCAAGTCCAAACTCAGGGTCAGGAAACCAGCACAGATGCTGGCACTCTGGCTACTGCTCTTACTGAGAGGAATAAATCGTCCTCCATCTCTTCCACAGGAGTCTCGTGTCTTCACCAATACCCATTCAAATGTGGCCGGTAACGTGTGAGCTTGGAAGAAGAGGAGGATCTCAGACGGTCATGGTTCGGGACAGTGTGGGCGGACAGAGCCGTGGCTTTCCCGAAGGGAGGAGAAAGGCCCAAGGGCAGGCAGAGCCACAGGAGACATCTGGGCTCAGCGCGCGTCCTAGAGGGGGGGAGAAGGAGCCCGCTGTCCTACCAGTTCCTGAGCAGGGAGTGGAATTAATGTTTAGAACCTAAGCACTGAGAAGTGGGACTGACACCAGCCGCTCAAGTGGCCCTTCTGCCCCGGCTGGCGAGGGAAGGATGTGTCATGGCGTACACATGCAGGGTGAAAGGCGGCATGGCTGTGACCGCTGAGCCCGGAATCCCCAAAGCTAAAACGGACTGTGCAAGTAATCGTGGCCTCCTGCCAAGAGAGCTTTATACAAACCAAAAGTGTTAGAAGGTCTTCTGGCTGAATTACAGGGCAGTGACCAAAGTGACTCATTACTGTATGGAGTCCCCTCCCTCGGTGCCCTCTCCTTCCTTCCCCACACGCCCCTCCAAGCTCGTCTGCCTTACCGAGAAAAAGAGGAAGGAGTGGGCTGAGGGCACCTTGACCCCCGGGAGGCACTGAAGGCCATACGTACCCGCTGAGGCTATTCAGAGAACCTTAGAGGACTCAAAAGCTTTAGGGCAGCCCCAGCCAGTTTGGTTGAGTGGATAGAGCGTCAGCCTGCAGACTGAAGGGTCCCAGGTTCAATTCTGGCCAAAGGCACATGCCTGCGTTTCGGGCTCCATCCCCAGTAGGGGGCATACAGGAGGCAGCCGACCAATGATTCTCATCAATGATGTTTTTATCTCTCTATCCCTCTCCCTTCCTCTCTAAAACCAATAAAAATATATTTTTTAAAGTTTTAGGGCTCTCTTGGATATAGGAACCCAGGTGGTCACCATCCTATCTGACCCCATGGAGGGAGAGGACATCCAGACTCAGCTAACATGATTTGGGCGGGATTTACAGCAGAAAGGGGAAATTAATGTGGCCCATGGGTGCGGCTCTTTGGGGCAATTCAATGTCCTCTGGTTGCCTCTACATCCTAATGCGTAATAGGAATCAGTGTTACATGGTTGTACTTCCTCCTCCTGCAAGTTCACGGGGGATCCCCCAATCAGGAAGGGCTGCGGGTGAAGTGTGAGTACCCCTGAGCTGACGACCCTAAGGACCATTTTGGGTTACAAGACTCTGTGATGTGTGTCCTTACCGATCGGAGCTCTGACAAAGGGAGGAAGTGTTCTGGCGGGGCCCTGAGTTCTGGTCTCTGCCTCCCTGGCCCAGCCACAGGCATCCCCGGTGGGAGGCGGCTATTCGCTGGCTCCTGGGGAAATGGAACGCCTGACTCACGGAGGCCTTGTGAGTCTCCAGAGGGATATTTCCACTTTGAGGTGGGTCCACTCATTCTCAATGACTAATTGCGTGGAGAGTCAAGTAAAATGCATGTTTGTGCATACGACTGGCTTTGCCTTCGCCCTCGCCCCAGCAGTATCTCAACTGCACATGAAAAAGTAGTAGCAAGCCCTCTGGGGAAACGTATCCCCTACCTACTCTACCACCAGAAGCAGAGTTGCTGGCTCAATGGAGCCATCATCCAGTAAACCATCAAATCTTACAGATTTGACATCTCCATTGTCAATACTCAAGTACTGAACACTATCAATTCTTTCCTGGATGTGGACAACAAACAGACTCTTAACTTGCCTACCTGTAATTCTATCTTCACCCTCAATCCATTCTCCAAAAGCTGAGAGAACAATCTTTTGAAAAGATAAACGAGTATTTCTTTTTATCCCCCTTAAAAATCCTATAATGGTTTCCCCACAGAGTTCAGTCAAACTGACCTGAACTTGTTAACATGACTCAAGCAGCCACCCCTATGGTTGGCTTACTGTCTACCTTTCCCAGACCACATTACTGACATACAGAGCCAGAAACCGTTTCTAAAATGTACATGACCTCTCTTACTTCCAGACTTTTGCCTCTCCCTCTTCCTACACTCATGCCTCCTCCCCTTTGCCTGGCTGGCTACTGGTTCAATCTCAGTTTAGATGGCATTACACACACCATGGGCTTTTATTCTGACTCAGAAGATTAAGTATATGTGAATTCACATGATCTAGTCTCTGTCTTCTATTCCAGGGTCGTCAACCAGTGGTCCATGAGGTCCGAAAGGTTGGTGACCGCTGTTCTATTCTACTGTAAGAAGGGACCACTAGTATTTAATTCACTCTTTTATAAGCCTGCTTATATGCTCAATAACTGTTTGGATGATTAATGGCAATCACATACCAAGTACTGTGCCAGATGTAAAAAACAAAAAAAAAAACAGATGATCAAAAACAAACAAAAAGTTGATCATTTGACTTATAAATGCATTAGGGCAGTAAAGTATATTCTGCACTCCTTATTACACTGCACTGAAATATAGAATTTCACAAGAGTGTTGGGGCACATAACACAGACATTACTATAATCCGAGAATCTATCAGACAAGAGCAAACCATACGTACTACAATTTCACAATGAGCAGAATCTCTCACCAAGAGTATGAGTCAACAAACTACAAAGTCCACTTCAAGACCCAATAAATCTCGGATTTCATTTACATCTGCGCTTTTAATTCACTATTACCCTAAGAACAGAGAAATGACATAAATAATCCCCAAATAATATCTGCAAACAGTCATAATTTTTTTCATAGCAAGTGTTTTCTGAAATCAGTTGACCTAAATTAGTATTCAGGTTAATTTGGGTGATCTGAGAACATGCCGATTCATGACTGTAAGAAATATTCTAAGCAGAGTGAGTATCTGCATTAGTCTACATTTAATACGCACAAGCCACATGGCACCAGCTAGAATACACCAAGAGGAGATGATGTTTGTGGCAGGAAATGACTGTACAGGGTTAAAAGCTTCAGTGTTGCACACAATGGTACCACTGAACATTACCTTTTCAAAATAAATTAAATAGCTACTAAAATATATCTTCACATTAAGTATTCTATTTAAACAAAACCACCCAATATCTTTGAAAACAGCCATTCTCACCCAGGGTACCACCATCAGGATGTATGAGCATCGTAAGAGATGTACATATTTAAAGAATGGAAATTCTAGGAATGGTTTCCCAAATGTCACTCATTTGCATTCCAATACGCTTGCACGAGTGGGGGTGAGGGGTGAAGCTACAGTTGGTGAGCAGGAAATTATAAGCTTTATATGCTCCGGAGAGTAGGGAACAAGCAAACATTATCCATCCTGTGTTCCAGCTGAAAAAGCTTTGAGATTTGCTGTTTTAAGTATGCCTTCTAAATATATATCAAATGTAGGACCTCAAATTAGTAGTTTGAAACAGAATTTTAGTAAAGACTACAAGTCATAGAGCTCGGGGTTTAAATGACAGCCTTCCTCAGCCTACTTGGGAGGGTACTTGGACAAGTCACCCAACTGTCTTCAGTCCTTCTTTCCTGATGCTAATTAGGAATTAATAGGAATTAATCTACATCTTGCAGGGTTGTCATGTGTTCGCTATTACAACACAATGACTGAGAGCCAAGACCCAGTTCTAGCATGTAGTAGCTGTGCCATTTTAGTTTAACCTGCTTCCATCTCTGTGAGCTGGGAGTACTGTTACCTACCTGACAAGGTTGCTATAAAGCCTAACCATCTAAGAACACTTCCTGGCAAGTTATAAACACTGTATAATTGTTAGTTACTATTAATGTCAGTGTCATCATCACCACCACTGAGACGGTAAGTAACCATTGCCACATGATTGCATTACGCCTACCATTTCTGCTCTGTGAAATATGCCTTGAAAATTAATCTAATTCAGTGAACTGATCATAATAGAGAACCAACACACACATCCAAGAATTGTTATTCTGACTTTTAGAAACTTTTATTGCCCACGAAATTATCTGAATTGACTATTGTTCAGGAATGCTGACAAGATCCACCTATCCAATACCCATTCTAAAGGAACAAATCCATTCAATGTACCAGCACATAACCCAAAATGACGTGTCTACTGTCCTTTCTCCCCCCAAGGTCTCAAAGCATTTAAACAATCAGATACAGCAGCCCACAAAATACACAAGCCAACTGAGAAAACTGCAGCTGAGAGCAATCAACATCTTCCCCCAAAACGTTTAACACATAATTACAAAATGATATTATAGTGGAAAACTCTCTGACCTAGCCATTCATTCAATTATTCAAAATATTTATTCAAAATATTTACACAGTATCCACTGTGTAAATAGGCAGGTATTGTGCCAAACTCTGGTGTTACAACAGAAGAGACCAAAAATAATAGTGGGTACAGTATAACCAATGTTAACATTTACAAATATTATCACTTTGTTTTCCTTAAACAGTGAGAGAGCACATCATGGGCTCTAGCAGTTGAGTGCATCAATGCTTAATGAATTAAGTAAGTAACCTCATATATAGTAAGTGGTAGTCCGATATTTTCCCCAAGGAGACTAGGAGTAAAATGAAATAAATATAGCTCTAGACTCCTCAGTCAATTACTTACTAAGGAAAGGTAAGCGACTATTTCTAATATGAGCCAAATCATCCTCAAGAGAGACACTATTTAACATACAAGTTCATCATTACGTACTAAAAATGTCAAAAAAAACAAACAAAAAAAAAGTACTATAATCTCACTTTATGAATGCCCACCAGACAGTTTTACAAAACGGGCTGTCAAATGCGCCCCAATTCTCAAGTGGTGCCAGACACCAACCAACTTTTTATTATTCAATACAATCAAAGACCTAAGGGGATCGGGCGTGTTTTCCTTTGGGGTACATTAGTCTAAAGTGATCTGAAATAGAAGTCCCCGAACCCCCAAGTGACTGAAATTCCTCTCGCTGTCTGTCCACCACGCTCCTCTGGAATGCCAGGCTGCCCAGCCTGCACGCCTGTTAGCAACACAGGACTGCCGGCCACGCACCTGCCACGCGAGGGTTAGGGAGTAAAAGGACAGCAAACTCAGTGCGTTCCCAGGAAGGAGGGGGGGAGAAACACGTGTAAACAAATCCCCAAAACCCGGTTTTATCCAGAATGGCACTTTTCGGTACCACAAGAATGCTGGCCATTGGTCTGTGCTCCGCACACCCAGCTGACTGCCGTGGGCAGACGAGAGAAAGTCTCACCCCACGGTCTGGGCAGGTAGTGTGGCCAGTCAGGGGAGGGGCAGAGCGAGGAGGGTGTGGAGGGGCACAGTCTGACAGATTTCACATTCAGAGGAAATCCATCATAGACATTCCTCCAGGATAGGAGAGAGACAGAGAGAGAGAGAGAGAGAGACAGAGAGAGAGAGACAGAGAGAGAGACAGAGAGAGAGACAGAGACACAGAGAGACAGAGAGACAGAGAGAGAATATTTGGTAGGGCCCAGAGCCACCATAAGGAACACACACACACACACACACACACACACACAGCAGTTGCCACTTCCACTACCGCCTGACCGTCGTGGATCGGGGTAATCACGGGGCGTGGGGGGGGGGGAACTGTGTGTTGGAAACACACCAAGGCCACAGCCTGGGACCGAGGACCTGGACCTGAAAAGCTGGGAATTCGGAGGCCCACGCGGGGCAGGGGGTGCACAGGTGGAGGCGGGGGCGGCCCACAGGACACCAACTCGGACGCGGTGACCAGGCGGCCTGGTGCCGGGTCCCGGGTGCCGGGTGCCGGGTGCCGCCGGGCGGGGCGTGGCGGCGGCCGCGGGAGAAGGGGGTGTGGACCCGGGCACGGGCTCGGGGGCAGAGGGAGGGAGGGAGGGAGGACCTGCGGCCGCGAGGAGGGCGGGGAGGTGGGGGCCGGGGGTTCGGGGGTGCCGGGGGGCCAGACCTCGGGGGCGGCGGCGGGCACGCGCGCGGGGGTGCGAGGGGAGGGGAGGGGCGGGAGCGCGGGGGACCCGAATGAATGGGTGCGGGGGGCGCCGGGCGGGCGGGGCGGCCGCGGAGGTGCCGCCGCAGCGCCGGGGGTGGGCGCCGAGGCGGGCCCGACACGCGGGGGCACCGGGCGGACCGGGGGGACCGGGGGGACCGGGCAGCCCCGCGCCGCCGCACCCGCCTCCCCGCCAACACGGGGGTCGGGGCGCGGGCCGGCGGCGCCGGGTGCGAGGGAAGCGGGGGAACGGTCCACAGGCACCACTCACCCGGCGCTCGAGCCTGCGGGCGCTCAGCCCCGCTCCTCCGCCCTCCTCCTCGAGGCGCGGCGGCGGCGGCGGCGGCTCCTCGGCGGCGCTAGGGGGAGCCGCGGGCCCGGAGCCGGGCGGCGGCGGCGGCGGCGGCCGGACCGGGAGCCCCTCCGCACCTGCCCCTGTGGCGGAGCCGCGACGAGCCAGGCGGCGGCGGCGGCGGCGGCGGCGGCGGCTCCGAGCGGGGAGGGCAAGTGACCCGGATGTACAGGGTAACGGCGCGGAGGGGGAGGGGGCAATGCCAGGAAGTGAGGGCGCCGCGGACCTGTCCGGGCCGTGCGCATGCGCCGCGAGCCCGCCCCGTAAGGTAAGCCCGGCCCCGCCCCCCGCCCCCCGCCCCGGCGGAGGGGGCGTGGCCAGGCCCGGAGACAGGTGGTCGGGCGGGCGGCGCGCGCGGTGCGGAGAGGAAGGGGGCGCGGCCACCGCCCCCGCGCCGCCGCCCGCCCTCCTTAAAGGAGCCGCGCCCCCGCGCGGAGATAGCGTCTGGGTGGGTCCGAGTCCTGCGGGCCCTTTCCGTGCTGCAGAAGGAAAACTGGGGTTCGGAGGGGGACGGTGACCCCGCCTCTCAGGTCAGCGAGCTCAGAAATGGCAGGCACTGGGCCTCGGGACTCGCAGGCCAGGAATTCTGAGTGCTGAGCCCGACCGAAGTTGCCACAGCCGATCTCCCCCCAGCCCCCCGCCCCAATTTCCACACCCAAGTCTGGAATGGCTGGGGTGCCTGGCATGCCTTCCCCGCCACCCCCCCCCCCCCCACCGCCTCCGCCAGGTGCTGAGCTCCGCTCACTCCCCGGGGACGCGGCAGATGCGCTTGGCAGGCTCCCCGGGCGCAGAGGTGCACCGTTATCCCTGCGATGCTATCTGGAGACGCCCTTGGGAGGTGTTAAATGATCGCTCTGAGGACTGAGACCGGGCGCCACCGGAGACTTGCACCGCGCCACGCACAGCGCTTTCAGATAAATGAGACTTGGCCCCGGAGTCAGCTCTGTGCAAAAATGCCCCCGATAGGGAACTTGGCTGCGGCCGAGGGCGCAGCCTCTCCGGTTTCCCCTAATTCCCCTTTCGCTCTCAGAATAGAAATGTTCCCTCTTTGCATACAAAACCAGAACATCCCATTTAGCGAGCTCATCCTAACGCTGCTCTGCAACACTCACAGATATCTTCTTCATTAACGCTAAAGTGTAAGTGATTACGGCGTCACCTCTCCTGGGGAGTATTTTCAGTTGATTGCTGGACAGATCACTACTAGGGAGATAAATGTTTCTGAACATTTGGTGGGGGTTGAGAGCCCTCCTGAAAATCCCCTGAAAGCATGGTCTTTTCTCCCCAGGAAAATGCACACATGCACACGAATTTGCATACAATTTCAGAGGACTTAGGCATCCAGAAGGCCTATCTATGAAACCCTGATTGTGAACTCCTATTTCAATCAAATAGGATCCCAGGAACTATACAGGCCTTCCCATGTATGGCCAAGAAATCACTCCTCACCCCATATACTAAAGGGTAGCTTTTTACCTTATTTGGCCTTTTGTCTTCCTATTGAGTTACACAGAGACCAAATGGTATTGGCCATATCACACAGACATGTGTTGAAAGCACACACTAAAATCAAGAGGCCTAGGCCTCAGATTTGTAAGATTTTAGGATGATCTGGGGGGCTCTATACTATATTATAATCCAATGGTCGGCAAACTGCGGCTCTCAAGCCACATGCAGCTCTTTGGCCCCTTGAGTGTGGCTCTTCCACAAAATACCACGGCCTGGGCGAGTCTATTTTAAAGAAGTGGCATTAGAAGTAGTTTAAAAGAAATTTCAATTGTAGTACTGTTGATATTTGGCTCTGTTGACTAATGGGTTTGCCGACCTCTGTTATAATCTTCATCAATTTCAATTAAACTGAGGGAGCTGATATTGCAAACATTAGTGCTAATAGAACAGTATTTAAAAAAAAAAAAAAGAATACACTTCACAATCCAAGGACTTTGGTCCAATTTGCCCAACACAATGAAACTCTTAAATAGCCCTGGTTCAACCCTGGCCGGTTTGGCTCAGTGGATACAGCATCAGCCTGAGGACTGAAGGGTCCTAGGTTCAATGCCCATCAAGGGCACATGCTCAGGTTGTGGACTCAATCCCCAGTAGGGGGCGTGCAGGAGGCAGCCAATCAACGATTCTTTCTCATCATTGATGTTCCTCTCTCTCCCTCTCCCTTCCTCTCTGAAATCAATAAAAAATATATTTTTTAAAAATAATAACTCTGTTTCATAAAGACCACTGTCCTCAATTTGAACCAGAAGAATTCACACAGCTGCCCAGTCCCACGAGCTCTGAGTAACCAACACCTCTAGCCCAACCTCCCACAAGAAGGAAGTCTCTTCCACTGTGTCCTCAGCACATCGACATGCGGTTTTGCTCAGATGCTTACAATCAGGGGGGAGCTCGGGATTGCAACTGTCGGCCTCCTTTCACTGACATCGGATGCCCAACCCTTGTCACTCATTGGTCCGAATTTTATCTCTGGGGAGCACTAGAGACTTGATGCCAGCCTTTGGGGAACTTACAGTCCAGCAAAGAAAAACAGTCCCCTGAGGAATGATAACAGGAAAGGAAGTTGAGTCCTAGGAGGAGTCCCTTTCTCCCTATCAGCCCTAGCCCCATGCCCGTGAGTAAGTTCTGCCCATCATGTCAGATGTCCTGAAAGAGGCACAGAAACCAAGACCCTGAGAGAAATGCTGAATGTCTTCTTCCTCCATCCATGAATGTAGTGACATTTCAGCTGAGGTCAAAGTTTCCAATGTTATAGGTTGGGGGGGTGGGAGGGACAAGCAGAAGGACGCAAAAAAGGGTGTTTGCTAAGACCACGAGGCCCTTGGTGATGATTTAGTCCCTGCAGCTTGCTGGCATCTTTTTGAGCCCTTACCATGAACCAGGCCATACTGAGCCCTCAGCTCGTGTTTCCTCTTTTGCTTTTTACAACCGCCCTACATGGTCGTATTACCGTGCCCCTTTCATAAATGAGGAAACATGGGGTTGGTATGAGACACCCGGAAGTCAATCCCCAATCAGTCAACTCCACCGTCTGTCTGCCTCTCCACTAACTCGACTCTGCCTGCTTTTGTAAACCTCGGAAGATCCCGGTGCTTTCTCTAAATGCTGTTTGACTTGAAACTTCTATTTATTACAAAAATCAACTTTGAAACATTATACAGAACCAGCTGTTGATTATACACTCAGCCATGGATTCGTTCAATCAACACACATGTGTGCCCCTTTGCCACAGCATCCTGAGGGTCTGAGGGTCTGGGATGGGGGGGCAGTAAGACGCGTGGTCCCTGCCCTGAAGGGGCTCAGAATTCGGTGGGAGGAAGAGCGGTAGCCTCACAATTACAACACAGCACGGCCCGCTGTAACTTGGGAGGATGAAGGGGCCTCTCTCCCCGGGACACCTGTGGAGACCTCAGGGAGGACGAGCCTGGCTTTGAAGAGATGAGGGAAGGGCTGAGGAGAAAAGGCACAAGGGCAGAGGAAGGGGAGTTCGTGGCGTGCCGGGGGCAAGACCCGGGCGGTGAGCCCATACCGGTTTGTCTCAGTGGATAGAGCATCGGCCTGCGGACTGAAAGGTCCCGGGTTCGACTCCGGTCAAGGGCATGTACATTAGTTGCGAGCACATCCCCAGTAGGGGGTGTGCAAGAGGCAGCTGATCGGTGTTCCTCTCTCATCGATGTTTCTAACTTTCTATCCCTCTCTCTTCCTCTCTGTAAAAAAATCAATAAAATATATTTTAAAAAATAAAAATTAAAAAATGTAAAATGCTTGTACCCTTTTACTATTTAAAGAGAGAGAGAGAGAGAGAGAGAGAAAGAGAGAGACCGGGCGGTGAGATTGTAAAGGACCTCCTCTTACCCCACGCTAAGGAGTCTGAACTTGTCTCCTGATGGCAACAAGTAAGTAGAAGCTTCCGAGCAAGGTGACATGATCAGATGGGTTTTTATATCAAGATCACTGACCACAGTGTCCCATCTGGACTCCGGTGGGAGAGAGAATGGAGGCCAGCAGCGAAGGTGGTGTGGGGCCTAGGGGGGAGAGAGAGAGAGAGAGAGAGAGAGAGAGAGAGAGAGAGAACCTGGAAATGGGCAGTGGAGAAGAAGAATGGGCCCCAGAACTACGGTAAGACACTTAGCGAGGTAGCATCGGTAAAGAGTCTGACCTGTTGAACCTGGGGGGGCAGCAGCAGGAGCTGGGGGGCATGGCCCCAAGGTTCCCCAATCATCAGCCTCATTGGACGGTGACACCATCCAATCCCAAGACCTCTCTCTACACGGCTCTCATTCCTTCTCATCCGGCCTTTCCGCCGCCCCTGGCTTCCGCTGGAATCCTCGGGTCTGTGCAACCCTGCTTTCTCAAGACTCTTCCCTATTTCTACAGCCGCATTTATCATCTTAATGGCTGCAGAACATTGCATCACGTTGAAACGGCTCCGTTTCCTTCCGCTGCCGAAGGTCCACGCCCGACATGCCTGGCTTCCCCCGAACTTACTCAGCTCTGGGCGTTTTGCAATGAATGAGCGGAGCGCGGGGGAAAGAGAGCTCTGAGGTGAAGGGTGGTGGAAAAGTGTAGCCCGGAGGGCCAGCGAATCGGCAGCTCTTGGGCAACCTGTACTGCGTGTGGAAACAGCAGGGCTCTGGCAAAGGGCCCAACAACCATGGGAATCCTGATGCCCAACTCGCCGTGGAAGCTGGTTGTCAAGGCCTCACCCCCTCTGATCCACCCCTTCACTTATTCCCTCATTCGCAATGAATTCTGGGGAAGCAACGGGCAACAGAAAACCGCTACAACCACCTCAAAAGCTCTGGATTGAGCCCTGCGAAGGCTCCCTCGGCCCTCTGAGTGACCGGCAGGACTGAAACCTGTTCGACAGCCGTTCAGGGACTCAGTTTGCCCGCATGTTCACTGTGAGGATGAACTTGGGTAAGTCGTGTAACATACGTGGACAGAGCTAAGGCCTACATGAAGTCCAACCATCATTTCCCAACTTGGCTCCTCCCTCAAGGCTTCCTCGACTCCCAACCTCTTCTTGAGTTTCAGGGGCAAACCCACCAGGCAACCACCCACGGGCTGGAGTTCAGATCCTGAGTCCGCCGGGGTGAACCCGGGCCACCCTTCCTGATCTCTCCCGCCTCCCACCTCCCTTCTGTGAAATGGGCGTAAGAGCCGGCGTCACGGGAACGGTGAAAAGCTCTCCTAAATACTGTATAGGAAAATGCATTCAAAACCCCAAAGCGCGGTGCCTGTATTGGCCATATTGCTGCTGCTATTTATAGATACCGTTGGTTTCCTGGTTTTTTTCTCCCCCTTAAAAAAAAAAAAAAAAAAAAAAAAAAGAGATGACCTCAGCATAAATTCCCAGGATTGTAATTACTAGGCCAAAGGATCTGAACACTGCGATGGTTTTTGCCTTGCATTGCCCAACCGCCCTTGGAGAAAACTCAGAAGAGTGGCTGCCCCTGCTAACTCAAATGCTCTATTTAATCAGGTTGAAGCGCCCAGGATGTAGTTCCGGTTGCCTCTGTACCCAGGCTCGGGCCTCAGTCTAACATTTAGGGGCTTCTGTCCGGTGCTTCCCTCCTCCTCTTCATGGAATGAGTGAGTCTTGGCTCCGGGGGGGAGAAAGGCCCCTTCGCACATTCCCGCCACAGCCAGGGAGGGGTTCGAGGTTAAGGACTAAGACTCCAGGGTCCCGACTCCTGCCTGCACACCCAGTGGGTGAGCCAGGAGCAGGAGGCCCAGGGGTCCTGCCCTGAGAGATGGCTCCCAGCTGCTACTGAGAAAGACCCCGCGTCCAGACGGACAGAGCCAGCCGTTCGCACCCGGGCACTCCTGCCGTCCAGTAAAATACGTTCAGCGGCCTCGCAGGACCCAGTTCCCGTGGGCACAGATCTGCCTGTGAGCTCTGCCGCTTTTCTTCTTTCTTTTTTAATATAGTTTATTGATTTTTTACAGAGAGGAAGAGAGAGGGATAGAGAGTTAGAAACATCAATCAGCTGCCTCTTGCACACCCTCTACGGGGGATGTGCCCCCAACCAAGGTACGTGCCCTTGACCGGAATCGAACCTGGGACCTTTCTGTCCGCAGGCCGATGCTCTATCCACTGAGCCACACCGGTTTCGGCTCTGCCGCTTTTCTGAGCGGGACACGCTGCCCACGGCGGACGGGAGGCTTCCCCAGGCCCCGGAGTGACCCGCAGGAAGGAAATGGCTTCCAGGGCCCTTCCCTGCGGCCCGCTAGCTTTCCGGCCTCAGCCTGCGCACGTGGCCGTGTCTCCGCCTCCACGTTCAAGGGCTGCCCCCCCTCCAGTCGCCCACAAGAGGGGTCCTCCCTCCCCCGCCCCTTCCTAAAGCCACCCACCTCCCCCAGTCATCCCCTACTCTGTCACTGGCTTTTCTTTTTTCTTCTTCTTCACAGCACTTACCACAACCTGTAATTATTTTTCTTTTTTAGCTTAAAAATGTTGCCCCTAAAAAGAGGCCTCTCCCCAGAACATGAGCTCGGGGAAGGCAGAGGCCAGGGCTGGCTGCCCGTTCCAACACCCCTGGTCCCGGCGCCCACCCAGCTCCCGGGGGGCCCTCACTGACTGCGTGGAAAAGAGAGGTTCCTGCCCCCCCCCCCATACCATGGCCACCCAGTTATATGAATAGTACATGCTGATTGCAGGGGGGGGGAAATCTGAAAACAAAGGTAAGCAAAAAAAAGAACATACAAACCCTCCTGATCCAACTCCCCGTGCCATGGGAGTAGGCATACCACAAGGTTCTGTATGTCAATACAAGATAGATAAGTCACGCATGTGTTTCCATAAAACGTTTCAATCCAGCGCGTCCCGCTCGACAAGCTTCCCTTTTTTTCCCCCCTCGGTGTTTGTATTGCCTTAGTTAGAGCTTATTTCCACAGACCTGTGCTCCCCACCGCCCATTCGCCACCTGGAGTTATTAGAGTCCCAAAAGGAGAGAGAGAGAGAGAGAGAGAGAGAGAGAGAGAGAGAGAGAGAGAAAGAGAGAGAGAGAGGAGAGAGAGAGAGAGAGAGAGAGAGAGAAAGAGAGAGAGAGAGGAGAGAGAGAGAGAGAGAGAGAGAGAGAGAGAGAGAGAGAGAAGCGAAATGGTTTGCAGCCGCAAAGGCTGACGCATGAGGAAGCCAAGTCGATGCCTAGGAGTTCAATCTGGGAGTCCGTGCTGATGCAGGCAAATGTAATAAAGAGCCAGTCTCCTTGCCAAGATTTTAATGGTAAAAAAAAAAAAACGAGGAAAGGAAAGACGTTCTGCACCTTTCACGTTTCCCTCCCCATCCCCGCCCTGAGGCCAGCTTTTCCAGGGAGGGCGACGCTGGTCGCTGAGGGTCACCTGGGTTGTAAGCAGTTTGCAGCCCGAAGCCCACGGCCCCCCACAGCGGGGAGCTGGCTGCGGGAAGAGCCACGCGGGCACAGGCAGCGCTTCCGGCACATGTGTGGTCAGACACACACAGGACGACACCCCCCTGAGCACTGTGGGCGGGGACAGTGGCACCCCTCCAAGGACCCCCCCCCCAGGTCAGACCCCCTGCCGTGAGGTCCTGGACCCTGGGGGACCCTGTGCTACCTGCTGGGTCAGAGCAGAGAACAGGATTGTAATTAGGGGGTGATGTCTGTATTTCCTCAGCTCCGTGAGTCCCATGAGGGCAGAGGCCGTGCTGTTTTGTCACCACGGATCCCCAGGGCTAGCACAGAGCCTGGCACCGTGCCTGGCACAAGGCCCTAAACCCAACAGCTGCAGCTGGTCAAAGAGAGGGCGTCCGTCCAGCTTGAATTAACTCAGACCGAGGGCCCGAACCCTACGCCGAGGCCCAGACGTGGCCACAGCGCTGGGACCAGGGAATTGGGTAAGCAGGCGAGTGAGATTTCAGTCCTCCCCAAGTAGCCAATGCTTGGGTCACCAGCCGTGTGAAATACACGGCAGTGGAAATACAGAGCTGTGGACAGAACCAGGGGAATATCAACCGTGAGCCAAGCGCAGGGGAAGAGCTCTGAGTCGGGGCCATGGAAGGAAAGATATTGGGTAAGGTTTAAAAAACATCTTCCCAAACCAAAACCGGTTTGGCTCAGTGGATAGAGTGTCAGCCTGGGGATTGAAAGGTCCCGGGTTCGATTCCGGTCAAGGGCATGTACCTTGGTTGCGGGCACATCCCCAGTAGAGGGTGTGCAAGAGGCAGCTGATCAATGTTTCTAACTCTCTATCCCTCTCTCTTCCTCTCTGTAAAAAACCAATCAATAAAATATATTTTTTTAAAAACACACACAAAAAAACATCTTCCCGAGAGAGAGCCAACGTGAAGCCCCAGCTCACCTGGCATCGCTAGCGTCCTCTCTAAAATCCCGGCGCTGAGCGCCTGTCAGAGCACCGGGTTCAAGAGAGAGATCTGCCCGGTTTTGAAGCGGAGGGCGGTAGGGAAGAGGGCGGTAGGGAGGAGGACGCTACCTTGGCTCAGGCTCTGGTCTTGTCCGAACACACAGGCTCGGAGGGGGTACCCGTGGTGCCCATTTCGGCACTGATGCAGCATTTTTATGGAACAGGCCACTTGGGTTCACGAGTTTCTGAACGAATCCCCTCATTTTCGACGCGAAAGGAACCTCAGAATTCACCTTCAAGCCAGCGTGCCATGCTTAAGAACTCGGAGGGCCCAAGAAGGGCGCAGGGGGGCTCCATGGGGCCTCGCAGGAGCACAGTCCCCAGGCCTGGGCGGGTCCCCAGTGCGAGTCACAGGGGCTCCTGTCTACACGGTCAGGGAACCACCGATTCATTTCCACAGGTTAGTCCGGATCATCGCGGCGCCAGAAACCTCTCCCGAGTGCAGTGTGCAACCTAGTCCAGCATCGCGTCTGTGCTCGCGTCCAGAACGAAGGAGGCGGATTACAGCCACGTGCTGGCCCTTCCTTACACACCAATCAATTCTAAAGTAAAACAAACAAACAAAACCAAAACGTTAGGAGCCATGTGCACCCAATGACTCAGCGACAAGTCTCATGAGTCTTCCCATGCGCGTTTGGGGATGGTTTCTTTCTTGGTAGAAGTCATAACCTGATTAAAGAGCTCCTGCAAATACTATTTCCTGCCCGGTGCCTTCTGCCCATGCTGGTCTGTCTGCTCTGAGCTCCCTTGCCGACACTCTCCTTCCTTCGGGCCAGACTCGGACCTACCGGCCGACGCTCCGGTCGGGCACCTCTGGGGCGCTGGATAAACGCTTCCACAGGACTCCGTTCCCGCCTGTACCTCGTGGTACCACACAGCCCCACTTGTTGTACCACGCAGCCCCCACTCACGCCCCAGTCCTCCTGGGATGAGCGCAAACGACTGGCAATGCGCTGAGGTTTGCACAGCACCGGGCTCGCTCCCCGCTGAGAAAAGCGCTGCAGACACACAAGGTCATGCCTTATTAATTGGTTTACCCCGCCTCCTTGAAACACACAGAGTGATTCTGATGGATGAATCAACCAGCCCAAGATTAATAGCCCGGTGTTATTACACTCGTTTCTCTTTCCAAGCCACGGGCCAAAATACACACACCCCCGATGTACACCTTTGCAAAATGTGCGTTTGCATGTTGACTCCCGAATCCACTGTGGCGGTTCCTGCACGGAGGGCTGCATCCATCAGGAGGGGCCCGGTGACCCGTGGTAACAAACTACCCGAGATCTCAGCCCCAGTGAGGACCACGGTGGCCACGCGGGGGTCAGCGATGTGAGCCCGGCAGCTCCCTCTTTCTGGCCTTCACCTGACAACCTGGATTACGCAAGTCTGGCGTTGAAAAATATGACCCTGTTTTCCTTCCCCAACCATCATTCTAGAGGGAGATGTTAGAATGTCTGGCAGGTAAGATGTTAGGATGTTTATGAAACATCCAAGATGGCCTGGCTGGTGTGGCTCAGTGGTTGAGCATCGACCTATGAACCAGGAGGTCACGGTTCGATTCCCAGTCAGAGCACATGCCCTGGTTGCAGGCTCGATCCCCAGCGTGGGGCATGCCAATCAATGCTTCTCTCTCATCTAGCTCCCTTCCTCTCTGAAATCAATAAAAATAAATAAAAAGAAACACTCAGGATCCTGCCTGATAGCCATCGGTAAATAATAACGATGTCTAGTACCGACATCATTATCATTATCTCTACTCCTCTCCAAGTAATAATGATGACACTATTATAATTCTCCCAGACCAGGTCCCTGAACTTGTCCACACTGGTGTCACGTGGAGAGCTTAACAACTACCAGTGTTGGTGCCCCGACCCCTGAGTTGGTGAATTCACTCAGTGTGTAGCCCTAGCTTTGGAATTTTAAAAATCCTCTGGTGATTCTAATGTGCAGCCAAATTTGACAACCACTGCCACGGAGGCAGCAAGATTCATATATGCACATACATGTAGTTGAGGCCAACACACGTACACACACATATACACACAAGCTAGCCAGCTCCCAGGTTCCATGAATCTGGCACCTCTATGACAGTGGTGGTCGCACCTGTCAGGATGAGTTAGGTTATGCTGTGGTAACAAAGAAGGCCCTACATTTCAGGCCTAATAACAGCCACAGAGGTCACCCTTTGGAGTCAACAAGATGGCCCAGCAACCCTGCTGTTCTGGTCCTGACCCAACACCGATGTCCATGCATTTTAGCAGCAGGTCTTCCTCTTTTCCTCTTTGCTTTTACTTCACACCTTTTCCAGCTGAACAAGTTTGCCTGCCCCAGCATAAACCAGGACCAAAAAGTGATGCCGGCTTGGAGACTCGGAGTGTATGAGACTGGGAGCCGGTAACTGAAGGCTATTAGCCATTAAGACTGTGTGTGCTTGCCAAAACCTGTTTGGCTCAGTGGATAGAGCATCGGCCTGCGGACTGAAGGGTCCCAGGTTCGATTCCGGTCAAGGGCATGTACCTTGGTTGTGGGCACATCCCCAGTAGGAGGTGTGCAGGAGGCAGCTGGTCGATGATTCTCTCTCATCGATGTTTCTAACTCTCTCTCCCTCTCTCTTCCTCTCTGTAAGAAATCAATAAAATATATTAAAAAAAAAAAAAAAAAGACTGTGTGTGCTTTGTTCAACTCCTAGCCCCAGGACCCAAAACTCAGCAGACAACATACTAGAACATGGGGTAGGTAAAGTCATTATCATCAGTTAATAAACTCAAAAAATAAACATTAAAAACTAACACAGGAACTCAAAAAAGCACAGCATCTAAGTCCTAGCCAGTTTGGCTCAGTAGATAGAGCGTCAGCCTATGGACAGAAGGGTCCCGGGTTTGATTCTGGTCCAGGGCATGCACTTCTGTTGGGTTGCAGGCTCCTACCCGGCCCAGGCCCTGGTCAGGGGCCTGCAGAATGCAACCAGTCAATGTGTGTCTCTCACACTGACATTTCTCTCTGTCTTTCCACTCCCTAAAAACCAATGTAAAAATATTCCCGGGTGAGGATTAAAAATTAAAGAAGCACATCATCTAAGCTGAAAACCTTATGCATCAACTTGTCATCAACCACTGTTTTGATTTCCCCGTTTCTGTTCATTTCTCCGAGGCTACAATGGCATCTGCGGGGATGGAAGGGAGTGAGGTCAGAACTATGAAGAGACAGGCACGCTTCCACATGCACGCGCCGTGGGTGCAGGGAGCAGCAGGACACAGATATGTTGCCACCAGCACAGAAATGATTTCCAGCAAACCATCTCCTGCTCGGTTGAAGATTGTGTCTCTGTAGAGTCTGCAGAAAACCTGAAAACCCAGCTCGTTTGCCCTCGCTTAGGCCGTTTAATCTAGGAACCATGCTGGCTTTGCCATAAACTCTCAACCCCCCCAAAAATGTCTTCTGTATTTCAAACCGGTGAGCTCCCTCGAGCCCACGAGGAAGGAGCACTGTGGAGGATTATCTAATCGTCTCTCTGTTGCTTTAGAACTCAACGGCAGCCTCGGGCAGCAATGTCAAAGGAGAGGGGAATTTTTGTAAAATTATCCGAATGCAACCATCTCTTCCGGCGCACTGAGCTAACAATGGTTCTGCTTCTCTCGGAATCTCATTCAATTATCTGTCGTTTATCTAGGCTTGGGAGAGTGTTCCTCTCCTCCAACATTGGTTTAAAGAAAAAAAAGCAGCCGAAACCGGTGTGGCTCAGTCGGCCTACGGACTGAAAGGTCCCAGGTTCGATTCCGGTCTAGGGAATGTACCGTGGTTGCAGGCACATCCCCGGTAGGAGGTGAGCAAGAGGCAGCTGGTCGATGATTCTCTCTCATCGATGTTTCTAACTCTCTATCCCTCTTCCTTCCTCTCCGTAAAAAAATCAATAAAAAATATTTTTTTAAAAAAGAAAAGAAAAAAAAGCAGGCAGGGTTTCTCAAATAATAGCTTGATGTGAAAAGCAGTAACTGCTTCCGGTGGAGAGGTCACCGGGAGAACCTTGGCAGGGTCTCTGGTGACGATGTACGTTCGCCACGGCCGTCACCCAGAGGAGAGGAAGGACTGTGTGACCTACCGCCTCGGAAC
The DNA here is from genome assembly GCA_963924515.1 of Vespertilio murinus. Lineage (NCBI taxonomy): Eukaryota > Metazoa > Chordata > Mammalia > Chiroptera > Vespertilionidae > Vespertilio > Vespertilio murinus. Next base: position 4,067,646 of record OZ004717.1, on the reverse strand, counting down.
GCCTCGCTGTCCACCTCGGCGTGCGGCTGCCGTCAAACAGAGTGACCTCTCTGAACCTGTCTCCTACAAAACTGACCTGCTCCAGAGAGACATTGTAAGAACTGAGAAAACATATGTCAAGTGCCCGGCCTTCAACAAGTGGCAATGCCCTCCTCTGATCACTGCCACAATCTCAGGAAGCTCGCTAGAACGTGAGCTTTGGGAGAGCAGGGACAATGCCTACTCAAATTTCTACATCCAGATCCCACACACAGCCCCTTGAGACTCCATTCCTCTCCCACCAGGCCGTATCCTTCCGCCTCCATTTCCAGGAGGGGATCCTGAATGGTGTAAGCCAGGGGTGAGGAACGTCTGGCCCGTGGGCCGTAGAAGGCCTGGGAAATCACTTGGTCTGGCCCTGCCAGGGCATCGGAGGTGAGTTCATGGAATGCTCGCACGTATTTCTCTCCACTAATACCAGCAGCGAATATGTTAGCGGCCGATGGCAGCGTGATGAGTCTCGGACTGACTTTTCTGGTGTGCGCAACAGGAAACATTTCGCTTTTGGAGAACAAGAAAAACGGGTTTATTTGCGTTACCCTTACTTAATGTGTGCAGTTGTTCAGTGTCTGGTAAGTTCATGTTCAAGGAAAAACATTCATTTTTATTAAAATGTTCTATTATTTCATGTTAACGATGGCTCGTTTATTTCAGCCCTTTGTATTCAGCAGGTCTCTATCGAAATAAACCTACGTTTCTATGAAAATGGAAGCTTTTGTGTTTCTGTGTGGCCCACATGAACTTAAACCTCGTTTATTTGGCCCAGGTGAGCCTTTTTTTTTAAAATATATTTTTTATTGATATTTTACAGAGAGGGAGAGAGATAGAGAGCTAGAAACATCGACCAGCTGCCTCTTGCACACCCCCTACCAGGGATGTGCCCGCAACCAATGTACATGCCCTTGATTGGAATCGAACCCGGGACCCTTTGTTCCGCAGACCGATGCTCTACCACTGAGCCAAACGGGTTTCGGCCCAGGTGAGCCTTTGAGTTTGACATGCTTGCTCTAGGCCCGTCGTGACCCACCGGTTGAGAACCGCTAGCAGGGTCGCCTAAGACCATCGAAAAACACAGATATCTACATTACGACTCATTAGCAGCAGCAAAATTACGATGACGAAGTAACGAAAATAATTATATGGTTGGGGGTCACCACCACAAGAGGAGCTGTATTGAAGGGTCGCGGCTTTAGGAAGGTTGAGAACCACTGCTCTCGGGGGTAAGATTATGGGAAGACTTTCCTTTTCCTTTCTTGTGTACATTTTTTCCTTTTCTAGAATGAACACACATTGGTTGCCTGACAAAGTGAAAATAAAAGTGGGGGAAGATGACGCAAAGTGCCTAACCCAGCTCCTCTGATATAGGGGCCCAGCAAGCGTTCCATCTCTAGGAAAGCCCTTCCGACACTTGGAAACAGCCCGTGTGTCTCCTGTGTCTCCGTTAAATATTTCAGCACAATCATCGCCACCCTTCTCTGACTTGATTTCAAGGCTCTCTCATCCCTCCTCTCCGCGAAGGCTCCATCTGTTAGATCCCGCTCAGGGGTTGTACAGCCAGCGCTCAGAAAGGCAGCAGGCGCCGGTTGCTCATTCATCTGCTCATTCATTCACCGAGTAAATGCCGATTAAAAACCTTCCGTGTCGGACATCCTGGCTTTCACATACCTCCCCTCGCCTTCGCCTCCTCCTCCCCTCCTCCCCTGGCCCCAGCACACAAATGGTTTTCAGATTTCCTTGGGAAAGGTCTTCTTCCCTCATCCCCAATCCTTATGCTCTGGGAGGTGCAGATCCTACCCCGGCTTCTCGAGGGGGCGGGCATTTGATCCCCGATGGCCAATTGGAGCGCTGCATTTGCCTGGCCATAGGGATCAGTTCGGGGATGGGCAGGTTACCCAGAGGCGACCAATCAGAGACACTGGGATTCTGAGATTCTGGTGCAACTGTTGGAAAAATGGCCTCCCCCTCCCCCCCCTTCTTCTAGAACTGCTGACAGCCATGTTGGCACCACAATCCAAAAAGAAAGGGTAGGCAGCGCTGAGAGATGGAGAAAAGTGATGAAGCCTTAGCAACACCATTTAAGCCCTAAATCCCATCCCTGGGCTTTTCTTTTCTTTCTTTCTTTCTTTTTTTTTTTTTTAAAGATATATTTTATTGATTTTTTTACAGATAGGGAGAGGGATAGAGAGCTAGAAACATCGATGAGAGAGAAACATCGACCAGCTGCCTCCTGCACACCCTCTACTAGGGATGTGCCCGCAACCAATGTACATGCCCTTGACCAGAATCGAACCTGGGACCCTTCAGTCCACAGACCGACGCTCCATCCATTGAGCCAAACCGGTTTCGGCATCCCTGGGCTTTTCACGTCCCTGAGCCAGCAAACCCCCTCTCTGCAGAAGCCAGGTCGGGGCGGGGCCCTGTGCTAAGGTCCAGAGACTCCTGAGCAATGAAACTGGAGGTTCTGTGACATATGCCACCCCCACGCCGTGCACAGAGGAAGCAAGATGATCCGTGCCATCTTCCCTGGCACCCAGTCTGATGTGGCGGTAGCCAGGGACAACTGCCATTGTCGAAAGCCAGTAAGATAACAGCTTTAATTAAATTCTACCCAGGGCAACAGGAGGGGAGGGAAGGAGTAGTTCAGCCAACTCTGTCTGGGCACTCAGGCAGGAAAGGTAGGGTTACTGTTTGGAGGGGGGTGATCAAGATCGCACTGCTGATGTGAATCCTCTCACAGTAAACTAAAACCACCCCATCCCACACTGCACTCGGGGCAATGAACGAAACGTGCTTACGGACACATTCCAAGTGAACCCACAAAATAGCGTCCTGGTCAAAGAGCCATCACACAGAAGAATGTCATCGATGCCCCAGCTGGGTGCTCAGTGGTTAGCGCACTGGCCCTCAGACTGAACGTTCACAGGTTCGATTCCGGTCAAGGGCACATACCTCAGGTGCAGGCTCGATCCCTGGCCCGGGTCAGGCATGTCGGGGAGGCAGCCAATCAATGTGTCGCTCTCACTTCAATGTTTCTCTCTCTCAGTCTCTCCCCATCCCTTCCTCTCTCTCTAAAAATCCATGAGGGGGGCGGGGGGAATATCCTCAGGTGAGAGTTAACAAAAAAAAGATAATTTGTTGGAATGGGACCGGTGATGTCACACCCTGAAGCCATGCTCAGGTGAGATTCGGTGGTTCTGACCCTAGGAACTTCCTTTCTCACGCCCCTTTTCTCGCCCATTTGTTGGTCAAATCATAACAACATCCTTTCAAGATGAATAACCCACTTGCTGAACCCGTTACGGAAGGATGAAAAGGGAGAGGAGGGGGAGAGAGCGCCTCTGGTTCCAGGAAACGCTTTGTGACAGTGAGCCACGCGGGGGACGGCAGAAGACAACAATGACACCGCCAGCAGCACCCGGGGCGCCTCTTTTGCTGAGGAAGAACCAACAACCCAGCCTCGGGGTGCTGGGGCCAGCTCACCAGTTCCAGCCGGCGCACTGCCTCCTGCACGCCCCTACTGAGGATCAAGCCCAAAACCCCAGCATATGCCCTTGACCGAAATCGAACCCGGGACCCTTCAGTCCGCAGGCCAACGCTCTACCCACTGAGTCAAACCGGCTGGGGCTCTCTCTTCATCTTTGACACTCATGGACTTCCCTTCCTGATGACTGACATATACAAATATTTGTATATTTCCGTCAACCCTGTGTTCATACCAGGAAGGACTCACGCAAACCAGCACTGGCCACCACGCTGTCACGTGTTCCACGCCACCCAGCCTGCAATCACCACTCACCCACTTGAGTTCTTTCCCCGTCGCAGCCGCCTCCTGCTCAAGGGTTACCTTCTAGAGTCCACATGCCAAGTGAAAATGGGAAGGAGACTAAATTCTCCAGGGAAAATCCCACAGGAAGGTCTCACCCCGGACACCGATAAGCCCATCTCCCGTGTCAGTCCAACGAGGCCCATTTTCCCTCAGCCTCCCGATTGGTTTCTCGGGTCGGACGCCGGGAGAGACGGCTGGCGTGGGTGCCGGGGCCGTGCTGCACGGCAATGAAAGTCTATAAATACGAGGGAGGCACCCGGTAGCACAAGATGCGCACGTTCTGGAAAGCCACAGGAACCAGGGCCGACAGAAGGCCCGGCAGGCCCGTGTCTCTCTCCGCGCTCCCTCCAGCAGAGACGCCAGCTGGGTGGAATGACAGGATCGCCCACGCCACGGGACGTGTTATTTTTATCTCCACCGGGTTTTGTTTGTGTTGAGCGAGTGTATTTGGATCTGGATGAGTTAAAAGCAGGGATCTTTGACGTGACAGAGCTATGACTTCCGTGAGCCTGAGTGGCTCTGGGGGCAGGACGAACTCAAGGGGGCATGAGGGAACTTGCCGGAGTGATGGGGATATTGTAAGCCCTGCTTTGGGTGGCGAGATGGGTGTGACATATTAAAAAGCTGGTGTGGCTCAGTGGTTGAGCATCAACCTATGAACCAGGAAGTCTCGGAATCGAACCAGGAGGTTGAGGTTCAATTCCTGGTCAGAAATTGGGGGCTTGATCCCCAGTGGGGTGTGCAGGAGGCAGCCGATCAATGATTCTCTCTCATCATTGCTGTTTCTCTCTCCCTCTCCTTTCCTCTCTGAAATCAATACAAATCCATCTTTAAAAAAATCTCATCAAGCTGTATGATTGATAGGACTTGTACATGCTATAGCATGTTAAGCTACACCTCAATTATAATAAAAGTTGACAGTATGCGTGGGAGACTGCTGTGTAACGTCATCATCCATTGACCTCCATCTATGGCTGCACCTCCCGGAGGCTCCTCAGCCAGGGGAGGTGGCGAGCAGACCAGGGCATCCAGGGAAAGAAGAGGGGCGTGCCCCGTTGTGGGCAGAGGGCACCCAGGCTCCGGGAGGTGGTTTGCCACGAGGAGCCTTACTAGAGTGATGTGTTCCCGGCGGCGTGGCTCCGTGGTTGAGTGTCCACCTATGAACTAGGGGGTCACAGTTCGATTCCCAGTTTGACTCTCTCTCACCATTGAAGTTTCTAACTCTCTCTCTCTCTGACGTCAATTTTAAAAAAAAAAAAGAGTGACGTGTTTCCGGTAGGTAAGATCACTGGTCCTCTAGCAAGAGCCCTTGGAGGCAGAGGCCTGCAACAGACTGTGTTCCCCCAAAATGCACGTGGGGAAACCTGACCCCAATGGGTGTCATGTGCAGGTGGGAACTTTGGGTGGAGCCATTATGAATGGGGTTAGTGTCCTTCTGAAAGAGACCTCAGAGCCCTCGCTGGTGTGGCTCAGTGAACAGAGCGTCAGCCTGCAGACTGAAGGGCCTTGGGTTCGATTGGTTCGGGGGCACAGGACTGGGTTTCGGGCTCGGTCCCCCTGGGTCTTGCAGGAGGCAGCCGATCAATGATTCTCTCTCATCATCATTGATGTTTCTATCTCTCCCTTCCTCTCTGAAATCAATTTAAAAATATATATTTTTTAATTGATAATTATTGATTTTTTTATAGAGAGGAAGGGAGAGAGATAGAGAGCTAGAAACATCGATGAGAGAGAAACATCGACCAGCTGCCTCTTGCACACCCCCTAACAGGGATGTGCCCGCAACCAAGGTACATGCCCTTGACCGGAATCGAACCTGGGACCTTTCAGTCCGCAGACCGATGCTCTACCACTGAGCCAAACCGGTTTCGGCAAATATATATATTTTTTAAAAAGAGATGCCAGAGAGCCCCCCAGACCCTTCTGCCCTGTGAAGGTTATAATAAAAAGATGGCCATCTATGAACCAGGAAGAGAGCCTTCGCCAGACACCAGATCTGCCAGCACCCTGGTTCTTGGACCCAGCCTCCAGGACGGTGAGAATTACATCGTGTTGTTTGCAGGGTCTCAGGCTGTGGCAATTCCACAGCAGGACGGACTGCGACACCCACTAGCTGGTAGAGTGCACTTGGGCAAACTCCTTCTCTTATTTCAGCTTCCTAGGGCCGCTGTGAACTTAAACAAGATCGTCCAGACAAAGCTCTGAGCATGGGGTGTGCCTCCAACAGCACCCAGTCAATGTTCGCTCTTGGGATGCATGCTGACAGGAGCGGGGCGTGTCTCCTCCCCTCCGGAGGTAGAGTTCTTACGGAAATTAATCCCGGGACCTGAGAACCTTGTAGGGTCTCGGCAAACACTCAGGGAGCGGGGGAAAGGACGCACGTGGATTCAGATTTCCACAGAGGCCGCTCTCTATGTTTCTCCGGAAACTGAAACCCATGTCCTACGTCCCGGCTAAAATTACCACCAGCCACTGTCATTCTCCTCCACAGTGAGGGGGTCAAGGGCAGCCCTGCAGCCCATCGGCCACGGCGGCTGAGGCTCCGTTACTTACCAACTGGGTAACCTTGAACGAATCACTCAACCTCCGGGCTTCGGTTTCTCCTCCTGCAAGACAAAGGCAGAGCAAGGATTAAGGAAGTCCCACCAGACCTCAGCACACTGAGCCCCGGCACATCCTGGCCGCCATTACTTTTCCCCAAAACCAAAGCCACGGCCGGGAAATGAAAGATACTGACTCTGAATTCCGACACTTCAGACCCCTGAGTTCACAGAGCGTGTTTCCCAAACATGTTTGTTTGTTTTTAATATATTTTATTGATTTTTTACAGAGAGGCAGGGAGAGGAAGAGAGATTTAGAAACATCGATGAGAGAGAAACATCGATAAGCTGCCTCCTGCACACCTCCTACTGGGGATGTGCCTGCAACCAAGGTACATGCCCTTGACCGGAATCGAACCTGGGACCCTTCAGTCTGCAGGCCGACGCTCTGTCCACTGAGCCAAACCGGTCAGGGCCCAAACATGTTTTTCGTGTCATGTGCGCAACAGTCTTATGTATTACAAATCAAGCACTGGAGACTCAGAGAAGTTGAAGGCTGCACAGTAAGGGAAGAGGGAAGGCCCAGACCACCTCCTGTGCCGGAGGGACCGTCTGGCGGGCTGCTCTCCCAGGATCAGAGGGAGGGCGGAGGCTGAGCTGAAGGACCTGGGACTCTGGGCTCCAGCACAACATGCTCGGCTCCCCTGACTGTGAACCGGCGTCAGTCATTCCGCCCCTGAGTCACTTCCTGTTCGGGTCTCTTCGCCTCCGCAGAGGCAGGAAAACAAACCTGCACGTGACCCTCCCCGTCCCCCTCTCGGCTCCCGGGGAGGTTCTGATGAGAAACTTATGAATCAAAGGGCGCTTTGGTGGAAACCACGGTGAACATCCCATCGAACCCGCGCTCCGGCGTTCGGTGTGAGACGGGGGCAGGTCGGCGGTGTCCGGAGACGCTGCCTGCTGCAGGGAAGGGGATCGGGACACCTGGCTGGCCTTCCCCGGATGGCTCTCTAGCTGCCTGGGTGCTCTCGTTGCTTTTCACGAGGTGTGGAAACTGCCGGAAGCCACTTAACCTGCCTCATTGTGTTCACAGAGACCTCGGCCCTGTCTGTCTGTGTCTCCCCGGAGAATGCCACGGCGGATCATGGCAACCACTTCTGCTGCTTCTGCCCCCAACGCTTTGTTTCCCGGCTTTCTTTTCTGTGGTTTAAAATCCCCTTTTAAATCGCCCTGACCAGTTGGCTCAATGGATAGAATGTCAGCCTGTGGACTAGAAGGTCCCAGGTTCGATTCCAGTCAAGGGCATGTACCTTGGGTGCAGGCACATCCCTAGTTGGAGGCAGCTGATCAATGTTTCTCTCTTTCCCTCTCCCTTCTTCTCTGTAAAAAAAATAAATAAAACATATATATATATATATATATATATATATATATTTTTTTTTTAATTCCCTTTTAAATAATCATCACAGCACTGCTCAGTGGCCAGAGAAAGTGGGGATCTCATTTAACCATCATCAAAGCCAATGTGTGCAATGCTCCCGCCCCCTGCATGGGTGTGTGCACACCACGCACACAGGCACACACGTGTACATGCACACACACACTTCTACTGAAAGTCACTGACATGTTTCTGACAAACATCACAGCAAAACGCAGGCGGCAAATTAAGACCAAACCAGAGTCGGTTGGACCTGCATCACCACCATTTGTCCACCTACCAGATCTGAAATAGCATGGCTAACACGTACACATAAGGAACTATTTGATATTGAAATTGGGAATCAAAAGAACTGTTGGCCCAGAACAGAGCTCACTACAGACTGATTCATCTGCCTCTCAGCATGACCATTGCGGCTTGTCGAAGTTTAGGTTCTTACAAGGGTATTTATTGGATCACATGACCTCACACGCCTAGAGGAAATAATGAACAACATGAACGAATGAACAAAAACAGACCCAGAGACAGAGAAGCAGTGATCAGACTCTCAAACCTCAGAGGGAAAGTAGGAGAGGGTGGGGGTGAGGGGAAGAGATCAACCAAAGGACTTGTGTGCCTGCACATGGGCCTAGCCAGTGGCCATGGACAACAGGGGGGTGGGGGCATATGTAGGGAGGGGTTTGGGATGGGAATGGGGGGATGAGGACAATTATGTGATACCATAATCAATAAAATAAATAAATTAATTTTTTTTAAAAGAGCATCTGGAAATCTGGGGCCTAAGACCTGTAGGGCACCATTTCCTAGCCCGATTCGTTCTGGAATCCTATGCTTCTCACATCCCTGTTCACAGGACACAGACAAGGGAAGCAGGTGTTTAACGTATTCCACCCGGCCCACAAACTCCCTCCTGAAGTCTGCAACAGTTGCCATATATATATATATATATATATATATATATATATATATTATAAATATATATAATTTATATATTTATAATTGATTTTATAATTTATAAATATATATATTTATAATTGATTTCAGAGAGGAAGTAGAGAGGAAGACAGAAACATCAATGATGATAGAGAATCGTCGATTGGCTGCTTCCTACACAATCATGTGCCCTGACTGGGAATCGAACCATGACCTCCTGTGGTTCATAGGAAGATGCTCAAACCACTGAGCGACACCGGCCGGGCTGCAACAGGTGCTCATGGCCCCAGAGCTCGGGCCAACATGCTTCTGTACGTGAAACAGCCCCTCTCACGGTCTGAGTGTTTCTAGCTCTGGCTTAAGCGCAGCTCCCAGAGGAGGGAGGGCGAGTTTTAAAGACACCGCTGCTGGGACCCGAGCTTGCACAATTACACGGACTCTCCGAGGACCGAAGCCCAGCACCAGTTTCCAAGGCTCCCCAGGTCACTGTAACAGCAAACCGGACCGGGCAGCACCGGGCTGGGGTAACTCATTAGTCCGCGGAAGTCCCTGGGAAATCTATCTGGGAAGCGAAGGGCTCGTTGTAATTAAATAAAACAGCAGATGCAAAGCGACCTGACCGTGCCTGCTACCCAGAAGGCACGTAGTGAGTGTTAATTACACAAAAAGTTACACATCAAATAATTACTCCTCCGCAGCGGAGTCATCTTCTAATTTTATTAGCTTCTTGATTATTTGCTGGGTTTTCTGTAGTTCCTTCTATCCCTGCTTATAAAGTTATAAACTTACCCCCACCACCCCCTTCAATTACAAGAACTCTGTAGCATTTCCCACAATCCTTAATCACTGTTTTAATACAGTTTTCTCCCAGAACAGTGGGCTAATGCAGAGGAAATAATCAATGAGCGTTAGCTATTTATCATCATTATTCCACGGTATCATGATCTGCCGCCTATACATGCTAGACAGTGTTATTTCATGACGCCGTAGAACTTGCAGCTCTACCCCCGTGTGAAAAAGTTGCCTTTACCCTTACGGATTCTCAGCGATTTGAGGGGAAAGGAAGCGTGCCTAACATATTGGCAAATATTCAAAATAAATATTTTGAAGCTTTCACCAACCGTCTCGGTAAAATAGGAGCGTTGTCATTGTGTACCGTCACCTTCCTTTTTTTCAAGAGAGAAAGGGAGAGAAACACATTAACGGGTGAGCACGGCAAAGAATGTATTTCTGAAATAATGGAGACGTGATTATCCAGCAAACACTTTTTGCACCTAAGGATGTATTATTGCCTTTAAAGCCACGCGAGTATTTACTTGGAAAGGTGCCACTGGGGGGAAAAAAGAAAAAAGAAAAAGTGCCACCGGCAGAGGTATATGTAGACTATTGCTTCGGGATATCTGGTCTACCTGCCTGACTTGCCAGGGGAGTGGAACCGTAGCACAGAATGAAGGGAACAGCCTGGGTCAGGCCGTCCGATCGGCAGCATCAGGACCAGTTACCAAGCTGCCAGATGCCCCATTACCCCCAGGGGTGATCATTTCGCTTCCTCCCACGTCCCAGCTCCTCCACCTGGCTCACCGCTGCCCAGGGGCCGGCTCTCTCTCAGTTGAGGTGCACCACCCGGAGGTGCGCTGGGTAGACAGCTCCAGGGCGGCTCCCGGACACCCTACCCCACCCACTCAACCGCCAGGTGGTGAATCCGTCTGACAAACACCTCCTGGACAAACCCTCCCGCCCTGTGCTCCTGCGGGGCGTGGGCAGACGTTCTGTTTGCTGAGCTGCACAGTCTAACCAGCCGTGGGCAAACTACGGCCTGCGGGCCAGATCCGGCCCGTTAGGCTGTTCTTTCCGGCCCGCGGAGCCAAAAGAGCGGAGGGTTCTCTTGCTCTCCCCTCCGCTCCTTCATCAGCAGCCCAAGAGGAGAGTGCCAGCATGGTCAGGTTGCTTTTGTTCCGGCCCTCTGGTCCAGTTTAAGAACCCATTGTGGCCCTCGAGTCAAAAAGTCTGCCCACCCCTGATCTAAGCACAGCCGTGATGGAACAGGAGTTCCAGACAGGAAACCTCACAGAGCCCCAGGCTCCACATTTCAGTGGTCGAGAGACGCTGAACTCCTGTGGCCCGGGGTTAAAACCCTAGTTCTGTGGATGCATTTCATCAGTGAGCTTCCTCGCTGTACTGATGGGGCCCCTGCAGGAAGCAACCGATTGATGTGTCTCTCTCACATTGATGCTTCTCTCTTTCCCCATCCCTGCCACGTCTAAGGGAGGTCATTTGTAGGCCCCCCTATTCCCCCGGGGGGGTGTCTTCTCAGAACACCTGGGACCCACGGGGTGAGGGGTCCCGCATACGTTGGAGTCCGGCGCCCACAGCTGCGGCCGGACAGCCGGGTGGGTGATCCTGGGCCCACTCCACGCCGCCTGTCCGGGCTCAGTCTCCCGGCTGTGGAGTGGGGACGATCACGTTTGCCACGAGGAGGGCGAGGGATGTGGAGAAGGCCACCGTGGCCAGCCAGCTGGCAGTCCTAACAGGTGGCAGCTGGTACCCAGGTGGCAGGCACCGCCCAGGTCACCCACCCCACACGCCACTTTCCGGCCCCCCGAAACCTCCACACTGCACGCCCTCCTGCCTCACTCGCCCCCCTCTGTCCCCTCAGGCCGCCCTGGAGGACCAGGTGACCTGCAATGCGGCCGGAGGCACCACACGAAGTCCCCACCCGTCCCAGGGTCCCCCAGGAATAATGAACAAGAAGTAACTTTCCTATTCCTCATCCCAGACTTCCTTAATCAACGTCAAATATTTGCGCACTCTCTAAGGCCCATAAACCTGCATTACTCACAGGGGGAAAACACACACACACACAACCCCCCTCTCTCCCTCCCCCACCCCCGCTTAGATGCAGAGACAGTGAGTGTGGACAGAGGCGGCCCAGCCAAATCCCAGAGGAACGACCTTGAACTTGGGGGAATGACCTTGAACTTGGAAGAACAGCCTTGAACTTGGAAGAACGGCCTTGAACTTGCCCAGCACCAGGGGTGAGCGGGGGGGGGGGGGGGGGGGTGTCAATGGCCCACCCCTTGGGGAGTGTGAGTGTGAGGCGGGGCGGGAGGGATGGGAGTGTGAGCAGTCTACCCCAGCCCCACCCTGCCAGCAGGAAGTGACAGGCTGCACCCCGCCAGCGTGGCTGCACCCCTTGGTAAAACCCTGAAATCCTCCAGCACAGGAACCAGCTGCGGTGCAGGGCCCTCTCCCCCCGCTGCCAGGCGCCCCCCAGCCCCAGCGGGGGAAGCGTTAACTCGGGGCACCGTGGCGGCTTCCAGAAAGTACCCTGACGGGTGCCCAAGGTTAAACCTGCTGACCAGCACCCCTGGGCAGGGGGAAGGGGCATGGAAAATGCAAACAACATTCTGCGGGACTCACATGTTCGCTGAAGGAGGGAGGGGGAGGGGAGGGGACACACGGAGGCGGGAGGCAGTGGCTCCAAGGTCAGGTCCCTCCCTCCGGGACACTCAGGTCACCCTGCCCCAGGCTCCTCCCCAACCCAACCGGGGGAAAGGCTCCTCCCCAACCGGGGGAAAGGCAAGTTAGTGCTAAGCTCTCGCCCTATCCTAGCCCCAACGGGGCCACAAAAGGAACTCAGGGCTGCGCTCCCTGCAATGCCCCCCCCCCCCGGTTCCATGCCCTTCTAGGAAGGCACCCCGTTTTCCTAGGGGGCATCCTCGGCCCTCCCTGCAGGTGCTCCAGGGGCCAGCGCATCACCTAGGGGAGGGCACTCGGCACCCAATCTTCCAGAACCAATAGCTGCTTCCAGAACAGTCATGTGATTCTAGGTGGCCAATAAGAGTCCTTGTTAAGATTGATGAATGGGCAGGTGGCTCGGCCGGTGTGGCTCGGTGGTCGAGAGTCAACCTATGAACCAGGGGGTCTCCATTCCATGCCCAGTCAGGGCGCATGCCGGGGTGGCAGGCTCCGTCCCCAGTAGGGGGCGCACAGGAGGCAGCCAAACAGTAATCCTCTCTCCTCATTGATGTTTCTCTCTCTCTCCACCCTCCTTTCCTCTCTGAAATCAATAAAAAATATATATCTATTTTTAAAATGCACTGAGCCATGTCAGCCGGAGAGCAGCTCTGCATGTCCTTTCTGCCTTCTGTGCTGCCGCGCCCGGGGTGTCAGAAACGGGGCGTCGCTTCCTGGCGGAGCGCAGGGAGCTGCCAGGCCTCGGAGTGGGTGCGGTTCCTGCCCCTCCACCGCCCGCAGCAAGGCCGGGCTGGCCACAGACGGCGGCAGCTGCTGCTTGTGCAACGGGAGGCCGTCCCTACTCCTGGCCCGGACCCTGCTGGGGGGGGGGGGGGGCCTCCGTGTAAAAACGCCTGTCCTCCCCACACACACTCCCCCCAGGGCCCAGCCAGATGTCCCGAGGTGCGTCCACACGCAGTGTCGCGTTATTTTGTTTATATCTCATTCATTTCTTTAAAACATATTGGTCAACCAATGAGCCATGCTGTAGGGCTCATTGATTATTTTTTTTAAAAAAAATATATTCTGTTGACTTATTATAGAGAGGAAGAGAGAGGGATAGAGAGTTAGAAACATCGACGAGAGAGAATCATCGATCAGCTGCCTCTTGCACACCCCCTGCTGGGGATGTGCCCGCAACCAAGGTACATGCCCTTGATCGGAATCGAACCCGGGACCTTTCAGTCCGCAGACCAACACTCTATCCACTGAGCCAAACCGGTTTCGGCTCACTGATTATTTTAAAATAACCCAAATTAAGTTAGTCTGCAGATGGTCTCTGACCTGGGCAAGCACCTAAATGGCTATGTTAGGGGCCACTCTGAGCCACGCCTGCCGAGGACCACGGCCCCCCCCCCCGTCCTGGAGAGGAAACGGAGGAGGGCACCTCGGACTCACTCCTGCTCTGGGCACAGCCCTGTCACCCATCACTCCTGTGCCAACGCTGCCCAGGCCGCCTCTGCCTGGTGCTCATCAGGGTTAGCGCCCCCCCCCCAACCCTCCCCTCCCCGGGCATGAGAATGGGCTTCCTCCTCCTCCATCTCTTCTGTGGATCAGTGTGCTCCTAAGTGCCTCGCCCAGTGCTCAGGAAACACATGCACAAGCAGGTGTGTGCATAGCCTGTACGGGCATGTTCTGTGTATGTACGCCGTGGACTCAGAGGCTGCCCGTGGTGGACCCGAGGAGGCCTGCGTGTGTGGCACCGCCCCAGAGCCAAGCGCGAACAAAGGAAGTGTTGCTCCATCTCTCACCACGGGGAGCCAGCGCCAAGCTGAAAGTCAAGCCTCTGCGATTGCGAAACGCCTCAAGCAGCGGCCAGAGGTCACGTCCAGGCGTCGGGCTTCCGCTGGGATGGGGAAAACTGAGCCGCCGGCACCTGAGGTTTGTCCAAAGCGTCCACTGGCTTTGCACGCTGTCCTCCGCCAACCGCCTCCCCGGGCCTGGCCCCCCGTGGGAGCGGAGCCAATGTCCTGCATCCCAAAAGGAGCATCTGGGAGGAAGGGGCCCATCTGGGACCAAACCCCAGGGAACGAAGCAGTAAGACTCTCAGGGTAAGAATTTGGCATTTGTCATTCCCCCCCCCCCCCCCAGCAGCTCGGTTCTCAGAGAGCGTAGGTGACATTCCCAGGACGTTCTTACAGATCACACTAGCTGGGCCTCTACTTCCTCTCTCTCTCTCTCTCTCTCTCTCTCTCTCTCTCTCTCTCTTAACTCCCACTCTCTTCACACCGACTTCTATCCCGACTCCACACCCCAGCCAGCTTCTGGCTCCCCCTCTCTGCAGGGACCAGAGTGCCATCTGCCTCCCTGTGATCAACTCACTGTTGGGGACCTCGTGTAATCTGTCCCATCCCCCTCCCCCCACCTCCCAGGGACTATCTGTAGGATCTGATGAAGACCTAAGCCTGTGGTGAAAACAAAGAATGGGCTCCTACTAATGGAAAGCCAAGCAGCCATTCATTCATTAAACAGATATTTCCTGAGCGCCGACGCCATGCTCCGTCCAAGGGCAGAGACGCAGGCCAAGTCACAGCCCTCCCAGGTCCGACCGTGAAACCGTGTCACAAAAAGGCGGTGTCCTTATGCTGGCTGGCTGGCTGGCTGGGTGGATGGGTGGATGGAGTGCAGAGAAGGTGGCTGTGGCTCAGTGATTGAGCGCCGACCTATGAACCAGGGGGTCATGGTTTGATTCCCGCTCCCTGGTTGCGGGCTCAATCCTCAGGGGTGTGCAAAGGGCAGCCGATCAATGATTCGCTCTTATCATTGATGCCTCTGTCTCTCTCTCCCTCTCCCTTCCTCTTTGAGATCAATAAAAATATTTCTTTCAAAAGAAAAAATGGCGTCCTTATGGTGAGTGAATACATGGATGGATAGATGAATGAACTGCAGAAAAGATGGTACCCCTTTGGTGGGTGGATGGATGGATGGATGGATAGATAGATGGATGGATGGATGGATAAATAGATGGATGGATGGATGGATGGATGGATGGATGGATGGACGGACAGGATGCATGGCCTGTTGGAAGGAGGGGGGCCATCCAACTCTTCACCCCAGGTCACTGTTAGCTTGGGGAATCCCTGCCTTCGCTTATTCTCCACTCGACACCCACGGGCATGAGGAACAGACGGAAAGAGCCCCCTTTTGCAGCCACTGCTGGCTTCCTCATTAAAGTCAGGATTTGTGTTTACTCAGCATCTATGAACACAGAAGCAAAAAAAAAAAAAAGTGTTTAAGAGAAAGCAGATGAAATGTGGGTACGGACCAGCTCATAAAACCGGGGGGAAGGCTGGGCGGTTTGGGCTCTGATTAAACAAACGTGCGGAGAGCGGAGAGCGAGGCCACGGGAATGTGCGGCGGCGGGGTCCCGGGCGCAGCGCACACCTGGACTTCCTGCAGCATTAACCGGTCCCCGTGAGAGGCCACGGAGTTCCCCGGACCACGCAGCTCACGTGGCCTTCCCTCCCGGCCCTGCCACGAGGCTGTCACGTAGCTTCAAGACTGCCCGAAGCCCTAGCCGGTTTGGCTCAGTGGATAGAGCGTCAGTCCAAGGACGAAGGGTCCCGGGTTCGATTCTGGTCAAGGGCACATGCCTCGGTTGCGGGCTCACCGCCCCTCCAGGGTCCAGCCGGGCACGTCCTGCGGGCCTGGGCCTGGCCGCGCCGGCGCCCGGCTGCACGCGTGGAGGGGAAACGTCCGCATCTGGCTGGACGCCCTCCAGGCCAGCGTCTCCCATAACCTCTTGCTCCCAACACTGTTTTTAGAACGATACTGTGCAAGATTTAAGATGTATAAAAAGCACCTAAAGAATCTTCCAACCACCTCTGATCTCACCACCCAGCTTAAGGAGTAAAGTCTAGGGCAGCCGTGGGCAAACTATGGCCCGCGGGCCGGATCCGGCCCCTTCGGCTGTTCTATCCGGCCCGCAGAGCAGAAAGAGCGGAGGGTTTTCTCGCTCTCCCCTCCGCTCCTTCACCAGCAGCCCAAGAGGAGAGTGCCAGCATGGTCAGGCCCTCCGGTCCAGTTTAAGAACCATGGTGGCCCTCGAGTCAAAAAGTTTGCCCACCCCTGGTCTTGTGGAATACCAAGTCCCCTGGGTACTCCGCCCCCACCCGCCCAGCCGTGCATTTCTTTACATTTTACTACAGCTGACTGGTGGGCGCCCCCATAAAGAATGCACGTCATTGTTTTTGCAAATGTTAAAATTTCCATAGCCTGAGCACTCCGCAGCGCGTTAATACAACGGCTTGTTTTTCTGTCCATCTCCTCCACCGAGCAGGCCCCTCTGCCTCCTGCAAATGGCCCCTGGCCCAGACCTGGGCACACGGCTCCTGCTTAACGCACGCGTGCAGGAAATGCAGGGCGAGCCCGGCGGCTGGGCTCAGTGGCTAAGCATCGGCCTCTGAACCAGGAGGTCAAGGTTCAATCGACTCCTGGTCAGAGCACACAGGCCCAGGTCGCACGCTCCATCCCCTGTCGGGGGGCGTGCAGGGGGCAGCCGACCCGTGATTCTCTCTCACCATTGATGTTGCTATTTTTCTCTCGCTCCCTTCTTCTCTGAAATCAATAAAAATATTTTTTAAGAGAGAGAGAGAAAGAGAGAGAGGCCTATTACCCAGGGCCTCACACACACCCCAGTGCACCCTCCCCACGCCAAAGTGATGCTTTGTAAGAACCTGGTTTTTACTTAACAGAAAAGGAGTGAAAGGGGAGACGGAAAGTAAAAACCCGGAGGAGCTGCCTTCGCCAGCCCAGCTCAGCACCCGCTGGAGGACCCGCTGAGCTGAGCTGACCTCGCTGGGCGGCGGGGATGCGGGGATTAAGTGAGATGATGGCCCGGAGGGGGACCTCTCCCAGGACCCGCCCGCCGGGCAAGCAGCGGAGGCTGGGTCCCCCCCTCCTTCCTCCAGAGCCGCAGGGCGGCCTGATGTGCGCGTGGCTTCCTCTGGGGGGCGCTCAGGAGCATGCCGCCCAGACGCAGGGCAGGGGAGACGATGGGGAGGGAATGGGGGAGAAGGGGCATTTTCTGGGCATGCAGCCAACGCCTGTCTGCGGTGCTGAAGATGGCTCCTCTTTCCTACCTCATCCCAGGGCACATCCACACAGAGTCCAGTTCTGAACCTTGGCATCCGCAATAGCTTAAACCATGGCCACTTCCATTCTCCTCCCGAGGCAGAGAATGAATCCCTGGCCTTATGCACCAAGGGTACGCTTGGCGCCCACGGTCCAGGGCCTTTCGGGGTTCGGTGCCTCCCGAACGTGTAGCTCAGGAGTGTTGGCCCGAACCTCGCCAAACTGCAGGCGACGGGGGGAGGGAGCCGCATGCCTGCAAAGACCTCCGCAGAAAGCGACGTGCTGCTTTCATTTTTAAATACATCTTTATTGATGTCAGAGAGGAAGGGAGAGGGAGTGAGAGAGAGAAACACCAATGAAGAGAGAGAATCACTGAAGAGCTGCCTCCTGCACGCCCCACCCTGGGGATCGAGCCCGCAACTGGGGCCTGTGCCACATCGGCTGGGCCAAAGCTACATTTCCTTTTTTTGTTTGTTTGCTTATTTTTAAAATATATTTTATTGATTTTTTTTACAGAGAGGAAGGGAGAGGGATAGAGAGCTAGAAACATCGATGAGAGGGAAACATCGACCAGCTGCCTCCTGCACGCCCCCTACTGGGGATGTGCCCGAAACCAAGGTACATGCCCTTGACCGGAATCGAACCTGGGACCTTTCAGTCCGCAGACTGACGATGCTCTACCACTGAGCCAAACCGGTTTCGGTGCGACATTTTCAACACCATCCAGGCTGTGAGGAGCCGGTGCTCCCTGAACGGTCAGAGCTCAGCCACCCACCCGGCCAGAATGGTCTGCACCATCTCTCTCTGGCCCTCTCGGTCCAGCCCAGAGCGCAGGCAGGGGAGACTGCCTCTGCTCCATGGAGGTCAAGCGCACCCCTCTTTCCGGACGTGCAGGAGGGGGGAGACCTGAGTGCTGGGGACATGAGGGTACCGGTCTCCCCTGGGAACACACAGGACAGCAGCTCAGCCCTGACCCAGAAGCCCCCCTCTGCTCGGACCCTTACCCGGACAAGGCCACCCGAACAGAAAGCTACTGTGTTTGCCATGGCGACCGTCACTCACCCGGCCTTCCCCCAGGATAACGTCCACTGGACCTGAAGACAGCTGCCCGTCCTGGGGTCCCTCTGGATGCCCTCCGCCCCATCAGCTTCCACCCAGGGGCGAGTGTTTGAGTCTGGAAGAGCCACGTGACCTCCCTCGACCCCACGTGACCGCGTGTATCAAATGCTGACAATGATGTCTTCTCGTAGGCCCAGCGGGGTCTGATCCCTGACCGCTATTGTAGCTATGAATGGCTAATAATAATAATAATAATAATAATAAATTAAAAAATAAGAATTGTCCAAAACTGGTGTGGCTCAGTGGATAGAGCATCGACCTGCGGACTGAAAAGTCCCGGGTTCGATTCCGGTCAGGGGCATGTACCTTGGTTGCGGGCACATCCCCGGTGGGGGGGAGGGGTGCGAGAGGCAGCTGACCGATGATTCTCTCTCATCGATGTTTCTAGCTCTCTATCCCTCTCTCTCCCTCTGTAAAAAATCAATAAAATATATATTTTTTTAAAAAAAATAAGAATTGCTAGCTCTCTCTTCTGCGGCCCGGGCTGCTGTGCTAGTGAGTCTGTCTGTCCCACTGCAGACCATTTGCGAAGGGATCTGAACGCTGGTCTCCTCCCTCCCTGGACACAGAGGCGTCTGGTTCCTCGGAGGAGGAGGGAGGCGGCGAGAGGAGGGACAGGGAGAAGTGACAGAACCGCATTACCGACAACGCGCCAGAGAGACGGGAAGAGGGAGCCAGCGGCGCCCGCATCTCCGAGTCTCCCCGCCGCCACCTCCAACCATTTCCTTGCGTGTTTCCTCCCAAGCCCTTCCCCAAAAATGACAGCTTTCCCCGGCTCCCTCCCCGCCTCCTCGGCCCTCACACTGAAGGACGGACGGCGGTAGAACCAGTGCCAGAATCAGTTACTGTCAGACCCTTCGGTGGTTTCCGATTTCTCTTGTCACTGTGAAGATCTTCTTTAAAAAATATATTTTTATCCATGTCAGAGAGGGAAGGGCGAGGGAGAGGGAGGGAGAGAAACATCAATGATGAGAGAGCATCACGGATGAGCTGCCTCCTGCTCGCCCCTCCCTGGGGATCGGGCCTGCACCCCAGGCGTGTGCCCTGACCGGGAATGAACCGTGACCTCCCGGTTCCTAGGTCAACGCTCAGCCCCGGAGCCACGCCGGCCGGGCGCAGTGTGAAGATCTTGGTGCAGCCCAGTGTCCACGTTGTCTGTCCCTCCCTTAGGGAAGTTCCCCAGAAACGGGCTCGGGGCTGCTCTTTGGAGGACGCCGTGGGCCAGCGGCAGGGAGACGCAGGTGCCTGAGCGGGGGACACCTTCCCCGGCGCCTCTCGGGGAGCACGGAGCCCCGAGGGGTAAGGGAGTATCCCTGACTCTGCACATCAGCTTCTCCCAGTCTGCCACCCGCTCCCGCTGGTTAATAGGATCAGAAGAACAAAAGATCGGGTTTCCTTTCTCCCAGCGTTAAGCGTCCATAAGCGTCCAAGGTCTCGGGACAAAGATGTTTACGCGGAGAGAAGCATTTTCCAGCCACACTCCAGTCACGGCCCGGGGACAGGCGCCGGGGGGAGGGTGGCGGCGGCGGTGGGGGGACAGGGAGGGGGGCACGCTGAAGGCCAGACCTTGTTGATTCCGCATTTACTTCTGCGAAGGTCGGGCCAGAAGCCTGCAGATGTCTTTCCACACTTCCCCTGCCTTTCGCCGCCGGTTTCACCACCGAAACTAGACGTTGAGAAAGGGTGCTTGGGAAAGAGCGGGTCCCCCCTGGAGGCAGGGCCTGGGGGAGGCGGGTCACCTCCAAAGGCTGGGTGTCCCCCCCCAACCCCCCTGTGGCCCCAAGAGTCCCTATCAGATCAACCCCAGAAAGAGGCACCCCCAGAGGCTCGAGGACAGGCATAAAGGTTCTAAATAAATCTAGAAGCTCTTGGGACCAGAGAGACTGCTTTTGCTCAAAAAACGGTGAGCCAGCCGAAACCGGTTTGGCTCAGTGGTAGAGCGTCGGTCTGCGGACTAAAAGGTCCCGGGTTCGATTCTGGTCAAGGGCATGTACCTTGGTTGCGGGCACATCCCTGGTAGGGGTGTGCAGGAGGCAGGTGGTCGATGATTCTCTCTCATCAATGTTTCTAGCTCTCTATCCCTCTCCCTTCCTCTATTTTTTTTTTTTTTTAAAGAGTAACTTATAAAGTCCGGACCTCCCCGGCTGACCGGTGTGGGAAGGCGGCTGGCAATGCCGGCGGCCGGGACGCCCACCCAGAAAGCCACCCCTCTTCCAGCTGCCGCCGGGGCACCCGCAGCTGCTCTCCGGAGGCCCGTGTCCTCTGGCGACGTTCCCAGCTCCAAGTCTCCTCCGCTTCCTCGGCTGGAGGAAGGGGATAGGGTTACCTGCACCACAGACAAGACACAAGACGCGCAGTGCCGGCTGGTGTGGCTCGGGTGGCCGGGTGTGTCATCCCAGGCACCCAACGGGCTGCCCGCTTGACTGCGGGTCAGGAAGGGGGCGTGCAGGAGGCAGCCGATCGAGGTTTGGCTCTCACATGGATGTGCTGCTCTCTCTCCTTCTCCCTTCCTCTCTATCTAAAAATCAATTAGCTGAAACCGGTTTGGCTCAGTGGATAGAGCGTCGGTCTGCGGACTGAAAGGTCCCAGGTTCGATTCCGGCCAAGGGCATGTACCTTGGTTGTGGGCACATCCCCAGTAGGGGGTATGCAAGAGGCAGCTGATCGATGATTCTCTCTCACCGGTGTTTCTAACTCTCTATCCCTCTCTCTTCCTCTCTATAAAAAAATCAATAAAATATTTTTAAATAAATAAAAATCAATTTAAAAATATATATATACAAAGTAAAACATTGCCCATACTCGATAAGGAACACCTGTTAATTATATAGGGAAGACCAACACAAACACCCCAAGTCACAAGCCCCCCCCACATGATGTTTACGGGCGCTGCGTTACTAGGGGGGCTCTGGTCTGGGCTGAAAACGCCTGTGCAGAGGTCGGACATGCAGCCTCACCCCCAGATCCTGCTCCTCCGGCTCCCACCGGCTGCTCTGTCCCCTGGTGTCCGGCGAGCTCCCTGTACCGCCAATCCTGGTCAGAGGGCGTCTCCCGTCCCGGAGTGACGAGGAAGGGCCGAGCGGGCTGGGCTGGCCTTAGCCCAAGGAGACAAAGCCAAGGTCCCTCCTCCCCTCAGCTGCGCAGGCCCTTAAGGACTTGTGTGTTGGGTAGCAGTGGGGCTCAGGAGGCATTCCCTACCTGGACCCATCACATCGTGGGCACTCATAGTAGGGCCTCGAGCATAGTAGGTACTCCATTACCGCCTCTGACGGGCAGGGCGGGTCCGATTCCCCCACAATGAACGGAACCCGCGACGACCAGGAAGGCACGTTCAGAAATGACTGGCAGAAACCAGTCATCGCGCTCCCTTTGATCTGTGAGTGCCTCGCGGTCCTGGGCCCCCCCGGGAGCTCAGGGCAGGACCCAAAACCAGAGTTCAGAGCAGACATTTGAGGATGTTATTGCCCGAGTTTCACTTCCACACTGACTTCTGCATTCCGCGTCAGCTCTGGGTTTGAGCGCAGCTGGCGCCAGTGCACAGACCTGCCCGCGTCTTCGGGGCTCCTCTCCCGGGCCCCGGCCCCCGGGGCTGCGTGGACCCGGGGACTCCAGTCACGGAGCCCCTGGGAGCCCCCAGCCCCGAGCCAGGCACATGCGGACAGGTTCCGAGTCGAGGGCCACAGCAAGACACAAAAATGTGCACCCGGAGGCCATTTGCAAACGACTCCCCCGTTAGAGAGCCAGGGAGAACGGAGGCATACCCGGCCCGAGGCCCATGGCTCTTCACCCCACTGCAGTCCCAGGGTTCAGGTTTGCAGAAAGCCACAGAGTCTGAAATTATCTCTTTTTTTAAATATATATATATATATTTTTAATTGATTTTTTACAGAGAGAAAGGGAGAGAAGGATAGAGAGCTAGAAACATCGATGAGAGAGAAACATGGACCAGCTGCCTCCTGCACACCCCCCTTCCCCCCACTGGGGATGTGCCCGCAGCCAATGTACATGCCCTTGACGGGAATCGAACCTGGGACCTTTCGGCCTGCAGACCGACGCTCGGTCCACTGAGCCAAACTGGTTTTGGCTTGAAATTATCTTTTTTCTTTTTTAAATATATTTTATTGATATTTTACAGAGAGGAAGGGAGAGAGAGAGCTATAAACGTTGATGAGAGAGAAACATCGACCAGTCGCCTATTGCACACCTTAGTCTCTGACTCGGTGTCTCTCTTATCCGGGGCTGGGCCCCCTTTTCTCCGCGGATCTAAGGGCTCAGGCTCCTGCCAAAGGAAGGGCGGGGGCAGGGGATGGTGGGTGCTGGGGAAGGAAGTCCAGCCCAGCACCCCCTTGGCCTCGGAGCCTCGGGGGCAGACGCCTCGGAGCCCCGAGAAGGCCGGGCGTGGGGGCCAGAAGACCGGGTTCCAGCCCTGACGCGGCTTCTTGGGCAACGTGCTTCCTTCCCCCTCCGGGTGCCGGTTCTCTCATCGGTTAGATTAAAAATGCCGGATGTCTGCCAGGCCGGCGCGGCTCGGTGGCTGAGCACTGACCTCTGAGCCAGGGGGTCAGGGTTCGATTCCCGGTCGGGGCACAGGCCCGGGTGGCCACCAGCTCGATGCCCAGTGTGGGGGGCGTGCAGGGTGCCAGTCAACGATTCTCTCTCGTCATTGGCGTTTCTCTCTCTTTCGCTCCCTCGCCCTTCCTCTCTGAAATCAATAGAAATGTATTTAAGACTAAAATAAAATGATGAGACTGGATGCCTACCGCCTGACACTGTGAGCCCGCGGTGCCACTCGGCCCTTCCAGACCACGGTCACGTGGGAGGCCCGGACGCCCGGCTCCAAACTCCCTCTCAGCTCCGAGGCGTCCCTGCTCACATCCCTCACACGGAGTAACCAAAGGCCTCCCAGTGCCCTGGCCGGGTTTGCCCAATGGTTAGAGCATCGCCCCGTACGCCAAAAGGTCGCAGGTTCGATTCCCAGTCAGAGCCGGTGCAGGAGGCAACAGGTTGGTGTTTCTCTCCCACACCGATGTTTCTCTCTTCCTCCCTCTCTAAAAAATTAATAGAAACAGGTCCTTGGGTAAGAAGTTTAAAAAAAAAAAAAGCGCCCACTTCTGGGCCATCGCAGGGCTCAGGAACCCCCCAGAAGCCTGCCACTGACTCACAAGCAGGACCTGAAAGGTGCAGCCCGGGGTGATTCCTGGCCCGGGTGACCCACTGGCCCGGACGGCTTTCAAAAACGTCGCTTTGCTGCTGGGACCGGTTTGGCTCAGTGGATAGAGCGTCGGCCTGCGGACTGAAAGGTCCCAGGTTCGATTCCGGTCAAGGGCATGTACCTTGGTTGCGGGCACATCCCCAGTGGGGGGTGTGCAGGAGACGGCTGGTCGATGTTTCTCTCTCATCGATGTTTCTAACTCTCTATCCCTCTCCCTTCCTCTCTGTAAAAAAATCAATAAAAAATATTTTTTTTAAAAAAAAATGTCGCTTTGCAACCAACGTCAGCTTCCACCTTGGTCCTGTGGGTTTGGCTGCCCTCACCTTCCCGCCCTCCAGCCCCCACACGCGGGGGACTGTCCAGCTGCCACCCCGACAGCAGAGACCAACAGCCCCCGCCCCCCAGGGCCTGAGGCCTCGCTCAGAACGGCCCCTCCCTCACTCTCCGCCCTGACATCCCTTCCGCGGGGGAAGAAAAGGAACCCTTCCAAAACCCCGTCTCGGCGTTTTAATAAGCCCTGCCATTCCTCTAATGGCTTCAGATGATCTTAAATATTTATAAAAATCACTCTCAGCAACGCTTCATTAAACAAATGTCCCCGCCGGCTCGGGTATGTGTGTGTTCACGCGCGCCGTGGCTCCTCCGGCGGCAGATGGCAGCTGGGACGTCTTTGAGGAGGAGGGGGGACATCAATGGAGAGAGCGGGGGCTCAGGGGCACCCCAGGGGCTCCACCTGACGAGCTCTGTGCCCCTCCTTTCCGCCCCAGGCACACCGCCCAGGACCGCCAGCCAGCAGCGGGGCCCTGGAGGCGGAGGGACAGCCTGGCCTGTGTCGCTCAGGGGTTGAGCGTCGGACCTATGATCCAGGAGATCCCGGTTCGATTCCCGGTCAGAGAATATGCCCAGGTGGCAGATTCCATCCCCAGGAGGGGGCGTGCGGGCGGCAGCTGATCAGTGATTTCCCCTTCACCGTTGATATTTCTATCTCTCCCTCTCCCTTCCTCTCTGAAATCAATAAAGATATAAAAAAATTATTTTAAAAGAATAACAACCTTTTTTTTTTAAAGGGGGAGGGACAGGACAATGGGGCTGGGAACCAGTTGAGCCCAGAGGGTGGGAGAAAAGTCACCAGCATCTGCTGACCACCTACTATGTGCCACGCCCGGGGCCGGCGGATCTCCGTCCTACCTCTGGGGTGCTCTTCCCTAACCCCTTGCAGGTGGAGATTATCCGTCCTCACCTGGGCGGCGAGAGGCCGAGAGAGAGTATCTGGCCCCCGGTCACAGAGCAAGGAAGTAGCAGAACCAGGAACCAGGGTGGGGACCCAGGCAGCCTGGCCCCCACGTCCGTGTGCATGCTGCCTCTAGAAGCAGAAGCCGACAGAGGAAAACAAGATGGACCTTAACCTCATGTGTCCTTGACCTCAAAATCGTCTTTTTCCCAAACTGCGGAGGCCAATCACCCCTTCCTTCCCTTTAAGACTGCCAGACCTGCCGAAACCGGTTTGGCTCAGCGATAGAGCGTCAGTCTGCGGACTGAAAGGTCCTGGGTTCGATTCCGGTCAAGGGCATGTACCTTGGTTGCGGGCACATCCCCAGTGGTGGGTGTGCAGGAGGCAGCTGGTTGATGTTTCTCTCTCATCGACGTTTCTAGCTCTCTATCTCTCTCCCTTCCTCTCTGTAAAATATCAATAAAATATATATATATATATATATATATATATATATATATATATATTTAAAAAAGACTGCCAGACCTGCCATGCCAGCATGGCTCAGTGGTTGAGGACTTATGAACCAGGAGGTCGCAGTTCAATTCCTGGTCAGGGCACAGGCCCGGGCTGTGGGCTGGATCCCCAGTGGGGGGCGTGCAGGAGGCAGCCGATCAGTGATTCTCTCTCATTATGGATGTTTCCATCTCCCTCTCCCTTCCTCTCCGAAATCAATATATATGTGTATATATATATATATATATATATATATATATATATATATATATTTTTTTTTTTTTTTTTTTTTTTTAAAGATTCGGTTCGATTCCCGGTCAGAGCACATGCCCAGGTGGCAGATTCCATCCCCAGGAGGGGGCGTGCGGGCAGCAGCTGATCAGTGATTCCCTCTCATCATTGATGTTTCTATCTCTCCCTCTCCCTTCCTCTCTGAAATAAATAAAGATATTTAAAAAAAATTTAAATATCAGGCTCTACTGCCAACGTTCTTTCTTTTCTTTTTTTTCATTTGTATTTGTTGATTTAGAGAGAGAAAGAGAGGAAGGGGGGGGAGAGAGTGATATGTATTTTATGCATTCATTGGTTTGATTTCTGTATGTGCCTCAACGGGGGATCGAACCCGCTGAGCCCAGCCAGGGCCTGCTGCCAAAACTCTACGGAAGCGACAGAAACTCGGTCCCTACGAGAGCCGGGGGCGTCGGGCCTCGCGGGAAGGCGTCGCTGTGAACGTGAGAAGGTATGACGCGAGTGGCAGACACAGGAAGAGCGGCTTGGTGAGAGAGAGAGAGGAACAGGGACCCTTTACCCTCAGCAACGGAGGATGGGGAGCAGATCGCAACGATTCCTTCTTCCTCATCCGGCCTTCAGCACCTGCCCCCACCCCGACGGGGAGCAGGAAAAGGAATAAAACTGCTCCCCGACCCCCACTCCATTCACCTCTCCGGAGAAGGGCCAGTTCAGGTTTACGGAGGGAGGGGTGGTTCTGGCTTCTGCAATGCTTGGGCTCCTTGAAAAAATGGCGAAAATTACTCTTTGTTGTTGTAGTTGCTAATGCTCGCCTTAGAGAGAGTGGAAGGGAGAGGGAGGGATAGGAAAAGAAGCCACAATGTGAACAAGACACATTGATTGGTTGCTTCCCACAGAGGCCCCGAAAACGGGAGGGGGGTGGGGGATGTGCTGGGATCAAACCTGCAACCAAGGTAAGTGCTCTTGACTGGAATCGAACCCAGGACCCTTCAGACTGCAGGCCGATCTTTCTCCACAAGTCAAATCAGCTAGGGCGCGATAATTACTCTTGACGACACTAACAGTCATGATGATAGCCATTCATGGGGCCCTGTGCCAAGGGCCTCACTCACGCTATCCCAACGAGCAAAACCACCCCACCACCCATCGTCCCCTCTCTTACTACCGTGTTTCCCCGAAAATGAGACATCCTCCGAAAAGAAGACCTACTTACAGGTTTCCTTCTGAGTGAAATATGAGGCATCCCCCCGAAAATAATGCCCCAAAGATTCACAGTGTGTCTGGTTTGTGTTGACAACAACCGTAATACCGTGCCGTAGACAGGTAATACATTTCCTTTATTTTCATTTAACAATAAATGTGCACCGTATTCTTCTTCATGGAAAAATAAGACATTCCCTGAAAATAAGACCTAGCGCATCTTTGGGAGCAAAAATTAATATAAGACACTGTCTCATTTTCGGGGAAACAGGGTAGGAAATGTGAGGTGGGGGTGCTTTGCCTGGGTACAGGTGAGGGGAAAAGGGCGTGAGGGGTTGGTGACCTGTTTAAGGCTTCCTGGCCGGCCTTACCACCCAAAGGGTGACAGCCTCAGCCCTGACTTCTCTCCGACCCAGCGCTGCCTCCGTGATCCTTCAGGGAGACGGTTGCGAGGAAGATGGCCCAGTGCCGGATGGCGAAGCCGCGGGCAATCAGGGAGGCGGGGGAAATGCTGGAGCTGAGGCCACGGGCCCCGGCTCCGCACCCCCCCGGGGGTCCTTCCAGTCACAGCGCCGGGCCCCGAGGTGAGAGCTGGCAGAGGCCGGGGTTGCACAACGGGAAATCTAGACACACACGGGAGGAACCGCCAGGGAGCAACGTCAAGGTCACCTACAGGCCAGGGCGCCGCCGACCTTGGGGCGGAGACAGAATGTGCCTCCGCGGAGAGCGACGGGGAAACCCTCCACCCAGTGCCCTTTGTTCCTCCTGCCAGAACCCCCGGACCGCGGGTCCAGCCCATGCCAGACAGCCTGCCGGGCGCCAGGAAACACAGAGGCCATTCAGATGGCGCCAGAGCCCCTGGGAACCTGCCCCCTACTGGCCGAGGGTCCAGGGCCAAACCCTGCACTCGCTCTAAGTCTCAGCAAAGGAGAAGAAGGAGGCTGTTACTCAGGTAACCATGGCCACGCTATATATATAATAAATTATATATATATAATTTATTTATTATTGTTATTAGAGAGGAAGAGAGAAGGAGAGAGAGAGAAACATCAATGATGAGAGAATGAATCACGGATCAGCTGCCTCCTGCACATCCCACACTGGGGATGGAGCCCACAACCCGGGCCTGTGCCCTGACCGGGAATCGAACCGTGACCTCCTGGTTCGTAGTCGACGCTCGGCCACGGAGCCACGCCGGCCGGGCACCACACCACGGCTTACAAACGACCCTGCCCTTGCTCCAGCTGCAGCGGGCCGGGCAGAGGTGCTGCCGGTGCCTCTCACCACGAGCAGCCCTCAGGCTCGGCTCCGGCCCCGCAGAGGCGACAAACACTCAGCTGGGCACCCCAAAGGGACACGGAGCCTCCAGAAGCCGAGGGAGAACGAGAAAGGACGGCTGGGGGAGGAAGGGGGAAGCGAAATTACTTGAAGATCTTCCGAAGCAAAGGCAGAAAGGCTCGCCGGGCCTTTGTCTGAGGGCCAGTCCAGGAGCCGCAGGGCACGAAGGCACCCGAACCTCCCGGGGCCCACGCGCTCTGCCCCTCCCAAGGCTCTAGAACATGCAAATCACCATGTGCCTGGCCCTCCTCTCCCCCCGAGTGCAGGAAGCGAGCCCAGGCCCGCTGACCACTTCTGCATGCCCCGCCACGGGGGGAAAACCCACTGGGCCAGCTTCCTCCACGCTTACAGGAACCCCGGGGCCTGGGAACCGAGCCCGCCGGCAGCCTGGCATCGGGCCCTGGCCATCAGGACCATGCTCCCCTGCCACTTCCCCCATGCCACCTCCCGGGGAGGGCGCAGGCGGGGGGCCAGTGCCAGCTCCTTTTCCCCGGAGTCTCTCTTTCCCCACGGTAACCTCCTCGGGCAGGGACGGCCCGGACCCAGACTCCAGGTGGCTGAACGCGGCTCTCCGGGGACGGCGGGATGGAGACGACAGGGCGAGGAAGACAAATATGTGGAGCCGCACCCACTCACCTCTCGAAATTCACATCCACTTACTCACCTCACAAGTATCCACGGGGACCTCCCAGGGGCCCCAGGCACCCCTGCTTGGCGGCGGGGAGCCAGACATGAACGGTGCCTGCCCACACTGCCCCTGCCCTCGCCCCTCCCGCCGGCCAGGAAGCCCATGCTCACTTTCTCTAGCGCCAACTCAGGCCGACCCATTTTACAGACGGGGCGCCCGAGGCTCAGAGAGGGCACGCGACTCGCCCAAGGTCACACAGCTATTCGGCGGCAGAACCAGGAATCCAACCAGAGGGGCAAGGTCCACCTGACACTCCTGGTAGCACCTTCCGCTCAATCCCTCCACCCCTCCTGCCTCTCCCCTGCTGGCTCCATTTCTGGCAACCGGATGGGGATCAAAAACCGCCCCGTTGGCCTCTCGCATGGGAAGTCCTCCTCGGTTCCTCTTTCCTCCCACCCCCACACAGGGCACAGGTTCAAGGCCCGGAGTGTGTGTGTGTGAGTGTGTGTGTGTGTGTGTGTGTGTTCAAGCCCCAGAAGAGCCCCGCAGGCCACCGGGGCGGCCACCGTGGGCGGACCGTGAGCTCCCATTTAAAAACGAAGCTACTGCACCCGAAGGACTGGTATGCATGCATATGAGTACAACCAACCAACACAGAACTCTGGGGGGGAGGGAGGGCATGCAGGGGGGGGGGGTGCACAACGGTAAGCTATGCACACATATAATACCTTAATAAATTTTAAAAATGAAAAATAAAAACGGAGCTGATGGAAAGACAGAGGGCGAAGAGGAAGTGCTCCTCGAGCCGGGCGGGCGCTCGCCCCGGGAGGAAGCCTCGAGGCCCGCGGGGATTCCGCTCACCCGGCCGGTTCCGCAATTCGGAGCGGCCGGCCTCGCCAGCCCCGGGTGGAAGGTGGCTGGGGGGGGGGCTGACCCCCTGATCCCGGGGTCCGAGCCCGCGCCCTCACCTGGCCGGCGGGGGGTGGGGGGCGGGGACGGCGGGCCCGAGCCCCCCCTCTCCCCTTCCTCCTCCTCCCTCCTCCTCCCCCTCTTCCCCCTCCTCCCGGCGCGGAACTCCGCGGCGCGCCCCGCAGCCGGACGGCCCGGCGTGCGCCCCTCGCGCCCCTCGCGCCCTCCGGAGCACCCTCCCCGCGCCCCGCGGCCCGCACCCCTGCGGCGCCCCCCACCCCACACCCCTCCCACCCACCCAGCCCTTAGCGGCGCCCCCCACCACCCCCACCACCCCCAACCACCCACCCACCCAGCCCCCGCGGCCCGGCTCGCACCCCCTCCCCGCGCCCAGCCGGGGCCGGGCAGCGGGCGCGGGCGGCGGGCACGTACCTGGCCGCGGGCGCGGGGCGCGGGGCGCGGGGCGCGGGGCGCGGGGCCTCGGGACTCGGGCCTCGGGCCTCGGCCGCCGGCGCCGGTTCCGGGTGGCGGGGCGGCGTCACCCGCAGGTCTGCGAGCGGCCCCGCCGCGCGGAGCGGCAGCGGCAGCGGCAGCGGCAGCGGCCGGGCGGCCGGGCGGGGGCCGGGCAGAAATCGCTATAAAAGGAAGCGGCGGGCGGCGAGGAGGAGGAGGAGGAGGAGGAGGAGGAGGAGGAGGAGGAGGAGGAGGAGGAGGAGGAGGAGGAGGAGGAAGAGGAAGCGCGTTCACCTTCGCGGGGCCCCGCCGCCCGCCTCGCACAAAAGGAGGCCGCCCGCCGCCGCCGCCGCCGCCAGGCGCCTCCCCCGCCCGGTCCCCGCGCCCCGGGACCGCCCCGCGCGGCCCCCACCCCCCAGCCCGGCGGCGGGGCCGGGCGATGCGGGGCCCGGGGGCCCGGGCACCCCCCTACCTACCCCCACCCACACCCCCACCCCCGGGCCGGGTGACCTTGGGCGAGTCCCCGCCGCAGAGCCCGCGGCCGCGGGGTTCGCTCGGGCCCGGCGCGGAGGGGGACACCGGCCCCGGGAGGCGCGGAGGGCGGGCCCGAGGTCGCGGCGAGCCGGGCAGGGCGCCAGCTCGAACCCGAGGCCCCTGACCTTGGGGCCAGCGCGCTCCGGGCCCGGCCCGCCTCCCCCTCACCTGCGCGCTGGGAGCGGTGGTGACCCGCCCGGCCCGGCCGGCCCGCAGGGGTCCGGGGGAGCGCGGGCATCCAAAGCCGGCAGCCCCCCCAGGCGTGTGCGGCGGGTCCAGGCCCGGGGGGGGGGGGGCTCAGCGGAGCCTAAACCGGTCCCTGTGGGGTGGGGGGCAAATGGGGGGCAGGAATAACAGCGGAGCTGCTTAGGGCCAGGAGGAAACAGAGCTGGACCGGGGAGGGGGTGTCTGTGCGCTCCGAAGAGACTCCCCGGGACTTTCAGTCCAGAGAGTCCCAGACCATAAGCTCCGCGCTATAATCACAGCTTCCGGAATAATGGGGACCCCATCTTCCCTCCCCGGTGTCTGAACCGACACAGATGGCACTTTCCACTTTCCCTCACCTAACGGGACCGCCGAGGCCCGAGGGGATGGGGACTTCCCTCTGCCTCAAGTCCATCCCATCGCTGCCTTGAAATTCCACCAAAATGCCCCAGGAATAGAGACAGCGTACATTAGATCTGGTCCTGGAACCCTCTTCTCTGGCCACGCAGTCCACACGGACACACAGATTTCAGGCCGAGTAGCTGGCTCTCTCCACCCTCCCTGCAAAGGCCCCGGGAAGACCTGCGTTTCCCGGGGAGAGCGTGCGGCAGAAGGAAACCGGAGGCGGGGAGCCAGGGGACACGGGGCCTCAGGCCTGTCCTGCAGGGAGTGTTTTGCAAACGAGCTGATGCCATGTCCCGTGGGGATAAAAATAAAAGCAAACGCAGTGACATCCCACGTACACGCCTGTCAGGGTCCCCGCACCTCCAGCCATTCAGGGCCCTGACAGAAGACCACTCTCTACACGGAACGTGGTCACAGCACGCCCTGCAGGCTGGCCCACCAGCACAGGTGTGTGCACATCCCCACACTAACGTGCACACCCCCACGTGCACACACTGGGAAAGGGTGTGTATGAGGATTCCCCCCCCCCCGGTTTTATTTATTTTTTTTAAATATTTTTTTATTAAGGTATTATCTGTGTACATAGCTTATCATTGCCCCCCCCCATAGATGCCCTCCCTCCCCAGAGTTTTGTGTCCATTGGTTGTTCTTATATGCAAGCATACCAGTCCTTCGGTTGATCTCTTATCTCCCCCAGATCTCCCTACCCTCCCCCCCCGCTGTCATTTGGCAGTCTGCCTGTTGTTTTACTGTCACTATATCTATCTTTCTGTTCATTCGTTTATAAGGTTCTTTAATATCCATAAATGAGTGAGGTCATGTGGTGTTTCTCTTTCATTGACTGGCTTATTTCACTCAGCATGATGCTCTCCAATTCCATCCAGGTTACTGCAAATGATGAGAATTCCTTCCTTTTTATGGCAGCATAGTATTCCATGGTGTAGATGTACCATAGTTTTCTGATCCATTCATCTGCTGAAGGGCACCTAGGCTGTTTCCAAGTCCTAGCTATTGTAAATTGTGCTGCTATGAACATAGGGGTGCATATATCCTTTCTGATTGGTCTTTCTAGTTTCTTGGGGTATATTCCTAGTAGTGGGATTACTGGGTCAAATGGGAGTTCCATTTTCAGTTTTTTGAGGAAGCTCCATACTGTTCTCCACAGTGGTTGCACCACCCTGCAATCCCACCAGCAGTGCACGAGGGTTCCTTTTTCTCCACAACCTCGCCAACATTTGTTGTTTGTTGTTTTGTTGATGTTGGCCATTCTGACAGGTGTGAGATGGTACCGCATTGTTGTTCCCCCCCCCCCCCCCCCCCGGTTTTAAAATCTACTTTTATTGATTTCGGAGAGGAAGGGAGAGGGAGAGAGAGATAGAGAAACATCCATGAGGACAATCATTTATCGGCTGCCTCCTGCACGCCCCCTACTGGGGATGGAGCTCGCAACCAGGGCACGTGCCCTAACCTGGAACTGAACCGTGACCTCCTGGTTCATAAGTTGACGCTCAACCACTGAGCCATGCCAGCAAGGCATGAGTTACTTGTTAAATTGTGAAAGTAATTAAATAGAAGAAGGCGGTTGGGGTGGATTCACCTGAAGCTGGGTGCTGGCGGAGAGCTCTTCGGAAATCCTGGGCGGCCAGAAAGACAGACTAGCAGGACCTGGAGCCGGTGAAGCCAGAGGCGTCGCCGGAGGCAGGAATGACCAACGGAAGCCATCCTGCCTGGGGCTCGCCCTGAGAAGCCGGGCTCTTCGGAAAAGACGGCCGTGCTGGGGAAAATGGGCAGCGGCAGGGAAAGGGGAAAACCAGCAGGAGCTGGTTTGTCCCGTGACGGAAGCCGCAGGCAGGAGCCGGGCAGGCTGGGAGGACAGGACCGATCGTCCCGAGGGGTACCGAGGTGGGGCTGACTCAGCGGCACGGAGCACACACTTAGTCACTCACCTCTTTTCTTCCCCACGTTAACTGGGCCCCAAAGATGTGCGTGTGCGTGCCTGTGTGTGTGTACACAGACACACACACACACACACACACACACTCACACACACACACACAGGAGTTAGCTGAGGGTTCCAGTCGGAAGCATTCTGGCGACTTTGCAGTCTGACCTGATTTGCTCCCATCATGAAAGGTTTGGGAAACAGGACCTGGCCCTCACTCCTCACCGCCTCTAAGCCTCAGTTTACCGGTCAGTAAAATGGGGACAACCGTAGCCTCGTTCAGCCGTGGGCAAACTACGGCCCGCGGGCGGGATCCGGCCCGTTTGACTGTTCTGTCCGGCCCGCGGAGCCGAAAGAGCGGAGGGTTCTCTTCTCTCCCCTCCGCTCCTTCACCAGCAGCCCAAGAGGAGAGTGCCAGCATGGTCAGGTTGCTTTTGTTCCGGCCCTCCGGTCCAGTGGAAGAACCCATGGTGGCCCTCGAGTCAAAAAGTTTGCCCAGCCCTGAAGTTCATGGTTGCCTGGTGAGGACCCCACAGGACAGCGCATGAGACACTTGCTGGCCGGGTCAGGGGTCGTTCTTCTGCCACTACCGCTGTTTGGAGGTGACGGCGCCGTGTGAGAATCAGTCTCCTGTCACACTCAGGCAAAAGCAAAGCCCCCCGAGGCTCTACGAGAAGGGATCGACAGTGAAAGTTTGGGTGACACATGCAAACGAAGACCGAGAGGTGGCACACGGGGCAGACAATCCTCCGAGGGTCCGTGCCACCTGCGTTGGTACCATTTACCTTCGTCTTCCACACACAGGATTTCTTTCACTGTGTTGTCATTGCTTCTCATTTTCCATTCGTGACTCTAAGCTGCTTAAACCACTTCCGGCACCAGCTTTGTTTGGCTGATAGCAGTGCTGGCCGTGACAACAACTCATAAAAAGACCCGACAGCCCTAACTGGTGTGGCTCAGTGGAGAGAGCGTCGGCCTGTGGACTGAAAGGTCCCAGGTTCGATTCCGGTCGAGGGCATGTGCCTTGGTTGCGGGCACATCCCCAGTAGCGGGTGTGCAGGAGGCGGCTGGTTGATGATTCTCTCTCATCGACGTTTCTAGCTCTCTATCGCTCTCCCTTCCTCTCTGTGGAAAATCAATAAAATATATCTTTTTTAAAAAGAAAAAGAAAAGAAATGGGACTCCAACCATGCCTTTTATGCTTAAAAAGGAAAACTGTCTTTCCTCAGAGTGAGGCCGGTGCCGAGGGCTGCCAGCCCCTGGCACTTCTGTTTGCAGCGAGTGAAGCTCTGGGTGCACCAGCCGGTTGGCGGGAGGAAGGGCCGCCCTCTTCCTGCCCCGCTGCGGTCAGAGCAGGCGAGGACGGGTGCTGCCCCCGGAGAGACTCGGCTCCCGGCACATCGAGGACCGGCATAGCCCCCCCCCCCCCCGGACAACTCGTGGTTGGAAAAATGACACTGTCTGAACCCCAATGCCCTCTTCCTTTGGGGAAAGAGAATCATAAACCTACGACGATTAAAAAAAAACAAAACATTTTATTGATTTTTTACAGAGAGGAAGAGAGAGGGATAGAGAGTTAGAAACATCGATGAGAGAGAATCACCGATCAGCTGCCTCCTGCACACCCCTTACTGGGGATGTGCCCGAAACCAAGGTACATGCCCTTGACGGGAATCGAACCCGGGACCTTTCAGTCCGCAAGCTGAGGCTCTATCCACTGAGCCAAACCGGTTTTGGCAAGACGATTTTTAAAAGATGTCTTTTATATATTATTGGTTTCAGAGAGGAAAAGAGAGGGAGAGAGAAATAGAAACATCCATGCTGAGAGATAATCCATAATCAGCTGCCTCCTGCATGCCCCCTACTAGGGATGGAGCCTGCAGCCCAGGCATGTGGCCTTGATGGGAATCAAACCATGAGTTCCTTTTTTTTTTTTTTTTAAATATATTTTATTGATTTTTTGCAGAGAGGAAGGGAGAGGGACAGAGAGTCAGAAACATCAATGAGAGAGAAACATCAGTCAGCTGCTTCCGACGCTCTATCCACTGAGCCAAACCGGTTTCGGCTATATATGATATTCTTATTGATTTCGGAGAGGAAGGGAGAGGAAGAGATAGAAACATCAAAATTTGCGAGAGAATCTTTGATCAGCTGTCTCCTGCATGCCCCACCCCAGGGATCAAGCCCGCAACCCGGGCCTGTGCCCTTGACCGGGAATCGAACCGTGACCTCCTGGTTCATAGGTCACCGCTCAACCACTGAGCCAGGCCAGTGGCTCAACCACTGAGCCACCTTTTACAAGTGCCTCCGCAGGGCTATTCTTCTCCGCGCCTCCCCGCCCAGGCAGGACAGAGCCTCCCGTGCCAGGGGCTCGGGCTGGGATGGGCAGGCAGCGTGGCTCCCAGCTTACCAAGCATCACCGCGGCTTTCCCAAACGCTGACGCCAAGACTCGGCACCGCGTTTATGTATTTTATATGAAGTATGTCCTATAATTGTAAATAGATGACACATATTCTATTTTGTGTTATATATGGTACCATATATACATTTATTATACCATCTATATAGATAGCACAGCTGTCTAGTTCTGGCCTCAGACGATGGCACTCAAATCCTTCTAAGTTTTTAAAAAATATATATATTTTTAATTGATCCCATAGAGAGATCGAAACATCAGCGATGAGAGAGAATCCTTGATGGGCTGCCTCCTGCCCGCCTCCCGCTGGGGATGGAGCCTGCAACCCGGGCACGTGCCCTGGACCAGAATCAAACCCGGGACCCTTCAGCCTACAGGCCGATGTTCTACCCACTGAGCCAAATCAGCCAGGGCTCAAATCCTTGTAGAATTTTTTCCATGTAGAAACCATGTCCGTAATAGAAATCTTTCTCTTTTGTCACTTGGAGACGTTCCAGTTTCGCATTTGTGACAACTGTTAGCATGTCATTGCCACGATGCGCCTCAGTCTTAAACATCCCCTGATGGTGGTGGTTAGGTTAGGCCCTACAATACAATATATTAAGCACATGTGCGTGTTCTGTAGTTCTGTGTGTGTGTGTGTGTGTGTGTGTGTGTGTGTGTGGCTACATATAATTTATCAGTGGACGGACCATAATTAACTGGTCACATGCATTTCTAAAATAACAGCATGGTGCACATCTTTTCCTGTTCTTGGGGAAAGTTCCCCAGGAGCTGGGATTTTGGTCAGCGGATTAATATTTGTTGTCTCTCTTATGTGTTGCCAGGAGGATTACCACCACTCAGGCTGACCCGCCTCCCGGAAAGGGCTCCGTCTAAGTGTTGTGGGCATGGGCTTTGCTGACTCGGCTCTGAGGGCCCCACGGGCTCGGGTGGTGTTATTACCCACGGCCCCGGGCCTGGCTGTCAGTGAGGGCGCAGCAAATACGCCGTCGGCAGCGAGGCTCCCGGCGAGACGCACCGACCGGACGGGCGTCAGCAGCAGTGACCAGGCCGAGGCCCAGGCGACTGCCCCTCGGCGTCCTTTTTGCTTTTTATTATTATTATTATTATTAAATATATTTTATTTATTTTTTACAGAGAGGAAGAGAGAGGGATAGAGAGTTAGAAACATCGATGAGAGAGAAACACTAATCAGCTGCCCCCTGCACACCCCCCACTGGGGATGTGCCCGCAACCACGGTACCTGCCCTTGACCGGAATCGAACCTGGGACCTTTCAGTCCGCAGGCTGACGCTCTATCCGCTGAGCCACACCGGCTAGGGCGTCCTTTTTGCTTTAACATCCAAATGTTGGTGTTGGTCTTTTAAATACGTTTTTGTTGATTTCGGAGAGGAAGGGAGAGGGAGAGAGATAGAAACACCCGTGATGAGAGAGACTCACGGATCGGCTGCCTTCCGCACGCCCCACTCTGGGGATCCAGCCCCAAACCCGGGCCTGTGCCTTGATGGGGAATCGAACCATAACCTGCTGGTTCACAGATCAACGCTCAACCACTGAGCCCACCAGCTGGGCCCACAGGTTGTTCTGACTTAAAAAAAAAAAAAAACCCACACAATTGAAACCCATAAAGGCCAGTCGGGACCGTCCACCCCGAGCCCCCTGGTGGATGCCCTCCAAGTGCAGGTTCCCGGCCCCACGGACCCCCCAACGCCCGCCCCCCCACACCCCACACCCACACCCCTGCCCGCTGACTCAGGACCTCGGGGTCCGGCTAAACAAGACGCGGAGGCTGGACCGAGGTGAACGGCTTGGCTGGCAGGGGAGCAGGGGGGCTCCCCGAGGACCTCCTGCCTCGAGGGTGTCCTGGGAGCCGGGGAGCGGCTGCCCGGCCCAGCGGGTGAGCCCGGGCCCCAGGAACCCTCCTCAGGGACGGCCCCGGGCCAGTGCCGCCTCGCAGCTGCCAGCACCGCCGCCTGACTCACCGCTCACCGGGGAGGGACTTCCCGGCAAGGCCCCGGGCACCGAGAGGAACCCGAGAGGAACCTCGGCTGGAGTTTCGCTTTTACGTTCACTCACCGCTCGGCCCGACTCCCGCGTGAGCCTGTCTGTGCCGGGGCCCGGCCTCAGAGCCACCGGACCCCGAGCCCCAGGGTCCGAGGCCGCCCGCCCTCCCTCCGGGCCCCTGTGCCCCTGGGCTGGGCGCACCCTGGCTGGGGTCACCTCCATGGTGGACCCGGGGCAGACCAGGCCCCACAGCTCCCGGGACCCACCCTCTGCGGGCGGGGGTGCTGGGTCCCCCGGAGAGACTGGGGGTGCTGGGCCCCAGGGTCGTTTCCTCCTGAAAGCAGAGAAACACACACTTTCTTTGGTTCCGGTGGTTGGTGAAGCTCTTGTTGGCCCAGGAGGCCGGGGACATGTCTCTCTCTCTCTCTCTCTCTTAATATATATTTTATTGACTTTTTTACAGAGAGGAAAAGAGAGGGACAGAGAGCAAGAAACATCGATGAGAGAGAAACATCGATCAGCTGCCTCCTGCACACCCCCTACTGGGGATGTGCCCGCAACCAAGGTGCATGCCCTTGACCGGAATCGAACCCGGGACCCTTCCGTCTGCAGGCTGACACTCTATCCACTGAGCCACACCGGTCTCAGCCGTGGGTCTCCTTTTTAATAAAAATAGAAAGCAAGGGCGGTGACACGCAGCCTTGACCAACCCCACCGCCCTGGAGGAGGTGGGCTGCAGCTCCCCCCTCCCACGTGCTGCCGCGAGGACCCCCTGGAGGTGGGGGCCGAGGGGCGGGCCGGGGGCTGGCACAGACAGCAGGGAGGGGCTGCCGTGCCTGGAGCCCCTAACTCATGCCAGGCGTGGCTCTTCCACTTTGTTATTGCAAACGGTCACCAAAGTAGCATGTGCACATGGTCTCTCCTCAGACGTTCCAGGTTAGCCGCAGCTGGGGTGGCTCAGTGGCTGGCACACCGGCCTGTGGACTGAAGAGCCCCGGGTTCGATTCCAGTCAAGGGCACATGCTCTGGTTGAGGGCTCCATCCCCAGTGTGTGGTGTGCAGGAGGCAGCCCATCAATGATTCTCTCTCATCGTTGATGTTTCTTGCTCTCCCTCCCTTTCTCTCTGAAATATAAAATTAATAATAATAATAATAATAATAATAATAAAAAAATAATAATAAACCATTCTGGGCCATCTGTTCCCTGCTCACCTTGCAGGAGCGCCCACCTTTCACCGAGGAGCACACTGGGGCTCAGAGAGGCCGGCCGACTCGCCCACGTTCCCTCAGCCACGAGGGGGCCACGCAGCATCGAACCCTGGGCCAGAGAGCCCAGTCCCGTCCACGACTCCAGAGGCCACGGCGATGCTTGGCGTGGCCGGAGCCACTGCTCCCGGGAACACCCTCGGCCGCCTCGGCGTGGCTCCGGGAGCCGTGGGGCTGGGATTCTGGGAGCCCCATCATCGTGGAGGCACGCCCGCGGTCAGAGGCGTGGGAGGAGGAGGTAACCGCCGACCGGAGGACCGCTGTGCCAGCCGCACGCCCGAGAAGGACCTGCATCCAGAACACAGAGCGAACGGCTCCAGCTCGATGCCCGGGTTTCAAAGTGGTCCCAGTCCCCGTGGCGGCGTGTCCAGAGGAGACACACAGATGGCCAGGAAGCTCGTGGAGATGCTCGGCATCCCCGGTCGCCAGGGAGACAGACCTCACGGGAGGAGCGGCCGCTGACACATTCACGCCGGGAGCCGCACGCATCCGGGAAAGCGCGGCGTCAGGCGTGGTCGGTGGACCAGTTTGCACAGCCCCCGTGCCCAGCGCCCAGAGGAAGAAAGAGAGCGGTATCCGCCCCCCTCACACCCTTCTCCCCAGCATCCCTTCCCGTCCCCCTTTGGGTAGACACGACGCTGCCCTGTAAGCCATAGAGACTCCCTGTTTCCATACAGGATGGAGGAGAAGCAAAGGTGAATTATTTCGAGTCTGGCTCTGGGGTCCGACACGGTGTGTGATGCCCATCTGAGTGGCTGTGGGTGGTGGTGCATCCTCGTTACCGTGGACACGCTGGGAGGAAAGACCCATCTGCTCAGCCAGCCCACCGTCTGGGCCAGCCGTGGGCAAACTACGGCCCTTGGTCCGGATCCGGCCCGTTCAGCTGTCCTATCCGGCCCGAGGAGCCGAAAGAGCGGAGGGTTCTCTTGCTCTCCCCTCCGCTCCTTCACCAGCAGCCCAAGAGGAGAGTGCCAGCGTGGTCAGGTTGCTTTTGTTCCGGCCCTCCGGTCCGGTGTAAGAACCCATGGTGGCCCTCGAGTCAAAAAGTTTGCCCACCCCTGCCCTGGGCGCTGGGGCTGTCACAGGCTTATGCGTCCTTAGGTGGCCCGGCTGTGACATGGACCCGCCAGCACATTCCCCGGACGCAGCTCCTAGCCTCTGCCTCTCTCCCTGCCCTCAACTTCCTTCCTCCTTCCTCGCCAGCTGGTCACCGACCTGGCACCTCCCACTCTGGCGTGACCCACAAAGTGGGCACGTGGACCCCAGGCCGCCGGCATGAGTCCGGAGGGCGGGCGGGCGGGGCGGCCTGGGTGAGCTGCGTCCTGGCGGCAGAGACGAAGGGAGCCGGGCAGGGGAGGCGTGGGCTGGCACCGGGGCCGGCCCGGCCGGGAGCCCTGGGCCCTGAGTTTGCCAAGCGGCCCCAGCTGAGCAGGAACTGAGCCTGCCCGGCAGACAAGGCGTTCTTGTGGGCCCGGGCTCGCCGCCCGTGAAAGGGGCCCATTGTGCGGGCGCCGGCTCCCGGGGCGGGAGTCAGCACCGTCCCTTCGAGGGGACAGAGCGCCGGGCGCCGAGCTCCGGCTCTGGACCTCAGCCGGTGGGTGTCCTGGGCCTGCGAAAGCGTGGTGCTCGCCCGGCCGGCGGCGTGGCTCCGCGGTTGCACGTCGACCTAGGAACCGGGAGGTCACGGTTCGATTCCCGGTTGGGGCACAGGCCCGGGTTGTGGGCTCCATCCCCAGGGTGGGGCGTGCAGGAGGCAGCCGATCATTTCTGTTTCTATTTCTTTCTCTCTCCTGTCTCCCTTCCTCTCTGAGATCAACAAAACTATATTAAAAAGAAAGGGAGGGAGGGAGGGAGGGAGGGAGGGAGGGAGGGAGGACTACTCCCGGTGCCATCGCCTGCTTTTGACAATGGGTGCTCGCCCAGGTGCTTCCGACGCCCCCGGTCTGAGAGCGTGGCCCCGATGTGGTTTCAGGCCGAGGTGCAGGGGACGCAGTTGCCCTCCCTTGTCCTCAAATCTGCCTGGATTACCTGCAGAGCAAAGTTCAAAGTCCTGCCCCCCAAAACGTGGAGCAGAACGCGGCTTGTGCCCTGGCGGCTTTGCAGGGGCCACGGCTGGGCCCCGGAGCCTCTGGCTGGGGTTTGCTGGGCGGAGGTTTGTGCACAACAGCTGATCCTGAGCCGCGGTCCCCGCCTCCTGCTTCCACGTCTGCCCACGGGCTGCCGTGCTCGGCTCAGTGCGGCTCTCCCCGGCCACATCCTGCGGGTGCAGGGCACCCGGTGCCAGCCCCTCTGGCTCTGGGGGTGGGGGTGAGGGTGAGGGTGGGGGAGGGAGGGCGGAGCAGCTGTCAGCGACCACCCCCAGCCCATTTGGCCGTGCCTCGCCTTCTCAGGGTGGGAAATGCCCCCGTGCCCCGCGGTTGGCACTCCCCTGGCCGGCGGACCTGCCCCCCGGGAGGGTGACGGGCTTTGACCCGCTTCTCCTCGGAAAGGGCGGCCCGGGGTCACCGCCGGGAGCCGGGAGGGCCCCGACCCCAGAGTCCAAGTCCAGCCTCCGCGCTTCACGAGCAAAGACCTTCGCCTTCGCTTCCCCGAGCCTCAGTCTCCCAAACTGGGAAACTGGGGGGATGGGTGGGGTGGGGTGGGGGGGGGGGAATGAGAGTTCTTCCTCAGAGTGTTGTCCAGGAACGCCACGCTCCTGGACAACACTCTGAGGCCTTGGCTCGGCGCCTCTCCCGCTGTCCCTCCCGCCCGCACCAGCTCCTTGCCTTCACCTGCTCCCCCGCAGGCCTAGGAGGAGCGCACCCCATTTCCTCCAGGAAGCTCCCCGCCAGGAACGTTCCTTAGTCATCGCCTCGCCCCACCCGCCCCCTTCTCAGGAAGCCAGCGTGGGGCACGGCTTCGCACCCGCAGTCTTGGCAGCGTCTTAGCGGAAGGCACGTCCCGGGGCGGGCGGCGTGCCGTGTGGCCGGGCTGCCCTCACCTTCACCCGGCTGTGGGCTGGGCTGCGGGCAGCGAGCGGGGCCAGGTGGGAGGTGTGGCCCCATCCCTGTGGGGCGGGGTGCGCGCCCTCAGCCAGGCCCGGGCCGGAGAGAGAGCCCATCTGCAGACTCTGCAAACAACACGGCCATTCAGGACACACGAGGGGAGGGAGGGCGTGTGCCGGGGCAAGTACAGCAGGTGGA
The DNA here is from genome assembly GCA_963924515.1 of Vespertilio murinus. NCBI lineage: Eukaryota > Metazoa > Chordata > Mammalia > Chiroptera > Vespertilionidae > Vespertilio > Vespertilio murinus. The sequence continues at coordinate 4,025,490 of OZ004717.1, read as the reverse complement.
ATTACCCTGGCAATTATCACCTCCACCCGGCCAGCCACAGGGACACCCACAGGCCCGGAGAGGGGGGACGCAGGGTTAGGGGGAAGAGCAGGCTGGGGGTTTGGGGGGGGGGGGGACCAGGGCTGGCACTGCCCCAGGACTTACTGTGACCTGGAGGTCACTCCAGCTCTGCGAGTGACCCCCTCACCCAAAGGTGTGTCTCAGGAGGACGTTACCCCGCAGAGGACGTACATACGTACGTACGTACGTACGTATAGTTCACGCGGGAGGGGGCTGTGGCGGAGGGGCCCCACGTGCTGGTGGCTGCCTTCCAATGGTGAGTCCATCAGCTCCACACAGACCCTGTCCCGGGCTTGCACCACGCCAGCATGGCGCCCTCATGTAACCAGACGGACACCCAGTGCCTCGTTGCCTGCAGGATCAAGGTGATCATGTCGGTCCCCACCCAAGCCTTCCTCCTGGCAGCCTGTGCAGGGTGGGTCCTGCCCACTCGGTTGGAAGGAAACAAGGAGACAGACACTTCCGTCTGCCATGCCCTGGCCCCGTCAGCTCTCACCGCTGTCCCTGGCTGGAGCACTGTGGCGGGGACGGTCTCCATGTGGCAGATCCCTGAGGGGGCCTTGGAGCCAGAGCCATGCGCCTGGGCTCCTGACTCGGGCATTTGTTAACCACTAGAGGCCTGGTGCACAGAATGCGTAGGGTTCTTAGGCCTGGTCGATCTGTGGAGCAACAGGTGGGATGATGGGGTGCCCCCCTCGCTGGCATCTGCCTTGGCTGGCCTGGGGCCAGCAGGCAGCTCCTGCGTGGAGCGTCTGCCCCCTGGTGGTCAGTGTGCATCCTTAGTGACTAGTCTTTCCGCTGTTTGGTCAATTTGCACATTAAGCTTTTATAACATAGGACGACGTCTCCTGCCGGAAGTGGACTGGAGCCACGCTTACCAGCTCCAGGAGGCGGAGGGCCCCTGCCTCCCAGGGCTGAGAGAGGATGCAGGCAGGTGTGTCCAGCTCTGGGTCTGCTCCCCACGGGTGGCCCCTGGTTAACAGAACCTTACTCACAGCAGGTGGTCTGCGCAGGCACCTCCCTCCCCCTTCCTTTGAAAACTGGGCCGTTCTCAGGTGCTGTGGAGGTGGGAGTGGGCAAGACATGGAGGGCCATGTTGTGTAAGACCAGGAAACGGATATATATATATATATATATATATATATATATATAGAGAGAGAGAGAGAGAGAGAGAGAGAGAGAGAGAGAGATGAGGGGCCCGGTGCAAGAAATTCATGCACGTGTGTGTGTGTGTGTGTGTGTGTGTGTGTCCCTCAGCCCAGCCTGCATCCTCTCCAATCTGGGATATTCCTCTCACAATCCAGGACTGCTGGCTCCCAACTGCTCACCTGCTTGCCTTCCTGATTGCCCCTAACCACTTGTGCCTGCCAGCCTAGCCTGATCACCACCTAACCACTCCCCTGCCAGCCTGATTGCCCCTAACTGTCCTCCTATGCAGGCCTGGACAACCCTAAGTACCCTCTCCTGCAGGCCTAGTCCCCCAAGTGCTCTCCCCTGCAGGCCTGGGTCCCTCCCAATTGCCCTTTCCCTGCAGGCCTGGGTCCCTCTCAACTGCCCTTTCCCTGCAGGCCCAGTTGACCTCAACTTCCCTCCTCTGCAGGTGTGGTCACCCCTAACTGCCCTCCCCTGCAGGCTTGATTGCCCCCAAATGCCCTCCCTTGCAGGCCTGGCCCCTCCCAATGGTTCTCCCCTCCTGGCCATCTTGTGGTGGCCATCTGTGTACACATGGAGGCAGCCATCTTGTGTGTTGGAATGATGGTCAATTTGTGTATTACTCTTTTAGTAAATAGGATATTTCTCACTGAGGACATTTTTTTCCATTGCTTTTTTTTTTTTTTTTTTTTAAGAGAGTGGGAGAGGGAGAGACGAGAGAAATAACGATGTGAGAGAGATACATTGATTGGTTGCCTCCCCCCATGCCCCTGGCCAGAGCCTGACAGGTATCGAACCTGGGACTCATCTGTCCGCAGGCCAATGCTCTATCTGCTCTCTCTCTACCCCCACCACCCGGCCCGGGGAGCCCTGGTCTTTTCCAACCGGAGGAGGAGAGGGCAGCTCACACAACGGCCTGATGGCGGACGTTTGGGATCAACTGAGAATATGTTTATTTAAAAGCAATTTTAAATATTAAAAAAAAGTAGAAATGAACACATACAGTACTGACAAAAAACACTGTCACATTAAATACACGTGAACGGACGCGAGTACTGGCGTCCGGGGGAAGTGTCGGGTGGGAGCTGGGGTTTGCCGAGTGGCCCGCGGAGGCTATACATCAGGCTGGAGTCCTAGGCAATAAAAAAATAAATAGCATCGCTGTTCAACAGGAAAATAAGACACGCTCTTCGCAGAACACACCGTTCCCCTCCCGGGGGGGGGGGGGAGAGGGAACTCATTAGCTATTTTTCCCCATACCTTCAAAATACTATCTCATGTACAAAACGGCAGAGAGTGGCTCACGGAGATTCGGAAACAATGATCAAGATTTCAACTCAACGAAGACCGGCACAGGGGCCCCAGGGCCAGCGAGCCGGAGCGAGCCCCGATTCCCGGTGGAGAACAGGGACAAGCCGGGAAGGAGGAAAGGGGTGGAGACCGCGTTCACGTTGCTGGGGAGGGGAAGAGCAGACATGGGGTCCCAGTCGTCTCAGACATCTAGTGTGTGTGTGTGTGTGTGTGTGTGTGTGTGTAAGAAACCAGTTACTGTGAGATCAGTTAAAATACTGTAGACTGCAAAGATGAGTTTTTTAACACAACTGAAAACGCGGGACCGAACGGGGACAGTAGGGACCTGGGAGGGTGACCTTCTGCCCTGACACGAGCGTGGCCTACCACGGGGTTTCCTAGGCCAGCGGCTGCCCAAAGCTCTCTAGGTGACCGTGTGCGCGGAAGTGAATGCACCGGCGCCGGGCATGACGGTCTAGGACAGCTTCCCTAAGGGTCCGGGAGGGATTGTGCTTCTGGGAAACGGACACGCCTCACTGCCAGGATTACCTGCGTGAGAACGCCGCCTCCTGTGCGGCTGGCCGACAGAGCAGAGGAAGCAAATGCAATGGCAGGAGGACACCCGGGCCCCGGTCAGGGCTCAGCCCCGGCGGTGGGAGCAAACCCGCCGCATTCTCTTCAAACTCCCGGCTCACGAGGAAGGCCGGGCGACCCACACATGGTGGAGAGGGAAACCATCAGGGCCCCCGGGGGACAGACTTCCCACGTGGGGCCACAGCGGCGCCAGGGCCTCGGGGATGGGCTGACCTGAAGGTGATGTGTCCACGGGACAGGGCCTGGGGCTGGGGACGTCCTACGATGGGGGTTTAACCAAAAGCCGGGAGGAAGAAAAGGTCGGTTTCAGCACCTGGTTCTACGGCGGGGAGACCGAGGGCAGGGTGGCTTCTAACCCGTCCTCCTCTTGACTGACCTCTGAGGGGGGTTTACACGTCAAAGACAGAGCTCCGAACAGAACAGAATGTGAATCGACGCACGGGATGCTTGCACACACACACACGGGGAGGACGCTAATTCATAACAGGACGTGGAGAGCCACACGCGTGAGAGGAAGCCACGGGGCTGACTGGACACAAACATCGTCGCAACCTTATCATCTCTGCTTTTAATGGCAATCAGGTTGGAGCGGGCAGGCCCCCGGCTCCGCACGCTCCTCTAGGGAAGGCTCCGGAACGCGCGCGCGTGCGGCGAGGAGGCGGCCGCCCGCTCCTGGCGGCCCCCAGCGTCTGTCCGGGTCGTCACAAAGGCTACGTCATCGTTGCATAATGAGGTAACGTCTCAGGGGCGGGCACTGCTCCCCGGACGCCTGCATCCGCTGGCCGGCCTGCACGAGGGGTGGCCCGGCCGGGCCTGTCCTGCCGAGGGCCGCACTCCCGGTGAACCGAGCGCTGGCTGTCACGATGCCCGGCGGGCGGTGGAGCTGTAAACTGAACACGGGCTGCGGGTGGCCTGCCGGAGCTCAGAGTCTCCCCGGAAGCCAGGCCGTGCTCGCTCAGTGACCGCAGGACCCGGTCCGCGCTGAGACCGCTGCCGTGTGCGGAGCCGGCGGTCCCCAGGTTCCTGCTCGCTTGGAAAACGGCACAGAGAGAGATGGAAGTGCTAGACGCCGGGGCGGCTTTGGCAAACCAGGAAGACGCCGGTCCCGGGCTCCCACTAATACTGGCGAAGGCGGAAGATAACAGGGCGTTTATTTACAAGACACACGGCGCCGCGCGGTCCCGCTCCGTAACAGCAGCTATATACACGCGCGGGCGCGGGGCGCCGGGGGCGGCGTCAGCCGCGAAGGGCATGGGCAGTCTCAGGGTCTCCTCCTCGCTGGTCGCTAGTCGGACAGGATGTGGACGAAGGACACAGGAAAGACCCCTTTCCTCTCGGGATCTCCCTCGATGTGGCCGATCTGTGGGGGGAAGCGAGAGGCGTCAGGTGGAGGCAGGCCGCTGGGCGCGGAGACGACCGACCGCGTGGCAGTGACAGTCGCAGAACACGCGCTCCACGCTCGGCACTTTGGCGTGGCTCCCACTTTGCCCGCTGGCAGCCCACGAGAGTCCTCCCTGCCGACAGGAAGGGACCCGGAGAGCACCAGGCTCAGAGCGAGACGCCGGTCAGAGAGACAAGCACCACACGGTCTCTCGCACTGCGGGAATCGAATGAACAAAATCAACAAAACAGACACAGATTGCCGAAACCGGTGTGGCTCAGTGGTAGAGCGCCGGTCTGCGGACTGAAAGGTCCCGGGTTTGATTCAGGTCAAGGGCATGTACATTGGTTGCGGGCACATCCCCGGTGAGGGGGTGTGCAAGAGGCAGCTGGTTGATGTTTCTCTCTCATCGACGTTTCTAGTTCTCTATCTCTCTCCCTTCCTCTCTGTAAAATATCAATAAAATACATTAAAAAAAAACCAACAAAACAGACGCAGACTCAGAGCGGAGAGCAGGCTGGCAGCTGTCCGAGGGGACGGCTGGAAGGGGAAGGGGAAGGGACAGAGCAAACACATCAACAAAACACTCACAGGCACAGACCCCAGCGTGGTGACGCCAGAGGGAGGGAGGGAGGGAGGCGAAGAGGCAGAGGGGGTGGAGGAGGTTGGAGGTGGTGGAGGGAGATTTGGCTCGGGGTGGTGGGCGCCCAGGTGGGGGAGGAACCAAGAGGCCTCAGGCATGAGAAACAGAATAAAATGTGTGTTCTTAGGGGGCTCACCTACTTTCCCTCTGGGCAAGCGGGACACAGCTGGCTAGCCTCCCGTCTGGACCACGGGCTACAACACCCCTCCCTCGGCTGGGGAGGCAGAGAACGCCCCGCCCCAGGGGGCTGCTTTGGCCCGCCCCCGTTTCCCGGGCACCGAGGGGGAGATGCCGAGAGGCTCCGGAGCACTGTGGCCGGCAGGCTCCCTGGCTGCCGCCTGAGCTCGGCAGAAGCTTCTACCTTACGGCCCTGGGAGCTGATAACTGGGTGGCGGGGGTGGAGGGGAGAGGCCCGTCGTGGGAAACGTAACAAGACCTGCACGCCGGCTCCCATGACAGACAGAGGGCAGGGGCTGAGAGCCGGCCAGGCCACCGGTCGGTCCCTCCGTGACGGCCCGCAGCTCAGAGGGCCGGGAGCACGGCTGTGTCCAGCCCACGGCAGCCGAGCACGCAGGCTCGGGACCGGCCCTGCCCACTGGCCTGCCCCGTGCCTCAGGCAACGTGCTTCCCGGAGCTCTGGGTTCCCATCGGGACAAGGGGGAGGACCCCCCTGGTGTGACCTTGGCTGAAGCTCGCCCCACCTGAACCCCCTGACCCACAGCTGCTCTGGCAGGCGACCTGGGGGCAGAAGGTCCCCACCAGGAGGGCAGGGTCCCGGGGCGCAGGGCGCCCGAGGGAAGGAGCTGGAGGGACTGCCCAGAGGGGTACGTACCCACCACTCCTGGTCCTCCTCCCCCGTGACGACGATCACCTCGCCCTCGACGAAGGTCAGCTCGTCATCATTGTCCGCCTGGCAGTCGTAGATGGTCTTCACGCGCCGCACCTTGTTCTTCCCCTGTGACACGGGGCGGCGGTCAGCGGCCGGGCGGGCCAGAGGGAGCCGAGGGCTCGCTGGCCGTGGGCAGGGCCGGGACCCCCTCGGGCCTCCGTTTCTCCGCTGGGAACGGCGGAGCAGGTCTGCCGTGGGCTCCGTGGACCCAGGCATCTCAAGGTGCCCCAGCCCGGCCCTTCCCCTGGGAACACGGGGAGCCTGGCCGGGGCGAGCGGGCATCGCCCACCATTTGCACCGCGAGGGCAAGGGGCGGTGTGGCTCCACCAGGGACACAGCACTTCCCCCATCCCCCCGCCACATCCCCTGCAGGCCAGGATGACGCAGAGTCTAAAACTGGATTTGGGAAGCATGAGGCAAAGAGAATCTGCAGCTTCCGCTGCTCGATGCGCAGCGCGCACACCCTTCCCGGCTTCCGGCGTCGGCAGCCGGCACTTCCCTATCGTTCTCAAGTGTGACCGGCCGGACCCGGGCTCTGGTCTGTGCAGCGCCCCGTTCTTGGCAAACAGGAAGATGGAAACAGGGAAGTGACCCCCAGGGGCCGCGTTGGGCACCCAGCGCAGCGGACAGTTAGTAACGAAGAGGGCGGCTTTCCTGCCGGTGCCCCGGTGTCTCCCGAGGAGGCCCCGCCGACCCCGCCGCTCCTCCTGCATGAGTCACCCCCCCCCCGACCCCCCACACACCCCCCGGCTTCGGACCCACCGTGTTGATCTTCCTGGGCAGCGGCACGGGCATCTCGGGCAGGGTGGGCGTCAGGTCGCCGGCGTCCTCGGAGGCCTGCTTCTGGACGGGGTCCCGGGCCGGCAGGCTCGGGGCGAGGTCCAGGGAGTGGGACTTGGGGGCGCCGTCGGCGGGCGGGGCCTTGGGCAAGGCCTCCCCCGGCGGCGCCTTGGCCAGCAGGTCCGCCAGCTGCGGCTTGGGGGGCAGGTCCTTCATGTGTGGCTTGGGGGGCAGGTCTGAGAGGTGGGGCTTGGGGGGCAGGTCGCCCAGCTGGGGCTTGGGGGGCAGTTCTCCCGGCTTCGGGGGCAGGTCTCCGATCTGGGGCTTCGGGGGCAGGTCTCCAGGGGGCTTCTGGGGCAGGTCTGCCAGCGGCGCCGGCTTCTGGGCGCCTTCGGGCGGGACGCTGGCCTTGTCCAGGGAGAGATGGTGGCTGGTCTCGGTCTTCCGGAGGGCCACTGCGGGACGAGCCAAGGGGGGGGTCACGGGCGGACAGGTGTGTGTGTGTGTGTGTGTGTGTGTGTGTGTTAAACAGACAAGAGCGGAAGCGGGAAGCCTCCCACGTCACAACTCCCGTGTCACGTTCAGTGACGTCAGGAAAGGATGTCCGAACGAGGCCACAATGAAAACCCACAACCACGAACAACGCAGACGAGAAAGAGTCGGAAAGTGCAGAGTTAAGTTTCCAGAAGTCGGGCACCTAACTGTAGCCTCTGCATATGTTTTCTTATATTTCTTTTTTTTTTTTTTTTTTTTTTTAATAAATCTTTATTGCTCAGATTATTACAATTGTTTCTCCTTTTTCTCCCCCATAGCTCCCTTCCACCCGATTCCCACCCCACCCTCTGCCCTTACCCCCTCCCCCATCATTGTCCTCATCCATAGGTTATACAATTTTAATCCAGTCTCTTTCTGCACCCCACACCCCTTCACCCTGATAATTATCTATCCACTCCCTTTCTTTGCCCCTAATTCTATTATATTCACCAGTTTATTCTATTCCTGAGATTTTTAATTCACTTGACCTTCTTCCTCTTCTTAAGTAATACCTTTCAGCATTTCATATAATACTGGTTTGGTAGTGATGAACTCCTTTAGCTTTTTCTTATCTGTGAAGCTCTTTATCTGCCCTTCAATTCTGAATGATAACTTTGCTGGATACAGTAATCTTGGTTGTAGGTTCTCCCTATTCATCACTTTGAATATTTCTTGCCACTCCCTTCTGGCCTGCATGGTTTCTGTTGAGAAATCAGCTGATAGTCTTATGGGTGCTCCCTTATAGGTAACCAACTGCTTTTCTCTTGCTGCTTGTAAGATCCTCTTTTTGTCTTTTACCCTTGGCATATTGATGATGATGTGTCGAGAAGAATTTTTCTTTGGATTCCTCTTGTTTGGGGTTCTGTAGGCTTCCTGTACTTGTAAGTCTATTTCTTTCACCAGGTGAGGGAAGTTTTCTGATATTATTTCTTCAAATATGTTTTCAGTATTTTGCACTCCCTCTTCTTCTGGCACCCCCATAATTCTGATGTTGGTGCGCTTGCAGTTGTCCCAGAGGCTCCTTACACTATCTTCAACTTTCTGGATCCTCTTTTCTTCTTCCTTCTCCAGCGGAGTGTCTTTTGGCTCTTTGATCTGATTCTTGTGTTCTTCCATTCTGCTGTTGGATCTCTGCATAATATTTTCCAATTTAGTCAGTTTATCTATACTTTTTAGTTGGGTCTCATGGAGTTTATCGAGCTTTTCTAGGATATTGTTGCATAACCTTAGAACCGTAGTTCTGAACTCTATATCCTCCATCTCTTTTGTTTGAGATCTGTTTCCTTGTCTCGGCATTATCACTATTTTTCAGAGTTGGTAGGATGGCTTTGTGTGTTTGGTGTCCTATATAGCACAGTGGATCAACCTCCTCAGTTACCTGAGGTAGACACTCTTGGTGATCCCCTTTGTGGACTGCGTGCACAGCCTTGTTGTAGCTAAGTCTCTATTGTTGTGAATTGACCTTCAGGCCAATTGGATGTGGGTATCAGCTGTGTCTACTCTGGGATAACTTCTGTATTGGAGACAGTCTTATAGGATCAGACTTGAAAAACTGCAGAAGCCTCTGCTCAGCTTGGATGGGGCGGAGTCTCAGGGCTGAACTGACAGTCTTGGCTTCTGCCCTGCCCTTGTGCACTCGCCTGAGTTTCCGCCTGACCGGCCCAGGTTCCCCAAGCAAGAGCGTGGGTGCCGCAGGGGCTCACCCGGACTTGGGCTGGTCTCTGTAGTCTGGAGCTTCTGACTCCTTCCGCTACAGAGAGGCCGCCATCTTGTACATAGAGGCAGCGGCAGCCTCCGTGGTCAGACTGGAGCTTCTGACTCCTTCCACTACGGAGAGGCTGCCACCTTGTACAGAGAGGCGGCGGCAGCCTCCGCGGTCAGACCTGGAGCTTCTGACTCCTTCCGCTCCGGAGAGGCGGAGAGGCGGCGGTCAGACCTCAGCGCGTACTTGCTCACGCGCGCGAGTCTGTAGACCCTGCAGACTGCGACTGCGACTCCCGGTCCCCGGTCTCTGAGTCTCTGAGTCTCTGGGTGCCTTTCTCTACAGTCCAGACCACCCGTATGAACCTGGGACCATGGAATTTCAGCCGGGGCTGGGTTCAGTGCAGTCGGAAAGGGTTCCGTGCAATCGGGGATTCCTCCCCTCCCGCCAGGCAGGTATTCGGCGGCCGCGTGAGCGAGCGTCTCCCTACCTCAGTGCTTTTCGGCTCCCAGTCCGATCCGTGAGCCTCTCTCTTTCTTTCTAGTTGTAGCTATTCCACTCCGCCAGCTTTCCTGACGTTTTGGTGAAGTCCTTTTTGATTTTAGTTGTTTTTTTAATTAAATTGTTGATGAGGCGGCAGCTTAGGAGACTGCCTAGGCCGCCATCTTGGATGTTCTCCTTATATTTCCTTTTTGACTTTTTAGTGTATTTCCCATACACAAAACTTCTGCCTGCTTCCATCTATGTGCAGTTTTAGCAGGAATATTTGCCAGTTGCCAAAACCGGTTTGGCTCAGAGAATAGAGCGTCTGCCCGGGGACTGACAGGTCCCGGGTTCGATTCCGGTCAAGGGCACGTACCTTGGTTGCAGGCACATCCCCAGTGGGGGGTGTGCGGGAGGCAGCTGATGGATGTTTCTCTCTCATCGATGTTTCTAGCTCTCTATCTCTCTCCCTTCCTCTCTGTAAAAAATCAATTATTTATATATATATATATATATATATATATATATATATATAGTATTTGCCCGTTGATAAAAATCCCTTAGTGTCAGTAGGAAGAGGTTTCTCCTCCCCGCCCTTCATCCCGGTCACGTTTTGGGGAGAATAAACATGATGACAATAAACCAGAAATGGGGCCACAACGTCTACCCTGTCTGCAACTCATTTATTTCCCGCAGAAGAGGGTGGGTGACGTCTAAGTCAGTTCCTCCTCTGCTCTTTGGCGCCGGGGACCCTCCCACCGCTCCTGGCACAGCTCTGTCCCGTAGAACTGAGGACCGAGGACACGTCTCCGCGTCCAGCCGCACCACCTCCTTTCCGGCGGCGTGACCCTGGACAGCCACCCCCCTCTCTGTGCCCCGCCTCGCTCCCTGCCAACACGGGAGTTCCTCTACGCGGAACTGGCCGGCGGGAGCTGGCAGCCCTCGGCGTCCCACGAGGGCATCCTCCTGGCCCTGCCAGCCAGGCCTCCGGGGCCAGTCAACAGGGCTCAGCGAGAACACAGCTGACCAAGCGCGCTGAGCGAGCCAACAGAGAAGCTGTCACCCTAAGAATCCAACTCAGTCAGAGAGACAGCTGTAAAATTAAAAATAATAATAATAATAAAAAAGGAAGGAAGACACAGCCTCAATTTGTAACTGTCACGAGCTGTCCTGTGGCCGTTTCCCCTCTAGCCTGCCCAGCCCCTCGCTTCCGAGGGAACTCAAACCCAGGGGCCCCGAGCCTCAGGGATGGGGCTCAGCCCGAAGTCCAAGCAGGACTGTCAGACCCCTCTCTGAGATGGAGTAAAGAAGTCTGAGGCAGGTGGGGGAGGGGGAACCTGGGGGATCCCAGCAAGGGAAGCCTTGCTGTAACGTGGCCACACTTTTGGGAGAACAGACACTGTTAGTGCTGGGGCCGCCATCACCCTCAGAGCACGCACCCCGATCCTAGAAACCCTTCCCGGAGCAGAGGTCCGGGCGGGGCACCGAGAGGCCTGTGCTAGAATAGAATGTCCAGCCCGGCACTGTCCATGGTGAAGAACACTCAAAAACTGTGTGACAACTAAGTAACAGGCTTCACACATCCTGGCACCGGACAGGGGAACACCGCGCAGACAGGAAGTTACCTGTTCCGCCAATGGGTTTTATTTACCGTGTGAGACGTTTCTGATTTATCGGGCCACCAACATCCGTTTAAACGGGAACTCATGGAAAGCACAGAAAAGCGAGTGAAAGGACGGACCCCCCCAGTTCATCCTGGCTGTCTGCACCCTCGGTGGATTTTATTTCCTCCCTTTTGCTCACCTATATTTTTAAAATCCCCTGGAATGCTCCTTTTATACACATATGCCACTTTTGCAGCAGAACTGTACAGTATTATTTCATGCGGAGCTACCAACGAGCGCAGTGAGAAAGGAGACCTTACCTTTCTGAGGTAGTTTAGGCAGAACTCGTGGGCCAAGGGCAGACTTTGCGGAACCGGTGCTAATTAATGAAAAAAATAAATCATTGAGGACCTAAAGTGTTTGTAATGTCGGCCGTGATCGGTCACTCAAGGAAATCGGGTGCTGAGCTATCTAAAACCCTCGCCAGACCTCTTTGGCAAAAGGATAGTCTAGTTCCCATCAGTCCAAGTTGGCCCGGCTGGGAGGGTGTTTGGAATGGTTCTGTCTAACTCCTCCTCCTCCCAAGCCTTTCCCCAGGGGCACCGTGGTGAAAGCCGCTGGGTCCCGTCCCCGGCGTGGCACCCAGAGGTGACCCCGCCGGCCCCGCTGCCAGAGAAGGAGGCCGTGGTGACCGGCAGAGGCCCCGAGTGAGGCTGGTGGTGGTGGACGTGGAAACCCAGACCCAGCTCTGCTGGGCTCAGAGCCCTCGTCCTCCTGAGGCAGTGTTTCCCAGAGTGTGGTACGCGTACCCCCAGGGGCACGGGGAGAGTTTGGTGGGGGTTCGAGTTGCACCGGAGTTTGGTGGGGATATGCACTGCGCCGTGCTTAGCTGCGCCTAATTCTACGTTCTCATGAGTCAAGTCAAGACAGTCTTGTGAGGCGTGAGATGGTCCGGTGTGCAAATACATGTTATTTATAATATAACTTTTACTTATATTTTATTGTGAATAATTTTATTTTTCGTTTATTATTTTGTAGATGTAGCAAAAAATAAAAAATAAATATATTTTGATTGTTATTAAAATACACCCTCCTTTTTTTTTGACGAGGGGAACTCAGCATTACGAAAATTATAGAAGGGGTGCCCATATGCCAAAAGTTTGGGAAACACTGGCCTAAGTGACCTCCCGGCCCTGAGCCCAGAGGGCAAGCACCAGGACCCGAGGACCTCTGTGAAAACGGAAAATGAGAACTCGTTCCGCAGACTGCCTCAGGGACACGAGGGCCGTCCCGCCTGGCGCCCCGACGGAGGACGCCGTCCGCTCCCGCCCGGCCGGCAGCGCCAGGCCCACAGCGCGGGCCGCTGGGTGGACCGTCACCGACGCCCGTCTCTGTGCCGCCCCCGCGGGCTTACCTCGCCTGCTGAGACAGCCCCTCGAACTTGTTTGTGGTCTTACTGGACGAGGACGGACCCATGTCGTTACCTGCAGGGAGAGGAAACGCCGGACGTGGCAGCCTCCGACAGACACGGCACGTGGGGACGTGGGTCTGGCAGGCAGGCACCCTGAGGTTCCAGAAGGACTGGAAAGACTGACCACGGCCACCTGCTTCCCGTGACCACACCGTGTCCCAGCGGTAACCCAGCAATGGCCGCTACCGGTCCCTGAGCGCCTACTGTGCGCAGGCTCTGTGCCCACTGCTCACAGTAATCCTTCCTGGGACACATGACCCAGCCTTCCACCCTCCCCCTGTGTCTCCACAGGAGGAGACTCAGTCAGGCCCCAGGCCGATAGCTGGTGAGGGTCAGAGCTGGGACACGAGGCCAAGCAGCCCACATGCAGGTCTGCACTAAAGCACCACTGCCCATCCCCACCAGGGCTGGCAGGGGGCGGGGCTGGGCCTCCGGACAGAATGTTCTCTGGCCACTGAGGTGACCTCCATCCTCCAAAGACATTGTGTGTTCATGTCTCTGTCCCTCAGCCCTCTGTCCCCCCTCCCTGTGGCACCTGTCCCCCCTGTAGCAACCTGTTCCCCCACAGCACCTGTCTCCCCCACAGTACCTGTCTCCTCCCTGCAGCATCTGTCTCCCCCCCCCCCATAACACATGTCCCCCCTGTGGCATCTGCTCACAGGAGGGTGCAGGGTGCGCAGCCGCAGCTGGACAGGCCGGTTTAGAATTCCATCCGCGCCGCTGACCGGCGGGTCTGAGTGGGCTACGTGGCCTTTGGCACCAACCTCCCCCCCTGACTTCCGGGCGACCTACCCCAGGTGACCGCGCCTTTGCCGGAGGGCCCGTGAGGTAGAGGGCTGGGAGGGTCCGACAGCGTTCTCTTGTGCCCGGGCGGCGGCGGCGGGGGCCGCTTCTTGGACAGCGTGGAGGTGCCGCTGCCGGAGGACTGCATGCCGAGGGGGAGCGTGGACGGCGGGCCGGGGGGACCTGGAAGGCACCAAGCGGGCAGGAGGGTTAGCCCGGGCTCATCGGACAGCCCGCGTGCGGTCCCTCTCACGCCGACGGTGGCCCGACACCGGGAGGGTCGGAAGCGCAGGCCCGCGGTGGCCACGCCCGCCAAGCCAGCGACGCACAGACAGGGCTTCTGAACACGGCTGGTGAGAAGCAGGGCAACAAGGAAAGGTGAGTGTGTGTCTTTAAGAAACAGGATGCCAGCCAGCATGACGTGCCGAGGCACTGAGATCACTTAGGTATGAAGGGGAAACAGAAGACACAGCGAGTCGCTGGAATCATGGCGGAACCCGAGGAGAAGGTGCCATCAGTGAAATCACTGAGCCACAGAACAGGACTCTTCTCTCTGCCACGGCATTTCTGTTAAGTCAGTAAACTTGGCCTAAGTTTTCCTTTTAAGACATTTTTACTGATTTTAGAGAGAGGGGAGAAGGAAAGAGAGAGAGAGAGAGAAACATCCACCCGCTGCCTCCTGCCTGCCCCTTACCAGGGATCGAGCTGGCAATCCAGGCAAGTGCCCCCTTAGGCTCACAGGAGGATGCTCAATCCAACTGAACCACGCTGTCAGGGCCTGCGTTTTTTCTTTCTTTTTTTTTTTTAATGACTTGTGTACATAATGGAGGATGCTAAGATAAGAAGAATCACTCAGAAGAAAAAATAAAAAAACTCCTTTTCCTTCTAATTCTGATTGTTGTTCTGGACCTCATAAACCACCTGTCACATTAGAAACCTCAATAGGTTACACTGATTTCTATAGATTTAAGAAAAGACTCAAGTTCCTTCAGAGACAAAGACAGGATAGCAGTCATCTTATGAATATCACACACACACACACACACACACACACACACACACTACTGCAGCCCTGCCCTTGCCTGAAGCTTTTACTTTTCCAAAGTGTCCGTATAGGCTATTGCCCTTGATTTTCAAAAAGACCCTGCAAAGTATGTGGGTGGGGAATTACGGCCCCCCACGGGGCAGCCAGAAAAGTGGGGACCTGGAGACGTCAGGGTGACAGGCACACGGGGCGAGCTGGGACCACACCCCAGGTCTCTGGGACAGGGAGGTGCTCACCCCCTCCCACGAAGCTGCAGGTCCCCAAAGCCAGGGCAGCAGCGAGTGCTGGGTGAGGAAGTGCAACTTCCTCCTGGAAATAAATGGGGCCTGGATGGTGGGCAGCTACTTCATCTCTATCGCCACCTAGGGTCACGTTGCGGCACTGCACCTGAAAGGTCACTCAATGGGTTCCAAGTGTGCAGGTGAGTTCAGGGGCAAAGCCGAGCCTCAGGGGTCATCATTTCAACGGGAAGAGACTGTGTTCCTCACGCCATGCCAGCCTTTCTTCCCACCAGCGAGGGCGTCTGTGAGGTCGGCTTTGTTTACGTGCCCACGGCCTGTCTCGCTCACCAGGTTCTGGTGTACAGCAGGCTGGATCCAGTAAGTTAACAGTGAACTAGAGGGTGAACAGTTTGAATTCAACCTCCCCCGATAAGGCTCCGTCTTCAAAAACCAGGAAATCTATCCACTCAAATCCAGAAAAACTGTGCATAAGTCATTCAACTACATATAATTCATTCCTAGAATCGCAACCAGCACGCCTGTCAAACCTCCCCCTCCACCCCTGAGTCCTCTGGAGCTCCCCGTCCCGAGCCCACGGCCGGGAGTCTCCCCCGCCACCTGAACCCACCTTCGTCCCGCAGCGCCGTCAGACCACGGCCCAGAGCGGGGGCGCCGCCAGGCCCTGCAGGGAATCGGCGGAGGGGCTCTGCCCGGCTCTCGGGGCCGCCACAGCCTCCAGCTTCTCTGCCGGGGAGGCAGCACGTCCCTTCGGCGGGAGCATCCTCCCTGTCAGGCCGGCTCAAAGGTCATCTCAGCACGCCTCCTGGGACCCAGCCCTCCGCCCGGAGCCACTGCTTTTATCTCCGAACTCCCACGAGGACCCACGTCACTAGCTGCCCTGCCAGCTTCCTCAGGGCCAGATCCACGGCCTTTCTCCGCCGCCCGCATGTTCCGGGCGAGGGCGGGTCTGGGGCTAAGTCAGGTGGATTCCTCTCCAGTGTCCTCATACCTCTGGTTGTTGGCAAAACAGAAACCCAGGTCTTCCTCTTCTTAGGGGAGACCAACTAAGATGCAAGTTATTCAAAGGAAACCGAGACCCAGAAGAGGACTTAAAACTCCCTGACAATCTCGGTGTAACGTCAGTATTCTAACACGCCGCCCAATGTGACGACACAGGCTGGACCTGTACATCCGTGGACAGTGCGAATGGCCATTTCCCCATGGTTTTCACCGTATAGCGCTTAAGAGTAGAAATTTTGTTACTTTAAAGCCATGCTTGGCAAACTGCGGCTCTCGAGCCACATGCAGCTCTTTGGCCCCTTGAGTGTGGCTCTTCCACAAAATACCACGGCCTGGGCGAGTCTATTTTGAAGAAGTGGCGTTATAAGAAGTTTAAGTTTAAAAACGGCGCACAGGGGGCGGGAGCGGCACAGCGAGAGGCGTCTGCTCACTTAACTCGCGGCTCTGACTGCGTCCCGCGGGCCTCCCACCGCGGAGGGGGCAGCCAGCGCGCCTGTCCAGGCTCCGGGACGGCCACAGGGGCCCGGCGTCTTCCGCTGCTGACAGCTCTGCCCTCGGCCCGAGCACAAGAGGGCTTTGCTCGGAGGCAATGAAGTCAGACGTCCCTGCATTTAGATGAGGCAGCTGGAGTTCCCGGAAAATATTCCTGAGCGGGATTCAGAGCGATTCCACGGTCCCCCCCAGCCCTGGGATTGGCGGGGACTTGAACTTCATTCAGTGGCTGCCTCCGCCTCCCCCTTCAGAGCCGGCCTCCCGGCCACGGCAGGGACCTCCGCCAGCAGAGGCCTCGGGGGGATGTGCCCCGGGAAGTGGGCAGCCGAGTGACCCAGGCAGGACATCCTCGCTCTAATGTTAATGTGTCTATCGGCTCAACAGAATGAAACGGGGAAAAGTAGCCGATCTTCAACAACGTCCACTAAGAACTCGCTCGAAGCCTGAGCGAGGGGCGGGACACAGCTCACGTTTTGGGTCTCTTCAATTTCCCGAGAAGGCAGGCTCCTGCATCTCACCAGGCCGAGACCCTGCTGTGGAGTTTCCGCCCAGGTGAGTAGCAACAGCCGGGGGCGAAGGCCCAACCCACCGTTAGTGACTGACAGGGGACTTGGGACATGCCAGCAAACCGCTGCCGGCTAGCCTTCTGGCTCCTGCGTGCGGTCACCGAATGGCCACTGGTCATCTTCGATGAGCACCGTCCGCACCAGAGCCTCCGTTTCCCTTTCCCCGTTATTTCGTGATCCGCGAGGCCACCCGGGGTCTCTAAGAACACAGCTCCCATTGATGACGCTCTCTCAATGGAGAATGAGCTCCGAACAAACACCGTCGTGAATAAAGCTCACATTTCCCAGAAAATGGCCCCAGTGTGGCTGCCATAGGCCCGCATTGTGCGCGGGGCGGCCTGAAGCTGCGTGAGCCGCTGCGCTGGCCATGCAGGGGGGGCCTGGCTGAGAACACACCGGGCTCCGGCCGGGGCCCCTCGGCCTCCCCGCTGCCTGCCCCTTGGATGTGGGCCTCTCTGGGTCTCAGCTGTCCCCATCCCCGTGGGGGACACACCGGACTTCCTGTGCAGGAGGGTCTCTGTGGACCCAGGGGCACAGCACAAGCACAGGGGCACAGGAGAACAAGGCGGAGGCCCGGGCATCAGCCCGGCGGGGGCATCCGGCACGCCTGCCCAATCCCCTCCCCGGGGGAGGATCCTGCCGCGGGCCCTGCCTCATCCGAGAACGACAGGAGGGGTAGATCACACAGGGCCCGCTTGGCGTCCTCACAGCCCAGCGCGTAGGCCCCTTACTCAGCGTCTCTGAGCCACTGTCTCCCCGTCCCCACGACGCAGCCACTGTCGCACCCACCCCATCGCGAACAGGAAACGGAAAGACAGACTGGGTTAGGGCCTCCAGGGTAAGCAATGCTGCCGCCACACCGTCTTCAGAAGAGAGGCATGCTGGTCTACAGGAGAGCCACTTGTACGTAACAAAAACCCTCTTACGGAAGAGCCCAGGTCTTGGGCCCCCTGTGGACCTTGGATGGAACCTCAACTCTTACCACTTACCAGCTACGTGACCTTGACAAGCCCCTCTACCTCCCTCAGCCTCAGTTTCCACATCTGCAAGATGGGCACAAGGAGCACACCCCAGCCAGGACTGCCGGGAGGCTCACACAGAACGCGTGAGGCGTGCCCACCACGCCGTCTACCTGGCTGCCGGTGCTGCCACCCACGCGCCCCTGGCAGTTCCACCTCCCGGCTGGGCGGCTCCTCGCCCCCAGGATGGAGCCATGAGGCCCTTTCTCAGAGCCCGTACCTTTGCCGGCGTTCCGGGGAGGCAGCGGAGGGGCCTCGGAGGTGGGCGACGTGGGCGAGTCCGTGCTGGTGGAGGTGAAGATCTGGTTGGGGAAGGCGCTGTAGGAGAGCCGCTGCTTGTCCCGCGGGGTGCCGAACCCCGGCTGCGCTAGCTTGTCCTGGGGGGAGATGCTGGAGGAGTGGCAGAAGCTCTGGGGGCGCGGCGAGCGCTCCTTCTTGATGGGGCTCGGCTGGAGGGGGGAGAGAGCAGTGCGGAGGGTGAGCCAGCCATCCGGGCGCCACGGCGGGCGGGCTCCTGGGGGGACCTGGGCACCCACAACCGCGGCCCGAGAGGACCACGCAGGACGGGGAAGGACGCAGACCTCCCTCATGTCACCGCTGCCGGGGTCACGTTAGGGGGACACTGGTTGGGGATCAGCAGCGCCCAGAAGCATCAGGTCCGTTAGGTTTAGCCTTTGATCCACAAGTCCCTCCGGGCGCAGGCCACGGCCCCCAGCGTTTGAACAACTGGCCACGTTACACGCTCCTTCGTGGTCAGCCACTTAAAGCGGAGAGTCTCAGTCCTCACCTCTCTTCTCACGTGCACCCTCTGAGAAGTAACCTCATCCCCACCCCTGGCTCTGACTGACACCCAATGCTGACTCAGACCTGCAGGCCAACCCCACTTCCTGGATTCAAAACCATTTGCATCGCCCGGGAGGCGCCCTGGGCCCGCATCCCGGGGACAGCTTTAGCATCTACAGCTTTCCGAGTCAGGAACCTCCGTGTCTGCCAAGCCACGGCTGTGCACGGAGCGCTCGGGAGCACCCCCCGGCTGTGTGCATGGGATCCCCCCCCCCCCCCCCCAGCTTCCCCAGAACAGCCCGGTTCCGTCTTGCTCAATCCGCTTTCCGCACTGACGCAGAGCTGGTAGGAAACTTGCCCTACCCACCAGAAATCTCTGCTGGCTTCTCACGGCCACGGGTGTTAGTTTGAAAACCTCACTGGCCTTATCCAAAGCCGAAAGGTCGAACGCGGCCCACAGCGCCTTCCCGAGCCGGGCTGCCTGACCCCGTGGCCTCTCTCCGCCCAGCCCACGTGCAGTGGCCTCACACGCTGAGCTCTGACCTCCCCTCACGTCTGGGCTCCAGGATGACCTCAGGGCCTTTGCACAGGCGGCTCTCCCGTCCTGGGAGGATGCATTCCCCCTCCCTCTGCCCGGCGGCTCCTCCCTGCCCTCAGGAGCCCTCTCCACTGCCCGTCCCGGACAAGGTCTTCCCTGCTGTGTCCTGCCAGAACCCTCAGCAAATCCCAACTCCCATTACTGGGGTTTCCACGGTTACCAGGCTGGCCTGGTGCCTCTAAATGTCCCCTCTGAAGTGGGAAAGCCCCAGGGCACCTCTGTAGCCAGCTCCGGCCATTCCTTCCCTCCTGCCTGGAAGGAAAGAAGCTTCGCCCCACACCCCCAGTGTGGGCGCCAGCCGGCCTCAGCGCTCGCTGAGAACGACCTCTGGGAGGCAGACAGAAGCCGGTCTGACCGACCGCTGCCACCGGCTGGCACTACAGACGTGTTGCAAAATGTTCGTGTGTCTATTTTCTCCTCTGCCAGCGTGGGGCAGGGACAGGATCACGTGGGGATTTGTAAGAACAACCCGGGGGGAAACACACGGGCGACATGGCTACTGCCGTCCAGTCCACGTGCGAGTGCTCGATTAATGACCTCTGATTCCTTACTCCTTAGCCATTCGGAGGGCCAGTTTTGTGTCCACTTGGCTAAGTCCCAGCGCCTCAGTGTTTGGTCACATAGCAGCCGAGGAACTGTGCTGGGAGGGTGCTTTTTAGTGTGGTTAACATTTAGATGTGGAGTGAAGGGAATACCCTCGTAAGGGGGGTAGGCCTCAGCCGGTTAGCTGAAGGGCTTAGGAGAAAAGGCTGCCCCCCACCCCCACCCCTCCGAGGTTACAGATGCCTTCAGACTCAAGATTGCCTGGTTCCCCACCTTCCCATACATGTTTTAAAAATATATATATTTTATTGATATTTTACAGAGAGGAAGAGAGAGGGACAGAGAGTCAGAAACATCGATGAGAGAGAAACATCAGTCAGCTGCCTCCTGCAAACCCCCAAATGGGGATGTGCCCGCAACCAAGGTACGTGCCCTTGACCGGGATCGAACCTGGGACCTTTCAGTCCGCAGGCCGACGCTCTATCCACTGAGCCACACCGGTTAGGGCCTTCCCAAACGTTTTGGACTTGTCAGCCCTCAGGCACGGGTGAGCCAACCCCCTGAAGGAAACCCCATGCGTCCTCTCCGGGGACACACATCCCGTCCGTTCTGTTTCTCTGGAGACCCCTGACTGCCGCAGCTGCTGCCTGGCCCCCAGAGGAGCACAGGGTCTGAGCCAAGAAAACGGCCCGGGGGCACCAGGTCACAGACCACGCGGCCTCGCTCAGAGGGAAGCGGGGGGCTCACACTCACCTTGTCGTCCAGGTCGTCGTCGCTCTCGTCCATCTCCTCCTGCCGCAGGTTCCACTCGTACTCCACGTGCACGTGCGGGTTGAACTTCCCGGACTTGGCCTGGGAAAGCTGCAAGGAACAGCGGGCGCAGCCACTGTCACCCCAACGCCAGACACCCCGACGTCACGGCGGCTCTGAGCAGACCCCGCCTGGCCCCGGCTCCCGGCTCCCGGCAGCAGCGGCTCCATAAGCAGACCCCCGGCTGTCCACGCCGGGCCAGCGGACAGCTCAGAGAACTGCCGGGGATTCCAGGCACGGTCGATTGTAGTTTGACCACGTGCCTGCTCTCCAGGGTGCAAAGCCCTCTTACGTATTATTAAAATTAAAACGAGCCTCCGAACTGCAGACTCTCGGCTGGAAGGCCAAGATCACAGTCGGGGAGGGGCCTTTCCCGTCATAGTCCCCGTGAGGTCCACGCCCCCCGTTCTTATTCACGCACGGGGGCGGGCAGCCGGACTTCCTCCGAGGAGCCTCCCGGGAGGAGAAAGCGCCGCCGTGGGCCTGGAGCCAGGCAGGGAACCTACCTTTCCTATCTCACCCTTCCCTGGGTTATGGGCATCGTGTTCCGCCGCGGCCTGGAGCTGTGAGCAGGGACCGGTGGGGTCAGAAGAGGTGAGTGCGTGCAGGGACACGAGGGGGAGAGCCGCGTGCTTAGCGTTTCCAGACCAGGGTGCTCTGCACCTGACCTGCCCGACCATTTGGCTGCCTACATGGTCTTCCTGACCGAGAGCCACAGAGAGAGCCGAATGACGGTGGCCCGTACGCCCGGCGGGTCACACCGCCTCTCGCACGCCTCCCAGCTCCCCATCGCGGCTGCACGCCAAGGACAGGCGGGCGCCGCATTTATCGTGTTTGCAAAGGCAGCCACGGTGCTTGCCGGAATTTCTTTAGCCAAAGTTAAAAAAAAAATTGCTTCTTTTACTAATATCTCCAGTTCCAGAGAACGCCACTTCAGGGTAGCTGATGTCTACTGGATACCCACACCCTTCGGCCATGCCTGCTTACCACCTCCTTTTCTTAAAAATAAATAAATATAAATATAAATAAATATATATATATAGATTGATTTTTAAAGAGGAAGGGAAAGGGAGAGAGATAGGAACATCAATGAGAGAGACTCATTGATCGTTGCCGCCTGCACACCCCCTACTGGGGATCAACCTCACAACCAAGCCACATGCCCTTGACCGGAATCAAACCTGGGACCCTTCGCTCTGCAGGCTGATGCTCTATCCACTGAGCCACACAGGGCTGCTTACCAGATCTTCACACTGGGTGGCTTTCAGTCTCTTTGCTATGTCGAGGGCAGTCTCTCCAGCCTGGTTCACTGAAATTGGGGAGACACACGGGCGTGATTAGGACAGGCCTGGAACAGGCGGAGGCCACAGCGGGCAAGCTCGGGCCCCGCCCGGCGCCGCGCCCGCACGTGCTCACTCACCCACGTCCACGGAGGGCTTGCTCCGGAGCAGCAGCTTCAGGCACTCCGGCTTCTCGAACGTGCTGCAGTAGTGCAGGGCCGTGTTGCCCAGCGCCGTCTGCTTGTCCAGGTTCCCGCTGAAAAACCAGAGGGCGGGGAACAGCTCAGCACTGCGGGCGAGCCGCTGTGTCCGGGCTAACCGCCGAGTCGACTCTCAGGCCTGTTTACTATGAACTTAGGATGTCCTAACACTTCACCCAAACTCACAAGCAACACGTGACGTCAGCACGGAGTGTACTTCGAGACAGACACTGCCTCTCCGCTCTTCGCCTGTCCTCTGTCCTCACTCACATAACCGTCCCAACCCCGACAGGAAGGCGCTATCACAGCTTTCACTTTATCGATGGAAACACTTGGCCACAGAGAGGGAGTAGCGTGTGCCTTTGAGATTACCAAGACACAGATGACAGAGCCGGGACGTGAACGCCGGCAACGTGTGCTCTTAGCCAATGCTCGTGACCACGGCACCTCTAAGGGGCCTGGCCATCCACACAGCTTGGCTTGGGTTGCTTGTGGGTTCAAACGCCCTCACGGTTCTGCTCACCCGGTTCCTCCTCAAAATCTGTGGCTTATGGATCTACCCCAAGAAGAACCCAGCAAGTCCAAACCTCCTGTGCTGAATATTATTCTCCTGTCAGCACGTCCCGAGTCCGAATCAGCGGTGGCGTCAGCCACACACCGCTGTCTCACAATGAACATCCTGTGGGCCTGCCCTGTTGAGTCTTTTCTTTCCCAACCTCCCCGGCACTGCGGGGTTTGGACCCAGAGACAGGATCAGGGGTTGGTGAACCACAGCTGCAGGCCTTCTCTGACCCGCCCCCCACCCTTTTTATAAATAAAGTTTTATTGGAACACGCCCACACACACTCATTTGCATACTGCCTCCGGCTGCTTTCCTGCTGCAATGGCAGTGGTGAACATCTGCGACAGAGACCTCCTAGCCTGCAAAGCCTAAAGCAGCATCTGGCTCTTTCCAGAAAGGCATGCAGATGACGGATTTCGGCTGCTAACAGGACTGATCTGTGCTAACTTACAAGGGCCGTTCAGAGGAAAGAGGAGCCATACCAGTTTTGGACAAGGAAGTCAACCAAGTGGAGAGATGTCTGGTCTGCAGTTCGGACTGCGAGGTGAAGGGCGGTCTCCCCGAGCTCCTGGAAAACACAGGTAAGGAGACACGGGCGGTCGCACGTCCTACTTGGTCTGGAGCCGTTTCTTTCACATCGTTATCCCCAAGTGGTTAGTAACAACCCCCCCTCCCCTCTCGGGTCGTCCTGATTCCGACGGGGCGCTTGGTGTGCGACGGCCTCGTTCTAATAACGGGGCATCTCTGAAGGGGATTGCCCCCGCTCCTCCCGACCCGGGGGCGTCAGCGCGGCCGCACCTGCCCCGGCTCCAGCAGCGGCTCCATGAGCTCCACGCCTTCCGCGTAGACCTGGACGAGGGCGAGCAGGTCCCGGGACCTCACGGCCTCCATCAGTTCGTTCAGCTTAGCCGACGGGGAGGAACAGGTCTTCCTCGAGAACCGATGGTCCACGTACTTGGCCGTGATGTACTCCTTCCGCGCAGTCCTAAACGGAGCGCGAGGCGAACGGCGTCATTTCCCGGGGCTGAGAAGGGGTCACCGCTTTGCGGACCGACGCTGCTTTTCGAGAAGTTATTTTAGGTTCAAGATACTCCATTAAAGAGCTACTGGGAGGTCTGCTGAGCTCAGAGTGGAGGGACCATGTTGCCTGGATGTGTCCCATGATAGTTTTGTGAATTTGGGGCCCGCATAACCACCGAGGAGGGGCTGGCCTGACACGTAGGGGGGCGTCTGCTTCACAGAACCTTCGCTGATTGCGAGGAGAATGATTACCTTGGTAATCATTTACCTGGTAAAGAATTCAGCATGTTGGAAGTACTCACATGTCACTCATCGGGGTAGGTTTCGGTGAGGGGCTGGGTAAATTGGCTTCCATAATGTCATTGAAACTGTTGTTCCCAATGGTCTTGGCCAGCTGCAACATAAGCACAACGCAGCGAGCTCGTCACTCCAGGTTTAAAAGTTCCCCGTTACAGCGGAATGTGTGGCTTCCTTCACCTGACTTGGGATACGGACCAGCCATCCATCTGGTCTACAGGTATTTGCTGAGCACCTACTATGTGCCAGGCTTCAGTGCCGGAGACACAGAGAAGGGATTTCCATGCTCCCTCCCGAAGGAGCTAATTGACCAGAGGGGTCACTGGGAAGAAAACTAACGACTTTTATAAATACAGTGTGATAAACACTGGAACACACCCACACCCACACACACACACCCCATCTGAATCTGACACAGCAGGCTCCACATGTGAATCCAGGTTAAATGCTTACTGAACAACACTGACTCTGCAACCACCACCGTGCCTCGTTTCTGGTTGAGGGGATTTACTCTATAAGTTATACAGAAAAGAATTTAGGGTTCCTTTATGTTGGGGATACAAATTAAGATGCCGCCCTGGCTGGTGTGGCTCAGTGGTTGGAGTGTCAGCCCACGAACCGAAGGGTTGCGGGTTTGATTTCCAGTCAAGGGCTCATACCTGGGTTGCAAGTTCGTTCCCTGGCCCTTGTCGGAGCATGAGCGGGAGGCAACCGATTGATGTCTCTCGTTCTCTCCCTCCCTCCTTCCTCCCTTCCATTCTATCTGAAGGCAATGGAAAAATATCCTCAGGTGAAGATTAAAATAAAAAAAGAAAAGATGCGGCAGGCAGCGAATGAAGAAGCACCATGCTTCTGGGTTCAAGAACCTCCCCCAAAAATCTGCCCTGAAGTCCTCTGGTCATTCAGAGAATGTGGGAATCAACACAAAGTGTCAGAAACGTCCATGACAGCCGTCTCTGGGGAAAGGCTGCGTTCATCACATGACTCTTCACCCTGGTTTCAGTGCTGAGTCAAGGAGGCGCCACTTCCACACGAGAGGAGGAAGTTTCAGCGTTAGCCCTGAGTCTTTCCCCTCCGATCCTGCGTGATTAGGGAGCCGGAATCAGAATACTTCCTATGTTTCCTACTTCCTAAATCAAGGGGCTCCTACACCCGAGACAGTCTCCCCCCCCCCCCCAATGGCTTGAGGGGTGCTCAGAGGACATGGCTGTGGCTGGGTGGCTGACTCTAGGTGCTGTGCGCCAGACAAGCTCCCGAGGACCTGGGCTTACGCCGTGGAGCCAGGCTCGCTCGCTCAGGTTGGGCTGGAGGGCCTTGGGTCTGAGACGGAGCCTTCTTCATGTCCCCCGCTCTCACTGGGAGAGACCAGTTAGTGTAAATCCCGCCACGTTCACATTTTGCAAGACAGGGCTAAGGCCACAGGCATTTTGGGGGATGCCCAGGGGGCCTTCCCGACCAGATCTATGTACTGGGGGGACCCGAAAAGACCCCAAATGTGGGTGAGTCATGATGGAGAGGGCAGGTGAGAAGCCGGCACCTGCACAGGCCTCCCCTTACTGCCCAAAGGGGTCCAGGTGGGGGAGGGACCGGGTTTAGGACAGGAGCCAAGAGGCCACTCGCAGGTCACGTGTACTTTTAGAAACTTGAAAAAGTGAAAACAGAGAAAAACTCTTAGGTCACTGTTTCGGGTAACAGAAGCCCCTGGGTAAGGCGAATGTGGGAGTTCGGCGCTTCCCCCCTCGACTGCTTTTCAGTGAATCATGTGAGACTAATTCCGAAAGAAGAAAACAGCTCTGAAAAAGCCCCCTCAGAAGGGAGAGCCGGTAGCTGAGCTGAGGATGGAAACGTGTGACTCACCAGTTCTTCGCGAGGGAAACGGAAACATCAACATTGCACACCGCAAAATTCGCATCTTAAATATGGATGCAAATTAAACAACATCCAGGAGTAAGAATTCTGCGCACCCACCAGAAACAGAAACCTCAAAGCAATATGCTAAATGTATTCACGACAGTAAACGCATGAAGTTTTCTCCCCAAGTACAGGTCACACTACTCACCAAGAGTTCAGAAGTCCCCAGCTTGTCTAGTTCCAGAGACTGAATGCGGGAAATATGGACCCCCATTTCCCTGTGGATTCCAGAACATTCGATGCAGGTCAAAATACCCAGGTTGGTCGAAAGCCAGGTGGGTTCTGTGGGAAGGATTGTGAAGACAGTGAACAGAGTGTCTCGTTTTAGGGTGCCAACTACAGAGGATGCTAAACCAACAGTGGTCCAACGTGAAGGAATTATGGGGGACGATTTAAATGGAAGACCTAGACAGATGCCTGTGATAAACACCAGTAGCTCGTTAGAGAGCGAAAAGTAATATGACCCTTAAAAAAAACCCAAAAACCTTCCTTTCGCTACTGAATTAAAAACCCAATGAAGTTCTTTATTCTTGAGAAGCCTGGGGAAGACTTCCGTGAGGGCTCAGGGCACCCCGTAGGCCTGGTGGGGGCGCTCCCGCCCCGACAGGGACCAGGGACGGCTGCAGCCCTGCAGCCCAGCACAGGGTCAGGCTCCGCAGCAAGCATGGCAAACTCGTCGCCTGCGAGCTCAGGCAGCCCACAATGAATATTTTTGTGGCCCAGCCAATATAACGGTATGTAAAAAACGTTTTAAAAATTTTTTTATAACTTAACTAGAGGCCTGGTGCACGAAATTCATGCACTTGAGGGTTGCAGGGGTGAGGAGGGAATAGGAAGGAAGAGGGTGCCTCAGCCCAGCCTATGCCTCCTTCAAGTCCAGGAGCCCTCGGGGGTGGGGGGTGGGGGGGTGGGGGTGGGTGTCTGACTGCCACGGAATTGGAGGAGACTTCCGCCACCACCACTGCGCTCACCAGCCGTGAACCCCGGCTTCTGGCTGAGCAGTGCTCCCCCTGCCATTCCATCGTTCGGTCTATTTGCATATTAGCCCTTTATTATATAGGAATTTAACAATTTCCTGTTATGCATCATCAGTAATAATGAACTACAACGTGCGTGAATGACTGATTGCTATAATCGTGTTGCATTCATTTCCCCATGCACCTTACGCACAGGCGCACCACTTCTCTCCACTAATACCAGCAGCGAAAATTACAGCAGCCGATGGCCACGTCATTAATCTTGGGCTGACTTGTCTGGTGTGAGCAACAGGAAACATTTCACTTTCGGAGAACAAGAAAAGCAGATTTGTTTGCATTACGCTTATTAATGTGTGGAGTTATTCAGTGTCTGGTAAGTTAATGTTTAAGAAAAAATATTCACTTTTATTGAAATGTTCTATTATTTTATGTTAATCATTACTCATTTATTTCAGCCCTTTGTGTTTAGCATGTCTCTAATGAAATAAATCTACGTTCCTATGAAAATTGAAGCTTTTGGTTCTTTTGTGGCCCAGACATACTTAAACTGTGCTTCTTTGACCCGTGTTAGCCTGTGAGTTTGACATGCCTGCTCCACAGGCATCTTTAACCTCGAGCCACAACTCCCACGAGCCCACCATCACGGTGACGGCCTGTCCGAAAGTGCCTGTGGGTAAGAGCTTAGGCCTCTCAGAGACCTCAGGCCTCTGTCCCTACGACCGAAAGACTCCAAGAACGCAGGGTCAAATATTTCTACGACCCGAACCTGCAGGGTCCTCCCTGTGGGCCAGCTTCTTTCCCCCGGGTCAATACCTGGGCATCGACCCTCCTCTGCCACGCCCTCCACCCAGCGAGGGCCTGTCCCACACCTCACGGACGTGGCAGGAACCGATCGTGTCTCTGAGGGGCCTGTGCTGTGTGTGACAGAGAAGCCCGTTCACGGGCTATCATGTTTCAGAACTACAGGTGTGCACCCATGCTCTGACCCCCTCCTCGTCACGTGCCCTCTGAGACCCCCATCTCTTCCTATATAAAATGGGGATAGCAGTATCTTGCTCACAGAACTTCCGGTGAAGACTCAATAAGGTAATATGAGCAAAACACCTGGCACGGCCCTCATGAAGCACCACGTAACCGTGAGCTACTGTCAGCTTCCAGCTGACACAGATGCCGTTTGGAAATAGAGTTTGTGGGGGAGGTGGCACCAGGTGGCACAGAGGGTGGGCGGTGTCCCTGGACAGGAAGGAAGGTGATGTACCACGTGCCAGCCCCACATACACTGTTTCCTGAAGTCTTGGTGAGAACAGGGGTTTACTGCCAGAATTTTAGGACGAGGAGCCCGAAGGTCAGAGAGCAAAGGGACTCAGTGTGAGGTGGTCCAGGCTGAGGGAAGGCTGGCGGTTCAAAGCCAGGATGATGGACCCGGGCCCAGGGCTCTGCCCGCGCCGCGGTGCCCTTTAACTGGGCCTCACCAGGAAAGGGGGCGTTTAGGCAGGGGACCCCGTGGGGAGAGCAGGGGGGAGCTTGCTAGGGTCACTCCCGCTGGGGACTGTGCTGGGAGTGTCTGTGAGGAGGCAGGGTTTGGGTCCTCGCTCACGCCTCTTCCGCAGGAAGGGAGGAGGCGGGGACCGAGCCGGCTCCGCGCCGGGGACACAGACCTGAGGAGCCGCAGTCGCAGCAGACGTCGTTGCCTGGCAGCCGCTGCACATCCTCGATGATGGCTTTGGTCAGGTCCTCCAGGCTGTTCTCGCCCGTGCTCTGCTCCCCGCGGAAGGCCATGGTCAGGGCCTCCTCTTTGCTGTTGGTCAGCACCGATATCCATCTGCGGCCACACGGGGAAGGAGACACCGTTTTCTCCTCACCCTGCAATACATCTGACCTCGCCAAAGAACGCTGACAGACACGGCACCCCAAGCAACAAAGTAGGGAGAGAAGGGAAGGAATGAAACCCAAAGGGAAAAGGATGACAGCACGGAAAGCGGCGTGCCGGAGAGAACGGCGGCGAGAGGAACAGACGAGGGAGGCGGAGTCTGTCACCGAGGACCTGCAGGGACATCTGGACAGAACCATGGGCGTCGGAGGGAAGAGGACTCGGCGAGGGACCAGCCCGAGGCGAGGACGAGAGGGAACTGGTGACAGGAGGCAGGGAAGAGCTCGGCCAAAGGCACCTGTCCTCTGGAGGCCAGCTCAGTGAGGGCCCTTGACGTGGAAATACACATGGCATTTCATTAGCGGCTGTGAAAATGTAAGCTCGGGAGCCCTGGCCGCGTGGCTCAGGTGGTAAGAGCATCGTCCCCATACGCCACGGTTGTGGTTCGATCCCCGATCAGGACACATACAGGAATCAACTAAATGAATGTGTATATGGGTGGAACAGCACATTGGTGTTTCTCTCCTGCTGGCTCCCTCTCTAAGATAGATAAACAAAAATTAGAAAAAAAGAAAAGAAAGTTTATGCTGTGAAAAAGGTATATGAATGTGGAACCATGCTGGCATTTTAATATAAAATAAAAAGTGAAGGCTATTAAATGACATATACAGTATGATCACAATATGTATTGAACAAAAAACATTTGCCTCCAACTGGTACATAAGATAACCTACGTGCCCCACAACACGGGCCTGAAATAACCCAGCTACGGAAATGTAATTTTTACTAATTTTTTAATGGCTTTGAGGAAATGCTCACAATGTAATATTCTGTGAAAAAAATAGGAAAAACTATTGCATTGTATAACCACAAATTTAAATGTATGTATGGATTACATATTTTTGTGTGTGTGGGGAAACAGCTAGAAAGAAATTCACAAAAATGATAATACCGGTTTATCCCCGAGTGACCTTCTGTAGGAAAATGGAGAGATAGATCGCCTGACTCTGTGCCTTCCTATAACTTTCCATCTATAGGGAGCCTGTATCAGTTTCATAGATGAGGAAAAAGAGCCGAATTTATTTTTTTATAGAAGAAAAGAAAAAGCATTTCCCAATCACAGTTTGTTCTCACCGACTGCAGTCAGGTAATATCTATTCTCAGCAGAGAATACAGAGGTCCAGAACTGAGTCTGTAGTTTTTTTTGGGGGGGATCTTGTAGGATCAAATGGAAATGAAACAAAGGACTAGCTACAAGTGATTTTGAATTAGTAATAGATACAGCAATGGGAAGGAATTAAAGGACAAACCTAATGATGTGGAGTCCGTGAGCTGCAATTCATACCTTTGACTCTAGGTGGTGTTCACCCTAAGCTTGTTGTGAGAAATGCATTTGCACAGCTTTAGCTTTTCTACTGCGATGTGGAAAACTACACCTCAAAACCAACACTCCAGGGATGGGATGTGTGTGTGGGGGGATTTCACTTAATGCCTTCTAAATTAAAATGCATATTTTCTATAGTTTAGTCTCAAGTTACAAACTACAAATTGATTTGTTCAAAATAGTAGTTTGAGAGAGTGGATTCAATAGAACCGGTCACATGTGATCCTTGGCACTGAAGTTTTTACTGACTGCAGGGTCTCTGTTTGGTTTTCCTTAAACATCCTGATGTTCTGCCTATTTAGTATTGCAAACACCTATGTGCCAAGTACTTAGAATTTTTTTTAAACACAATCCTCCAACTTGCCTCCTAGGGCCTCTAATACCTTACGCACGAGGAACATGAAACCCAGAGAGGCTAACCCACTCGCCGGGGTCCACAGTGGCCTGGGGTCCGGCTGGGATGAAAACCACTTAAAAAATATATATTTCATTGATTTTTTACAGAGAGGAAGAGAGAGGGATAGATAAACATAGATGAGAAAGAAACATCGACCAGCTGCCTCCTGCACACCCTCCACTGGGGATGTGCCCGCAACCAAGGCACATGCCCTTGACCGGAATCGAACCTGGGACCCTTCAGTCCGCAGGCCAACACTCTATCCACTGAGCCAAACCGGTTTTGGCGAAAACCATTTCTAATGACTCTCTTTTTTAGAGTTCCTCCCGTTATGCCATTTTTGCCTCTTTATTCAAGAGCTGGTGACAAGTAAGGAAATAAAGCAGTCTGTCAGGATAATCAGAAAATACGACTCTAAAGGACAATGAATTCCCTGGAGGAACCATTCAAATTTGGTGAAATGGAATGGCCACATTTCAAAAAGGTGGAGAATCAAGATAGCTATTTCTAACAATTAAAGAAAAAAAACCCTTTAAATTATTTTAGAGTAACAGGCATACAAAATATAAGAACAAGAAGAATGCGTTATTTTGACACTTTCAAAGGGACAAAGCTGGACCAAGGGTCAGGCCAGCCCGCCTTGAACACACAGCTGCTCTTTCTACGGCTCCTGCCTCCTCCTTCCTTGGTGAGAAGTGATTTCTTTTTTCTTTTTAAAAAATATATATTTCTTTATTGATTTCAGAG
Organism: Vespertilio murinus; assembly: GCA_963924515.1. Classification (NCBI taxonomy): domain Eukaryota; kingdom Metazoa; phylum Chordata; class Mammalia; order Chiroptera; family Vespertilionidae; genus Vespertilio; species Vespertilio murinus. The sequence goes on along the minus strand of OZ004717.1, from coordinate 3,994,382 downwards.
AGGAAGGGAGATGGATAGAAACATCAATGATGACAGAGAATTGGTGATTGGCTGCCTCTTGCATCCCCCCCCCCCCACTAGGAATCAAGCCCACAGCCCAGGCATGTGCCCTTGGATGGAATCGAACCTGGGACCCTCAGTCCACAGGCTGATGCACGATTCACTGAGCCAAACTGGCTAGGGGTGAGAAGTGATTTCTTCGTTCAGTTTCACTGGACACTTTCCCACAAGAAAGAAACTGCCTCCGTGTAACTCGGGAGGCGAATGAAGGAGAGAGCAGCGTGGGCTGGCCAGAGGAGAGGAGCTGGCGTGGGGAACCGCCAGGGGCGGTGCTGAGTCGTCACAGAAATCTTTACAGGATGGAGGCGCATGGCGCCGTTAGCTCAAAACTACTTACGCTACGTAATCCTGCTCGTCTTCGGCCTGGAAGTGATACGTCCTGTTGTCTAAAACACAAAGGAGAAAAGAACGGGACGCCTTATAAAGCAGAATACCTTCAGCATTCCTAAAAACAAACAAACCAAAAAAAAAAAAAAACCCCACAGTAAAAGTAGGGTTTTACAACTATGTTGTGTGTTAGGCCGTTTTGTTTCAGCAGCTGCACAACTCGTGTTGTCAGCACTGTTTCCCTAAAGCGCCCCAGGAATGCAATAAGGTACCTGCCAATACCTGGCACTCAGGAAAAGGAAGTGGGGGGGGGGGGGAGGGTCCTGCCTGCCCGAGCGGGTTTCAGAGGCAGCCTGCGGGGTGCCGGCTGCCAGGACAGTATTTTACTTTTCATCCTCAACTTGCCTTTCGTTGTTTGTTTCCTTTAAAGAACACTTTCCTCTGACAGCAGGGCTCAGTCTAAAAGCTGCCCTGCTGGCTGCTCTCTGTGAGGGTCGGCTTCAGGAAAGAAGGCCTGACCTTGCTCGACGGCCACCTTCAGGCCGCTGCCCAGGAGAGGAGGCCGTGGCCTGACTTCATAGTCTGGGCAGGTGTACATAAGGGAAGCTCTTGCTTAAAATTCAGAATCCGTTAGAACGCTTCCACACGGTCAGGTCAAACTAACCCTCACTTAACTCGCCAGCCACGCACTATGTGGCCGCTCCAGGCTAGGCATTCACACCCCCATCTCCCGGAGAGGTTGTTTATGCCCGAGAACACACCACGGGTAGTAGAGCCCAGAGTCTTAGCTGAATCTTTGCTTTAATGCTGTGTGACCTTGTATAAGTAGCTGAACCTCTCTGAGCCTGTTTTCTGTCAAACAGGACACCAATGGGGCTTTGGTGAGGTTTGGCAATAATGTATATAAAGCACCCAGCACACATTGGATGTTCAATAACTGGTGACTAGTTATGTACTGAGTGGCCAGATTATGATGATCTCTAAAAGCATAATAATCTGGCCACTTGGTGTGTGTGTGTGTGTGTGTGTGTGTGTGTGTATTTGAGGTCTGGTGCATGAATTCATACATGGGTGGGTCCGGCCAGCAGCCTGGCCAGGGGGAGGGGACATGGGCTGTTGGCCGGCCACCCGCTGGTTGAACTCTTGGTCGAGGGGACAATTTGCATATTAGCCTTTTATTCTATAGGACATATACTGAGTGGCCAGATGATTATGCGTTCAGAGATCATCATGATCTGGCCACTCCGTGTACAGCTCAATAACCTACAGGGTTTGAAACGGAGAGGTCAGGCTTTTTGAAGTCCTCTTATAAACCCGACCTCTCACCAGTAACCCAAGAAACCTCTTGGTCACAAAGCCACAGGGGCTCTGAGCTCCCAATAGTTACAGGATCCAGCTCAGATGCCCCGCAAAGAGCCTTGGCAATGGAAATGGGCGACGCCAGGATCCACAGCGACTGGACCCGGGGAGGAGGAGGACTCACGTGAGATCAGGTCAAAAGACTTCTTGTCCTCGGCATTGGGCTTCACCTGGCAGGTGAGAAGGTTCAGCTTGGCTGGCTGCCTGTTAGCCTGGAACAGAGAACACGGAGCTGCTACAGAGAAAACTTTCAGGCAGCCAGTTTGAGAAGTCTTTCCCCCTCCAATCTGCTGTCCACTCATGTATGCATTCGTTGGATTCTTGCAAGTACCTCGAGTGAGGAGTGAACCCGCAGCCTCAGGCACATTGGGGCAATGCTCTAACCAACGGATACTTGACCAGGGCCAAATGTGATCGTCTTATGCAGACAATCAGGATTCTGAATCTCATTAAAAAGAAAAAAAAATGTGGTGGTCTACTAAATGTCTGTGAACTGTACATAAATATTATATTGGTGATTAATCAGAATGGGATCAGAAAAATCCACCTTTAAATGAAGAGGGGGCATGGCCCTTGGAAATGCACCTTTCTGGACCCCACGCACATCCAGGGGGCATTTCAATGAGCACTTTCTTTATATGTATATGTTTATCGATTTTTTTTGCCAAAAGGAAGGGAGAAAGATAAAGAGTCAGAAATAACGATGAGAGAGAAACATCAGCTGCCTCCTGCACACCTCCTACTGTGGATGTGATCGCAACCAAGGTACATGCCCTTGACCAAAATCGAACCTGGGACCTTTCAGTCTACAGGCCGATGCTCTATCCACTGAGCCAAAAGCGAGTTAGCACTTTCAACACTGTATCCTGCTGTGAAATGCAGTGGAGTATATCTCATTCATTCATTCATTCATTCATTCATTCACTAATGCATTCAGAATGTCCCCAGGCACCAATCACCCCAACCTGGTGTCCCAGATATCCACAAGTTGTGGTTGCAACGTGGAATGCACAGAACTTCTCTCAAGTACAAGGCCAACTACCACCCTCTGTCTCCCCACCCAGGCCTGGCCGCCGTGAAAGGGCTGTCCGTCCTGCAGTGCGTCTGTCTGGCTTTCCCAGGGAATGCCGGGGCACCTCACGGCCTGAGAAGGCGGCCATGCCAGGGAACGGGCTCTCGGCAGCATGCCACGCTCCGGTTTGGCATCCCCGTGTCCAGGAGGATGTGGAGAAGCTTAGGGAAGACGGAGAGATGATGAAAGGCCTGGGAAAGGGCAACTTTGAAGATGGGTACGGGCACTATTTAGTCCCGAGGAAAGACAGCAAGGGAGCGGCTTAATAAGCAGCTTCCCGCCCACGAGGCTGCTCGGGCGGCCGGCAGCTGGCTCCCATCTGGCGGCCCGGGCAGAGCGGCACTCGCACCGCAGGCGGAGGCCCGAGCCAGACGCGAGGAGGAACTTCCGAGCTCAAGCTGGTGAAGCATAATAAGAGGTTTCAAGTTTCCGAGCCGAAGGAGAAATCTCTTTGAAAAACCCAGGGATTTTTCTAGACACATTCCCATCTGAGTGTGGCACAGGGTTAACTAGACGGTTTCTTTTCTGTCCCAAATCCACGTTATTCCAGTGTTTCGGAACAACCTTACTGACAGATACAGCCATACAGACAGAAAAGTTAAAAAAGAAAAGAAAGAAAAGAACACTCCAGTTCAGCCGAAACCGTTTGGCTCAGTGCATAGAGCGTCGGCCTGCAGACTGAAAGGTCCTGGGTTCGATTCCAGTCAAGGGCATGTACCTTGGTTGCCGGCACATCCCCAATAGGGGGTGTGAAGAGGCAGCTGATCGATGATTCTCTCATCAATGTTTCTGACTCTCTATCTCTCTCTCTTCTTCTCTGTAAAAAACCAATAAACTATATATATATATATATATATATAAAAGAAGAACACTCCAGTTCGGTATTCACTCATTCAGGGGGATTACACAGCACCACTCACCCCTAAGCATGGACTGCCTCCCAGCACAGCGCCCGAAAGCCTCGAGGATCAGGGCCCGATACGGTCTGAGCCATTTCATAACTGGATTCCATGGGGCGGCCTTGGCCGCCTCAACGTGAACTTCAGGGGCACGGACACAGCCTGCCTACGCACAGTGCTTGTGCTCCCCCAAGACAGCTGACAAATGAGCCATCACCCCAAGTGTGACTGTGAGGAGGAAAAAAAAAATCCCACAGGATTTCTGACGTCTAAGCAGCGGACACAGCCATGCCCAATGGGAATATGAGAAGGCGGAGTGGGGGCTCAACCCGCATCCCTGGACCACGGCACCGGAGGCTCGGGTGTTATTACGACAGTAATAGCAGTCATTCCGGATCTGCCTAACTTTCCAGAACTCCAAACACTCTCTCGGGGTTCAGCACTAATTGGTAGGCACGTTGACTAAAGCTGACATCACCTCTCCTGGTGGCTCAGCAGGCGGAGAACGGAGTGAGGCTAACCTACTGGCCCTGGGATTCATCAGAAACAGTTCGGATAAAAGAAAGAACAGGAAAAGAACGAGGAAACATTCCCGGAGCCCTTCCTAAAAACCTCCCTGTATGTGACCTCCAGGCTCCCGAAACTTCAGCTGCGGCCACTTACTCTGCTGCGCCCCCTGCTGGGCAGGAGGGGCACTGGCCACGCTCCCCCCTGGGTCCGGCTCTGCCTGTTAGCCTCCATCCTGCTCCCTCCCTCCAGGAGGCGCAGAGTTCGAATGTCCTGAGAGTTTCCAGGCCTGACCAGCCTCCCCCCCCCCCCCCCCCCCGCAGGACCTTCCTGGCTCTCCTCGCCACTTACTTGCTTCCTGTCTTTCTTCCCACTCAAAGCACACATTTCTCTGTTCTGCTCACTAAAACGTGCCCAGCACACAAGCAGGCACTCAATACATGTTTCTCGAAGGAATGCGTTCCAGGGCCTTGCATATACGCCCTGTGAGAGAAGTCCTTTCTGTTTCTTTCACTAGCTCCGATGAAGAGAGGGGGTGGAGAGGTTAACTAACGTTCCCACAACCTCCCGGGAAGGAGCCTGAGCCTCCACCAGGTTCGAGGGGCCCAAAGACCCATCCCTCCTCCTGCTCAGGGCAGGCCTGGGAAGCCAGCCACACTCTGTCCCTGGAACATCTCCTTCTGAGCAGGGTGAGGGTTAGAAATAGAGCAAGGGTTAGAAATACACTGTATTTTAATGTATTCTCGGGTCATCTGATTTCCCCTCAGTTATTCACTTTCATAATTGATGAAGGGAGACATTTTAGAAGGCTATTTGAAAACCCGGCCCGCTTACTCATCTGACAAGTCAGCTATGAAGCCTCTACCCGCTCTCAGCACGTCTGGAAAGCACGTGGTCCGCGCCAGCAGGCAGCTAGGGGAAGCGGCTGACCACGGAGCCAGGCAGTGCCGGGCCCGAGCTCGTGTGCGTTTTAATGAGTGGTGCTCTCTTTCCTCCCCAAACAGCGGGACGTGTGCGCACGGCTGGGGATGCTGGAACCCTCCGATGGAGTCCAGGCTCAGCGCTTCCTTCTCCCGTCCTGCGGGCAGGGAACGGGAGGGCATCGCCCGGCACAGGATGCGGGCGCTCACCCACCCACGAGCCTTCTCCCCGCCTGCCTGAGCCTTTGTAGCCACCTCGGACCTCTGCCATTTCCCGTCCTGCCAGATACATCTTCCATTATGATGTTTAAAAATTAAAAAATAATTTCTTGCTAATTTTAAAGAGAAAAATTGTGATTCCTGGTCACTGGGTGGATTTTGTGGAGACAGGACTTTTTGTTGGAAATGGGGGAGGCAAAGCAAAAGCTCTAGACAGATTAGAGACATCAACGGTAAGGATGCAATGTGCGTGTATATATGCTGACAACCTGAAGATAAGTAGAATGTAAGTGGTAACAGCTTAGCTACTTTCCACTTTTTATTAAATTGCTTTTGTTACTAAAAAGTGGGGAGGCACGACTGAGGCCATTTTATGGTTCATGGTTATATTTACAGACCCTGTACCATACTGGTGGACTTTTTGAGTAAATTAAATAAACAATAACACATGAAAAAGACTGGACATATTCCACATGCGTTGTTTCACTGCCAGCATTACCTTCTCCTGCAAAGAACACCCCCTGTCATTTTTGTAGTTCGGAAAACTAGGTTTTCACAACAACCAGCCTTATCTCCCGAAACATTAGATTGTCAACTAGGAGAAGACCTGATTTGGTTTGGGAGTACAGATAAAAAAAAAAAAAAATCCTGGTGGAGCCCTGGCTGGTTTGGCTCAGTGGTTTGAGCATCAGCCCAAGGGGTCTCAAGTTTGATTCCCGGTCAAGGGCGTGTACCTTGGTTTCCGGTTCATCCTGGGCCCCGGTCAGGGGACATGCCGGAGGCAACCAATCCATGTGTCTCGCTCACATCCATGTTTCCCTCTCTCTGTCTCTCCCCCTCCCTTCCACTCTCTCTAAAATCTAACGGGAAAAATATCCTCAGGTGAGGATTAATGAACAAGAAAAGCCCCGGTGGAGTGGCAGACCCCGCAGGACAAGGCAACATCCCAAACTACTGTGTTTTCCCAAAAATAAGACATCCTCCAAAAATAAGACCAACTTCATGGAAACATAATACATCCCCTGAAAATAAGACCTAGCGCATCTTTGGGAGCAAAAATTAATATAAGACACTGTCTTATTTTCGGGGAAACAGGGTATGTGACCAGACTCCACACATGAACGTGCCTGGGGGGGACATTCTGGTTCTGTGCTAGCGCGTGTCTGCCCGTTTCTAGCCCAGGCGGCGCACACACACTCACCGTGGCGTGGGAGATGGTCAGCATCCCGTTCTTGACCGCGCACTTCCTCCTCTGCCACACTTTGCGGATCCTGCAGACAAGCCAGGCAGACAAGCTGGTTTAGGGTCTGTGCACTCGGGGCCGGGCGGTCGTCACGCAGCGTCACGCATGACCATCATTACAACACAGAGCCACCACGTGGGAGGCGGGAGCGCCCGGAGGTGACCCACCCCGATGCTCGGGAAGCGAGCTTGGGCCCACAGGCGCGCGCGGAGGGGCCGGTACGTACCCGTCGCTTTTCTTCAGCAGGTACCCCTTCTTCTCGCTGCCATACTCCTTGTTGCCCTGCAGCTGGTGCATGCTGTACCCGCCCTGGCGGCTCTGGGAATCCTAGGGGAGACGAGCCACAGGTGAGTCACACGCCGGAGACGCCTCTCCCGTCCCTGCCGCTGCTCCGCCGCTGCGCCTCGGCCCGCGGGCGGCCGGGCCCGGCCTTTGTTCCAGGGGAGGAAGCCGGCAGTCACAGGCAAGTCCAAGGTGGACCTGGGGCCTGGGGTCCGGGCCTCCGAGCGCCAGCTCTGAACCCAGCTCGGCTTCAAACATGCAGGGGACTAGTCTATGGCGACACCCACTCACACCGGCAGCCAGGCAGGCACGCGAGGGACCGCCAAACCAAGCCCATGCTCCCGGAGGGCGAGCGCTCTGGCCTGGGTGTGCCTCTCGTCCAGCGCACGCTCTGCGGGGCCCGGGACAAGAAGTGCACCTTCTGAGGAAGGGGACAAGAACTGCTACAAGGTTCGTGCTCTGTCACTAACTAGTGCTCTGAAAAATATACCGACAACCACGCTTTTAATTAAAAAAAAAAAATCTGGCCGAAACCGGCTTGGCTCAGTGGATAGAGCGTCAGCCTGTGGACTGAAAGGTCCCGGGTTCGATTCCGGTCAGGGGCATGTACCTTGGTTTCGGGGACATCCCTGGTAGGGGGTGTGCAAGAGGCAGCTGATCGATGATTCTCTCTCGTCGATGTTTCTAACTCTCTCTCTCTCCCTTCCTCTCTGTAAAAAAATCAATAAAATATATATATATTTTTAAAAAAAATCTGTTGCAGTGACAAGGGCACTGTGTAGTGAAAAGGGTGACAAGGGTCGAGGACACCACGGATGCCACCGAGCTTGACGTAAGGTCAGGGTGCTGTGGAGCTTTGCGGGGTTTTGTAAGGACGCCCTCACCGGGGAATCGCAGGGGGGAAGTCTAACGGGAACTAACTGTACGACGAGAAACGGGGCCGCAAACACAGAAACAGGACAACACGTTCTCACCGACGGCGGGGACTTACTCTCCTAGACTTCGATCAGGAAGGGCAAAAGCGACAGAGGAAAAAAAAGGCAGAACATTTGAAAACATAGTTAATTTCGTTGACAGTCTTATCACTCACAATTTAAGCACTTTTTACAACATACAGAGGAAAAACATCTCGATCAATCTTCAGGACCATGATAAACTTTGGCACAATAAAATACCTGTGTTAATTCCATGTTAGTTCAGGCCATGTGAGGGAGAGCAGAAGAAAGGCAAAGTGGAGAAAGAGGAGGCGCACGCTCCCAAGAAAACTGACAAACCCACAGTGTGTGCACAGAGACCAGCTGACAAACCCACAGTGTGTGCACAGAGACCAGTGCTCCAGGGAGGCCCGTGGGAGTGACTTAGAAAACCTCCAGAGCCGTAGCTCAGCTGGCTGGAGCGCCCTCCGGAGCCCCAAGGGGTCATGGGCTTGGTTCCCAGTCGGGGCACACACCCAGGTTTCAGGGTCCACCTCCGGGAGGGTGCGTATGGAAGGCAACCGATGGATGTTTCTCTCCCACATTGATGTTTCTCCCCCCGTCTCTAGGATCAATCAAAAACATCCTTGGATGAGGATTTAAAAAAAAAAAAGCCCAACAAATTTCAGAAGGGTTCTTTCTGTTTTGCTTTTCCGAGTGAAGAGAACTTACTACGTCCATTTCCTAAGCAGCCCTGGAGGAGGGATGGAGAGGAAGAAAGCCGCTTTCTGGCCTCAGGCAGGACAACACTCCTTTAAGGCTGTTGTAAACGTGATGAGCTCAGTGCTCAGAAGCGTGCCCCGAACCCCGACTGACGGGCCCCGTGCAGGCGCTGAGGTCACTGACTGGGACACAGCCCATCTCTGAGGTGGGGATCACCCCCCCCCCCCCCCCCGTGCTCTCCCGAGCAGAGGCCACCAGGCTGACTGCGCCTTTCTGGGCAGCTGAGTCTGCTAAACTGGTTGCAAACTCTAGTCATTCTCTTAACCCGAGTCACTTGGTTGTCTTTAACCGGCCCGATCCCCTGCAGCTGAGCCTCACCGGGGCCCAGAGCCTGGGGCTCCACAGGACTTGGCTGGCAATGGCTTCCCTGACAGGCGTGCGCAGGCCTCTGGCTGGAGGTCTGACCTAGGGACAGTGGAGAGCAGCCTGCCTCGACAGCGCCCCTAGTGACAGTCCCGGGAACTACAACAGGGGCACAATCAGGAAGGAGAAGAATATAACACCGAGGCCAGATCCTGAAAACCACAGAACTGTGGGCCTGACCCCAATGGAACTGCATCAAAGTCGCTCAACTTTGGGTGTGGGCTCGGGGGTCTTTGCCATCTCTCTACCTCCAGAACCTGAAGCACAAAACTGAAGCTCTCCTTGGATTCCAATCCTTATGGAAAGTTGGCGCCCTTTCACCAAACTGCACTTCTCTGCATCTGCCCACACACTTCCTGCTCTGTCGGGATTTAAAATTATGATAGTTTTCATTTGCATTTAAAAATTATGCCTCTCCAACCTCAGTCCATTTGCTAACCTTTAAAAAATCAGTCCTATGTTTCAAAAATGAAAGCGCTTCCATATTTAATAAGAATTTAGACATTGATAACTTGGAAAAACTATTACATCCTATTAACGTACCATTAAGACAGCCCTTACATATGATTATTCCAAGCCTAAAATACACTCTAAATTGTGGATAACAAACGTATCGCATGGGCCTTGCTTCACGTTGGACAAAGATGCTTTTACAGGAAGTGGCTGAACTCTGGGCTTTGACCTCAGAACATAATTCCATGAACCGGAGAAGCAGTCTATTCCAGAAGTCTAGCTTGAAGCAATCCCAAATTAACGGCTAATGAGTTTTACGGCTTAAGAAAGTACACATGATGCTTTCTGCACTTTGAGAAATTACGGCCATTCAGCGTGCACTCTGGACACATGAAGAGGGCTTTCTTTGCAGAGAAAGAAAACCCCGGAGAGCTGTCAACACCAAATAGAAACAAAAGAGGACAAAATCGAGGGGATGAAATAGGTTCCGAATCCTTCGCCGGCATAATAAAAATCAACACGTATTCAGGGAAGAAAATGCAAATGAAAAAACAAAAAAACAATCGTTCAGGCAAAACGCAACAAAACTAAAAGCAGTGAATTTAAAACAAAACCTTGGGGGGGGGGGGAATTCCATGATGTGAGCCGGGAAATGTACGCTGTAGAATAAAACACAGTGTCACTGTTTTAGTTCAGTTTCCCACACTCTCTATGAGCAGCACAGGTCACCTGACTGTGTTAGAAAACCTTGGAATGCATCATGAAGGAGAAAAACCTCCAGTATTTTTAAAACTGCAGGCAATTACACACTCATTGCCTCCATGGGGTCCTAAGCGTGTCTGGCACCCAGTCTGGGGACAGACCTCTGACGGGGGGCTTCCAATCTCCGCTGCATGAATGGAGCGGGCACAGGCATCCTTCTGTCTCCTGGCACTAAACACTTACCGAGCCGCTTTGGTGCCCGGGGTGTGCCAGGCGCTGTGCGGACAGAGACGAGCCAAGCCCGGAATCTTTTGGGCACCGGCGAACCCCAGGACGGTGTGTTATCGGGAGGGGCTCACACAAAGCTTGGGGGGGAGGTGTTGGGGATGATTTATGGACATCACCTTCAAGAATAAAACATTTTCATCCCAAAGAACACTCATGTAGCAAGCAGCTCTTCGGGGAGGTGGCGCTGTTAGCAAAGCTTAAGATGCCTAATTCCACAGGGCATCTGCCACAAGTTATTAGAGAATTTTATTTTCACGAGAAAAAAATAAACTAAAATGAGTCCACCCCCAAATCTGGGGGTCCTATTAACACCACAAGTTCCTGAGGCTTCCTGTCAGGGAGTGGAGTTCGAGCCTGGGGGTGGGGTGGACTGTGCAGTGATTTCTTGGGCCTTGAATTCTCGGGTTAGTCTCTAGATGACTTTACACCTTCTGGAATCGGAGAACGAGGGTGAGAAATCTCTGGCCGAAAAGCTCCCTTCATGTGTAATGGAAATCATTAAAAACCACTACCTTCTTCACACAGCTTGCACCGAGAGATGATAACCAGCCCGAGAACGGACTAGGCATGCTGAGAGAGATCAATTTTACGTGTAAAATACTCTGGGCACGGCGCTAATGGAAACGCATCACTGATCGATTTGGCACGAAGTTAAAATCAATCAGGCTGTGTGCATTTCCACACGTACACACGCCTCACGTGCAGCTTTTCCTTTGGTCATTAGCGAGAGCAGAATACCCCGGTCTCTATGCACACAGAGAGCCTACAATAGCTTCTTTTCTTTTTCAAGAAAGCGTCAGCATGTAGGAAATAATCCTGTGTGGCAAAACAGGTAGGAAGTGGTTAAGTACGTACCTGCCAGTACAAAAGCTCGAAAATTTCTCTGGACCAGTGGTCGGCAAACTCATCATTCTACAGAGCCAAATATCATCAGAACAACGATTGACATTTCTTCTGAGAGCCAAATTTTTTAAACTTGAACGTCTTCTAATGCCACTTCTTCAAAATAGACTCGTCCAGGCTGTGGTGTTTTGTGGAAGAGCCACACTCAAGGGGCCAAAGAGCCGTATGTGGCTCACGAGCCGCAGTTTGCCGACCACGGGTCTAGACAGAGGCCTACCCCTATCCCCCACAATCTGGATCTTTCTATTGCTCTGTGCTGAGCGATCGCACCCTCAGGTGCAGGTGCTGGCCGAGGCTCTGCATGACGTGGGCGCACAGCGCACACATCACCTGGCACTGTCACGTGTCCACAGGTGAGCACACAGGTCACCCGGCACTGCCGCCTGTCCACAGGTGAGCACACACGTCACCTGGCACTGTCACCAGTCCACAGGTGAGCTGTGGCCTCCTCTCACTTCACAACACCCATCGAGCGTGCAAACTGGAGGCAGCAGCAGCGAGGGCTCCGGGGCCCAGTGCTGCAGCGCCTTCAGGACGGGGACGCGGGACCAGGGCGCTGGGCAGGCTCCCCACGCTCCAGGGGGCTCAGTCTAAGGAGTTTTGTTGGACTCGTGCACTCCTTTCAGACATGCTAGGAGATGACAAACAGCTGGCCACTGTGAGATAATATCGTGAGGAGTTAAGAATATTAAAAATGCTGTATTTTATGACGATTAAATATTGCATTTAGGATCACACTGAAATCCAATGCACAGGAAATTCACGATCCCCACAGGCACGTTTCCACCTTCCCCAGGTGACAACTGGGCCTGTTTAACTTCCTCTCAGCTCGAAGCCCGTCTCTCCGGGGTGCACCCCGAGCTTCTGCCCGGAAACCGCATCTCACGCCCCCACCCACCTCATCCCCAACGCTGCCCGATTGCTCGCCGCCAGGCAGTTCTGCATCTCTGCCGTTTCCCGCGCTCGGCATCTCCCCTACAGCACCCACACCGCCGTGGGCACAGCTCCTCGCTCACCCGGCTGACGCTCTCCACTTCCTACCAGATGACAACCTCAATGGACAGGACTAACGCTGACTGCTGGCACAGCTGCTGGCACACTGCGGGTACTCATTAAACGTTGGCACAGCAAATGGACGATGTATGATTACGGGTCTGAGCAGTCAGCTAACAGCTACCACGCTCCGTATACTCCACCCCAGCATCCAAAGACTCTCACCCCGTTTTCCTAACGGGGGTGGGGGTGGGGAAACTTCTACAGGGTTGTGCTTTAGACCAGTTCTCTATCCCCCCCCTGCACCTGCCCGGAAAGAGACACAGGTGTGCGCTGCCCTGCCCTGCCCCTCCCCCTCCGAAGTCTGAGCAGATGCTCCTCACACACATCGGCAAAGCCAGGCCAGAAAGTCTAGCCACGGAGCTGTAGGCCGGGGCCCAGGACACCTTTTCCGAAAGGAGGGGGGGGGAAACCAAACACGGTGTCCGGCCTGGGCGTGCAGCAGGTGCACCTGCGCCTGGGGGCCCCCTGTCGCACCCCGCCCTGGCAGAAGCTGTCAGCACCCCCATTCTGCAGGCGGGGAGGCCCCCAGACCCCCAGGAGCCCGCCTGCCCGGCCAGCCCTGCTGGAGACACTGAGCGCCTACTTCTTTCTGGTCGAGCTGGAGAGAGGACTTTATTAGGTCCCGGAGGGCAGTCAGCTGTTTCTTTTCTTCGTCCTGGGTCTGTTTTATCTGCAAGAGGAAAAAAAAAAATTACTTCTGTCACTTACCTTTTAAACGTTATGAGCAGCGTTTAATGCACCTCGATATACCACCCGTCGAACTGCTTAATGATGTAGCGGACTTCCTCCCTCAGATCCTCACGTGGTCTCATTTTTTATATGAGAGGCACAATTTTCTCATCTTATGAGGGTTCCAGTGGGCTTGAGATGAGTGAATAATGCAACACGCTTCCTTATCAAATAACACCTCTAGGCTAGATAATTACAGCTCCGCTCTGAACACAGCTGAGAAACGACACGGAGTCGTTTGCTCCCGGTTTGTCCGAAGGCGGTAGCGATACCACGACGGCCTTGAAGGTCCAGAAGAGAACCCCGGGGACCGAGGGCCAAACCCCACGGGCCTCGCACCCGGGAGGCACAGAGCCCTGCCCGAGGGCAAAGGCCCGCTGCTTTCTCAACCCGTGGAGCCTGACCACAGCCGGAGCCACGCTCGCTGAGAGAAAAGCAGGACAAGCACACAGCTATGGACTCTCTAAAGTTAGACAAGGACCACGGCATTACCTGTAACTCTAAAAGCCGTATCTGAACATATGTAGTTGCACTCATAAAACATGTAATGTGATTTTTAATATGGATTCATTGCCAAGTGATTTATGGGAATAAAGGTTGACATCTATACATATGCATTTAGTTTTTCTTCCCTCAAAGAAGTTTTCCTTTTGCTTTTGCTACTGTAAAAGCAAAACCTAATTATGTGAAAAATATAGAGGAAATATAAAGCAAGCAAGTCCCCAAAATTCATAAACTTGCCTACTCAGAGACAGTCCATTTTTATCCTATCACGATCAAAACATTCTTTTTGCGAATGCTGACCGAAGGGCACCCGTGATGTTACTGAACCCTGAACAGAGTCATCTAGAAACAACCATTAGACTCTCCTCCTCGCTCCTTCCATGCTCCCCAAACCCTCTCTGGAACGTTCCATCACTGACGTCTGAGTAAAACTGAAGGTTTATCTGTCTTTATTGGACACATCACTTAACTGGTCTTCTTGTCTTTAACACCCTCCCAGTACGGGTTTCACATTTACTGATACTTGTCGGCAGAGCAAGGTAAATGTGTTATGCATTTCCTAAAGAACTTACGTTATATAAGTCAGCAGCCAGTTTTTCAATGTACTGTTTCAGTTTGTCAGCCGTTTTCAAGCCATCTTGAAAGAAACTGCAACGGAAAACATCAGAGACTTAGCCACAGTACAAACATGAAATGAACCATAATTACCTGAAAAATCCAGAAATACATATTTACGCTCTACCAGGTATCTACACAAAACACGTTTAAAATGGGTTTCAGTGTTTTGTAAAAGATGTGCCAACCAACACGCGTGGGCGCTACTGACACGTGCCAGCAGACATCACGCAGACAATGCAACTGCAGGCGCTGTCCACACAGTGCCTCACGCGGTCACTCCACACGGAACAGCTCCCCTGGTCGTGCCTTATCTGAGCTCAAAAGAGAGAGGAGGACACACTACCTAGCGGGGTACCATGGACCCTACCCGGACACTCTCAGGAGAGATGGATGGGACTAGAAATAGAGGCCGGAGAAGTCAGTTCCCAAAGGTGCCGAGTCCTGACGCCACATGAGGCGCAGGATGTGGGGTCAGGACACTGATGACCCGGAAGGTTTTATCCTACCACGGACACAGGAGGTGCCTTACTTCACCCTGAGGGTAGCAACCTGGCGTGGCTGAGCAATGACCACACTTGGCACTTCATATAAACTGTTTTGTTTTGTTTTTTAATTTAAATCCTATCTAATAAAAGAGTTATGTGCAAACTGACCATCACTCCAACATACAAGATGACTCCCCCCATGTGGTCAAAGATGGCTGCCCCCATGTGGACACAAGATGGCTGCCATAAGATAGCCAGCAGAGGAGGGCAGTTGGGAGGGACCAGGCCTGCAGGGGAGGGCAGTTAGGGCCTCTAGTATATATACACTTCTTTATTGATTTCAGAGAGAGGGGGAGAGAAAGAGAGAAACATCAATGATGAGAGGGAATCATTGATCGGTTGCCTCCTGCACACCCCACCCTGGGAATGGAGCCCGTACCCGGGGCATGTGCCCTTGGCCAGAATCGAACACGGGAAACAGGCACATTTTCACGTAAAAATTACCAGAAAGCCACAAAAGCGAACCCGAAAAGAAAACAAGGAGTGAAAAAGCAAATGTGGTGTCACAGAGCCTCCAGCGTCATAAAAAGGGGGGCCTGGCCACGTGAACAAACTAAAATGGGGACCGGGGCGCCTCTCACAATATACCAGCAGCCCGGGCACAAGGGCAGCGTCCCTGCTGCCCAGATGACGGCTTCACCTGATGCAGACAATGAAGAAAACAACAAGCCCCACGCAGAAGAACGTGGCAAATGACGCTGTACCTAACAGGTGAGATGCCGAGGAAGGAGGGAGGAGGGAGGAAGGGGAGTGGGGCGTGGGAAGGCCTCCAGGGACAGGGACAGTGTCTGCAGGAGGGGCTGCAAGGCAACGCCAGCTTTCTAAGCAGCAGCGATTTCAAGGAGCCACGCAGTTGCACTGATGTGAGCGGCTGATGGGAGAAAACACTGAATATGGCCAATGCCGCTTCACATAACGTGGCTGTGGAAGGCCTACATATCACTATGTAGTGACCGAAGGAAGATCGGACAGAGAGAAGAGAACTGAAGTGCGGGCCCTCCCCCGGGCTCTGTGTCCCCAGGCCACACGCCACCTACTTGCACTGGGCGTGGTAGTACTTGATGAGATTCTGCAGCAGGTCCACGCCCTTTTTGGTCTTGATCTCGTTGACTTTGATGAGATACTGTGGGAGTAAAACAGAAGTGGACGCTGTCACTTCCCACAGGGCTCTCGGGCAGGGTTTGGGGGGGGGGGGCAGACCCCGCTGTGAGTCTGCGCCAGGGACTGGCCTCGCGGTCCTCAGGGTGTGTGAGCTCACTTAGGGGATGCCCAGACCGAGGGCACAGGCACTAGTAGACAGTGGGTAGCACATGAGCATCTTACAAACGCCCGTGATTAGTTTACTAGACAAGCAGAGATCCACACAGCAAAGCATCCTGGGAAAGCTGACTTAGTTCCTCTGGCGCAGTGGCTCTCAAACTTAAGAGTTCAGGTCGAGACCTGCAAGATGGAGGATTCTTTGCTACAAACAAGTGAACAGCCTTCTCTTGAAGGGATACGCCGTGAGGCATTAAAACTTTGAGACCAAGGAGGCGAGGTAGAATTTTTGCTACTAAAAATGAAGGATGAAAACAATGCATTAGTAACTTATGTGCTAAACATCACGAGCTCTGATTTTCACAACTGGCCGAGGTTTTCTGCTGGCACTGTTTGCCTCTTGCTCACGTGTTTCATTGTGTGAAAGTGTTCACGAACAGACAAGTTCAAGAAGGAGCCAAATTGGGGTGGGGGAAAAATTAAGGAAGGAAACCTTAAAACTGAGAAAACTCTATCCATTTTCATAATTTCCCAAAAGCACAAAAGGAATCCATTTGCTCAGTGTCAATGTCAGAAGGGGTTGGTCTCTCGGTCAAGGAACCCAGTGTTCAGGGGGAACACAGTTTGAGAACCACTGCTCTCAGTTGAAGGCAGCATGCTTTTGTTGCATTTTTTTCTTCTCATGACCTCAGAGGCTTTCTCAAAGGACCACTCCATCTGAGCTTTCATTCAAACGAGGTCCAGGGTTAAAAACAAACAAACAAACAAACAAACATGCTCTCCCCCTGTACCAGTGAAACCGGAGATTCACCCTTGTTACCAAAATCTGCCTTTCCACACTCACTCACAGGCAACAGCAAAGTTCTCACCCAAGAGTCCTGCTTTGGCTTAGAGCCCCACAGGCCCCAGGCTCAAAACAGGAGGCAACAGGGACAGGGGCGATCCCAAAGGCTTGGAGAAAAATGAGAGTGGAGTCCTTCAGTAACTGTCCCGCCTCTCCCGGTCAGGCCCGGCGGCTCTCTGGCTCCGGGGGCCCGGCTAACCAAACTCCCGGCGAGCGAGCGGCCGGAGCCCCCCCGCACCTCGCACATCTGCAGCTGGAAGAGGCGCCGCTCCTTCTCCATCTCCTCCGCGATCTCCGCCCCCGTGATCTCCGTGCGGATCATCCCGTGCTGCTTCGCATGCTCTCTCTTCTCCTTCTCAATTTTCGTGCTGGAACGGAAGCAGATGCCACCATTAACACACACACACACACACACACACACACACACACACACACACAGCTTCCTTTTGGGGAGAACTACCCAGACCTGTAGGACTTCAGGGGACAGAGCACATCTTGTTCTGCTGCTCCCATGCCCCACAGAGGAGCTGTACCCCGCAACAGGCCGAGAGCAAGTGTTTTTCTCCCGTTTTGGGAACTCACAGCCCCTTCGTAAGGACTCAGTGCTGCCTGGGGGCAGGCAGTGCTGGGCCCACGTGAGCCCGTCCATGCCTCGCCCTCGCAGGAGGACGTGGTGGCCCGCAGCCCTCGTCGGCGTCAGCGGGCCACGGCCGGAGCCTCTTTCTTCCCAGCTGCCCCTGCAGCGGTCAGTGCACCAAAGTATTCCCGAGACAGCAAGTCTCTGGTGACGCAGCTATTACGTCAGCAAGGGTGAGAGCAGTTTCGGGGGAAAAATATTGAAGCCTCAATGTTTCCTTCGCTTGTCATTGTGCTGTTACTGCCGCCTTCGGAAATGCTTTTATTCTCCTATGTTTACAGTTACCGAGTTGTCAGCCAACGGTTTTTATTAAGTGCTTCAAACGCTCTCTCTCCTCCCATCCCCCGCACGGCCTGGAGTCAGGAGACTCGGGATCATAACGATAAAGGCCCGTGCACTGCGCCGCGTGGAGGTGCGGGGCCCAGGCCCACGGCTCCGTGCGTCGCCTCCCGACCCCTCACAGGAACCGCCAGACAGGCCCACCTTTTAGCTCTGACAAGCGTGCACTACACTGTTTTTGTCCTTGAAAGTTAAGGGCTCTGTCTTTTCCCCAATCTTCTTCATAGGAAAATCATGACGACATAAAACAAACAAACAAACAAACAAACACTTACAACTTTGTCTCATAATCTTTCCACGCTTTGTCGAATGGCTTCTTGAGATCCTTAGGAAAAAAGAGAATGAAACCGAAATCAAATGCGCTGTTGTTAAAAGGCGAGTAAACCATTCTGAAATAGCATCCTCACCAAACCGCCCTCCTCCACGGGATGCTGGGGACTTTACACAGATGCCACCTGCACCCACATCACTTTCGCTCCAGACGGGGGCCCGAGATTGGCCGGGCGAGCATCCTGGGCACGCCTCGGTGACGTGGGACCCGGGGGCCACGGGGCAGTGACGGAGCCCAGGCCCTGCCCACCCACCGAGGCCCTCGCTCTTCCTCCAAGTGTCTGGCCTTGTTCCCCGGTCAGTGACATCCTGGGAAGTGGCCACTCTCCCGTGGTCCTTCCCCAACAGCCTTTGTTCATGCCAAGAACGTTCCAGTGCCTTTCAGACACAAGTACCCCAATGATCTTAAGAGAGAAAACCCCCGATCCTTTCAAGGTACAGCGAAAACCAGATTCCCGACACTCACTCCTTTGACGCCCTTGAGGTCTCCTTTCAGCAGGGAGTCCAAGGTGAAGATCACGTTGTGGCTCAGCCCCTGGAGCTGGAGACAAAGCAATGGTGGAGACAAAGCCGTTAGAGAGAGTGCCCAGCGCAGGAGGCCGGCACTGCTGCTCTCCCACGCACCAGCGCCGGTCGGCACCCGCCGGAGGGAGGGCACCTCCAGGTCCCCCCACAGCACCCGCCGGAGGGAGGGCACCTCCAGGTCAGGCAGCCTCACTAGCCATCCTGCAGCTCCTGAGCGGGGAGCTGCTGCCCGGATCAGGGGGCGGGGGCTGCAGGGCCTGTGCGCTGAGCGGGTGCTGCAGTGCGCCCACACCTGCCCCAACGACGCCTCAGATCAGAGCTACAGCTTTCCTGGTTCCTCCTCCTGGAATGGCAAGTCTTACTCTCTAAAAAACGTATAACCTTTTACTGATTTCAGAGAGGAAAGGAGAGGGGGAGAGCAACAGAAATGGCAATGATGGAGAGAATCGCTGACTGGGGCCCACAGTCCAGGCCTGTGCCCTCCCCAGAATTACACCGTGACCGCCTGGTGCATAGGCTGATGCTTAACCACTGAGCCATCCTGGCTGGGCAGGCAGAGCTCACTTTGACTTTCTTTTCAATGCCTTGGTCAGAGCAAGGAGATGATACAACTGGCGTTCACCTCCTTGTTATAATCTTTTTAAAAACTTTCCTTTTTCTATTCCTTTGTGGCATTGACCACGATCTAAAATGATCCAACTTGTGTGTGTGTGTGTGTGTGCTCGGTCCCCCCGACCTGAAGGTCAGGTCAACGCGGGCAGACCCATGACTGTCCGGCTCACAACGGTCCCCTCGGCGCCCAGGTTCCGTGAGAAGGACGAAGCGTTTAGCAGGCGCCGCCTGCTGCTCTGAGCCAGTGCCTGGGTCTCTTTTATCGAAGCTCGTGTCGGTTCTACAAAGATGGATGAAACTTGTCCATCCAGGGGAGGGATGGGCAGGTGAAGGGTCAGCAGCACCAGGGCTGAGATGACTGCAGGGTACACTCTCTTAAGGAGCGGCCAGGACAGAGTGCCCTCCCTCACAGCACCGGTAAGTTCTGCACCTTTAAGTGAAACGAGGCAACAAACCCGCCAGCGGGCTGACACGCCAGTGAACAAGGGATGTGTTCCCACAGCTCCTCCTCCCCGTTAAAACAAAACGCCGACATTCCAGGACCCGCTAAGTCGCGGAGAACCCAGTGTCAGCGCCATGGAACCCGGACATCACCCACCACTCACCAGGCACCTGTTCTCCGACACCCTCTGCCCCAGGGGCTGGGGAGGCAAAGACAGATAAAGCACCACCGCTGCCTTCAGAGCTCACGCCCCAGGACGGGCAAGCGCAGTTAGAATGCAGTCAGCAAGCCCTCTTCCGCCCCAACACTGCCGGCTGCACCACAGGAGGGGGCAGGGGGGTGTGAGAGGGGCCGGCACTGTCACTCTTGGGCTGTGTGTATGCTCCTGCCATCACCTCTAAAAGGGAGGAATTCTAAGCGTCTATCCCGGTGGCTGCCATGAAGAGGAGTGGTGCATGTGGGAGGTGCTGGCTTACTCCCTGCCACTAGGGGGTGCTGCGCACACGCCTGTCTGCAAAGGATTTGCAGAAAAAGAGAACTACCGGTAGGTAGTTACCCTCAAGGCTCGCTGCTGAGGCCAGGTCCCCCGGGACACTGGGTGGGCAAGGGGAGAGGAGCTTGTAACTCTGTACTTTTCTGCATTTTTTTAAAAGTTTGGTAATACGCACTATATTGTTTATTCACAAAAAATAAAAATTCTAAAACAAAAAATGAAAAGGCAGTGATTATAAACCACTTCTTTTTAAGAAGTATTTTTATTGACTTCAGAAAGAAAGGGGGAGAGAGAGAGAGAAAAGCATCTATGACCAGAGAATCATGGATTGGCTGCCTTCTGCCACCCCACACTGGGCATGGAGTCCTCAACCCGGGCATGTGCTCTGACCGGGAACTGACCCATGATCTCCTGGTTCATAGGTCAGCACTCAACCACTGAGCCACACCGGCCGGGCTATAAACCATTTCCAATGCCAGGTCACCAAGGCCTCAAATCCTTTGTGAGACGAAGCAAAAAAACACCACGACCCCAGAATGTTATGTGAGAGCTGTGTGAGAAAGTAACAACAGAAGAATTATGAAATCCTGTGGTTAGGACTGAACATGGGGGTTTGCAGGAAGAATCCCTCGCAAGCCAGGGACCGACCACACAGCAAACACAGGACACACGTCCCCACCTCGCAGTGGCGTCACGGCGGCCGGCTCGGGGGCAGGGCGGTGGGAAGCCTCAGGGGCTGAGAATTTCCTGTGGTTACACACACACACACACACACACACACACACACACTTCCATCCTGATCTTTTTTGCCTAACCTTATAGCCTCACCACAAATGAAAGGGCTTCGCTTAGGTGAATGCTGACCCATCTCTCCCCTCTAGAAGGTTAAGGGAGGTGTCTCATCTGTTCTGCTCACTGACTGACCAGACCCCACGGCAGGAGCCACGAAGCAGCCGTGGGTCCCTGTCCCGTGCTTTCTGGCCACCACGTGGCCCGTGGTGGGTGTCCGAGTTGCCCTAGGAGCCCAGGCAGAGGGACGGCCAGGGGCAGTGCGAGGGCAGCACAGCGTAGCGACGGCACCTCCATGACACCTCCATGTTGTGGCCTCTGCAGCTCTGTCACCTGCATTAATTCTGACATCTCCCTCCACTGCTCTCCTCCCCTCCACAGGCAGAGCAGGTTTCCTGAAAGTGAGGCGGATGCGGATCCAATTAAAACAATGAGCCAGCTCCCTCCCAGCAGGCGATGGGCCGGCACCTCAGTAACCAGCCTCCGGCACCTGCTGGTACATCATCTCCTACACCGAGAGCTGCTGCAGACAGCGAACCCGGGGGCCCGGGAAGGGCACCTCGGAGACGGGGGAAGGAAGTGAGAGGAACACGGCGTTCTCCTCAGCTGGCACAGCCACGAGGGCCTCTGGGTCCTGCAGACCCAGGAGGGGGTGCTGGTGGGCACGGGGCTCCCCCCCCCCCTTCAACCAGGCCGCCCTGCTCCGGAGGCTGATGCTCCTAGTTAACGAGGGGCCTCGGGCTGTGATACTTCTCCAAATAGGACAACACTGCCGAGTCCATAAGTAAGTGGAAGCCGGGCTGCAAAACAGCTCCACAGCATAAATCGATGTTGCTACAAGTTCAGGATTAAAATGACACACGTAAAAAAGAGGTATGTGAAAACTGAAAAATGGTTAAGAGGACACAGAGATACAGATAAACCTCAACTCCTTAGGGGTGGGGGTTATTGGTGATTTTTATTTTAGTCCCTTTCCCCCTGTATTTTCTACGTTTCCGAGGGTGCACTGGCACTATTTTTGTACTCAGAAAGTTATTAAGAAGAACTATGGCACGGAAGCACACGAGGGCGATAGGACCGACCGGCAGCCCGTTTCTCACTCAGCCGGCGATCTGATTTACACAAGATGCGCACCAGGCGGAGCGGGAAAGGAGGAAGTCAGTAATTAGGTGTCGGGTGCGGAGGAACCAAGGCTTCTCTCCGGCCCCGGGGAGTTCGGAATCTCTGTCTGGAAAGACCGTCCTTATTAGCGGTTCTCAGCACGTGGCCCCCGGGCCGCCAGCGGCGTCCGCGCCCCCTGGACACGGGTTAGAGCTGAAGTCTCAAACTGGAGGGTGAGGTGCAACCACCTGCGTGTAAACGAGGTTCCCAGGCGAGCTGGGTGCCAGGTCTTCTGGGCACCACCGCCCAGGGGAGTCCCACGGCCCTCAGAGACCTCACCTGCCCGGGGTCGGGGACGACGAGGCGAGGAGAGAGCAGAGGAAGACCGCTCCGGAGACCCGGTAAAGGCCCGAGGAAAGGGGAAACCATTGTGCCAGCGGCTTTGAACGGACAGGCCTGGACTTACAGGGAAAGCCGGGTTCTCCTGGAAGCTTTGCAGCGGAAAACGGGCGGGTGGAGGGGAATCGGGGACATGGGCTGCCTTCATCAGAGTGATGCGTCACATCCTGACGAATTCAACGGAAGTAAAGGCTGGGTTGCATTTAGCATCGTCTCCCTACGCCACGAATGAAAAGGAGAGCACTATTTTGCTCTGCATTACGGGTGGCCTCTGATTTCATTTCTGGACAATTGTAAGAATGGGGGGGCGGGGGGGCGGCGAAGAGGTTAAGACCCAAACACACGGGAAAGAGCCCCTCTAGCTGCGTGATGGTCTGAAAAAGACACCCCAACCCTCCAGACCTCTTTACGGGGTTTGAAGTAACTAATCACCCAGTTCGCAGCGATCCATTCTCAGAGATTTAATTTCATTTCCATGCATGTCGAGTGTGATTTGTTATGTTTAAGCTAGAACAAAACCACGCTGCGAGTGGTATCAAATCGCATCTTCCCCGCCTTCACTGAACGTCTCTATCACCGTTATGTTTTACAACAATGAGCTTTTACTCAGGAGGCACCTCCAAGACGCAAGTTAAAGAAAGACGTAACAAATTAAATCAACCAGCACACGGGCTGGCCACGTGCAGAGAAAGGATCACCTCACAGCACACGCCGTGTCTGGGTGAGAAGGCAGACTCGCCCTGACCAGTCTGGCTCAGTGGAGAGGGCGTCGGCCTGCGGACTAAAGGGTCCCAGGTTCAATACTGGTCAAGGAACCGAACTTTAATGTGGAACATGTCCGTTTGTCACAGAGGGAGAAGAAAACCTCCCTCTTAACCGCCTCCACCCACAGGGCTGCACGGCTTTGCAGAGGCCGTCCCGTAGCACACATGGGCAGGGACGCACCAGGACACGAGGGGATGTCTGGGGTCACACCGAACCTCCCCACGATGCATTGCCATTCTGCGAAGAGGAGGCTTCGCCGAAACCGGTTTGGCTCGGTGGTGGAGCGTTGGTCTTCGGACTGAGGGGTCCCGGGTTCGATTCCGGTCAAGGGCATGTACATTGGTTGCGGGCACATCCCCGGTGGGGGGTGTGCAGGAGGCGGCTGGTTGATGTTTCTCTCTCATCGACGTTTCTGGCTCTCTATCTCTCTCCCTTCCTCTCTGTAGAATGTCAATAAAATATATTTTTAAAAAAGAGAAGAAAAAAAAGAAAAGAGGAGGCTTTTTTAAACCCGGGGCACCCAGTGGCTGCCAATTCTCCGCTGAGTATACCCAAGCTCTCTACAGTTTTCAGGGTTTCAAAGAACTTGAGAAATCATCTGCCAGCGATCTACATCCAGCCTGTGCCTGTCCAGCTATTCTCTTTTGAGGGGGAAGAAAAGAAGAAGAAAGAAAAGATAAAAGCATCCTCAACCCAAACCACAAGGCCCTGCAGCCAGAGACTGCGAACAGGAAATGCTGGGCGGATGGAGAAATCGGCGCTGGGCTCCACCAGCTCTGAAGCAGCGCCGCCCTCGGCCTGCTGGGGGCGCTGGGGCTCTAAGGCGAGCTCTGCTCTGCTGAGGCCCAGGGATGGCGGAGCCAGAGGCAGAGGGTCCTCTAGGCGCCGCCTACTAACCTCACACCGGGTTCGCGTGTATTTTCTAAAACCACTGCTCCGAGGGGCCCTTGGGGCCACTGGCCTCCCTCTGCCCGCGGAGAGTCTATTTCCATCCTCGGCGGCCCCTTCCCGGCCCGCTCAGCGGTTTGGGGCTGAACAGAGGCAACGGGCTGGCTCCCGGCCTGCCCAGGGCCTGCCAGCATCGCAGGCCACGCAGGCTGACCCCGGGAACAGATTCCCCGGCAATGGCCTCCCAGCTTTCCTTGGAAAGGTTAAGAGGAAGATGGGACTTCATTTCCGTTTTGTGTTAATCACATGAGAAACAAAACATACTTGGAAACAGCTAAAACTCAACAGCATCCTTTCTTTTGTGCTTTAGTTTTCCTTTTGTGTTTTTTGTTTGTTTTTTTGTTTAAAGACAAGGAGGCTGCATTCTAAAGAAAGCCTCGTTCATGAATACATTTAGCTTTGAAAGGGCATTCCAAGCAGAAAAGCAGAAGCTAGGAAGGCATGGGAATAAGGAATAGCCCTGCTTCAGCCAAACAAGTAACGTTACGTCCGCAGACGGCTTTGACTAGGAAGGCATCTTTAGTTGGAGGAAGGATGGGTTCAGAGAGATTGGTAAGCCAACGAAAGGAGTATTTATAATAATGTTTTACAAAGCTAAGGTCAGCAGAAACCGGTTTGGCTCAGTGGTAGAGCATCGGTCTGCGAACTGAAAGGTCCCAGATTTGATTCTGGTCAAGGGCATGTACATTGGTTGCGGGCACATCCCCGGTCGGGGGTGTGCAGGAGGCAGCTGGTCGATGTTTCTCTCTCAGCAATGTTTCTAACTCTCTGTCCCTCTCCCTTCCTCTCTGTAAAAAATCAACAAAATATATTTTTTTAAAAAGCTAAGGCCACCTAGCATACACCACTAACCAAAAGCCATCGGTGCACTTACAACCTCGACACCAAAGCCCTGTAAACATCATGATGGACTGGGTCACGTTCGCGGTCCTGTGGCCTCTCCCTCTGCGAGGCAGCCTTCCCAGCCCACGCCCCGGCCCGGCAGGCCCTCTTCTGAAGGAAACAGCTGGCCGCTTCACCTTTGCGAGATGCCAACCATGTAAAGGACCAGAGGGAGAGATGCCAGTGAGAAGAAGAGAGATGGCAGTGAAAGGAAGAGAGATGACAGACTGGCAGTGAAGGCGCAGCACAGAAGTGAGGGTGGGATTTTGGCCTGCGTGGACGGCAGATACAGACGGCGTGAAGGGCCGGGCCGTGGGGGAAGAGTGGAAACGAACTGGTCCGGGAAACGTGGAGGTGATGACTTTTAGCTTAAGCCAAACAGATGGGTCTCCTGGAAACGCAGGGTTGGCGCGATGTCCCTGGGAAAAGAGCGACCTGGGAACCAGAGCTTCCTCCCTGCAAGCCCTCCCAGCACCACAAAGGGCAGGGCTGGTCTGCTGCCGCTTCCTCTCTTCCCGCCACCCCTCCCTGTGAGCTAGCCGCCAGCAAAGGGGCAGGAGAAGCCCAGAGGAGGGAGAAATGAGAGGGCCCTTCTGAATAGAGTCAGAAATGATGTAAGATTTACAGAAATATCACGGATTTATCAAAAACCCCCAAAGGATAGGCATATGTATGTGCTAAGATCAAAATGACCCTTTGAGAGTTTTTAAAAATAAGACATATTTCTACCTTCAATTTTTATTTTCTTTAAGGTTAATTGTCACTTTAAGACAAAGTCAATGGCCTAAATCACCAATTAGAGTTAAACTGCAGGAAGACAGACACATAGGTGTATTTATCCAGCACAACAGGGGAGAAATATTCTGATTTGTCAACTGTTCGGGTCAACGTTCTACAGAAAGGTTTCATTTTCCCAAGATTGCCTCGTGAGGCCACAGTGCCCATCGGACATCTGAACAGCTGGCTGGGGTCAAGTCATCGAGTGTGAGATCTGGATCCGTACAGGAGGCCAGGGTGCACTAGCGAGAGACAGACGGGGCAGGAAAGGACAGAGACTGCTCCAGCTCCTCCCCCCACTCCTCTTTCTTCCCCTCCTCTCTACTTCTCTCCCCTCCTCCTCCTCCCCCTCCTTCTCCGGAAAAGGCTAGAGAAAGCGAGGGAGAGCTTTTCCTGGGGCACCTTCCAACCTCCCTGTGCTCCTGCCTCTCGGGACTCAGGAGAAACGAGACCTGATTAAATCAGCTCCCAGAGCGCACCTTCCTCCGAGTGGACACAGCCGTGAGGCTGGTGGGCGTAGCCTGGGGGTGTCCAGACAGTACCGCCTGGTGACCAGGTCTCCACCCCCCAATTCTGTGTCTCCTCCCAGAGTCAGCAGCTGCAGTGCCGCGTCTTAGGGATGCTTCAGAGACCCCCCAATTCCCTGAACCCCACCATCTTTTTCTTGGTAGCGGGTTATAAGGGCGGGGGCACGGGGAGAGGCTAATTCATTTGTAAATCAGGGCGAGAGACGCATGGCCCTCCGCACACACGTGAGATGGAACGTGCGTGCCCGACACAGACGGCGGCATCGCTCTCCCCACCAATGAAAAGGCAGGAGCTGCTCCAAGTCCCCGTGACGGAGACAGAGCAGGGTGGGCGGTGGAAGGAATTCAGGTCAACCCGCTCCCTCCGGCTCTGCCCATCTCCCCGCTATCACCGGCGGGAGGGACGAATTCTAGGAGGCTCACCGCGGCATTTCTTTACCTGTGACTCCATCCTTAGGACTCAAAAGCTGTTTGGCTGTAAACAATAAAAAGGTCACGTGTGATGCCAAAACCGGTTTGGCTCAGTGGATAGAGCGTCGGTCTGCGGACTGAAAGGTCCCAGGTTTGATTCCGGTCAAGGGCATGTACCTTGGTTGCAGGCACATCCCCGGTAGGGGGTGTGCAAGAGGCAGCTGATCAATGATTCTCTCTCAGCGATGTTTCTAACTCTCTATCTCTCTCTCTTCCTTTGTAAAAAAAACAATAAAATGTTTAAAAAAAAAAAGAGAGAGA
The DNA here is from genome assembly GCA_963924515.1 of Vespertilio murinus. NCBI lineage: Eukaryota > Metazoa > Chordata > Mammalia > Chiroptera > Vespertilionidae > Vespertilio > Vespertilio murinus. The sequence goes on along the minus strand of OZ004717.1, from coordinate 3,967,237 downwards.
GAGAAAAAAAAAGATCACGTGTGAAACAGCTTACCAGATTTTTCAGCAGGGTGGACAGTTCCTTTGTAAGAGTCGAAAATTTGACGAAAGCGGTGCCAAGGTCTGGGTTGTCTCGACTTAAAAAATTACTCCCGAACTTATCCAGAACTTGGGCATAGTTTTCTTCATTCTGCACATGGTCTGAAAAAGAAAAGACAGAGGAGCTTGAGCTGCTGTGAACGGGGATCGCTCGCTGAGCCGCCCAGCAGCGGAGAGACGCCCCTGTCATTCCCGCACACGCCCGGGAGGGGTCAGCCTTCTCACACCGGAAGGAGGTCTCCCTGCCCCCGTCACAGCATCTCGTTCACTTCTATCCCCATCGACCCATGGACGCCCCACAGGCTGAGGGGTCAAGTAATCATCCTATTTGCAGGCAAGTAAGAAAGTAGGAAGATCAGGAAAGGAAGAGAGAGTTCTCCTTAGAAAAGCCAACCCTGGAATGCCGACGAAAAGTCCACGTGTCCGGACGTGAATCTCCTGCAATGAGGGTTAATCCACGTTCATTTTGCTGAGCCTCGGCCCCTCGGTGAGCATGGTGAGTGATGTGCCGCTACTGGAGGTGACGGCGGCATGTGCCCGTGGAAGCATTCCAGATGCCAAGCCCACCCCCCTCCCCCCCCCCCCCCCCCGCGTCGTGAGGATAGGGAGGCATGGATTTGCACAGAGGCCTACAGGAGACATGTAATGTCTACTGAATGAATAAATGAACAGATATGCATCTAACACAGTCCTAACTGTTAAGACCCTATCTTTAAAGGCTTATAAGTTCAACCCCTTTCCTTCGCTCAGCGGGCCCTGATCCTTCCCTGTGGTGTTTCCCGCCGTGTCCTGTCATGTCTGTGTGAGTGGAGCTCTGTCCAGGCCCCAGACGGCTCACCTCTGGTCCCCACCCAGCAGCCAGGGCCCCGCGTTTTCCGTGGGAGGCTCAGGAAGGCCGGCTGGTGCGGATTTGCTGACTTCCCTTCCAGGAATTTAAGACGCATTCCCTTCTTAAGCCTCCTAGGCTGTTCGATAATCAAGATGAAATGTAAAGTATTTCACTCTCATCCAGCCGGGGTGGCTGAGCATCAACCCATGAACCAAGAAGGTCCCCAGTTTGACACCCAGTCAGGACACACGCTCGGGATGCCGGCTCAATCCCCAGCAGGCAAGGCAGGAGGCAGCTGACCAATGTCTCTCTCTTATCGGTGTTTCTATATCTTTACCCTCTCCCTCTTTCCTCTCTAAAAATCAATAAAGTTAAAAAAAAATATTTCACTCTTGAAGACACTCCCCTTCCCCTGCCAATCACAGCGTGGGGGCACCGGCACCGGAGAAGGCACTCGGCCTGCAGCGGGAGGCAGGCCCACCCAGCAGAGGACGGGTGCCAGGCCGTCTGGGGAATGGAACTCGGCCCCCAGCCTCCTGATCGCCAGCACATTCAACATTCACGACGCCCACATGGAGGTGAGCTTTGGGGCCGAGACAGGAACAGAGAGAAGGCGCAGCTCTGCATTGGCTGAGAGAGGAGGCTCAGGAACACACGAGAGAAAGGCCACGCCAGTGGGCAGACCGGCGCCGCGGTGGATCTCTCTCCGGAGCTGCCGCTACCCCGACACCTCCTGCCGGAGGCCAACGCGCTCCCTCACCCTGACACTCCCCCCGACGGCCGACAGAGGGGAACCGGCTGCCTGCCCGCCCTCTGCTTCCCCACGGAGCGTCTCCGTGGTGAGTAAAACGTGAGCATCAGGCTTCCGGTGTGTCTGCTCGAAACGATGAAATAGCTCAAATGGTAACAGAAGACCCAGGTGCCCACCCACAGGGAAGAGCCCTTTCTGGCCAAATGCCTTCCACGGCACCGCAGATAACCTTCCCCAGAACTCTGCACGGGAGAAGCCGCCGCCGGGGCAGAGGAAACGGAGCATGTGGTCTGCGAGCGGCAGAGGGTGTGTCAGCACAGGCGAGGGCAGGGGGTGTTTGGCTAATCCCACAACTGAATAACCACACAGCCAGTATCTATACCTACATCTGTGGACATGAGCGTGAGTGTGTATGCATTCATCACGTATGTATATACACATCCCTATGTGAAACTTGAAATACTCCAGGTAATCCCATGGAGGTGGAAATGCTGGGAATTAAGTGCAAGTTGCTGAGAACGGAGCCCGGCCTGTGTATCAGACATAATCACCTCTACACCGACGCGGACTGAGAGGTGCATTTAACATCAAACAGCGCAGCCTCGGATGCCTCCCGTTTTAAGGGTTTTTCTGACAGACGGCATCATCAATCTAAGAATGACAACTCACTGGGAAGATGACAGACGCACACGTCCCTCTGAGCTAAGTTAGGGTTTACCACGCGGATTTCTGATGGGCAGTGAGGGCGCGGATCCAGGATGCTGGTGGAGGAAAAGGGGAGCCGGGGCCGAAGGGGGGGAGGGGGGACGGATTACAGAGTTCAGTAGGCAATTTGAATGGAATGTAAATTCGAGGGTTTAGCAGAGAGGAGGAAAACACAGGGCTTTGGCGGGCCGCAGGGTGGGGAGCGCTGTCACAGACGTGGGTGTGACTGCACGGGAGGCAGGAAGTGGCCGAGCGGCTCAGGGCATTCCAGGGGGAGGACAGAGCCCTTTTAAGATCTCCAAGACACCCAGCTGCCAGGAGCCATCTGAGTCCCTGAAAACCATCTACTCTAGCTTCACAGACACCCCAGCACTGGGGCTGGGAGCTCTGGATTTAGAGTCCAGACTGTGTTCTATTTAGAAACGGTGTTCACTCGTTCAGATACCACATTTACGTGGTGGTGAGCAAGTCATTTCACTGCCCTGGGCCTCCGTTTCCCCCTCTGTCCCCACCTCCCTCACTGCATAGATCTCTCGCTGAGAGGAAAAGCGGAAAGCCCTGTGCCCTGCTTTTAACGGCTTCTCCTCAGGCCTCTGCGTGGAGATCGTGCTTACCGAGCAAGGCCGGTTCTAGGCACGGACGCTTTGGATGGTTCCTTCCTCCAAATCTTCAAGGTCATTTTGAATTTGGATTTGTTCTTTCACACCCCAGCACAGCCTCTGCAAGAATCTGCCCCAACCCCTGGGGTGTCTGTTATCTGAAGCTCAGCAGGCAGACTTCCGTTTCTGCAGCTACTGACAGTCCACCGACTAACAGAACCCAGAACCCCGGCGAACCGAGGCCTGCGGAGCTCCGGGGCCGCCCTGCATTCACGCACCCGCTCCCCCTCCCGCTCCCCCACGCGGGCTTCCTGACTGCGGGTGAAATACACCTCACACGTCGGCTCGCTGGTGGCCCCCAAGGAAAGGGAGAAATTCCTAGCCGGTGCCAGCCTCCTGCAGCTTGGCTACCCATCACTCAGTGGAAGCAAGCTTGCTTTTTTCTTCTTCTTCTTTTAAAAAAAATATATTTTATTGATTTTTTACAGAGAGGAAGGGAGAGGGATAGAGAGTTAGAAACGTCGATGAGAGAGAATCATCGATCAGCTGCCACTTGCACACCTCCTACTGGGGATGCGCCCGCAACCAAGGTACAAGCCCTTGACCGGAATCGAACTCGGGACCTTTCAGTCCGCAGGCTGACGCTCTATCCACTGAGCCAAACCGGTTTCGGCCATGCTTGCTTTTCAATGGTCCAGTTTAAAGACCCCTCTCCACATTTTATTTCTGATTCACACCTATGCCGGGAGACAAAGGCTATTGAACTCAGGAGGTTTGTGGCCTCGGGTACATGCCTCAGTTGGTTTCAGCTTTAGCTTCTTGGTCTGTAAGCCACGTGTAGAGGAAGTCAGGAATCCATTACAGATGGGTTCCCGTCCCAGAGCAGGGCCCGGCCGGGGCAGACACCTCCACACGTCTCTCCGGACAGTGTGGGCTCGGGCACACCTGCCAGCAAGTCATTTTAAAGCACACCTTTCCAACCAAAGCTTGCTTACTCAGCCACTTGTCATGTATTAGTACTGTACACATTACATGCAGAGATCATGCACTAACATACTAGCTGTATCAATGAAGGGCTCCAAAATGCCGTAAAACTGACTGAAAGCTTCTATGCGCGCCGTCTGTAATTGCCACCTAGGCATGCCGTCTGTAATTCAGAATGCACGCAGGGAGAAACAATGGTAAGAAACATGGCTAATTAGTGTTTTCTTCTTTTAGCTCATCTGCAATGTTTATTAACACAGCAAGTATGTGAATAAACATTTTACCTTCGCAATGAGAACAATAAAAGAGCCAACAAACAGAAAATGCCATTTTCCCCCCGGGGGCGGCCCAGAGCGGAAGCCCCCGCAACTCTGTGGCAAGAATGGAAAGATCCAGAGCAGGTCTGCACAGCTCTCAGCCCGGAGACCTGAGAACAGCCCCCTGCTGCCTGAATGCGGGTGACAAGTGGCCGCACCAAGTCACCCCGCCAGCCCTGAGCCTTTCTGTCTCGCAGCACCGATCACCCAGGCGAAACGCCGCAGCATCCATAGCCGCTGGCTGGCTGTCCAGACCCATCAGGGCGCCAGAAAGCCCACCCGCAGCTCCCTTCCCTGACGGCGGAAGACTCAGCGCGCCAGGCCCTCCGGTCCTGGAAGCAGACGTCAACTTGAACACGCGAGGCCACATCCAAAGCACAAATCGATTCAACGCAGAATGATCACGGAGCGCGGCTGCCTTCAGTTGGTGTTTGTGCGGAGACCGTGATGGGCCTGCTTCCCACGTGATGAGGAAAGCATTGGTCAGACTGCAGCAAATCCTGGGAGAAAGCCACACGGAGATCAAGCCCGGGGCCAGCGCCCCTCCACACTCTGCTCTGCTTGAAGCGCAGCCTTTTCATCCAGCAAGAAACAAGCCTAGTTTGGTGAGGCATAAGCCATCCAAAAGTGAGGTCAAGATACAATTGTGAGGCAGCGAGGGGTGAGCAGGCCTCAGAATCTAGACCAGGGGTGGGCAAACTTTTTGACTCAAGGGCCACAATGGGTTGGTTCTTAAACTGGACCGGAGGGCCGGAACAAAAGCAGCCTGGCCACGCTGGCACTCTCCTCTTGGGCTGCTGGTGAAGGAGCGGAGGGGAGAGCAAGAGAACCCTCCGCTCTTTCGGCTCCGAGGACCGGATAGAACAGCCGAACGGGCCGGATCCAGCCCGCGGGCCGTAGTTTGCCCATGGCTGATCTAGATGGTAATTGCTAAGAAGGGTCTGTTCAAGGAGAGAGTGGTCCTTTAAGAAACTATAGCAAAAAGGATTATAGTTGGGAATGACTGGAGACCACAATGGTGTCACCCATGTGCGCCTTTAACTGATGAGCTTTAACTTAGTGCCGTGGTCGGCAAACTGTGGCTCTTGAGCCATGTGCGGCTCTTTGGCCCCTTGAGTGTGGCTCTTCCACAAAACACCATGGCCTGAGCGAGTCTGTTTTGAAGAAGTGGCGTTAGAAGATTTTTAAAAATTTGGCTCTCCAAAGAAATTTCAATTGTTGTCTTGTTGATATTTAGCTCTGTTGACTAATGAGTTTGCCGACCACTGCCTTAGGGCATCTGAAAGAACAAGAGAGCAAAAGCGATGTGAAGAGCAGTGAGGCCCCCATTCCAGTCGATGGGCATGTGAGTGGGGGTGGGGGGTGGAGGTTGGGGATGGGGAGGGGAGAGAAAAACTGGTGACAATCTGTTCTTTCCCCAAGTGCTCATGGGGTAAAGGGGGGGGGGGGGGGAGAGCTTCTTCCTGGACTAAGGTTTACTGACCTAAAGGTGTGTGTGCGTGCGGACGTGCGTGCGTGTTAAATACCAGGCCCCCGAAGGAATGCCAGTGTTGTATAAGCACCAAAGGAGCGATATTTGAAGTGTACTTAATGGGCAATCCAAGGACTTTCAAGGGTTGTTTGACTCAAAGGGGTACTTCCTATACATGCAGACTCTAAAACCTCACTTCAAAGCGTGGCTGGAAGGTAAATACATTTATTTACTTTACGATGAACTGTAAACTGCCGAGTGCGGAAATCACTGCTTGTTCTTTTACTTCTATTACCTGCTCACCTCCCAGCACTCACTACATAGGTTTGACCAAATAAATAACGTGCCAGTGACCTACATCCAGGTATGTGAGGTCCCCCAGCCTGAGCTGAGGGCATGCCTTCCATAAGTCGCTTGCAGACACGGTCACATTTATAACCTCCCGGGGAGCCACGCGTGTTCTGCCCGTCCGTCCCCCGTGGCTACTTGCTCAGCGAGGGCTTCATCAATGGACCACGCACACGCACCTTTCATAATGAAAGGTCTGCAGTTGACAATCTGACAGGAGTAGCTCCTATCAGACTAATGTTCCTGTCAATAACAATTAAAAACGATGGACAAAATATTTAAAGCCACCACGTGGAGCCACGTTCAAGGGGAAGCAAATCAGGCTCCATCTTTTGAAAGAAAAAGAGTCCGTGACTGCGGCTTATTTTAAAAACCATGTTCAAGAAGCCCCCAGCTCTTAAAGCGTGTGCTGGCAGGGGAGAGATCGGGGGTGAGGGGGCGGGGGAGGGACAGGCACCGAGGCACAGGTTCTAAGTCAGCGGTCCCACTGGTGGTCCTTGGGGTCCGGAGGGCTGGCCGCCACTGTTCTAAATGACAATCTCCTTCTCCGTGAACGACGTCAAAACCTCGAAACTTAGAAAAACGGAATGGCTTGGAGAATTTCCCCTTGATCCAGCGAGTCCGTAGAATTCAGTGTTTTGTTTTTAAAAATGTCCTCATACACAGCAGGCCCAGCCAGAGAAAGAGACAAATTCCCAGAGCCATTTTCTTTCTTTCTTTTTTTTATTATTAAATATATTTTATTGATTTTACACAGAGAGGAATTGAGAGGGATAGAGAGTTAGAAATGTCGATTAGAGAGAAACATCGACCAGCTGCCTCCTGCACACCCCCCACTGGGGATGTGCCCGCAACCAATGTACATGCTCTTGACCGGAATCGAACCCGGGACCTTTCAGTCTGCATGCCGACAGTCTATCCACTGAGCCAAACCGGTTTCGGTCCCAGAGCCATTTTCAAACCAAGGCACCTCCGGGGAGGATCACTGGTTTTTCTAGGAAGACTTTTGCTGTTACAACACTGACAAGGCCTGTGTGTAACAATAATAAAGGTATTTTAAGAGTAAGACCCTCCACCACCTTTGGAATCACCCCGGGGGAGAGACCAGGGGTGGGTCATCTCGGACCAGCAGCAGAGATGCTTCTCACATCTGTGAAGAGCATCAGGCGGCTCGTGTCACTTAAGCACTGTGAGAACCCGGCGGCCAGGAGAACACGCTGGGAACCAGACACCCGGGTGCAGCCTCCTGTGGCTTCTCTGGACGAGGCCAAGTCCCTTGGCCGGAACCGCGCGGATTCCACGGAGCCTGCCTCATGGAAAGATCGCCGCCGCTGGTGTACTCATCGGCCGTTTCGTAAGAATGAGATGTCCTAGCGCTGCCCACGCAAGCTGACCGAACCCCGGGTGTGTTACAGAAACCGCCAGGTGCCAGCCGTCCGTGAGATCTGGGTTTGCGCCCACATTCCCGAGCCTCCCACGGTCACCCCACGGATTACACTGCTGGGAGCTCACATGTGATCAATGCGCTCACGAATAATCACGATTCGTGAATATGTAAGCCGCTCATGGAAGCTTCGCCAAGGACCCATCTAGCCAACAAGCGGCAACTCATGCCCCAAGTGCTGAGCCCCGCCCTGTGCCAGGCGGAGGACGGGCACAGGGCACCTGCAAACAGCCCCGGTGGCGCCAGCGAGGCTCTGGCTGCATCGCTTCTCAGGTGTGGCACCTGCGTGAGTTAGTCTGGCTCCTTAAGCTTCAACCTCAACATCTACAAACGGGGATGATGGAGACCGGCCTCACAGGCTGGCCTGGCTCAGCTGAGCAGAGCAGCCACCCCCAGAGCGTGCCGAGTCCTCCAAGAGATCCTCCCCTGAGCACCCTCTCCAGGCTACATCGATCCCTCTCGCCACCCCCCTGTGCCCTGCGAGCTTTCCTTCCCGGCACTGCCCAGCCCCTCCCTACGACCCCTTCCGGTTGGAGGACCTGCTTCTCACTTCCTCCCCCTCCGGGCTGTGCACCCGGGGAGGCAGAGATCCTGCCTGACGGTCTGCCACACCCACATCCAGAACGGTAGCCATGCTCAGTAAGCAAGTGCTAAACCAACTAATCTATGTTGACAAATGCCCGAAGCACAAAGATGAGGCACCCGGGACAGTCCTCATCCAGGAGCTGACAGACCGGCTGTGGTCCAGTCACCGGGGAGGCGTCCCACTCCATCCCCGCACCTGGGCCCCCGAGCAACACCTCCAGGGGCGCGGCCCACGGGAGCCTGCTTCAGTGTTCTCGGAGCTCTCTGGGCGATGCTAAAGAGCCGCCGAGCTGAGAGTCCCTGGTCTAATGTGGGAGGTGCTGGCCCAGTTACAGTACAGGGGATGCATGCTCTCCTGCAGCAGCCAGACCCGCACATGGGGGTGGACAGGCCTGTGTCTGCACGCCCCAGGGCCACAGGGCCGAGCACGGGTGACTGCTGAGCCCGTACGGTGGCCACTGAGACTGAGGACCTGAATCTTACATTATGATGGCTATGGATTTGATTTTAAAAAGCCGTATATATGCCGAAACCGGTTTGGCTCAGTGGATAGAGCGTCCCAGGTTCGATTCCGGTCAAGGGCATGTACATTGGTTTCGGGCACATCCCTGGTAAGGAGTGTGCAGGAGGCAGCTGATCGATGTTTCTCTCTCATTGATGTTTCTAACTCTCTATCCCTCTCCCTTCCTCTCTGTAAAAAAAAAAAAAAATCAATAAAATATATATGTTTAAAAAGCCGTATATGACTAGAACAGGGGTGGGCAAACTTTTTAAAAATATATATTTTATTGATTTTTTACAGAGAGGAAGAGAGAGGGATAGAGAGCCAGAAACATCAATGAGAGAGAATCATCGGATCAGTTGCCTCTTGCACACCGCCCACTGGAGATGTGCCCGCAACCAAGGCACATGCCCTTGACCGGAATCGAACCTGGGACCCTTCAGTTCGCAGGCCGACGCTCTTATCCACTGAGCCATACCGGTTTTGGCAGTGGGCAAACTTTTTGACTCGAGGGCCACAATGGGTTCTTAAACTGGACCGGAGGCCCGGAACAAAAGCATGGATGGAGTGTTTGTGTGAACTAATATAAATTCAAAGTAAACATCGTTACATAAAAGGGTACGGTCTTTTTTTTAATTTATTTTTTTATTTCAATAGTTTAGAACAGCCGCGGGCCGTAGTTTGCCCACACCTGGACTAGAAGCTACTTTACTAGCTAGCGCAGACCTAGGGTGCGGGACACAGAAGTAATCCAGGTGAGGGTGGAGCGGGTGGTGGCCAAAGGTCACTTGGCCGTGGCCCCAGCCACAAGGAAAAAGGCGACCAGACTCGGCACACGCCCTGCACCCCACCCGAACAGCTAGGGCGGCCGTGGCCGAGGAAGCGCCTTAGAGAAGAAGCACAGCCCTGGAGCCAAAGAGCCGGCGTGAGCCGCTGCCGGATGTGGCAGAGGCAGGCGCGTCTTCAGCGAGGACACTTGGGGGAAAGGAGTCGCTTGGAGCTCCAAGCAGCCAACATGGCAGCGCCGCCCCGCCGTGAGTCAGGCCTCCTTCTCGGCGGCGCACAAGCTGAGCGCCCGGGGCACACACTGGGACATTGCGGAGAAGTGACACGTATTCCCGAGGCAGGCGCTGGCTCATTAAGCTCTCTACAACATCAGAGGGGCCCGGGCCCGAATTAATACAGAGGCGCCGGGCCTCGGCTTCCGCTGCCGTTCCCCTGGCCACGCGCTCACAAGCACCCACCGTGCAGCGGGACAGAGGCCTCAGGTGCCGCCTCGCTCTGTCCAGGTAACATTCCGCAAGTCAGCTGTGGTCTCTCACTTTGTGGGGAGGCACTTTGAGATTTAGGGAAGCTAATAATTTACTTGACTTCAACAGTGGTGACAGAGCAAGGATTCAAATTCAGGTCTACATCGACTTAGTTCCTTCCTTCTTTCCTTCTTTCCTTCCTTCCTTCCTTTCTTTTTTTAAAAAAGGCTGCTTAGTATTCTATTTATAATGTACTTGTGTATTTAGCAAATCCCCTGTTTATTTTGTTTTTCCAAATGCTTCGATGAACCAACTTGTACATAAATTTTAAATATACTTTTAGTAGTGCATAATAGACATACGTACATATGAAAAGGTATATAACCCCTAACGTGTAGCATTTGATAAATGATCAAAAAGCAGACATAACCATGTCATCACCCCCAAACCAAGACACAGAACCATGCCGGCACCTCAGGGCCCAGGTGCCACCCCACAGCTATCCACCGGCCTCTCGCTGACAGTGGGTGCCGTGGGGCCGGCCACTCAGCGGGAGCCACACAGTGCCTCGGAGACAGGCGTCACAAACGGGCGTTCAATCCCGGCCACGCCTTAAAACAGCACTGGGCCACCCCGTCAGGAGACAACTCCCGCTTACCTCCCTTAATTAGAAGCCAGCGTTTTATGGGACGTAAGGAACGAGAGAGGGTGCCAAGGAACCGGTGTGAGAAGTGAGAACAGGAACGTTACAGAGCGTCACAGGCCTCGGGGCTCCCCAGGCCAGAGCTGAGGCTTCCGGGGCAGGAGGCGGGATTCCCAGCCCGCGAAGGAAGGAGAGCAGGGCCGTAAAGCAGCCGAGTGCTGCCTCGCTCCACGTTCCTTCCAGCTCTCTAATCTCATGATGATTACGAAGATAGCATAAATAAGATATAAAACTTATATGCAACAGCAGTGCAGGGCACTTCCGGCACTCCCACGAGGTGGGGCAGGCGCTTTGCAGATATGAGCTCATTAAGTCCCCTTAACAACCATGTCACAATGCCGCGGTCCCCGCTTCACAGGGAGAAATGGACGTTCCAGAAGGGAAGTGACCGCATGGGGCAGGGCGAGGATGCCAGCGCCCTGTGCCCCCCTTCAGGCCGGTGCCCTTCCCATCAGACCCTGCGGCCCTCCCTTCAGGTGCGAGAAGTGATTCCTGCCCTCTGGGTACACAAGCTGGTACCGCCATCATGGCAAGGGGTGTGAGGGGAGAGACCTGGAGACTCATCTTCCGATCCTAGCCTTTCCTGCCCTGGGGCGCTGGAGCCCACAACGCATTCCCCTGGTCCCCGCAGCTCGTCTTAATTTGGTTTTCTTCTCAGCCGCTGACTGCAACACGCCTTTCTCTTCAGGGCGACAGTCATGGGCCAGAGTGAAAACACCTGCTTACCCGGGTTACCTGGCACGCCCTCGGCCACCGGGCGAGAGTGGCCGGGGGTGCGCCCAGGGCTCCACCGAACGGCCCCCCTCACCCCTGGCCCTCTCTGCCTTTCACTGGTTTTCTCCCACCCAAGTACTAACCAGGCCCGAGCCTGCTCAGCTTCCAAGACCAGACGCTTTCAGGGTAGCGTGGCTTCCAGTGATTTTCAGATGTGGAAGGTACACACTCCAGAGAGAAAAGATCCTCGTGTGTCACTGAGGCCGCTGGTTTACAGACGGACACAGAGATTTTAAATATCTCCTACGTCACTCGTGGCAAAACTCCCTATAATTTCACCCAAGTATATAACAATTGCCTTATTACAGTTGACAGTCAGTATTTTATTACTTCCAGGCAGGCATGCAGGCATACAGTAGGGTGGTTGGACGTTTATATCACTCTCAGATATACAGCAGGGTGGTCAGTCGCTTATATAACTTTCGAAGTGATCCATCATCTACGAAGTTTTTAAATGTATGATATAACCCACGGCGACGCATGTTTTTCCTTTTCCTTTGGAAACAGTAGCAGGGTTGGACTGAGAGGGAGAGAGAGAGAGAGAGAAACTGCACTTCTTTAACCTACTGCTTTTTCCATTTGGACCAGGGCTTCTGTAACCTCAGCATCTCACAGACAACAGGGCAAACGGCAGCCACTGCCCAGAAACCGCGCTGTCCGCTCTGCCGAGCACTGAGCACTGACCTTGACCGGAATTGTAGATGGCTTTCACAGACTTCTTCACCTTCTGCAAAGCTGTTCTATCTTGGTCTAGCGCCTGGAAGAGAAAACACAGGGGGAAAAGATGTTGAAAACCTTGGGAAGTTCAAAAACAAAACCTCGTTCGTAACGACCTTTGTTTTGCCCGAGTGCCATGGCAACAGCAAGCTGACACACTTATGAACAGCGGAGCGTTTTAAACGCTAGCGCGGCCCCCCGAAGGGCGCAGGGCCGAGGGCGGGGACACTGTGGGTGCCGGTCGGTGCTGGTGGGGGCTCCGGAGAGCAAACACCGGGCCCCTGAGACGCCGTAAGGGAGAGCGGCCAGCTCAACCGAGGAAGGACCCGGACCCGGGAACAAAACACGCCTTATCACCTGCGGCCACTCCAGCCAGAAAGAAAATACTCGGGGTGTGTTAACAAGAGGGCCCGAGGGCTTTTCAGGGCACTTTACACTGGAGGATCGCTTTTAGTGCTAAAAAAAAAAAAAGTTTAAGACATAATACCCGTTTGGTTTAAGATTCTGTTTACTAAAAAGCTCGGCACGGAGAGCGCCTCAAAGTGGCTTCTCACAGCCCACCTCGGAGAGACAGGAAGCAGAGGCTTAAGCAGCCTCACTTGCCCAGCGCGGCGGAGCCGGGACTGACCCCGAACCCCATCTGGCCGTGGCCCGGTCCTGCGTGCCAATGGCATCTGCAACGCGCAGGCACCACGGGGGTCTCGCCAGAGCGTTGACTGCCACCAGCTTAAAGAGGCGAGTCCAGGTTAGAAAATGACAAGGCGTGAAGGTTGCGGGAGTGTGTGAGGGAAAGAAAGGAATGCAAACGGGCAAACGCGCGCCCATCTAAGCAATGGCAAGGTCCTTTAAGAAGCGATCCTAGCCCGGCCGGTGTGGCTCAGCGGTTGAGCGTCGACCTATGAACCAGGAGGTCACGGTTCAATTCATGGTCAGAGCATGTGCTTGGGTTGTGGGCTGGATCCCCAGTGTGGGGCGTGCAGGAGGCAGCCGATCGGTGATTCTCATCACTGATGTTTCTCTCTCCCTCTCCCTTCCTCTCTGAAATAAACAAAATCAATTAAAAAAAATAATCCTAGCGGTCACCATTTATTTTTTATAGACACATTATTGCCACCATTTTTTTGTTTTAATGAAAGCTGGGCATTACAGAAGTGAAGCAGCCCGCCCCGGGTCACACACCGAGTCAGAGAATCAGTGCCCGCCCCCGCCATGCCCACCAGGCACCTCTGCGTTCCAGAAGGCACACTCCCCCCACCCCCGGCACTGACCACCCCTCAGCTCCTTCTGAGAGAGGAAGCAAGGTCTGCCCGGGAAGAGAATGACCCGTCAGTCCAGCTCCTGGGGGGACGGCCACGGGGGTGGGCCCAAGGGGAGTCGTGGGTGGGCACCGATGCCCGTGCACACGTAGCGCCCCCGGCTCCCAATGAGCCGAGGGCTGTGGGAGACTTCCGCCGTGACCTTCTCGGAGCCCAGCTCTCTGCTGCCCCGCTATTTCCCCCGGGAAAAGCCTCGGAATCTAGGTTGAATTTTTACCAACTCATCTATGAACTAATAGGGTGTCAAGTTCACACTTACTTTTTTTTTTAAAGGGGGAGTGGAAGAGAGGGAGGGAAAGACAGAGAGGAACATCGATGTGAGAGAAATACATGAATTGGTTGGCTCCTGCATGCACCCCGACCAGGGCCCGGACTGGGGAGAAGCCCGCAACCAAGGTACCTTCCCCTGACTGGAATCGCACCGGGGACCCTTGGGTCCTTGGGCCGACGCTCTATCCACGGAGCCAAACTGGCTAGGGCCACACTGGCTTTTAAAAGTTATGACAAGCATCCGGGTTGACAGCTCCATCACAGTTAAGCCCGGGTGACAGCTCTCTCACACTCCGGTGCTTGGCTCCCGGCAGAAGCAGCCGAGGAAAAGGCGCTGGTGAGGGCTGCGGGTGCAAGGGCGCCGGGGGACACTGTCACTCAGTCACCCGGACGCCCTCCAGCCTCCAGAAACAACATGCCTACACGTGCACCCATCGCCGCTCCCTCCTCTGCCTGCAGGCCGGCCCCTGTCACCTGCAACAGCAGCGGAGACGGTGGAGAAAGGCTGTGACATTATCAGATCATCCCGCCCAGCCCAGGCATGTGACCCCTGCCCGCATTGCTAAGCGAAAACCTGAAGGCAAAGAACTAGAGAGAGAGAGAGAGAGAGAGAGAGAGAGAGAGAACAACTAATCTCTAGGAGAACAGGCTCAGCTCTAATAACAGAATAACACTCTCCCCATTTAAAACCTTGCAACACACCTCCTCTCCGGGACTGAAGGGCAGGGCAGTTAACCTAGAAGGGTGCCTCCAGCTTTGGCATGGAGACTTCTGACCTTCTGTAAAAACCTGATTTTAGTGAGAGAGGAAGGGAGAGGGAGAGGTAGGCACGAGAGAGACCTCTATCGGCTGCCTCCCTTACACACCCCCACCAGGGCTTGAACCTGCAACCTGGGCATAAGGGACAATGTCTCAACCAACTGAGCCACCCGGCCAGGGCAGACTTCTGGCTTTTGTTTCATGCGCGGACCTCACAAGGTTGGTCATCTGAACACACGAAGACGACAGGCTGTTGGGAGAGAGGGTGCCAAGAGAAACCACCAGGGGGGGCCTCAGCCCTTGCCGCCAGCTTTGTCCAGAATGACATCCAGAAGGTCGTTTGGCTGTCTGGTCTAATTAGCATGTTACACTTTTAGCACATAGGATAGTTGCACTTAAAGAGGTAGATTTGAAATTTCAAAACTTAAAAGCTGCATTTGTCCCCAAGTCACCACAAGGCAAATGCTCACCTCTGAGCGATCCTTTTAATGGGGAAACGAAGGGCAGAGAACTTGGTTCAGACACTAGCTGTCGGTTCAGACACTAGCTGCTTCGGCTCTGGCTTGCTGAGGAGCCATGCTACCCTGTGACCGGAGCGGTTAGGTGCCCAATTCACATTCTCTAAGCGGGAGACAGAGACATGTTCTCCTGCAGCCTCACAGCCCAGTCAGTACATTATTTCCCTACCGTAAGGCCCACAATGACAACGTCTACGTGTGTGATTGTAACGTAAATCAGAAAGGAGTCCAGAGAGCAGCCCAGTGTGGTGAGGAGGGCGCTGTGAACGAAGGCGCCGGCGGAGAGTGGCAGGAAATGGGACCCCGGCCTCCCCCGGGAGGAGAGGAGGGCCCGGCGGACCACGCAGGTAGCGGCTCTGAGCATCAGCACGCTTGGTTTCTGTGTCACTGCCTGCGTGTTCCTATGAGTGGCTGTGCCGGGCAGCACGTACATGACACGGGCCTGCCAGGCACCGGCCTGTGTGTGCACACCAAACCCTGCCTCTGCCTCTGCCTCTGCCTGCCAGCATCATAAGCCCCTCCACCGGCTGCAGTAGAACAACAAAACCTTCCTAGAACCCTAAGCGGGGGACCGGGGCTGCTCTCGATAAGATCGATGAAAGAAGAAGTTACTCATAAAATATTAATCCTTGCCAGCCCGGGGCTTTATCTGCACTCGCCGGATCTTTCAGGTCTGCGCAGCTGTCTCTTCCCCCTTCAATAAGCTAGACGCTCTCAAAGGATTAACGCTGTGTGTTCCTCTCTCTGCATAGAAGATGCTCAGTAAGAATTTGCTGAATTCAATGAAAGGAACACACACACACACACACACACACACACACACACACACACACACATGAGGAAGAAAGGGTGAATGGGTCCATTGTTACTGGAATCAAATCCAGGTCCTCACTGCCGCCTGCCAGGCCCCGGGGTCCAGCCCGCTGCCCTCTGTTCCCACACCCTCCACCACTCAAGTCTGATGCACCCCCACAGTCTCTCTGAACCCATCCGGCGTGCCCCCGCCTCGGAGCTTTTGCAATTGCTGACCTTTCTGCTGAAATCCTCTTCTCAAAACTCCCCCCACTTCTAAACGGGCCGGGCCTGCTCCTTCTCACTCTCTCTTTTATTTTCTCAGGGTTCAGTTCAATGCTGAGAGCAGAGCCCCTGTGAACTTGGGCATGGGGTGCTGGGAAGCGACCCGGGGGGCAGCTGTGCCACCAGCACCCCCGGAGGCTCGTTCTCGGGGGCAGCAGGACGCGCTGCGGGCAGGCGGGCAGGTGGGCGGCAGCTCTGGGGGAGGAAGAGAAGATGCTATCGCTTGTTAATTTCAAGATGAATGCGACCTGAAGGCGGTCGCTACACAAGGGGAAATGATCACCTAAAAAAATTCTTTTGATTTGCATAATGAAACCCAAAAAATGGAGAGTTAACGTGCCCTCCACACATACGGGTTTTAAGCCGGTTGAGCTATTTCAGACTCTTCAAAGGGTCCTGCAGACCCTCCGCTCCCTCGGGCTGCCTGGCTGCACGGGCGGGATCGAACCTCAAGACGGCGAAGGCTGCAGAGGCAGTAGGACTGCAGTTTGGCCCTTAGAGAACTTGCTTCCAGGCAAAGGTTCCTCCATGTGGCACCTTCAGAAACACATCTCGAATGTTCTGAGGACAGAGTCCGCCCAGGCATGAAAGCACCGCCCACCTCCCCAAAGCAAAGCAAAGGCACCCCAGAAAAGGGTAACCCAGAGGCATGCGTGTCCCAGCATGCGCAGGCACTGCCCAGGTGGGGTGGGGTGGGGTGGGTATGCGCACATCTGGGGGTAGGAACCATGCCAGGCCCGGAGCAGGGGCGGTCCCATCAGGCAAAGGAATCTGGCCCACGGAAGGTCACTCAAGTGTTTAGACCCTGCAGAGGACGGCGGGGGGTGGAGGGGAGCGATTCCGACCCTGCGAGCTGTAGAAAGCTGTTTCAGAGAGAGGCTGAGTCTTCTGGAGGAAAGGGAGGCGGACACAAATCTGTGCAGCCCGCCACACGCTAAGGACAGCTCCCTCCGGGGACCCACCGCACAGCGAAGAGGAAAGACCGGGGAGTTGGAAGAAATGGGCATCACTCTGTCACCCAACAAGCCACAACTAAAATAACGTGAATGACTGATTAAAACCAGAATACTTTTTTTTTTTGTTTTTGTTTTTGCATACCTGCAGAACAATGTTGGGGCATCCATATAGGAAACTCTGTATTTAAAAAAGAGATCTAACGAAGTTAAACCTAAAAAACTATTATACTAGGTATATCACTTAAAGAGCCTAATGATTTTTTAATGCCAACAACAGACAGCATCAGGAAAAAGATAAATTACTTCAATCAATATTTAACAAAGCCAAGATAGAAGAGCTAAGAGGAAAACGCAATTGCAACAAAAACAATCTAGAAGAAGAAGGACAAAAGACAATCAACAACACCAGAAACTGAAAATAGCGAACACCCGCAAATAATTTCAATCACATGGATGATTTTTAAATTCCAACTAAAATAATATTGAAGTGTCTTTATCCTCCCACAGCTGTGAAAAACAGGAAAAGTCATAAAAATGAGGACTAGAGAAACATCACAATCCACAGACAGGACAAATTATGTCCCAGTCACAAAACTGCTCTCCCATTTCACCCAGCAATCCCTCTCTCTCCTGTCAAAACTACCACCACTCCCTCCCTCAACAGGAAATAAAAAGGAGATACTATAAAGCACATGAGCAGGTTTTATCAGCATAAAAAGTTAGAAACAACCTAGACCCAGTTATTTGGCAAAATAAAACAGGAAACTAATAGGGGGCTTAGAATATGATCCCTAAAAATTCCATATGCAATTAGAAAGGTAAGAACTTCTGTTTATGAGGGATCTATTATGTAGTATGTGTGCAAATGCTATGAAACACCTTTTAGAACTTAAAAGCACAACCTATATAATAAAAAGCTATTATGCAAATCGACCAAATGGCAGAATGACCGGTTGCTATGAAGCACACTGACCACCAGGGGGCAGACGCTCAACGCAGGAGCTGCCCCCAGCTTGCAGGCCCCAGGCCAGCCAAGGTGGGTGCCAGCAGGGAGCCTCCGTCTCCCCCCCCCCCCCCCCCCCCCGATCGGCCAGGCAGTCGCCTTGCAGATCAGCCCTGACGGCCGGCCGGGCCTAGGGACCCTACCCGTGCACTGGGCCTCTGGTATATTATAAAGATATGAATTACGCAGCAATGTAAAGTTTAGAGCGACACACAGAGATGTTTAAAAGCAGTTGCTAGCTGGAACTGTTATAATTAGAAAATTGTTTTCTTTTAAAATAATCCCCTTATACAATACCATAATGTTGGCTTAATGTTAAAAATTTTGAAGAATATACTGTAACACATATTTTTTCCTCAGTGATTGCAAGAGACCCAGCAAGATGTTAACTTTCATAGAAAACGAGGAAGAAATAGTACATACTCTCAGCAATTTCCTTGTTGCCTTGCAAACTGTGCATTTAAAAAATTAGTAGAATATTGTGTTTCAAGAGCTCCTGTCTGGGCCAAACAGAAAACAGTAATCACAGCAATTACCTTGGAACCTCTAATTCCTGCTGTATCCAAAGTTCGGCGTGGCACACCCACCCACAAGCACCACGGCCTTTTCATCATGAAGCAATTTCAGCTCCATGCTTAGGAAAATAATAATTATAGGTGGAACGAGGTATTTAAAGACCAAAAAAAAAGTTATGAATACACCATTTCCATATTCTACCATAATGAGAGTTCCGTAAAAGAGTTAAAACCTAGACCAGAAGGGAGTTTCCTGAGTCACATCGTTTTAGAATCTTTAGGATTTATCCCACCTCCTAATACAACAGCTTTTGCTGGCAAACAGTGAGGAACCAATGAGCTAGCGAGTTGGTCTTTTAGCAAGAGATACTCTTTTAGCGCCCTACCAGCTCTGAGGCTCTGTCATGTCCCACTAAACCTGTATGTCTTGACCCAGGGATTCAAAATACGGTACTGATGGCTTATAGTCACTTAAGCTTAATCACACAATTTTATCTAAAACCCAGAGTCACGTGACTGTCCACCAGGTGCTGGGATTTAAACATGGTGGCGAAGAGCACACAATCTGGGGCTCCGCTAGTAACCAACCACCACAGGCCCTGGCCAGGTTCCTGAGCCCAGCTGTGCCTCAGTTTCCTCCTCTGTAAGCCATCTCACAGCTACGTGGATGAAGTGAGCCAATCACATCAATGAAGAGCGTAGACAGTGCGTGGCGCAGAGGCAACCCTCGACGGGCCTCAGCTAGACTGTGCAGGGCGGGCACTTGGAATTATTTTTTCCTGAGGCCCCCAAGAGGCACGGAGTTAGGGGGAACCACTTTCCAGGGCTGCTGGTGTTCTGGAAGGAAAAGGAGAGGAAAGTGCAGATCTAGGACCATCCCCTCTTCCGACGGGCGATCTCCCTGCAATGTACACAACAGCCCACAGTGGTGCGGGAAGAAAACCATTAGAACCTCTCTTTGAAGTTTATGTTTTGTAATCATACAATATTGGTACGGGAGTGTGTGTGTGTGAGTGTGTGTGTGCGCTCAGAAAGGTTTCATAAATGAGCTGCGCGAAACCACAGCTGTGCACGGACACCAGGCCTTACTGCTCTTAGCTACGGCCCGCCGTGGGAAATGCCCACTGAGATGGCGGGAACGCAGACTAGTTGATTTCTTCCTTAAAAACACCTACAAACATCCAAATGTCCTCGTCTCAAATCTCCTGCTCCTGTCATTCTCTTCAATATCGGGGTAAGTGGTATGAAAGCATGTTCCCTATTTGTCCCATCCATTTGAAAAGTAAATTCCTGAAGGGCATCTGTCTTACGGATTTTTTTTTTTTTGAATGTTTTGAAGGCCAGGGGTAAGAAGAAAGGGGAAAAAAAAGTCTCCCTACAGAGTGTGGGTCACAGAACCCATGACCTGAGTTAACTTATGAAACAGCGACCGCCTGTACTCCGGAGCAGTGAGGCGCTGACTCACGCGCTGGGAAGGCTGGAGTTCTCCCCTGCCTTGGGATTACTAAGAAGGGGAGAATGCTCCTCTGGGGTTTCCCCGACTCCCATTTGTTCCCAACAAGCTGCAAACATCCTCGAATTTTCCACTCCCTTTCAACGTGTCCTTCCATTTCAGCCAATAACCGAAGTCACGTCTCGTAGGTTACTGCCGAGGAAAGAAAAGCTCAGAGTGGACGTCTGAGTGCTTACAATTAACTTTATTTTTAAAAAATATATATTTATTCATTTTTTTTTACAGAGAAGAGGGGAGAGGGAGAGAGAGTTAGAAACATCGATGACAGAGAAACATCAATCAGCTGCCTCCTGCACATGCCCTACTGGGGATGTGCCCGCAACCAAGGCACATGCCATTGACCGGAATCGAACCTGGGACCCTTCAGTCCGCAGGCCGATGTTCTATTCACCGAGCCAAACCGGTTGGGGCTACAATTCACTTTAAACCCCGCCAGACCTGCTGCGCGGCTATAGGTGAGGCCTCTCCTGCTGCCTGACTGTGTGCTCCTGTCTGCCCTCAGACCAAGGAGTAGATGGCAAACAAGACAAAGCAAGCGTGGCTCTGAGCCAGCAGGGGCTGGGGGATGACTGTACAGGGTTCTCAGACAAAATCAGCAGAAGTTAGAAGTGCTGTCCTTAAAGAAACCTAATGAGCCGCCATGGCCATGTCACACTTGGTCCCTCACCCGCTATGCCACGTGGCCTCACTCACATGACTTCCCAGGTTCCAGGCTCTGGCGGGAAAGGGAGGGAGGCGGGAGTTATTTGCATCCGGACAATGTCTTCCTTCTTCCTAAATGCAGCCACCTACTTTGCCTGGTGCTCCAATGAAAAGCCAGGGAGAGGAGAAGGAACACCTGGGGCGGAGGGTGTGGTGGCCAGGAGCCTGGGATCTTCCCAGTTTTCAGGGGGTCCCTGCCTTTATGCCACTTCCCCCGAACGTGAGCCCTTTTTCCAGGTCTGAGAAGGACTAGGAAGAGGTGTAGAGGGATGGGGTGCTTCAGAAATACCGGGGTGGGGTGCTATGTATGCATGGGGATGGGGCAGGGGGGTGGGAAAGGCTTGGAGGAGCCTATGGCATCTCTGATTATGAGAAAAGCCTATCAGGCATCACACATGGGATGTCCACATACATCCACTCTGGTCTGTCTGGAAGCAGCCTCAAGCAGCCGTGGAGCTGACACAGAAGAACCTGGGACAGTAAAATCTCAGTGCCTCGTGCAGAGGCGGCCAGGGGGGTGGGGTGGGGTGTTCTGGAGGGGACGGGATTACAGTCAAGGGACCTCGAGCTCTCCCTTCGTTTTTGTTCTTACTTCCACGGCCACTGACATTTAAACCCCCGCCCAACTCTCACGATGCTCACACACTGTATATGTACAATGAGCACTTATAGATGAGTACATAAATATGGCTAACAGGTGTAAAGGGGGAAAAACAACAAGTGAACTTTAGAATTACTACCAAAAAAGGCCTGTTTGTCTCAGAAATAAACAAAATAGCCAGACACAGACAATATGAACCACACATGCTTTTCTCATTAGCTATCCATCAGCACGGGAGGAAAACACGTATTTCATAAGTTGTCTCCATGTCCCCAGTGCTGCTTAAAAAAAAAAGTACACGTGGGATTGAGAATACGTTACAGGTTCAGTCACTGTCGCTCTCAGTGAGGACTTGGGTGAAAAGTAATTCTCTCTTAAGTATGAAGAAAGTGGTCTTGGAGTGTCCGCTGGAACTTCTAGTTTCTCAGATGTCTTTAACTAAGAGTTGGAACCCTCGCTTTCCATGATCCTCGCTGGGATAAAGGCTATCACAAAAATTTGGAAATATTTAGAAAACAGGCTCCACTGAAAATTCGCCCCAAAGCTCGGGAGAACAGACCTCAAGTACAAGTTTATCTTCAGATGGATTATGAAATGCTTCACATTTTTCATTCTGCAGAAGGGTAAACAGAGAGGCCTGTTCCATGACCCCACGGCCAGGATTTCCTTGAATGACACGCTCATGAAAAATGCGAACCCGTGGCAGTCCTGAGTCACTGAGCCAGAGTTCGCTGCCTTCCACCCAAGGTCTGCCTTGCATCGAGAGAGGAGAGATCCTTTCTGGAACCAAACGTTATCCTTAACCCTTTGCCTCAATAATGTTTCCGCATTTGCGTAGCATGGGAACAGAAAAAGATCCCCCCACCCCAAATTCATAACATGCTTATCAATACACTTTATCTGCCATACAATGTCTGATTGTGTGTATGGGTCACAACAGCTGGTTCCCGAAAGGCCCACCTCAAAGACCACATGAGAGAAAGAGCCAGGTTTGGTAGCAAGGGACCACCCGCTTTCCCTCTGGCTACTGCAAATGGACCAGGGAAGGGAGCTTGACCATGGTTTCCTAGCAACCCATCAAGTGGCTGAAGGAAAGAGAAGATGAGCTGGGCCAATCAGATCTGACCCTCTCAGCAATTCAAACCAGAAGAGAGAGAGGAGAAGGGGACAGAGGAAAGGCCACAATGGGCCAGGACATGCCTTCGTGATGACTCAGACTATGACCAGGCAGGAAAGGAAAGTCCAGGCCAGGCAGGAGTGTGAGCAGCTGCAGTGAGGTGAAGGGAGTGTGAGCAGCCGCAGTGAGGTGAAGGGAGTGTGAGCAGCTGCAGTGAGGTGAAGGGAGTGTGAACAGCCGCAGTGAGGTGAAGGGAGTGTGAGCAGCCGCAGTGAGGTGAAGGGAGTGTGAGCAGCTGCAGTAAGGTGAAGGGGGTGTGAGCAGCTGCAGTAAGGTGAAGGGGGTGTGAGCAGCCGAAGTAAGGTGAAGGGGGTGTGAACAGCCGCAGTAAGGTGAAGGGAGTGTGAGCAGTAAGTGCAGTAAGGTGAAGGGAGTGTGAGCAGCTGCAGTAAGGTGAAGGGAGTGTGAGCAGCCGCAGTAAGGTGAAGGGGGTGTGAGCAGCTGCAGTAAGGTGAAGGGGGTGTGAGCAGCTGCAGTAAGGTGAAGGGAGTGTGAGCAGTAAGTGCAGTAAGGTGAAGGGAGTGTGAGCAGCCGCAGTAAGGTGAAGGGGGTGTGAGCAGCCGAAGTAAGGTGAAGGGGGTGTGAACAGCCGCAGTAAGGTGAAGGGGGTGTGAGCAGCTGCAGTAAGGTGAAGGGAGTGTGAGCAGCCGCAGTAAGGTGAAGGGGGTGTGAACAGCCGCAGTAAGGTGAAGGGGGTGTGAGCAGCTGCAGTAAGGTGAAGGGAGTGTGAGCAGCCGCAGTAAGGTGAAGGGGGTGTGAGCAGTAAGTGCAGTAAGGTGAAGGGGGTGTGAGCAGCTGCAGTAAGGTGAAGGGGGTGTGAGCAGCTGCAGTAAGGTGAAGGGAGTGTGAGCAGGCGCAGTGAGGTGAAGGGGGTGTGAGCAGTAAGTACAGTAAGGTGAAGGGAGTGTGAGCAGTAAGTGCAGTAAGGTGAAGGGGGTGTGAGCAGCCGCAGTAAGCTGAAGGGTGTCTGCTCCCCAGAGCAGAGCTGACACGGCGCTCTGCTACTCCAGCCTCAGAACCCACGGCATCATTAGCCTCTGCAGACCGCAGAGCTATTACACAGCAGCATCAGAGAAACCCAGTTCAGCTATGTCCCGCTCGAGGCTATGCATTTTCCAGAATGGAGTGCTTTCCATGAGTCAGGCACATACAGACACTGGATCAAGTTCATCACTTCTGTCAGCAGCCTGGCAATGCAGGCACTGCTCATTATCTCACACACATGAGGGAGCGGGGTTCAGAGAGGCCAGGCAGGCACAGGAGCTGTGACTCCTATGCAGGCTCTTCTTCAAATTCCCCCGCAGCTCAGTGCGAGGCGAGTGGAAATCCCCCCTCCTCTCCAAAAACAAACAAACAAACGAAAAACACAAGGGGATCTTTGGGTGGAGTATTTCCTTCACAGGAGCAGTGAATTCAAATGACCGAGGGCGTTTTCTCCTTGGGGAACCTCCCCTAGGGCCCCCTCTCTAGTCAGAACCCCGAGAAGCCACAGCGGACACGCAGTCCTTGCAAACGCCACGCCTCTGGTGGCAGGTGGAGCTGCCCAGCGCCCGCCAGAGCACCGGGGCGGCACAAGTTCCAGGAGATGCGCCCCCTGCCACCCGCCAGAGTCCCGCTCCAAGCCTCACTGCCATACGAACAGCACCTCCGCTTCGTGTAGAAAATGTAGGTTTGATCCCAAGGCGAGCACCCCAGAAGGGGAAAATGGCATGTGATTCAAGTGGACTATTGCCTTAATGGTCTCAGCCAAAATGCCGGCCACCTTTGGAAACCGAATAATACAGAAGCGGCTCAGCGAATCAAGAAAAATCTGCATGGTGATGTGATGTGGTCCTTAAACTGCCAAAGACGGCAAAGCTAGACAGCAACATGGGTGCTATTGTCTAAACTGAAAAAGCCAACCTTTTAAAACAACGCGTGCAAGTAAAAAAGACGGAATGGTAATAAATAGGTTAGGCTGGGGGTGGTGGTGGAGGGGTGGTGGTGGAGGGTGAGCTTTACTCTCCAAATAGTTAAAAAACTCATTATTGTTAGATGGTATGCTAAATAAACACATTTCAAAAAAGGCATTTGGCTTCTTGGCGAGTCTCCAGCTCAGGAGAATCATCTGCAGTCGCCACAGAATTACACTACTGTTTGTCAAACTGAATTCTTTCCCCTGACAACTCTGCCAACGTTCGCTCACATTCTGCAGGACAAGAGCAATATCGAGTTCCTTAGCATGATTCAAGAAATCCGAGGGAGGACGAGGGAGGGGAGGGGAGGGGAGGGAACAGCCAAAGGCTCTGAAACCACTAACAAGAAAAGTACTGTGGCTCATGCATAAAACCATCGCTGGCCTCCACGACGCAGGGTCGGTCCAATAATGCATTTCTGTTTCAGACTTTCTAAAAAGTGTACTTGAAACCGGACAGGCCTTGAATTTCAAACACACAGGGACTGAAGGAATGCCACGGAGGGAGAATTAAGGTCAACCGAAATTGGCCTTTTGTCTGGGATGCATTCTTCAGACCCAGGGAACGGGCCGAGTGTGGCTGAGCCGCGGGTGCATTTGAAAGTAAAATCCGAGGTTTCAGAATCACCCACACAGCCAGAGACAGAGAGGCGATGCAGGTCTCTGCGATCCGGTTTCCAAATAAAACGGCCTTTGTGCGACCTTGATCGGACCTCTGGCTGCAAGGAAACGGACAACAGAACTGTTCACAGGATGTCCTGGGAATACAGGTAGTGACAGCTCAAATGGGTGTTTACACGCGCCTGCAAGGTCAGCAGCAGGAAGGGAACAAGAAGGTTCCGCGTGTCTCAACACGCTAAACTACGGCCCGGGGAACACGGCTGACCCTGAACAACCCCGGCGTGAGCTGCGCGTGTCTATACTTAAGAATTTTTTCAACTCAGCACAGTTCAACTGACTTACACAGTTCAAACCCACACTGTCCATGGGCCAACCTGGAGGTTGGGGATCTCACACGCCGAGTGCTGTCTAGAAATTCCAACTCCGTGTAAGTTAGATGCCCTAACGCTGTGCTTTTATTATTATTTTTTAATATATTTTTTTACAGTATATTTTTATTGATTTCAGAGAGGAAGGAAGAGGGAGATAGAGGCATCAAGGATGAGATTCATTGATCGGCTTGCCTCCTGTACGCCCCCTACCGGGGATGGAGCCCATAACCTGGGCATGTACCCTGGCCAGGAATCGAACCCTCACCTCCTGGTTCATAGACTGATGCTCAACCACTGAGCCATGCCAGCTGGGCAACCCCATGCTTTTAAAAGGGTCAACCGTATATGCCACCTACCAGAGTCCCCTACCCAAGTTTCACCGTGATATACGGTGATCGTCTCAGTTTCGTGTAGCAAATGTCAGTTCGGGTAACTTGTAGGACTGGCTCTCTCCCTCTCGTGTGCCAGGGATAGCTGTGTCCTAACACAGAGAGGTCCCCGCCCGGACAGGGCCACGCGGCCGAGTCACTCTCCCGGGGAAGTGGAACCAACCAGACGTAGAGCTATGGGCACTGTCCGCAAGGCTGGGTCTGCATTCAGAACGGAGTTATTTTTAGTCGCTGCGTTATTTGGTCTCTGGAACAGATAAACAGGCTGAGTGTCCGTTCCAAGCCCACCCAGAATCACAAGGTTTCGAGGCATTACTTCAAAGTAGAAGTTATCAAACATCTAAGACAAAAGTCCTAGACAAAGCCCCTCCCTATTTGGACCCAGGCTCCCTGCTCCAGTCAGCTGAATGGTTTCGATCACATGACTCATATCCTGACCCGTTTACTGCACGGTGCTCTGTAGCTTGACCAGAATATTTCTGAGTCCACAGAACTTCACTGGATTTTAACACGTTTCAATCCTATTTTGTGATCTCCAACACAGACGGGGCTTTGTATGTAAAAGCACAAAGAAATAACTTCCCTCCTTAAAGACGTTCACTAGGTGAAATTAGCTGTACAGATGCATTTCTTAAATAGTCCAAGTTTTTCATTAAAGATAGTCCAGAGCCCTAGCTGGTTTGGCTCAGTGGATAGAGCGTCGGCCTGTGGACCAAAGGGTCCCGGGTTCAATTCCAGTCAGGGGCACATATCTCGGTTGCAGGCTCCTCCCTGGTCAGGGTGTGTGTAGGAGGCATCCAATCGATGTGTTTCTTCCACACGGATGTCTCTCTCTATCTTTCCCTCTCTCTTTCACTCTCCCTAAAAATGTCAATGGAGAAATATCCGTGGGTGAGGATTAACAAAAAGTAAAAATAAAAAAAATCCAAGGAACTTGTTTTTCTTTTCCAAGAAATTACACCTTATATAGTTTTGACACAAAGAAGCTTACTACCTCGGAGAGAAAGAGGGAGGGAAGCCCAAACCTAGCGCCGCATCTCCCGTTTCCACACGCTGGGCTCACTCCGGGGCTACCGTCTCACTCTCAAGTTCGTCTCCCAGCCCCGGTGACCCACATCCCCGAATCCCTCGGCTCTCTCTCTTTCTGCCTCCTTCAGAAACGAGGCAAAAGCTACGAGGTTTTCGAAGTGGAATGACACAAACTATAAACCACCAGGCTGCTTACCCACTGAGCCCAAGCTGCTTTCAGTATTGGGATTTCATCTCAGCCGGGAACGGTCCCGGGAAGACACGCATTTCACCTGCTCGTCTCCCCCGGTGAATGACTAACTCCACGTCACCTCTCTCCCGTCTCCTGTCTCCCGTCTCCTGTCTCCAACAACCGTGTGCCACTGTGCTTGGATTTCATTCCTCCCCACTCTGTTATTTTTACAATGCACAGGATCCTCATGGGAATGAGAGCTGCGTGTCTTTCCATTGCAAGAGCAATGACGGCAGGAATGACCGAGTTACTAACTAAATGCTTAATGACCTGGCGACTGGAGGTCTAGCCTTCTCTTGCTCTTGACCTCGATGTCCGTGGCTCATCTTGGTTGGCTGGAGGAAAGGGTGTGCCTCAGTGTTTTGGGATGGCCTCTTTCCAATTTAAACGTACTTCGTGCAACTGCTTGATTTATTTCAGAAAAACAACAAAAACAAAGGCATTTCCTCCCGAAGCGCAGATGCAGGCCTTTGGCTGATTCCAGATGATCATTCATATTCAACAAGGTTTGTTGAACTCACCGAAACCGGTTTGAGTCAGTGGATAGAGCGTCAGCCTGTGGACTTGAAGGATCTAGGGTTCGATTCCAGTCAGGGGCAGGTACCTTGGCTGCGGGCACAGGCCCAGTTGGGGGTGTGTAGGAGGCAGCTGATCGATGTTTCTCTCTCAGCTGACTGATGTTTCTAGCTATCTCTCTCCCTTCCTCTCTGTAAAAAAAAAAAATCAAATATATATATATATATATATATATATATATGTATATATATATATAGTATAAAGATTTGTTGAACTCACCCCCTCTTCTTACCTCAACCTTACGAGTCAAGCTCTTTCTATAAATAATCTCCCTAAATAGGTTTCCCTGTGAACTAATAACACAACTTTTGTTTCACATGAGGAGACAGAGACATGAAGTGACTTGCTAGAAGTTGGCTGTGCTTCGCACGGCCCCCCTCAAACCTCACTTTTCTATTTTGTTGTCCAATACTTTGCTTTTCCTTCCGTCTCCAACGTTCAGAAGATGGAGCTAATTGGTGGCGTCCAGTGTTCCCTGCCATCACAAATCCTGTCTCCAACACGGTACAGGATTCAGGATGCAGATGCATGTCACAAACCCTTTACGCAGTATAAGAGCAAAGTTAATGACAGAACTGAGATAGCAGCCGTCACACTTACCCAAACGCGACAACAGGGTCACGTGCGTGGCGGGGCCGGGGAGGGGAGGGGAGGGGAGGGGAGGGAGCCCGCAGCTCTAAGAACCCTCTCTCCTAGCTACCGCCTCTCACCTTACTCCTCACACTCAGCTAGCGACTCGAGGCAACACACAGCGAGCAGACGCGATTTGCACAAACACAGAAGAGAGGGAGGTGAGCAGTTTTTGCTTCTTCTTGAACATGTGCGTTTTTCACATTTCAAGTTTAAAAGGCGTCAGATGAAAACGGCCTTGCACCTGCTCGTCCTTGAGGCGCGCTTTTGCCCCTCATCGACACTGTCTGCTGTGTCTGTGGACCGTAACTAGGCACCGCCACAGGAGTGCATTCTCTCTGCGTGTTCTGTCACAAGCACAGGAGGAAAAAAGTCACTACTGTGAGGTGGCGACTGTGCCAGAAGTGAAAAAAACCTCAGAGGGGAGGAATGCTGCCCTGTCCCTTTTAGAGCACACTGCAGACTGCCTGCAACCCCCGCACATGGGGTTCACACGGGGTTCGGGTTCGGGTGGAAAGACTTTTCCCGCTGGGCTGGGGGGGGGGGTGCTTCTCGTGAGGCTGCAAAGGGTGACTTCGCAAGCGGACCTCAAAAAAGGAGGGGCCCAACGGAGAAAGCACAGTCCTCCCGCTCTCTCAGCCACAGATCATAGGCGGCTTGTGTTTTTTTTTTAATTATTTTTTTAAATTATTAAAAAATATATATTTTATTGATATTTTACAGAGAGGAAGGGAGAGAGATAGAGAGCCAGAAACGTCGATGAGAGAGAAACATCGACCAGCTGCCTCCTGCACACCCCCTACCTGGGATGTGCCCGCAGCCAATGTACATGCCCTTGATGGGAATCGAACCCGGGACCTTTCAGTCCGCAGACCGACGCTCCACCACTGAGCCACACCGGTTACCCTTAACCTGGCATGGAGACTGCCTGTGGAGGCGTGGGGGCGGGGCGCAGACTCAGGAGACCAAAGCTCCTTACTCAGATACCGGGCACTTTGCAGCAGGGTGAGCGTAGGCTAGTTTTTTAATTTTATTTTATCTTAACTTTCTTAGACTGTCGCTTCATCTAAAGGAAGAAGGGTGAACCATAACCATCTCCGGGGTTTCAGGGAAGGAGATGAGAGAGGCAGGGAGCCCCAGCACGCAGAGAGAGTCACCACCGGGAGCCCCCCTTCCCCACCGCCTGGAGCCCAGCCGGAGGCCTCCGCCTGCGGAGCGCTATTCCTGGCCCGGGAAGGGAAGCCAGTGGGTGGACCACTGACGCCTGTGTGGGCTTTCCACGGTCCGCCAGAGCCCCAGAGAGCCCGCTAATCCACTTACCGGGGTTCCTGGAAGGCGGCGGTAATGGCTCCGGGCCGCTGCCCACTTAGGCTGGCCCGCCCGCCTCTCCATCTCAGCCCGGGGCTGGGCCGCAGGTGCTCTAGGCTGCTGAGAGCCAGAAAGCACTCTCCGCCGCAGCGGGCGGGGCGGGTGCTCACTCTGAGAGGCTAAGTGGCTATTACTGAAGGAGGCCTATTCCGCTTGCGTTTTTGTTCCGACTCGCCGATGGAAAAGGCGCGCGGGGAACTTGACATGGAGGACACCAGCGGCCGAAGGACACGGAGAGGAACCGCCCCACGGAGGCAGGCGGCTCAGAGGCTCCACAGTGAGAGCGGCCAGGGAGTGGGCAAGGCCGGCGGGTTCCCGAGCAAGCGTCTCTGGAGGGAAGTCAGAGGCCCAGACCAGCCCCTCCACACAGGGACGGATGCTCCCACGAAAAGAGGTCTGAAGCCCAGGGGCCCGGCCGCCGGCTCTGCACTGCTGTTGGTAAGGCACAGCGTCCCTATGCACAGCTGAGTCCCAGGGCCACTCAAGGGGGGAAGGGGATAGAGGATGGGTGAGGTGGAAGGTACAAACGTCCAGCTATGAGACCGGGAAGCTCTGCAGATGCAGAGCACAGCGTGGTGTCTGGGGTCAGGCCTGTCACACCCCATAAGGAGGCAGCCAGGCAACGGCTGCAGCGGCAAGAGGAGACCCCCAGGGACGGAGGAGACCCCCAGGGACCGTAAGCCCCGCTGGCCAACATGGAGAAGACAACAGAGAAGACACAACAGCTGAAGTCGAGGTGGAAGAACCAGAAAATCCAATTCAATACAACAAAAACAAGTGGAAAACACCAGTTGCATTTTTGCAACATGGAAATAAAGTTTAGACTACATCAACTTTAAAAATGTAAGCCCCTACCCCCTCCGATTTTTTTTAAACCAAAAGGTCTTACACACAAAAGTAATCAACGATACTAAGTGTTCTCATGACAGAAACCCAAAAGCGGTGTCACGGTACTCAACATCCGACAGCGTGGCACCAACAAGGAGCGTGGCGGGCGGGGACAGCGCACGTCCAGATGCAGACACGTACTTTCGGGAACTGCACAAAAGGGCCGCCCGCCATCAGCGCCGATCTGGAAATGATCTCTGTGAGTGTGTCCCCAGAGGACAGGAATGCCTGGCTGCGTGTGTCGTGCCCGCGGACGGCGAGCTTTTGGCCTTGTGGGCCCAACCGCACGGAACGTGGCAGCTGCGGTCAGACTGCAAATGGCCTTCACCGCGGTGGCAGGCGGCCCGTCCCCGCTGGGTGGGGCTCAACTGGCCCCTAAATAAACGGGCAGCAGGGAAAGGAAGAAATCCTGGTTCTCAATGAGGCTGAACATCTACTTCCTGCTGCCATGAGACGGGGTCTAATGAGTGTGTTGAAAACCTGAAGAAGAAGAAGAAAAAAATCCAAGGCC
This sequence comes from Vespertilio murinus, assembly GCA_963924515.1. Classification (NCBI taxonomy): domain Eukaryota; kingdom Metazoa; phylum Chordata; class Mammalia; order Chiroptera; family Vespertilionidae; genus Vespertilio; species Vespertilio murinus. Next base: position 3,936,204 of record OZ004717.1, on the reverse strand, counting down.
ATGCTAACATATGCAAATGATCACTGACATCCTGAACCGATGGGGCCCTTCCCTCCACAGGATGCTAAGCAGACGCGTGGAGGGAGCAGGCAGGGCGGAGAACTCTGGGTGGCTTCATGCATGCTTGCCCCGGAGTTCCAGGAGCCTTTCCAAAAGCAGGTTCTGAGCCCAGGTCTGCAGCCAGATGACGGGGCTGTCTCATTGTTTTTGAGGGGCAGGGCCGGTAGGATCCACTCCTGTGCTCCGTGAAGACAGAAGGTGGCCCTTTCCAAAAGCCAAGGGCAGCCTCTGCCGACATCCACCACGTCCGGGTGGAAACAAAGAAACGCGAGAGCCGCCGGCTTCTGTTTCATCAGAAACATGAAGAGAACACCTGCCCGTGAGAAAACCTTCTCTGCAAAAGTCTCCCAAGCAAACGAACGTTCCTTTTGCCTCCCTTCTTTCTTTGTACACATGTTAGGCGGACACGCAGGATAAAAGAGAGGAGAGAAAAAGGACAAAAGCCCCCAAATAACTTGCTAAATATAAACGGGGAGGGTGAAACAGGACAGACGGCTGTTGTTTCGGGGTCGCCAGCATCCCTTCACCCTGCCCGCGCGGGGGGAACTCAAATCCAAGTCTTTGATGATCCCACGCTTTAAAGTCTCTTCTCAAAAGCCCTCCCAATTCGAGGGCCTCGGGCACGTTTCCAAAGTCCTTCCTCGTCCATTAGTAGATTCAGAACACCCCTTTGAGACAAACAAGACAGGAAGGAACCCTGAACCCATTTCACAGGTGAGAACGCTGGAGGAGGGGCGTGCTCTCGGTCACACAGCTAATAGGGAGCGGAGCAGAGCAGGCTTCTGGTCAGGTAAGAGCAAAACGCCCAAACCCCCAGCCCCTGACTCACAATGCGACCGAGAGGGGGAAATGGCCACGTTCACAGTCCTACACCCTCCCCTGAGCTTTGTGGTTGCTTTCGCCCAGAAGTCCCCGGGGGAGGCGAAGGAAGTGACTCTTCCCCTGTGAGCTCTGACTCACGCGCCCACTCCTGCCACGCTCCGCTCCTCTGCCAGAGCCGGTTCCCCCGCCCCGGCGCCTTGAACCCGACGGCCAGCGAACCGGAGGAACTGGCTCTCTCCACAGTCAATGCCAAGGGCAGGCCTTACAAACCACTTCTGTGGGGACATGTAACTGCATTTTAAAGTGGGGGTGGGGGGAGCCCCATCCCACGGCAACAAAGCTTAAAACGCAGCGTGGCGTGGAAAACGGGTCTGCTTTGGGAGCCGGGCACACGGGGCTCAGCAGCCCGGCAGCTCCCTCGCTGTGTGCGCTGCGCACAACCCGCCCCCGGCTTTGTTCCCTCGTCTACAAAACACACAGATGTGGCCAGATGCTTTCTAGATCGCTCTCGGCTGTGAACATGGCCTGTAATTTCTGCAAGGAACAAGAGAAAGAATCAGAGATGAAGCAGTGGAGAAAGAAACCCGGAAGTGAAGGCAGGAAGGAGAAGCAGAGGGTCGTGGGCGGAAGCTGGTCCACTGAGGAGTTTGGGGTATTCGCAACTAATGGTGGCGACCACTGCCCCTCTTGAGCCAATAACCAATCTATAATAATAAAAGGGTAATAGGCTAATTAGACTGGTCCTACTCTTGCACAAATTTCATGCATCGGGCCTCTAGCAACCCATATAAAACTGAAGGCTAGAAAGAGGAGGAGGGGACTAACTCTCAGTGAACGTCAGCGATGGGACATGAGCTTAGAAACACGAGTCTGTGTCTTAGTTCATACCTTGCACAGACGATCTCAAACTGGCACGAGCATGTTCTTTATTTTATTTGGTCATAGAAGACACAGGCCCTGGTCCTGGCTGGGTAGCTTAGCTGGTTAGAGCGTCATCCTGACAAGCTAAGGTTGCAGGATCAACCTCTGGTCAAGGCTCACACAAGAGGCAACCAAAGAATGCATAAATAAGTGGTGGAACAGCAAATCAACATCTCTCTCTCTCTTTGTGTCTCCCCTTCCTTCCCCTCTAAATCCATTTTTAAAAAAGAGCTGATAATCTTGCCTTCATTATGTGTACATGAAAACCATGGTTTAGAGCAGGGGTGGCAAACTTTTTGACTCGAGGGCCACAATGGGCTCTTAAACTGGACTGGAGGGCCAGCCCACTTTCTCATATCCCGAGCTGTCCCCTTCCCACCCTCTCTGCTCCTCATCTATGGATATCAAGAGAATCCATCAGCATAGAATGGCCATTGACCTCTGGCCTAGAGAGTGGTGAGCCATACACTCAATGGTGATTGCAGCTCCAGGAGAGAGCCTCATTGTGATAATGGTTATGGTGCCTTTTGACAGCCAATCAGCATTATTACTGGAAGGAGTTCTCCACGTACACTCTACCAGGACTGATAGGGGTCAGTCGTGTCAGCATTTTCAGGACCTGGACAAGAATTTCCTTAGAGCATGATTCATGCAATATCATCCACTCACTCTGATGAACTCTTCCAGCGTTGAGACCTAGAGTTATATGCATCCAAGACAATTAAAATACAACAGAAAGCACAGAGGCACATAAACACCCTCTAGAAATTCTGTTTAAGAATAAAAATCTGTAATAAAATGACAAAAACTATCCGGTTACTTAGAATTCAGAACAATTACTTATTCAAAGCTAGGGAAAATACCAAAAGTGAATTTAATTTCCTGCGCCGGAATTCAACCACATTTCAAGTTTTATTGAAATTAAAAACAAGGAAATGCGAATGTGTCCATCATCTGCTATGCCTGAGTGTTAATAGCATCGTTCCATTTAAAGTTACCCACAATGCACCTGGTATAGCAGTCACTGGTTTGTCTAAGAATGGGTGAATAAATATGTACATTTTTGGAATCACTTTTTCCAATTAATACATAAAAAACAATGTGTGATCCCCCCCTCCCCCAAAATAACCAACAGGTTGAGACTGTGTGTGTATGTTTATACACACAGGAACTACAACAGATCTGCCGGCAGTAGTGAACAGTGGGAAAGGACAGGGTCAGACACCCCGGGCCGGGTGACAGTCTACTGGTTATTTCACCGCAATGGTATCTCGTTTGTAAAACTAAGAATGATATGCACTCCCCTCAAGGGTTGTTGGATGGAATAAGCAAGCCTGACCCTCAATAAAAGGTGACCACCAGCATTAGAGACCTACAGATCAATGAAAGCAAGGCTTCTCTACTGCTTACGGCTTTTCCTCCTGCTTTTGAGATTCTACAAATGGCTTCATGGTCAGCGCCTGGACTGTTTCTGGCCTCTTGCCCCATAGAGACCAGTCAGTGTGTGCTGACTACCTGGGTTGGAAACTTCACTCCCGGGGGAGGGGAAGCTTCTTTGGTTCTCAGTTTCTTAATGAGGCCAGGGCTTCCTGAGAACAGGGCCTGGTGAACCAGCGACTGCAGGGTACAGCGGGGATTGATGAGGACAAGCGGCACCCCTCAATGAGACCAATGGCTTCCTCCGGTTATGCTCGGGAACCAGTGACGACGTAGGACTGAGATGTAGGATGCGATGCTGCGAGGGAGGGGTAACTTAGCCGCGCAATCACAAGTATCTTAGCAACCGCTGACAGGGCATGACAGCTTCAGAAGGAACAGAACATCGTTCCTGAGTTCCCCTTCTTCAGTAAAGACAATGGCATCTCCTTAGGAGGGAATGAAAGCGAACATTCCTTTCCACTCCCGCCCTCTCCTCACAGCGGGGCGGCTGCCCACAAAGACTGGTCTCCATTCCTGTGGACCTCCCCACCCCACCCCTAGTCAAGACCCAAGAAAGTAAAGACCAGTCTCTGAAAGCATGGCCCAAGTGGTTCTGAACCCTTTAGTCTTCCGTGGTTACCAGATTGGGAGCGAACGACTTCAGGGGGTGCTAGCCCAGTGGTCGGCAAACCGTGGCTCTCGAGCCACATGCGGCTCTTTGGCCCCTTGAGTGTGGCTCTTCCACAAAATACCACGGCCTGGGCGAGTCTATTTTGAAGAAGCGGCGTTAGAAGAAGTTGCAACTTGCTCATTTGCCCACCCAAAGCACCCAGGGAAAGGATTAGCAAGGTAAACGCTGAGGCATACCAGCCCATCTTCCTGGTAGAGCTTCCAGAACACACACAAATAAAAATGGAAGACTCAAGGAGCTTTGAACCATTAAGTTAAAAAAAAAAAAAAAAGGTAACTTGACTTGGCGCCAGCCTGTGAGCACATGGACATGGAATTTCACGAACGAAGAGAATGGTAGGTGCCCGGCCAACACAAAACGACCTTATCACTAGAATCGTCTTTGGTGGTCTACATAAAACCGAGGGGGAAGCGCAACGATCATCCTAGTTATCTATCCCAGAGCCAGCTTTTTTTAAAGTTTGTTTTCATTACTGAAATGGAGACGTCATCCTATGTGATGCGGCTGAAATGCCCCGCCAGCTGCGGCCCTGCGCACTCCGGAAAGGAGACACGCTCAGCAGGCTGACTTGGTTTCTCTGAAAGCCCGGGGAAGGCACCCCGCTCAGGGGCCTGCAGTCACAGTCGCTGGGAAAAGCTGCCATCAGTTTAAAAATATATATATATTTTATTGATTTCTTACAGAGAGGAAGAGAGAGGGATAGAGAGTTAGAAACATCGACGAGAGAGAAACATCGATCAGCTGCCTCCTGCACACCTCCTATTGGGGATGTGCCCGCAACCAATGTACATGCCCTTGACCGGAATCGAATCTGGGACCCTTCAGTCCGCAGGCCAACGCTCTACCACTGAGCCACACCGGTTTCGCCTGCCATCGGTTTGGGGCAGCGCCAGCCTCCCTCTAAACACACGCACCGTGTGCTCTCGCTTATCGCGGTGGAAGGTCTCTGCCTCTGGTTTCAGCTCTGACTTCGCCATGTTCTGTCTCTGACGAGGAAAGCACAACAACGCTCCCAATACTGACGACAAAGAACCAGAAACAAAGTGAGGAGCAAGGCCGTGGTGGCACGGGTACAGTGAATAATTCACGGCCTGGCCTACCATGCGAAATCACTGCCTGCCAAGGACGGTCTCTGAACTCCCTATGCCTTTAGCCATCCGTTACTGAAAACCTGCCACGTGCCAGGTGTGGACGTGGAAGAGAACGTGGGTGTGATCTCCCTGACACCTCCCAGGCAGTCTGCCAGGCAGAGCTACCGCCTCTGACTTCCAGACGAGGAGAACAGGCTCAGAGGGCACAGTGACTGGCTCCAGGGCCCACCGCATCCGAGGGCAGAGGGAGATTCTGAAACCAGGGCCACCGAGGCCCTCGATGAGCTTTGGGAACAGGGGGCCATAATAAAAAGCGACCACAAAACGAGCTATTGTCATGCACTGAAGTTCATCTCACTGTGTATAGGAGATGCCACTTCCACTCACGGTTGAAGCCCGTCACTTAGTTTGATACTGAAACAACACCCCATTTACCAAAGCGAGCATCACGGCAGGCAGAGCTCTGTCCGGCACTGCCCGTGGGTGCTGTGGTTTCAGAGCGGGTCTGGGGCCAGGATTCCCGAGGTTGTAATCCTGCTTGAGCAAGACGCTTAACCTTGTGTGCTTGTTTCCTGCTCTGCAAACCAGGGCGGCCGTAAGGATTCAGGAACTAAGAACAGTGCCTGATACAAGGTCAGCGCCATCACCTTCAGGGACCAAGCGGGTGATCAGGACTCAGAGCATCCAGCAGACTGGCTGAACTTTAAGAAGTTCTAACTGAAGGCGCAAGTGAGCCAACGCCCTTAATGTCTGTGTGCTCATCATGATGAAATGACAGGGGAGCAAAAGTCTACGGCCTCGGGGAACCCTAGCCCAGGCACCCCCTTATTACCCAGATCCCATAGGCAGGAGGCGGCAGACGCAGGAAGGGGCTGCAGGAGGCGAGAGGAGGGGCAGTTCAGGGAGCAGCTGGGAGTGCATTCCCAGTAATGGGGCCCCGAGGACCAGGCAGAGACACGGGGTGAGTGATGACAGGGGAAGCGCAGGCTGCAGAGGCCGCTGAGCAGAATTATTTTATTCCAGCCTAACAAAGCAGGATCACACAAGAGCCTAGAGACACGAAGCCTCATGCATCATCTCCGTGTGTTTCTACCCAGGGCAGTGCTTGAGCAGGCACAGCTGGGCGGGGTGGGTGAGAGGAGAGCAGATGGAAGGACCCCTTGGAGGACATTGGGGAGTAGTAATAGATAAGATGGGGTAGGCGAGGTCACTTCAGATTAGTGAGGCCTCGAACAGATAGAACAAGTGCCAACACAGAGGGTGACACGCACTCACTCATTTGGTCACACCCTCCTGATGAATATTGCAGGCATGCTGTTCATTCGGTCTTATCCATTCATCACCTATCCATCCATCAATCCATTTAGCTACTAGTATGTATCCATATCATCCATCATCATCCATCTATCCACCATCCATCCACCCATCCATCCTCCATCCATCTATCCACCATCATCTATTCAGCTATTTCTGTGGGGAAACCTGGTTACACTGATGTTTCCAGCCCAAGGAAAACAGTGCAACGCAGTGATAGGGACATCAACTAAGGGCCAGGACTGACACCCAGGCTGTGGGCAAACCCCCCAGACCTCCGCATTTGCATTTCGAATGTGCAAACTAGGAATCGGGCCTCTCTCACAAACACCGGGGTCTTCTTGGAAACAGGGGCGTTGACACCATCACGCCATGGTTTACAGAGCAGGGTTAACTAGCTAGTTTGCATTCTTTAATTAGGTAAACTCCGACAGGGCCATGTCTGAATGCTGTCAGCTTTGAACCCCGGGCCCTTTGCACTCAGCCTAGCATACAGGAGGGGCTCAGAGGAGGGCTGATGTATGGACCTGGCATTTCCCTAAAATTTCAAACGTGCACTCCGTGGCTCTGTGGCCTGCTGGGTCCCTGTGATGACTGACCTCCTGCCCAAGTCCTTCTCCCTGGAATGCTCCCCACCACACACACACACAATCAAGCACCAAGCCACAGAGAGGCACCCCAAAGCCCAGTGGACACTCCGGCTCTGCTCCAGTTCCCCCGCCAGCCCAGCCTCGTTGACCACTCAGTCAGGGCTAATTAATGCAAATGTGGCAATCTCATCTCAGGAAACTGCCGGAGACTTCTCATTGGCACCTTTTTTTCTGATAAAGCTGAGACTTTAAGTCTATTTCTAACTTTTCTGATTCTAGTATCTGACTTCCAGGCCACCGGTCGGCTCTGTTTGCCAGAAGTTAATCCTTGGAATCATTCCATTCCTTTGCAACAGCTACTAGAGAAAACGGCCCCTTGCTGAAACAACGGTCATCCGAAGGCTCTCTTTGAGAGAAGAGAGATCCCCCGACAGGTATGCCCTCTGCTGATGTCTATCAGGACGTGTCTTGCTTGGAGCTGCAGTATCCCCACCCATGTTCCTGCATTTACAGAACTCAGCCAGCTCTTACACATACATCATCTCCAAGGTCAAGGGGGAAAGGGGGCATTCAGAAGTCTGGCCTGTGTATCAATTATCAATTCAACACATACACGTTAACCACCTTCACTCAGAGATCCACCTGGGTCTCCCAATTATCAATTCAACACATACACGTTAACCACCTTCACTCAGAGATCCACCTGGGTCTCCCTTCCTTCCCAGGTTTAACCACAGGATTCCAGGGCACAGGTGGAGCCTTCTTGGAGATGGACATACCTGAGCGAGGGCTACACGATGCCCTAGGCCCGTGGTCAGCAAAATGTGGCTCGAAGCCACGTGCAACTCTTTGGCCCCTTGAGGGTGGCTCTTCCACAAAATACCACGGCCTGGGCGAGTCTATGTTGAAGAAGTGGCGTTAGAAGTTTAAGTTTAAAAAATGTGGCTCTCCAAAGAAATTTCAATCGTTGTCCTGTTGCTATTTGGCTCTGCGGACGAATGAGTTTGCCGACCGCTGGCCTAGGCTAGCCTCAGCCACATGGGATGTGGCCCTGACCTCACAAACAACCCCTCAGTCCTTCAGCCATTCCTCATTCCAATCAATGGTGGTCACTCGGCTCATGAGGCCTTTGAGAATGTCAAGCCCTGTCCACCAGTCCCAAACCCCTTGCTGGTCTGTGCCTCGGGCCAGTTCCTTGAGGTTCTTTGAGCCACAGCAACATTTGCTGCATTTTAACCCAGAGGATGCTGCTCCTCCTTCCTTTCCTTTGGCGGAGAAGGCAGGCCCGCCCGCCCAGTCTTAGTGCCGCATCAAACACACTTTTTCTTGCTTGCTCTGACACACGCTCAGTTGAAGGGAGCCGGGATCAGGAGGCTTCTTCTAATGAGTCACCCCGCTCAGACCTGCCCCGGGAGGAGCGACCTATCTTCTGAAAGCAGAGGGCGAGGGCAGGCCGGGGAGCAGAGATGAGCTGCCAAGCTGCCATTTCGGGAATCCAGTTATCTTGACGCTTCCCCCGGGGCTTGCTCGGCCGCAGCTAAAAATGAACCTCGGGTTCTGGTATGTACTCACACGGCCCTCCGGCCAGAGCCGGGAAAGTGGTATGCGAAGGGAAACATTACAGAACGCTCCTAGAATGTGCATGTCGACTTCTCCTCCGGAAAACACCCGGAGCGGAACCCGGGATGGACACCCGGAGAACGGGCGCTGAAGCCAGAGAGCCCGCTGCAGGGCATATATTCCAAGTGGGTTTGTTCCGGGGGAAGCAATGATAGAAGACCCAGGCCAAAGGGGTGCTTGTTCATTTGCACACACCCCACCCCTCCGCTTCCTTGCACAGTCCTCATTAGCGAAAAGGTCCGCAGAAAGCCACCGCTCCCACTTCCTCCCGAGAAACAAGAGGGGATGGTCTGAGATGGTGCCCCTCACACTGCAAAAACGCTTACTTCCTATCCTCCCACCTCCCACAGGGTCCCGGTGAGAACAGAGAGGAGGAGGGAGCAGAGGAGGGAGCCAGGGGGGAGTGTGACAATGAATGAGAGGGAGCAGGGGTAAGTACATGAACGTGTGACTAAGTGAATCTCCTGGAAGCAGCATGCAAAGCCCCCACCGGCTCAGCAGGAGGTGAGTCACTCCCATTTACATTTCCAGGGGGATGAATGCCTTAGATCCAAACCACCTCAGGCTCAAGCTCTCCAAACCGTGGCAAAGCCTGATGGCCCGGGCTTCCTAGAAGGCCGCCCGTTCCATCCCACGGCTTCCAAGGGGACAGAGAGGAAAGATTCCTAATAGGTAACATCTGAGAGCCGCAGGCTAATTACTTAAGGAGCTGGTCCCTATTCCTCTCGAGAGCTTGCCCCGTGGGTCTTTAACAGCCGGCAGACACCTGATGCCCTTTATGTGTGCCTGCCCCTCCCTCACGGCCCGCGCTGCAGGCACAGGGCCCTTCTCAGGCCAATCCAGAGCGGGGGGGGGGGGGGGGGGGGGGCCTGCAGCAAGCCCAGGCTTTCCGAGGTTCTCGGGATAACGCCCTCTCCCCATCACGCTCCAGCTCTAACAAAGTGTTCTCTCCCCTCTATCCCTGAGGCTCCAGCTGAGGTGTCACCTCCTCTGACTCCCTCCTGTGCCCGAGGAGCTTAGGGCCCCCCCCCCCCCCCCCCCCCCGCCAGGAGCAGCGCTCTCCCCACCACAGCCCTGACCACAATGCGCTGCAGATTCCAGTTTCCTCGTCCATCTCCCCGGGGCCTGCAGGGCCAGGGCGGCTGACACCGCTTGCCTTGCGCTCGGCTACATCCCAGCACCCAGTGCGAACTGCAGAAATGAACAGACACCTCTGCAGAGGGAACGGGGGGTGGGGGGGTGGGGGTGGGGATGGAGGGCCAGCTAAAGAAGAGGCTGAAGGGGTGGGGGTGGAAATGGGGGGCTGGGAGTCCAGCTGGGTGTGTGTGCTTCTGCACACCTGCCCAGCGGCTGGGGGAGGGCATGAGCGGACGCAGGGGCACAGGCGGCTGCGACCCAGTGCTGTGCGCAGTGAGCCCGCTCCACACTCCGTGGGGCCTAGGGGCCCTGAAAAAAGATGGCCAGTTATCTTCCCGTTTACAGGCAACGAGAACGCGTCCTAATGCCGCTGCTGAGCACGGGACTGAGGATATGAGGGGAGCTCTCGGAGGCACTCGGCCACCTGGGGATCCCGCATCACTAACGGTCACACCCCCGCCTCTGGGCCCTGGGCCCCATGACCCCCCACACCCCCTTTAAAGGATGCGTGTGCAGCGGAGACGCTGGCTAGGAAAGGGGCATACATGGGTCTGGGGACTCTGTGATTTAAACAGACACTGCTGTGGTCCCCCACACATGCCACAAGTACGTGTGGCACTTCAATAGTGGGGGAAAAGTGCCGACACTATTGAGGATTTAAAGAGACAGCAGTCAAGAAGATGGAAACGTCGCAACTTTTCTAGGTCAAAGCAAGTTCCAGGCCGGAAGGAACAGCAGCGAGCCGGGCGGTGCAGAGGGGAGCACATTACTATCAGAAAACATGTAAAGCGCCAGACCGGTGTGGCTCAGTGGATAGAGCGTCGGCCTGCGGACTGGAAGGTCCCGGGTTCGATTCCGGTCAAGGGCATGTACCTTGGTTGTGGGCACATCCCCAGTAGGGAGTGTGCAAGAGGCAGCTGACCGATGATTCTCTCTCATCCATGTTTCTAGCTCTCTATCCCTCTCTCTTTCTCTCTGTAAAAAAATCAATAAAATATATTTTTTTAAAAACAAACATGTGAAGCACGGCACTGCGAGATCAGGAATCACTCGCGCCAGCCCGACAGTGCACGCGGGGAGGGGGCGTGCTCACCAGATCGCTGCCAGTGGCACAGAGAGCCCCCAGCAGGAAGGGGAGGGCGGGGTGGTGAAATGAGCCACATATGCAGGAAGTGGAAGTTAATTAAACGAGGAATCAGCAGTTCCTTGAACAACAGCGGAGCCAAAACAGAGAAGGAAAAACAAACAAGCTCCAGCACTTCCAGCTTCCTGGCCAAAGAAGAAAAAGAGAAATTCTCTCTCTCACACACACGCGCGCACAGTCAGCACAGAAGAATGACAAGCTCCCGGAACGCCCCGCGACGGGCCAGGGCAAGGTGAACGGCAGATGTGCCTCTCGGGCTCAATGAGACGCGGGAGTTTAAAACCCAGCCAGTCAGACCCCGAAACGAACTCAGCCTGTCACATGCTTCTCCTTTTAAGAAAAGGACAATGTTTCTGTGTCCCCCGATTGTCTCAGTTTTAGAAGGTAAGACTCTGCCCAGAGTAGCTTGTATCACCATCCTGCAGAACTCCTGTCTGGGCAGTTCCAGTTCCTGCCACCTGCCCTTGCCGGTTTGGCTCAGTGGATAGAGCGCCGGCCTACCGACCGAAGGGTCCCGGGTTTGATTCCGGTCAAGGGCACGGACCTCGGTTGGTCGGGACGCGTGCAGGAGGCAAAACCAATCCAAGTATTTCTCTCACATCGATATTTCTCTCTTTCCCTCTTTTTCCCCTCTCTCTCTAAAAATCAATGGAAAAATATACTCGGATGAGATTTAAAAATAAATAAAGTAAAATCCTGCCCCCTAGCCCCGCCCAGCGAGTTCTGATTTAACTGGCCTGGGGTGGCCTGAGGTTTTAACTGTTCTCAGCAGGAGCCTAATGCGCAGGGCGGTGGGGGGAAGGCACGGACACAGCATTTCTCAGGTTAGTGTGGCAGGTTCTCCGTTTCTGGGACAGATAATGAGGCTGAAATAACTCCTCCACTCGACTGTTCTAGCAGAAAGCTTTGCTATAATGTCTCTGAAGAAAACCTCTTTTCCTGCCTTACTTATCCCCTGCCTGGACAACTGGCTTGTTCAGATAGAAGCCCACCCCTCGGGCGGCCTCAGCCGAGACAGGGGAGAGGAGGCACCATCCAGCCCTCTCTCTACCTTCTGGGGGTCCGAGTCTCAGCAGAGCATCTGTGGGGGGGGGGGCCCTCCCTCCTCGCCAGCCTGCGCTGCTAAGCTCGGAGTGCTATCGCTAAATCAATCTCCGCCTGACGGCTTCTTAGTGGAGACATTAATTCCCCAGATGCAGTTAAGGGGCGATGCCAAAGAGCCCATTAGTTCGGAGGAGTGCGCGGCGGACCGGCATAAACACAGGCCACGACGCGAAACAGCACCTTACATTTTACCCGCCCGGCCGGCCTAATGCAAGTGCCTGCATAAGAGTCAGGTCAGCTCCCCGTCCACTCTCTAGCTACGGAATGACCTGCAGCCATGCCTCCTCTGGCCCTCCCTGCTTTTAGTAGCATTTCACACGCATCTCCATCCTTCGACAGGAACGAGGGCCCGCTGCGTTCCAGCATGAAGCTCTGAGGAGGCCAGGGCTTTGGCTGCCGCGCTTCTGGAACAGGGCCTGGGGCGTGGCTGCCGCTGCAGACAGGGCGGCTGAGGGACGGCCGCATGTGCTGCAGGAACGGGCCCTGGTGTGTTCCCCTGCTCCGTTTCTCTATTCGATTAACCCTACACTACGTGTGCACTAGGGGAAAGATGAGCCATCTTGAAGCTCAGGCACCCAGAGGCGCCTGGTGCTGCACTCGGAGAGTCCCTTAGATGCTTTACAGGATCGTAAACGGGATGGTCCTTGCTGCTGTTTTCGCTGCCCGGTCCCGTTCCCGTTCCCGCTGCAGGGGGAGGGGTGTCCGGGGGCGCTGCTGTCACTGTGCTCCGCTCGGAGTTCGCTATCCGGCCTGTGGGAGGCCTGTTTCCCCAATTCCACAGGACAGGATTTGCGGCGGTGGCAGGGTCAGGGATGTCATGAGAAGACCGTGACTCCATGAAGGCAGAGGTTTCCCCAACGCCCGGGGCAGAGCCAGCTGCTGGGCAAGCACTCCACTATGTGTAATCTCTGCTCCAGGAGAGATTACTCCACATGCCAACGGGGGAGGCTGCACGCAAGTGAATGGCCTGCCCAGAGCTGTGGCCTCACAGTGTGTGCAACATGGGCACACATGCACACCCTGACACTCATCTGCACGTTTAAAAAAATTTATTGATGTTGATATTGAGGGAGAGAAAAATATGCATTGGCTGTCTAGACCCGGACATAACCCGCCATCTTTTAAGTGTATGGGAAAATACTCAACAACCATTGGGTGAGGTTGGGAGTGGGTCCCGCCCCTCAACAACCATTGGGTGAAATAGGAAGTAGGTCCCGCCCCTCAACTACCATTGGGTGAGGTTGGCAGTAGGTCCACAAGGCAGGATACAAATTAATTACAGAAATACAGATCTCTCCGAACAACCCCCACCTTTAGGCCAGCCCTTTTGACTGGTCCCGCCTCCTCCTCACTGCTCATGCCCAATCTACCCTCAAGAACCCAGGGCGATTGTGTCATCCAAAGCACTACCCCCTCTCCCCCTCCCATTACCAGGAGGCACTATGTGTCTCTCTCCCAATGCTCAGACTGGGGGATGGAAATCACAGCAGGTGTACAGTGAAGACCCTGGCAGACACCCCAGGATCCTGGTGACCAAGGCCAACATCAACAGGGATCCACGGATAAATCGTGTTGGTATCACGTGACCTTACCCTGTGCCAATGATCATGCTCCACACATGTGGTGCCTTTCCCTAAACCCCAGTCTATTGTGAGGAAAACATCAGAGAGTCCAAAAGGCATCCTTCCAGACACAGACCCAGCACGGTGCAGCCAGACACGGCCCAGGGGGGCCCTGAGAGGGGGCAGCTGAAAAGCTTGGCAAAGACAGACAAGAGAATGAGAGCTGGGTCTCGGTGAGATGCTGCTTCCTGAGAGACAGCGCCCAAGCCCACAAGCCGAGTCTTTATTTGGTAGCAGATGCCACGAGGCAGAGTGAGGACTTGGTCAAGATGTTTACAGCATTCTCAAGGGTTTCGATCCTACTCCATTGCATGCACCTGATCACACCTGCTTCACGTGCAGCCTACATCACTCAGGCAAGTGGGGCCCCGCGTTCAGACCGCAGGTTCAAGCTGACAACTCTAGCTGTCGGATATAATTGTCTGGGAGGCTCTGCCTTCCGAGCTGGGACATGCACATGGCCAAGAAGGGACTGGGCCCTCTCATTAGTCCCAGACTGGAACTTGTCCACATGCCGTAGCCCCTTCACACAGCACCCTCCAAGCTCGCCAAGGTCATTAAAAACAAGGACGACTGGGAGACACTGCACAGACGGGGCTAAACGCAGTGCAGGGTTCTGGGTAGCTCCTCCAGCAGAAGAAGGCTATGAGGGAAAGACTAGGGAAACACAAGTCTATAGTCCGGCTCAAGCGCGGCACCAGCGTTCACTTGTGAGCTGTGTCGGCACCGGGGTTATGGAAGCTGTGAACCACAGGAGAGACTAGCTCTGCACAGGAATCCTGTACTCAGTATGCAATTGGGGGGTGAGGGGAAGGGAATCTAGAATTATTCCAAAATAAAAAAACTTATTTTTAAAAATGTAATTAACAGCTCTGGCCAATTATGTTCAGTGGTAAGAGCATCAGCCCAAGGACTGGTTTGTGGGTCCAATCCCTCAACAACCATTGGTTGAGGGTGGTGGAAGTGGGTCCCACCTCTCAAAAACAATTGGGTGAGGTTGTCTGTGGGTCCCACCCCTCAACAACCATTGGGTGAGTTTGGAAGTTGGTCATGCCCATCAACTACCAATGGGTGAAGGTAGAAGTGGGACCGCTCCCTCAACAGTCATTGGGTGAGGTTCAAAATGGGTCACACCTCTCCACAGCCATTGGGTGAGGTTGGAAGTTGGTCCCGCCCCTCAACAATCATTGGTTGTGGTTAGATGTGGGTCCCGCTTATTAACAACCATTGGGTGACGGTGGAAGTGGGTTCCCCCCCTTGAATCCAATTGGTTGAGGTTGGAAGTGCGTCACACCCCTCAACTACCATTGGGTGAGATTGGCAGTGGGTCACCCCCTCAACAATCATTGGTCTCATCTGCACAAAATTTGAAAAACCACGCGAAGCTGTCCCCCTTAACCAGTAAAAAGGCACTGCACCAACCTTACATAAGAAAATTCTCTGTAGATTAAATAACACAATGGAAATCAGCCAGGGCTGCTAAAAATATAGTATATATATTAGAGAGTGTAGGGCCAGGAAGAGTGTTGGGGTGGGGATAGGGCGCGTTTCCCCCAAATATGGAATAGCTGCCACTGTGAACAGCTATCTCCACAGCTGAGGGAGATGAGAGAGAAATGCTAAAAATGAGCAGGCAAGCATCCCACACAAATACAAAGGCTGGCTTCTGACCCAACGCGCGCTGCCAGCTGTTGGGGGAAGCAGGAAGGGCAGATGAGAGGGCAGGCGGCCGGCGGGCACTGAGGAGGACAGCGGCTCCTTCATCCGCAGCAGAGCCATCTGTGGGCACGAGTGCACATCACAGGAAGTGTGAGGCGGCGGCCAGCCCTGGAGACAGACGCCCCGGGCGCGGCGTGTGCGGACAGCTAGCTCCCTTAAGCAAGAGAACACTGGCTTGGGGTCCGAGCCCAGGACAAGCTGAGTCACCAGGGGATGTGTCCCTGTACCTTTATCTTCTGGGGCAGCCACATCAAAGGGGAGAAAGGGGTGCAGACACGAGAAGCCGGAAGACAACGAGATGGGAGTTTCCCGGAGGCCAGACCCCGAGTGACCCAGTGCCCTCAGAGGGCTTCCACTAAACTGAAGTGAAAGGATGATGAGACACCTAAGCCACCAAAGAAATAAATGGAGGAGCATTATAATTATAATGCAGAAGGGAAGGCCCCAATCACACCTGATACGCTGGTGCTGTGATCTGAACCCGGCTCCGGCCTGTCACAAAGAGAATGACCAAGGCCGTTAACCGACATCTCGGGGCCCGATTTTTCGCCCCCAAAATGGATTTACAATACGCCTGGCTCCGGGGATTGCTGGAGGGTCCCAGCCATGCTCTAGCCCACCAACGGAAAGTGTCCGGTTAAGAAATACTGTGTCTCTGCCCCTATGGCACAGGTGGACCGGGCCTCTGCCCTCCGCCTGCTGCCCTCGGAGCCGGATGGATCTTCTTTGTAGCGGGCACCCTGGTATTGCTGGGTGTTCAGCAGCATCTCTGGCTTCTTCCAGGTTGAAGACCACCACCGCCGCCTCCGGAGAGGTAGCCAAGATGTCCCTCAGCAGGGAGTGGGCATGCGGGGTTCATCCGAAGACTCAGTGAGACAAGAAGTGAGCTACCCGGCCCAGAAACTCACCATCACCAGGCCCTCCGGGGCTATTTCAAGGCCCTTCATTGGCTGTGTCGGTTCCTCTCCCAGAGATCTCCTCCCTCGGTGCATCACTTCCTTCAGACAACCTTCCCACAAGGCCTAGCATCACCAGAGGAAGCCCTGCTTGGCACGATTAAGCAGGACTCTCGGGCCAGAAAGACCTGGGTCCACGTTCCATTCAGCCACCATGACTGGCCATGAGCCCGCCAACCCGGAGACCTATAATTAGGTAAGCCTCAGGGCTCTCACCTGCGGGTGGGCGGCGGTGAGGCCACCCCACGGGGTTCCCGGGGGACCCGGGGGAGTCCGGTACAGAAAGGCCTCAGCGCTGCGGGCAATTGAGCAAAGAGCAAGCACTCGCTATGCGTCAGCCTGCATTAGGAGTGTCATCATTTAACAAGGCGCTGCAAATGCACATCATACGTGATTCCCTTCCACCGGTCATTTGGATAATGGCTTCTTTTTGAATGTGCTTTTCCCCACATTGACAATCCCTTTAGCCTTTGATAAATGCCCCCTTAACCCCTTCCCCCCACCCCCCCCACACACACCACAAAATCAATTCAGAAGCCAAGGCAAAACCTTATCCATTGTCATTAGCGCAAAGCCCCCGGGGATTCGCCTGACCATCGGTCAAAGGCCTGGGCAGAGCTGGCCCCTCATCTGCTTGTAAACTTTGAACAAGAGAGACCAAGAGACGGAGGCCCGTGGCGCACAAGGAGGCACAAAGCCGGCTCTCCGCACGCGATTGCGTTAGCAGGTGCCAGGACAGAGGCCTGGGGCTGGAACGCCACTGCATACACATACTGAAGAGTACACTCCCGAAATAAATTCGAACGCACCACGTAAATCTCTTAGCACTCATGCACCAGCCGCATAACTTAGCCTTTATTTATAGTCTCATCTCAGTGGTGCTTTTCTCCTCCAATTAAAATTTACGTCCTTCAGGGCAGAGAGCACGGGGCCAGACAAAGCGAGAAGCAGGCAGCTCCCGACAGCCAGCTAGCTACCCTGGATGCTCAGAGCACTGTGGGGCCGTCCTCGCCGAGACCACCCACGCTCGCTCCGCCGAGGCCCCGAGCTGTCTCCTCCTCCGCAGCACCACCGCCCAGACGGACCTGTGACACCCGTCTGCGCCGCCTCCCTCCAAAACGTGCTCTCTGAGAGTCCAGGGGTTTTGTCTGGGTGTCCCCGCAGCTGTGGTCCTCACTGAAGACAGGTACAGTGATAGAGGAAGTGCCCAAGTTAATGTTTCCTGAATGAATAAGTATAGTGGGTGTTCAGTCCCACTTAACGAATTGAAGGTCACACATGTTCATCGGATCCTGTGGCCCGAAATAAAGGAGGTCCCCGAATGGGGGCTGTTGGCTCGGCGGCAATGAGCCCGAGGGTCAGGTCTGACCACGCCAAGTGGCCCAGGAGTGGCTGCCTGCCCTTTCTCCAGTGGTTCAAAGGGATCGAGAAGTGCTGAGCAAACTGGTGAATCTTATCTGTTGCTGCCTCTGGTTTTTCTTTTCCTCCCCAACACCCCACATGCAACCTTCTCTCTATGGAAAATCTGTCTATCTAAAGCTACCTATCTAAGTCTCTCTATACATAGTATACATACATACATACATACACACACATACATACACACACGTAGAGTGCTCCACAATCCTCGTTTCCCCTCCACCTCTCCGTTGCTCTTCTAACAGCCTGGGAGCAGCAGGAACAGGGGACAAGCATGCCCACTCCCAATTCCCACTCCAATTTGCCAGCAAGACGCGGAGCAGCAGAAACACTAGGTGGAGGTCACCAAGGAGCGAGAGTGGCGCTGACCGGGCAGTCAGGTGTTTCTGGCTCCAAACTGCTCACTCCTCCTGCCATTGTGAGCCGTCTTTCCACAGACACAGAGCGGCTTTTTAAAAAAGGTATTAAAATACACTCCAGAGAAGTAGCATTCGCACAGCCTCCGTGGGCAGCGTCTTCCCTCCAAAGCTGTCCCCGCTTCCTGGCTCAGAATTAATTTAGGAAATGTTCAAGTTTTAAATCCATAACCCAATGTGCTCCTAGCAATACAGCTTGCGTTTGCAATGCTATCACCGGCTTCTTTAATTAGTACAGAAATATTTTAAACACATGTAATTATCCATCTTCATAAGCTTGGCAAGTCACAGCTTTAAAATCCTACTCCAAACTTAAAAGATATTCCAAAGCGAAGATTTTTCACAATTGCCCAATTCGAACAAAACCTAGAGGGGTTTCTCCGATTGTATTATAAAAATAGATTCTTGAATCCAAACTCCAAACTCAAAACTAACCAAGCCCAGGTTATGATCAAAATGAGAAGTCTGAATATAGGCAGACCCCAGGGGTGAAGTGAACTACTTAATAAATAATAACGTGAATCCAACAGACTGAAATCAAACTGAACATTTATGATTCCGTGTGTGTCTACATATAAAAATAACAACTCTTTGGAATAAGATACAAATGTTGTTTTAAAAGTTACTGTGGGGTCAAAAGCAAAAAAAATCAGTTAAGTGCAAGATCTTTAGATAAAATGACACAATGTGGTCAAGTTTACTTAACATTCCCGACAGGGAAGAAAGGGAGGAAGGAAACCCAAATACAGCTAGTTTAGAAGTCATTTTTAGGTCTTTTCGGCAATAGATTCCATTCCGCAACTGAAATTATTTTCTCATCTGCTCAAAAAATGCAAAAGCCCCTCAGTGCACACCAACCAACAAGGCGAGGATGTATGAACGGGAAAGAGTCTACAAACCTCACAGTCAAAGGAAGGGAGCGTGTGGTTCCCTCCATGTGCCTCAGGTAACCAAGCCTCTCTCTGTAACTTCCGCGCCGAGAATCAGGGGTCAGGAGCATCAGCTACGGGAGCACCTACTCTGCATCGGGTGGGGGTGCTAAGGACTGCACTACCCTCCTTGGGGTGCTGCTATTTAAAAAATACAGAGCTTGCTTTAGGGCGCAGTCCCTAGTTACACACATGTATACATATATATTCACATTTTTTAAAGTGATTTAAGAGAGGCAGGGAGAGGGAGATGGAAACATCAATGATAAGAGAGAATCATTGACTGGCTGCCTCCTGCAGGCCCCACACTGGGAATCGAACCTGGGACCCTTCAGTCCACAGGCTGATTGACGCTCTATCCGCTGAGCCAAACCGGCTAGGGCAGTGGTCAGCAAACTCATTAGTGAACAGAGCCAAATATCAATAGTACAATGATTGAGATTCCTTTTGAGAGCCAAATTTTTTAAACTCAAAAACTTATTCTAACACCACTTCTTCAAAACAGACTCGCCCAGGCTGTGGTATTTTGTGGAAGAGCCACACTCAAGGGGCCAAAGAGCCGCATGTGGCTCGCTTTAAGACATCCAGTCTTGGTGAGTAAAAGGATGGGCGGAGAGAGACAGGGAAGCAATATATTTCAGAGGAGTATGTATTACAACACAGGTGTGTACTACAACTCAGGTGTGCCAGTTTCCAACATGGCAGAGAGGAGATGTCAGGCGCTCTGACCCTTGGACCGGCTGCTCCCAGGGAGGAGGATGGGGGAGGGGAGCCGCAGAGAGCCGGGTGACGGGAAAGAAGCACACCCCGGGGGAAGGCCAGGTGTGAGGAGTTAACTGTCAGGTGTGGAGTGATGGGGCTCAGCCAGGAGGCCTCGGGGCTGTGCCAAGGGGCGTGGCTGTCACTGTGCAGGCGCCGCCCCCAGACAGACTCCACTCGGGGAGTGGGGAGCGCACAGACAGGAAGGTGCACGCTGGGCCCCGCCTGCGAATTCCTGAGCCCACCTTCGTGCAGGGAGGGCCGGGGGAGGGCTCAGCGCGGTCAGGGTCCGGCTGTGAAGGAAGGAAGCAAGGAAAGCATACTGCGGTTCCTCCCAACCAGACTTTTATTTAACACCAGTGACCCACTGCCCCAGGAACTTGGGGCCACGGCCACAAAAATGGGAGACGTGCACAAGCAAACATCCTAGTGTAGCCGAAAACCTCAAAACCCAGAACTCCACGTGGGCCTGCAGACACGTGGCTCAGCTGTAAACACCAGGGCAGGCCCGGCGATAAGACAGCAGTGAAACAGCGTTCTTCCGGAACCGGAACAGCCCCTCGGTCTAGTTCCCACCCCGGAACGGTCCCGGTGCTGCCGGCTACTAATAACGACTCGGCACTCTCTCCCTGTCATTTCTTTGCCTCAGTTTCCTCATCGGCCCAGCCACGGTCCCAGGTCCCAGGCCGCCAAGCATCTGAGCTGCGCTGTGTACAAACAGGCTGCATGCCGCGGCGGGTGTGGGGGAGGGAAAGGGGGGCGTGATTAAAGGACGGAATAGGAAAAGCTTCTACAAATCCTGATCCCCTGCAAAACGAGAGAAATAACTGGCTGCAGGCTCAGCTGATGTCCCGCGGCACAGCAAATCATCAGGAGGAGGTGGGTTCAGGGCACTAAATAAAATTAAAAGGGCTGTTTTAATTAAACCGGGCAGGTTTGCCCGCACCAAACACCCACTTATTTTTAATAGCATAAAACCACCCCTCAGCCTCTCCTTGACCCCAGGAGCCATCAAGCAAACGCTGGGACAGACAGGGGTGAAGAGTGTAAACTTCATGGTGATGGATGCGCCCTGAAGTGGATTAAACCACAAAGGCAATTAAGCCATAAAAGCGGCTGCGGCGGCGATAGGATGAGAGCGAAGGCTCGGAGCATCACCTCTGGAAGATGTCATCAGCTCCGCCGCCAGGTCCTGCTGGAAAGCACACCCACCCTCGAGTTAAAATGGGTCACTTTATTTATAGTGCCCATCACCAAATCACATTCCTCAGTCGGAAGAAGAAGAAAGAAAATCTCTGACAACTTCCTTGAACAGCCGGTGAGACAGGGCTGCTTCATGCCCGTGCGAGGACTCAGCAAGGACTCTGTTCCCATTGTCCCCACACTCAGCAGAGCGTCTTCCTGAGGGGCTCAGGCAGGCTCTGCCCCCGGCCCCGGGCACCTGAGCTGCTCTGTGCACCAGCAGGCCGTCCGCTGCCAACCCCACTTCCCCCCGAGCAGCGCGGGGTGGAACCAGCTTCGGGTCTGCTTCCTCGGTGGGGTTCCCTTGGGAGGAGGCTGGGCAGCCGGGCCGGGTGGGGGCTCCTCCTGCGGGGAGGGCAGCGGTTCTGTGGAGACACGGAGAAGTCCCCAGGCCTTGGTGTGCAGCAGAGTCACCCAGAAGGCGTGTGAGAACACCTTGCTGGCCCCGCCGTCAGAGTTTCTGAGCCCGGAGGTCTGGGGTGGGCCTGGGAACTTGCATCGCTAACAGGTACCCAGGTGGTGCCGCTGAAATAAGCAGAGAGGAAGTTCCAGAGAACTTCCAGCTGCGAGAGCATCCCTGTGTGAGGCTCATGACCACTTGGGAGGATCGACTCTTACCGCCAAGAAATGGCAAACAGCCCAATGTTTGAAACTTAACAGAGAAGATAGTATATGGCAGTGGTCGGCAAACTGCGGCTCGCGAGCCACATGTGGCTCTTTGGCCCCTTGAGCTTTTAGCAAAGGCCAGCTTAGGAGGACCCAATTTAAGTTAATAACAGTGTACCTACCGATATAGTTTAAGTTTTTAAAATGTGGCTCTCCAAAGAAATTTTAATCATTGTACTGTTGATATTTGGCTCTGTTGACAAATGAGTTTGCCGACCGCTGGCCTAAGGGATCTGGGGGAGAGAGGCCACCTCTCCCCTCGTCAGCCTCATTAGAACACGTGTCCACCGGGGGCTGTTGCATTGGCTTGTGGGTTTGTTTCCGTTCCCCCTGTGATTCCGGCAGAACTCACACCTACATCTACGTCTGCAGTTTTTAAAAACAAGGTTTTTATTTTGGAAAATGTCCAGATACACAACGGCAGAAGGGGAGCCGAGCTCCCTTGCCTTCGGCACCCAGCTCTCACCGAACCGGAACCGATTCCTTCGGGGGGGGGGGGGGGGGGAGCTGCTAGACCTTCTGCTCCGCCCCTGGGCCCTGCGAGGGGAAGGGACGGACGTCCTCAAGGTCACACGCTGTGTGAGTGTCCCAGAAGGCGGCTCTCGTAATTCACGCCTGTTTATTCTTGCCAGGGAAAGGCCGCCTCCTTTTCCGTGGGGACTGAGCCCCACTCGGAGCCCCAGAGGCCCGGCAGCTGGGCTGGCCTCCTGCCGCCATTGAACTTGACCGGAGCCACGTGATGGGCACACCGTTTGGGCAAGTGAGCTCAGGTGTTGGCGCCCAGGGCATGGGAAGCTAGAATCGCACACTTTCCAGTCCCTCGGCGCCTGCGGGAAGAAGTCAGTGTGTGTCTGTCCTTCAGCTCAAGGTCGTTGGCAGGATCAGGTGCCGTGGCACTGTGTGCCCTGGTCAGCCAAGGGTGGAAAGAGCTAGAGACACAGCAGGGTGAGGTAGTGGAAAGAGCACTTTTTCCCCCCTCGGCTTTGCTCCATTCTCTCCTTGGCTGGACCTTCGTCTCCGGTGTAAAACCAGTGGATGGGACCAGAGCTCTGTTGTTCCACCTGAGACAGTGTTCTCATGTACGGAGTTGGGAGACTGGCTGCCTGATTCCACGCTAACATTCTGAACTCCATTTGCACGTGTGCATGTACACACACACATGCCAAGAGACAAGGTCAAGGTGTTCAGGAATCTAAGTGTTTGTAGCTTTCTGCTTGAAAAAGCCCTTTCTTTAAAGTGAAAACTGGATGGACCCGGCATGGAAATAACTACACCCATTTTATAGACGAGGCCCCTGAGGTTTGCAGAGACAATACATGTTCTAAGAACTCCATGTGTCCACTCCGACTCCACCATGGGGAAGTAGAGGCCCAGAACCATGAAGTGGTGTGCCCAAGGAGACAGAGCTAACACCCACGGCGGGAACTGCCGGGAACCGCCCACACCCACGCCTGCACAGCACGAAGCATGGCCAGGACGCTCCCCCGTGGCCCCGTGAGGTCGGGACCTGCATAAAAACCTGCTTAATCCGGCCAGGATGGAAGTGCTGGACAGACAGAACGCTCTGACCGGCACAAATGGAAGAGAGCTGAGCCCCAGACAATACCAAGCATTTGCCGTCAGAGACTGGTTTAGATGGGGTCGGGACAGGCAGGCAACTGTCTCAGCCACAGCAGACTGACTGGCTGGGTTTTGTTCAGGCCAAGAATCTGCATTCACCTGCGCATGCCGGACCTCTGCGCTTGAGAAAAGAAACCGGACAGCCTGGGCTGCGGCCCCCCGGCTCCCACAGCTAAATGGGTGACACATCCATCGCTGATAAACAAGCCATAAGCAGCAGCGGGCTCCACCCTCGTTTATCAGGAGGCTCAGAGGAGGAAGTGTGCAAGAATGTCTGCAGTACATGGGAAGAGTGCCAAGAGCCGCTGGGCAGGTGGAGGGGGACGCAGTACCGGGGAAATCCTCCATGAAACGGCCAGTCCCTTGGCATGTAAGCAAGAGACCCCATGTAAAATAATTACCGTCCCCGGCTGGGAGCAGAGCTGAGATCTAGGAACAGAAAGGCAGACTGGTCCCAGGACGTCAGAGCCAGGAACTGGGGCCAAGGGCAGGGGGCAGATCTCAAAACCAGGGCTACCTCCAAACCATGCTCACAGTGAAGAAACGAGCGGGAAGAAAACCCCAGTGTGAGCCGAGACCCTGCTGCGTATTCCAGGACCTACCACCACCTGGTACAGCTCACGCCTGCAGACTCACGCCCACCTGGCTGTGTCATCTCTCTCTCTTCCCTTTAAACCCTTATGGCCGTCTTTAATATAACGTTTTAGGGAAGTACCACAAATCCGTTAAAACAAAGACACCTGAAAATGTATTCGTAAACTCCAAAGGTCTTCTCGTGTGAAACTCAAATGAATAGGACCCAGGCAAGGGAGGATTCATTCTAGTCTTCACTCAGCCCCCTGGCATGCATGCTAACCCCACACAGTCCGATGGCACAATGCACACCCCTTCTCGGCCCGCCAGGGGGAGTGAGCCTTGCAGGGGGAAAACCATTGCTATCATCACCCGAAAGGCCGTAGTCCGCCACCGGGGTTTCCACAACAGTACCCAGGGAGCGGCCGGGCTCAGCTGCCCGTGCCTGGTGCTTCCGCCCAGTAATTCAGGGAGCAGGGAGGGCGGAGCCCGTCTGTGAGCCAGGAGGAGCCACGGCTGGCACGAAGGCTTTTTATGGCCTCCTCCCCCACGGAAAAGCCACCATCCCTTCTGCCTCCTCCAGCCGTGCGGGTGCTCTCCTGACACCCCCCCCATGCACTTCACCCCCAAACCGGCCAACTCCACCGCGTCCCCCTGAGGCTGGGCCGTGACCCTGATGCGAAGAGCGTCTGGCACTCAGAAGTTCCACAGATGGTCGCTGACTAAGTGGGCAAAGGTATGACGACTAAATCAGTGAGCCACCAGGGAGTGTGTCCCTGAGACCCTGCCCCAGCGCCGCCCCGTCCCGTCTGCGCCAGCTCTCCGCCCAGCAGGGACAGCTGCCACCCCAGAGCTCACAGGGAGCTGGGTCTGGGGCGGGAGGGCCCTCCTCACAGAACTGAGGATGGCACAGCAGCCAGGAAGACCCTCTCACAGCGGGGGAGGGTGCCCCAGGGGAGCGCTGAGGAAGGACGGGTGAAGAAAGGGTTGCCGCACCACGAGCTACTTTTACAGAAGAGCTACTTTTGCAGAAGCGGCTAAAATAAGGAACAGGAAGCTGTTTGCAAATGGGTGTGCAGGAAGCACCCACTGGCCGTTTCCATGGCGAGGTGAGAAGGAGGTGAGAAGGCACGGCGCTTGGCGGGGTAATGGAATCCATGCAGCAGGTGGTTTTTCTGTGGGGAGCACCTGCTGTGCCATGGGAGAGGGCGGGGGCACAGGAGGAGTTTACAGGAGACACCTACTCCATGCGGGCACCCGGTGGGCACTGCCCGAGCACCTCCCCGAGGCATCACAGTGATGCAACGGCCTGCAGGGGAGCCGGCGCACCCGCACCGCAGAGACGCTGCTCTGTGCACTCTGACACGGCGCCGGCCGAGCGCGCCTGCCGCTTCCTTTTACGGACGCGGCAAGTGAAAGTCAGCTTCCTTTCCCAGGGCCTCAAAACCGGAGTCTGATCACAAAACACACACACCCGAAACACTGCTATAACTCTATAAGGGGACGGTCACTAACTGGACTTACTGGGGTGATCATGCTGTCAGGGACACAGCACTGAATCGTTATGCTGTTCGCCTGAAACCACGTCAAATAAACCACAATTACACACACACACACACACACACACACACACACACGTATGTGGTTGGGTTGAGGATCAGCCCATGAGTGTCTAAACTTCAAATAAGGACCAAACACCTGAATAAACCTCTTCTCTCCCCCCTGGAAATAAGACACGGAGTCAGCCCACAGCACGCGGAGGGAGAGCGGTCAGGGGAGGGGAGATGGGCAGGTCAGAGAGCGGGGCTCGGGGGCTCCCCCAAAGGCAGCGCGAGCCGGTTCCAGGAGAACTAGGGGGGGAGGGCACCCAGCAGCTCTACCACCGAAAAGGGAATTCAAAGCCGGGCTGCTGCTGCATGGGGACGAGAAAGGAACACTGTCCAAGCTTAAGAGCAGCCACTCCCTCGGTCTGCACGGCCACCAGGCTCCACGGTGCTGTCACAACTCCGCTTCCTCTGTGGCAACGGCGCGGTTCCGGCGAGAGGACCTGCCCGGGCCCCGAGCGCCCCGGGAAAGGCTAAGAAGCGGCAAGCTTGTGCAGCCAGAGATGGCACCTCCCTGAAGCCGCTCTCACCCTGTCCCACCGCCAGAGGTGGCCCCCGCTGTGCCTAATTTTAAGACAGACACTTCTGTGTGTGCGTGTGTGTGTGTGTGTGTGTGTGTGTGTGTGTGTGTGAGAGAGAGAGAGAGAGAGAGAGAGAGAGAGAGAAAGAGAGAGAGAGAGAGAGAGGGAGAAGAGAAAAATCCCTGAGAGAGAGAGAGAGAGAGAGAGAGAGAGAAGAGAAAAATCCCTGAGAGAGAGAGAGAGAGAGAGAAGAGAAAAATCCCTGAGAGAGAGAGAGAGAGAGAAAGATCCCTGCACTTCTTGTACAGATGAAGCCATCAGTGAAGGAAGACTGAAAAGCCAGGGGGAGGAAGAGCGATTCTGAGGGCGATGGCGGCTTGGCTGCAGGCTGTGGGGACACGGGGCAGCCGGCACGGGGGCAGCATTCACCCGCCCTCAGAACGGGGAGTCGGAGCCTGCCTTGTCAGGGGAGGGGGGACACACTCGAACCCCCTGGTGAGACTGACATAACGAGAGAAATAGACGTAACTCCCAGACTCACACACTGGGAAGACGAGGACCGTCTGAAGCAGGAAGGGTTAAAAAGATCACGTTAACGGACCAGTTCTGGCCTCCATGCTGCGGGACAAGTGTCCTCCCTCTGTGTCAGGTCATAACACAGAGAAGATTCACAGCTTCCCGTAGCTGCTCATGGCCCCCGCTGCATGGAAAGTTATCTATGGAAAGGAGTAAGATTACCTACCCGGAGACACGACCGGGTCAGCAGACATCAACACCATCGCCCCAGTTCACTGCGCCAGAGACACCAGCTCGCCCGGTCTTCAGTTAAAGGCACCAGCGCAGGCAAATAGCAAGGAACCAACAGGCCAGCCACCTGTCAGCTCACATAGAAAACCCCTATGATCCCCTCCCAGACACACATACACACATACACACGTAACACAAGGACGCTGGCCTAGAAGACGTAAGAACACTTTCAAATTTTAGGCCCTATATTACAAGACATAATTTAATCTCTGGCTTATTAAGCCAGGTGGTCCCAGAAGAGCAGCGGGTAGTCCATTTCCTGCAAACACGCGTGGAGTGCAGTGGAATACGGAAGCAGCCCCGGCGGCTGCAGACAGGTGACTGGCAGGTCCAGCCCCCTCCGCCTGCGTTTGCTAAGATGCTGTGCTGCCTCTGTGAGTAGGACTGGCTCTCAAGTCCGGCTCCATGCGGCCATCTGGGCTTACGGATTTCAGGTCCCGCACTCAAGCTTCTGATGGCGGGAGAAGCAGGCCACGGGGCAGGGTCAAAAGGACACCAATGCGTTGGGCGTGCAAGTCCCCCCTCAGCCAACAGGGGCGTGAACTCTGAGGCCTCGGTGTGGGACCCACCAGATCACAGTCCCCCCACTCTCCCACAGTGTACCCCTTCCAGAGGGTACCTCCTGAAGCGCTGACTGCCCACACAGAACCCTACCAAAGTCTGATTTATCGCCAATACTCATGCGTGCTTTGCCTTCTCCTCTATATTTCTATATACTTCGACCTTAAATATGATGGTTTATATGTCAAATACGTCCCTGGTGTGGAGGAGAGAAGAGACCCTCCTGCTAGGCCCAGCTAGAACAGAGACTGCCGACCCCTCTGCTGGGCCCCACACAGGCCAGTCCCTGAAACAGGCCCTTGCCCTGTCCTGGGCAAGCAAGCAAGGGGTGTTTCCCTTACCTGGGGCGGGTCACGCCCGGGGACCCCTTTCCATCCTGCCCCGTCCTCTTAAACCCGGTAGTGGAGCATACCCATGGCATCTGGCCGCCGCCCCAAATGTGCCTCGTTTGTAAGTTCCCTTAGTACGCCCTCGGTGTAGTAATTCCGGGGTTGTCAGCCTTTTTCTCCAATATCTCCCCCCGGGGAAATTCTACCCAACAACTGGCAATGTGAATCGCCCACGTATGCATCCCCGCTCCCAATCTGAGGCTCCGGGAGGGTACCCCGGGCTTGTCCGGTCTACGACATGAACCCCGGAGAGCTCACTCCCTAGCCGGAGGTGCATGATTCTTAATAATCACGGAATTTTCACCCTGCTATAAGTTTTCATGATAAAATGAAATAACTCATGTGCAAGTGCCCAGCTCCTAACAGGTGGCCAAAAGATCGAAGCAAAACCTGAATCCAATGGACGCGTTTCCTTTAGCAAGTTAAACTTGCTTTGAAAGCGTGCAGCAGCGTACACACAGCACTGGGGCCGGTCTGCTGACACAGCGCGTCCTCGCTCCAGTTTCTTGTTGAGAAAAACGAGGCGTGGAGGAGACACGAGATGTAGCAGTTGGAACGAACAAACCATTCAATGGAACAGCTTCCGAAGGGAGCTGCCCGGGTCGGGATGCACGCCGACAAACTGTGTAAGAACCCAGGACGCAGAAATGCACTCTCAAGTTCACTCTCAAGTTCAGGGCCGAGAAGAAGTCTCACTGCAGATGAGCCTGGTGCCATTGGGGGTAGAAGTGAAGGTGCCGTAACTAAGCGTCTTCGATGCAAGTCAATTAGGGAGTTAATACAGCCTGCTGAAACCTGCTTCCTCTTACAGGCGTACTATGTGGACCTCACGCCCTGCTGTCTCCTTTTACCTGGCACCCTAACCTTTCGGCTGCCACATCCTTCCCGATGCAGGCGGAACCCATAACCAACTAAATATAGACCCGAGGGCAAGGAATTGGAGGGAGGAAAGCAAATATTGGCCCTTCTAAAAAACAATGCCTTTTGGATGTGATGAGGGCTTAGCTCAGAATAAATATCGCGGCCTGGATTCCGTTCAACAAATATTTATAACGTGCTGATGATGGCAAATGCCCGCGCTGGGGCTTGTGAAGCACAGACAGAACACACAGTCCTTGCCAAGGTGAGTTTACAATCTGCCGGAAGAGACAGCAGGCACATGCACATAAGCAGCGGAGGGCAGGGCAGGGCGGAGGGAGAGCTACGGAGTCCCGGGGGCTGAGAAGCCGGGGAGGCCATTTCAGGCCCAGGGGCACGGAGGACGTTTCAGGAACACAGCACCTGTGTCGGGCTGTCTAAGGACACGTCCCAGGGGACCAGGACCACCCAGACCTCGTGACACAGAGGCATTTGTGCAATCAAACTCGGTGAGAAAGACTAAGACCGCAAAGGGCAATACAAAGGAACTATCAACGCATCTGCTTCAAAGAAGAGTTGCTGAGGACAACTTCTGCACCGGGACAGGAGGAAACAGGGGTCTCCTTAAACACCGGGAGCCACCCACTGCTGGCGAGGACGGGTGACACCAAGAACGCTCTCCCGGCCCATCACCCGGGGTCCCCAGGGCACGTCTCGGGACCGGAAGCAAATGCAGGCATTTTACACTTTGGACACTTACCCAGGGGAGGGTGTTGGTAGACACAGGACTCTACCTCCCTGGGTCCACTTTTCTGAAAACCACAGATAGCCTGCGAGAGCTTCAGCCAGCCGTGGGACTCGGGCTCGGGGTAACCTCGCCACCAGCATCCTTTCGAGAGGGAGCCACGGCGGCCGCGGGTCCCATTCCGCTCTCCCTCGGCAGAGCAGAGGTGCCTGTGCCGAGGCTCCGTGCGCCCTGAGCTCACACACACCTGTCGGAACGGCCATCTGTGGACTGGCCTGCTGAGCGAGGCGTTCTGGGACAGACAAAGATGAAGGCACAGCCTCTGTTCCAGTTTGGCGACAGGCACTGCCACCGCGGTAAGCAGGCAGAGACATAAAGCAGGAAGTGTCGCGCACGTGGCTCATGTGGCTCTCCCAGCGCCATCTCACCCACGCCTCCCAGAGCTGCTGCTGAGGAGATAGAGGTGTTTGTCCTTGTGCCAAAGAGGTCAACAGGGAGGCTCAGGGGGGTCCGAGTGGCTCTCAATCAAAACCACGGACACGTGGGCTCTACGTATGCCGGCAACGATGCTGTGCTCCCCACTTCACACGGACCTCTCAGTCCACCTTCACAACCACCCCCCGATGACGAGGAAACGGACAGAGCTTAAGGAACCTGGCCCGGCAGAGCTGCCTACTGCCCAAACAGCATGCACCCGTCACCTCCTTCTCCAGCTCTCCGTGGGCAGGGGGTGGGTGTCGGAGGAGGCCGGAGGAGGGATGGCATGTGCCATCAGGTGCCCGGCCTCCCGGCCTGCCCGCCCGCCTCCAGAGCACATCCCTGTCTGCCGTGGCCTGAGCAGCGAGGAGAGGCCCGGCATGCCAATGCACCGCCGGCCGCGGCAAGGAGCTCGCCTCCCAGGCCTGCCGACGTCGCCATGACCACGTGCCTGCCTGCAAAGCCTAGAATTCGGGGGCCTGCAAAGTCCACACCTCTACTTTCACTCCTTGATTTTGTAAAAAACAGTCAATGCTGCACCACCACCCCCAATTTAAGTATAAAAAAGCTAAAACGCCTCCAGCCATTTTGCATCGCAAGTAAAATACAAGTTTCTATGCACCCCAGACCGATGCACTTTGCACGGTCGCTGTGCAACACTGCTGAGCTGCTGTCGCAACAACTTTCATTTCCACCTTCCCCGACAGGGGCCCGAGCAGCCAGTCGCCACCGATCTAACGGAACTGACAGTGTGTACTACATCTGAGACCAGCAAAGGGCCGAGCAAACACCAGGAACCACAAATGAATGTAAACGATTCTAAGCCCGAATGGATTAAGAGAGCCAGATGGCAAATGTGCAGAAACAGATTCTCCCACGGTAATCCCGGCATTTGAAAGCAAAGCGTGGACTGAACGCCATCTTTCCACAGCCCCTTCCCTCGCCCTGGGCTGTGACACCAATCCCACGGCAGACTCAGAGGCAAAGATGGCCCGTGGCTTCAGGATCCTTCCTTCCCAAGTCACCGCGACGTAAGCCCTTCAGACGCTGGCACATCAGACTCACACCCCCTTCTCGTCGGTGACAGGGTCAAGCGCAGAGCAAGGACCCAGGACCTGGGATTTATTCTCCCCCTTCCGAGGGGCCGTGTGTGGGGGGCCCTTGGAGGTCAGCTGGCCCACACGCGCCACCTCACAGAGGGGACGGGCGGCTCTGCAAGCCGCTCAGGTGCCAGCAGGGGCCCCGGCCCCAGTCCAGCCTCCCAGGCAAGAATGCGGCTGGCTCAGCTTCAGTGGGTAGCCAACCAAGAACTTTCACACTTGAAAGGTTGAGAGTCCTTCACATTTTAAGGAAGAAAAAAAAAAAAAAAGAAGAAGAAGAAGAAGAAGTGCTCTGAAATAGGGCCTAAACAGCACGTCACATAAACGCATCAATTCTCCCCATAAAACATCCTGGCCACCTGCTGGCTGCCCACGTCTGCCCCGGGGCAGCCCCAGACCGCACCCTCCCGGCTCTCCCGGGAGAAGAAGCCAGGCAGCTCCGGGAGGACCCACATTTATTTGTTCATCAACTGAGCAACGCAGCCCTGCTTTTTCTAACCAGGTTCCAGCCCACACGCCAGCAGCCCTCAATCACCGCTCCCCTGCCCGCCCGCAAAGGGAGGGGTGTTGGATGTTACAGCTCGTGCCCGGCTTCCAGGGAGAGGCGCTTGTAAACTAATTCCTCCATTTGTCAAGCAGGACACTTCCATCGCGGCTGGACCAGCTGGAAGTGAATGTCTCCCACACGCCTCCCCAGCAACACATAAAGCATCGCAGGCACTTCACAGAGGAGAGAGATGGACAGCTTCACCAAATCAACCTGAACGGGCATGAGATAAAGCCCACCCCCCACCCCATGGGAGACTCCATCCCACCCTGCACCGTCCCACTCGGGCCGTTGCTGCCCACCTGTCCTTCACGGTCCGGGTAGGCAAGGACCTCCTGAGCTGCCCCCAAGTCAGAAGCAGTCGTGGCTTCACTTTTACGTCACTTGTATTTTTGGAAGTATTCCAGAATGCAAGAACTTTTCTTCTTCTGACTAAAAAAACTCTTTTTAGCCCGGCCGGTATGGCTCAGTGGTTGAGCGTCAACCTGTGAACCAGGAGGTCACAGCTGGATTCCCGTTTGGGGCATGTGCTGGGGTTGTGGGCTCGATCCCCAGCGGGGAAGTGCAGAGGCAGCCGAGCAATGATTCTCTTTCATCATTGATGTTTCTATCTTTCTTTCCCTCTCCCTGCCTCTCAGAAACTGATAAAAAAAAATTTTTTTAAGTTATTTTGTTCCCTTTTAAATAGCTGAGGGTAGAATAAAAAGCCCGCTTCCCTAGTTAACCCCACCCTAACTTACTTTCCATTTCCTTTATCACCTCTTCCAAGTAAAGGAGATCTTTATCACCCCCACCACTGCCCTGGGAGGAGAAGCCAGGAACCTGCCAGTGACCATCCACTGCGTGAAGGCACTCGCAGTAGCAGCAGAAGGCACAACTTCCGCTTCATTTTTACACAATTACTTTAGAAAATATTTTTATGTAAGAATCTACAAAATGAATAATGGCTCGAGGGGAATGCTTTTTAAAAAGGGTAGAAATAACAAAGTGAAGAACTGTGTGAGGAAAACGTATTCACAGTACAGAAAGAACTAGCGACAACAACGTTCTTAAATAGCTGTCTTTCACGGTCGGCTTTCGTTCCGAGGCCAAACCATGCCATGCTCTGCTTTACAAAAGCAGCTCTCAAACCACAAGTGGGAACTGCAATCACACGTCTTCTTTACACTACCTTTTCCTACCTCACCGCCTAAGCCCTCTCCCCCAGCCAAACCAGTTGGAATACTGAAAAGATTCATTTCCAAAGAATCACACACCAAAATGTTAATGCCAATCGTTTTTAGATGATGAGGTTATGGGTAATTTTTCTTTTCTTCTTCATTCCTGCAATCAATACATAGGCCTGGCTATTCGATTATAATATAAAAAGTAGGTTTTGCCCAGCCCAAGTGGCTCAGTGGTTGAGCATCTACTTATGAACCAGGAGGTCACGGTTCGATTCCCAGTCAGGGCACACGCCTGGGTTGTGGGCTCCATCCCCAGGGTGGGGCGTGCTGGAGGCTGTCAATCAACGATTCTCTCTCATCATTGATGTTTCTATCCCCCCTCTCCCTTCCTCCCTAATATCAATGGTAATATATTTTTTTTAAAAATAGGTTAGGCCAGGGCACTGCCCATCCCGAAGCAGAAAGGTTTACCCCAATGGTCACAATAATCAAAGAACAGTATTTTCCCTGAGCACACTGGTAAAATGAAGCTATCACAGTACTCCCTGGATTCACCCATTCAGTAGTATTTCTGGAGGGCATGATGCGATGGCATGATGCTGGGCTAGCGCACAGAAGCTGGCATACAGACGTCACCCACAGCCACGGGCACGTCCCACGACGCACCTCGGGTGAGCAGGCCCAGGACGGGGGCCAGGGGCCAACAGTGAGGAGAGGCCTCTCCCAGCAGTGACGCCTGAGCTCAGCCCAGGAAGACCAGGGGGAGCAAGAGGGGAGCAAGGAACCTCGAAACAGCGAGATGCTCTGCAGCTGATCTGCACCTTCGAGCAGCGGGAAAGGGAGACAGAGGGAGGTCTGTAGGCCTGGCTGCTAAGGAGAAGGGACACCCCCATAAGCCGAGGAAAGCTCCCACAAATAAAGGCTTACACCTGCGTTTCCAGGTAACAAGACTCGGTGCACCAAGTCGGCTTCCTGGGCAATGGAGACAGAAAACGCTCTCCCCAAGGCCAGCTCCCCATTCATCCCGCTGACTTCCCAGGCCTCGGCCTGCACACCTCTCACTCAGCTGGAGTGCAGCACAGAGCGCGTTTAATCGGTTTTTTTACTTTTAAACCAGAAGACAAGGCACAAACGGGAGCAGCACATGCCACGAAGCAAAGACAGTTATTTGAGACGATTCCACCAGCTCTCACAACCACTGACGGCTGAGTGATGGCTTCGAGCGGCAGCGTGTGCCCAAAGCAAACTTTACTTAACAATGTGGAGGACACCGACCGCGCTGTGAATGGAAGATCTGTTACACTTCCATGTGCAGGGACTTCCTGTTCCGGTCACACTTGGCAGCCCGGCGGCGCCACACTCACAGAGTACTTTTTATGCTGCAACATCAACAAAAATCCCCTTTCAGACTCAGAAAAACTGGGCATCTCTCGGCCACCACCGACAGCTCTCCATTTACTAACGAAACCGCAATATGACCAGGAACAATCGCCCCACTAACAAAGCACTTCGTTAACGAGCCTCCCTTTAGATTATCCAAATAAACACACACCAGATCTCCACTCCCCCTCCCGGAGTCTCTAGCCTCTGCCTTCTCCTCCTCTGCCCTCCCGGGCTCCCTCTTCGCTCACGCTGCTCCGTCCATCACTGACCCGAGAAGCCCCGAGATGGCCGATTCCCTCTCCTCCTCCCTTCAGGGCGGACTGGGGTCCAGAGAGTGAAACCACCTTCCTGCCCATTACCACCCCCCCGCCCCTTGCCTCCCGGGAACATCCTCTTCCCCAAACCGTGATCTCAGGCGGTGCTCTCTTCCTTCTCGCTTGATGACTCTGACCCTCACTCTCACCACCAGAATGACCGCTAACGGGACCCCTGTCATGCAGCACGCCCTCCACTGGGCCTTGAAACAGACTCCTTCATTTCAGCCTGTCATTCAACAAGGTCAGTGTCGAGCCCATTTTAAAGATGGAGACACTGAGGCTGGAAGAAACGGGGGCACGCAGAGATGTAGTTCACGGACAGTGAGCAAGGCGGCCAGGATGCTCCGATTCAAACCATGGCCACACGTCTACTGAGCACTGGCCAAGTGAATGACAGGAGCCACCCTATGCCTATATGTTGGGATGCGGAAAGACTGTTTTCTGGTCCGAGGCAGAAATCCACAGTGTTTGAGAGTATACAGCCAGCCACGTGAAAAGTGATGGAGAGAAAGAGCCGGGAGGCAGATTCTGGGCCCGACTTTGCCTCTCATGGGGAGAAAGGGTAGAGCAGACCCTTCTGCCGGGATGTGTCCCCCTACCCCACTCGGGGCGAGTCCTGGGGCTCCCTGGCCAGAGTCAGGCAGTTGGGAGGTCAGCAGGGAAATGCAGCTCATAAGAAAACCCACAAACACACCAGGGTGACCGCCCTGCAGGCAAGAGCCTACACACGAGGCCGCCGGCAGAACCGTTACGGAAACAATTACTGCTTGTGCGGCGCTGCTGAGTCAGTCCCTGACTTGCAGTAAGCTCGCAGGATGTTAAAAAAAAAAAAAAAAAACCCCAACTCCGGGCAGCTCAATGATTACAAAACACGGTGATTGGGAAATGAGATTTCCAAGGGAAACGTGGGGCCCGGAGGCCCGGATGGGGGCAAGCTGCAGCCAATGGAAACTACTCCCATCCCTGCGCACCTGGGATTAAAACCCCTCGGAAAGGAGCCTCAGACCCAGAATCAGCCTCCGAGAGCACCAGGCCGCCTCCCGGTGCCACCCAAGGTAACCGTCTGCGGGAAGGATGACCAACCAGCCACGGCAGCGCTTCCGGCCTCACACTGACAATGCCAGCTGGAGTGGGCCACGGGGAGCAAAGGTGTGCGTGCTCCCGTGTAAGGCTGCGGCATGTCCGCTGGCGGCCGGTGGACCGCATGCCTCGTGTATTTAAGAGAGGCATGAGGCCTGCGGGCTGCGAGTTTGACATGCTTGTGTGTCGATCCACGTTCTCATCCCTGCTGGTCACAGAGTGCTGGGTCCCCTGGCAGCAGTGCACCGCCTGGGAGCGCATTAGAAATGCAGGACACCGGGCTTCCCCCGAACCTACCAGGCCAGGGTTGGATGGGCACTTCATCACACTCTCGGGCAGTCTGCATGCACGCTGCAGTTCGAGAAACGGGGGCCCAGGCCTATGAAACACACCCCAACAGCTATTTGCTGCCTCAGCAGAAGATTCTAGGGAGGCGGAATGGGGACTTTCTCTCTGCGCCCAAACCACACAGGAGCCCCAGAAGCACAGCTGGGACAGCACCGAAGAGGAACTGTCTCTCCATTGAACATTTCCAGTTAAGAGGCAAAACCCCCTCCCGTCTCGGCAGAAGAGAAGAGGACACAGTGACCTGGCCAGGGACCCTCCGAGGCCGCCGCTGAGCGGGCAGGGCCGGCACCGAGGCTCCGACCCAGCAATGGGCCAGAGGAAAGCTGCTCGCTTCTGCCGGCCACGCCAGCCTGCAACAACACATCAATAATTAAGCAGCACTCCGCTGGAATTAATAATGCAGTAAGAGGACTAGGCAAGAGAGCCTCCCTCTCACTTTAAGGGGCTTGAAAAACGTTATCACAGGGGATTTTTTTTTTTTTTTAAACTGCCAATGCACAGCCTGTCTGTTTATCCAAGTCCACAACTGGGCACCAGAACAGGAAAATTCACCATGTTTCTAATATAAAAATCACTGGGTCTTCAAAACAAACAAAAACAAGATAGTCTTCTGGAAAAATCACCCACACAGAAGCCACTAGCAACGGAGCATATGGCAGCACGCTCCGAGGCCAGCTCCGGGGAAATGACTCAGTGGACAGGGCATCTCTCCCCCCAAACAGGCGCTCTCTGCCCGGAGGGTGGGGGTGGGGCACCTCGGCAGTCCGCTCTCCTCCTGGCTCTCAGCCCGGGGCTAATGGAAAGAGAACCCAGTGGAGGGTCCAGAGACCAGAGTTTAACTGCCATCTCCACCACTTACACTAAGCTCCTTGGTTCTTTGAGTTAGCAAAGACACAAGGCCGCCCAGATTGGAAAGCAAAGAGAGATGATGGGGAGGAGGGAGACCCCTCAGCCCAGGCCCTGGAAATGGGAAAGAACTTCAGAAATACCCTTCATGTTCCCCTCAAGAATAGAGGGGTTAACCAGAGAACTGACGTGCATAACCCACGGACACAGACAGCAGGGAAAGCCTGCAGGGGCGGGGTGGGCGGGGGAGGGAGGTGGTAAAAAAAAGGGACATCTGTAATACTTTCAATCATAAAGACAAATTCATTTTAAAAATAATAAAAACTAAGATCTACACACACACAAAAAGAATACCATGGCCCACGCCCTGGTGGCAGAGCTCCAGGCCCTGCTCGCCCCCCACCCCGTCAATCCAGAAATGAGGCCCTTCCTGCGTCCTCTGTCTTCTCCTCAGCATCAAGGGCTCCCTCCCTGAGGCGCCCCACAGCCAATCAGACCAATTCCCCGCACTGCGGTGCTCAGGAGAAAAGCCTGCACGTGGCCCACTGCTCTCCGGCACCACGCAAGCCCATTCATTCTGGTCTGCGCTGTGATCCAGCTGTCTACGTGGCGGGCGCTGGGCTGGGAGTAGACGCGCTGGGAGAACCTGCAGGAAGGAAACAAGGCCACCAGGAACGAAGCCGATCACGGCCATCGGTGTCTATGGCGCTCTGCTGTCACTGCTGGGGCTGACCCCAACCAAGGGGATGCCACATAGTAAATTCAAAAGGAGCCCTCAAATGTACTACATGGGAAAAAACACATCCTAGTATTCTCCCAGGGAGGAGTTCTAAGTGCGGCTGAGAAGGGTCAAAGGGCAATTTCTCTGTAGCATGCCCGGGGACATGTCAGGTTAACACCTGCGGCTCGCCTGCCTGCTGTGAAAAAGGTGAGCGCACCCGCTGCGGGGCCTTGTCCGCCTGAATGAGGTAGGCAAGCGGGCCAGAGCAGAGAGCTCAGGACAAGAGAGTCCTGCAATGGACTGAAGGCTGGCATTCCCTCTTTCTCTGAGGCCCCGCTGCCGCGGGCTGCCCGCCCTCCCTCCAGCCTTGGAGAAAGGTCACTGGTGAACACATTCATGCAACGAATCATCAGGAGCCACACCTGCTCTTTAAATAGGCCCCGAGGAAGTGAAATCACCGAAGCAGCAAGACACAGTGATTCTGCAGATTTCAGTGCAAAGACAGGCCGGCAAACCAGCAACGAAAACGGAGGTGGGGGTGCGCTGACGTCTGCCGGGGGCACAGGAGTGAGCGCCGAAAAGGAAGCTGTCTGAGAGCGGAGCTTTGCAGAGGCCCTGGACCGGCCTTCATGTGTGCCTGCCTCTCTCTCTCTCTTTCTCCCCTCCCCCCAACCCCCGTTTCTGTGTGTGTTTTCTGATTTCTTTTACACTCAGTATTATTTTGTACTGGCTTCAGGTGTACCACACAGTGGTTAAGACAATCACGCAATTTACAAAGCGTTCCCCCCAATATTTCAAGTACCCAGCTGGGACCGCACACGGTTACAACAACATTCCCAACTCTATTCCCTATGCGGTACTTGCCGCTCCTGCGACCATTCTGGAACCACCAATCGGTACTTCTCGATCTCTGCACCTCTTCACCGTGTCAGCTGGAAGATGACCGGTAACACTGCCTCCCATGTGGCTCACACATCTAACATGTGCCCACACATCTAACATGTGCCAGAGGAAGGGAGGGTTTCAGACCAGAGAAGAAGGGGTGGAGGCATGGTCTCGCGGCAAACCCCTGGGAGGAGGGAGGAAAAAGGAAGAGGGTCTGTCTGGGTGGGCAGTTGGTGCCATTAAGAGTCTACCGTGCAGGCCAGGACTACACAATTCTTAAGTTCTAGAATAAAAGTTCTAGAAGAACTGCAATGGCCAACATCGCATCTCCTGGGTGGATCACCGGCTTGCTGAAGAAAACTGCTAACGTCTCAATCCCTTGTTTATTTTCACTCTGAAAACAGCTCTTGCAAAACCGCTGCCTGAAGGAGACCAAGTCCACCACATCCACCATGCCCGGCCTTCTGTGTCCAGGTTCTGCACATGTAACTGAGGTGAGGCCCTCACGAAAACCATGCCGGCCCCGGGAAGGCAGGCTGCAGCCACGCATCTACAAAGGAAAGGCCCTCCCCCCGGGTCCAGGGGCGGAAGCGGGCTTGGCGGTCGGTGCAGGACACGGGGTTGGGGTGACTGCCGGCCGGCGCTGGGAGAAGCAGCCGGATGCTCTCTGCCCAGGTGGGCACCTTGGCCAGCACAGCAATGGTTCTCAAACACTTTAGTCTCAGGATCCCTCTCTTTAAAAAATCAGAAAATCCCCAAGAGGTTTGTGACTGTCAGAAAGTGCGTTGTGTCCACTGGCGTTGACAAGAGCATTTAAAACGGAGAAGATTTTCCAAACGGAAGAGGGCACATCTCACTAGCTGTCCGAGGGTGACGCCACCACAGCAGTCCAAAGAGAGTGTATCATAACCCCTCTGACGAAGTCTAAGTTCTGGGTGCTAATTAAGTGTGCCAGTCCCCCCAAAGATCCAACCCTAACACGCCCATGATAATTAACAGAGTCCGGTGTCTGCAATGGACTGAAGGCTTGCATTCCCTCAAATCCACGTGGGAAGAACCCTAACCTCGCAAGCTGATGGTAAGGCCTCTGGGTGGCAGTTATGTCAAGAGTATGGAGCCCCCCCCCAGGAGGGATTAGTGCCCTTCTAGCAGGGTCTCGGGGAGTTCCCACCCCCTTCCTCCATGCCAGGACCCGGGAAGGGGTTGGCAGTGCGATGCCCAGAAGAGGACACTCTGAGCCGGACCAGACCGGCACTCTGACCCGGACTCTCAGCCTCCAGCCAGTGAGCAGCGAGCCCGGGTTGTAGAGGAGCCACCAGGCCGAGGCACCGTTCTAGCGGCTGGACGAAGACAGACATCTAACCCTGCCAGGAACCAGAAGCTGGGCGCGGGTGGTGGTGCTGGTGGGCGGTTTCCTGCCATCCCGTGGAAACTGAGAGCTGCAGGCTGCCCCCGCCGACCACGGCGTCTCGGAGAGCGTCTCCACCACAGTGCTCTCGTATTTCCTTTGGTTTTGATAATCATCTTTGAACTTCGCTCAACCCCCAACCTGAAATCTCTCCTTTTCACCGAGGCATTCTCTGCGCTG
This sequence comes from Vespertilio murinus, assembly GCA_963924515.1. Lineage (NCBI taxonomy): Eukaryota > Metazoa > Chordata > Mammalia > Chiroptera > Vespertilionidae > Vespertilio > Vespertilio murinus. The sequence continues at coordinate 3,896,427 of OZ004717.1, read as the reverse complement.
GGTCTGAGCAGGCAGTGGCCGCTGGCCAGCCTTGCGAACAGGCCTCCTTGGTCCTATAACCTACGCCTGAAAGGGTGGGACCAGCTCCCCGTGGAGACAAGACTCCGCGGCTACCAGTCACACCCGCACGGAGCACACGGTGCCTAGCAGGTATCTCGCAGCCACCCTCTCACAGAGGAGGAGACAGGATGAGGGGGCTGAAGCGGCCGGCCCTCGATCACACCCCGGGGCCCCGGGGCGCTTCACCTCCTCCTCTCACTTCACCCCCACAGCCGCCCTGTGCAGGGCAAGGGCACAAATACTACGGTTGAGAACACAGCACGTTCTAACAGGCGGTGCCGCGGGCAGGCACCCAGGGCACAGAGATGCTAAGAAACGCGCCCCAAGTGGCACAGTTAGCAAGCGGCAGTGGCAGGCACCGAACAGCACCCGCCTCCAACGGTGGATTCGAGGTTTACATGAGTGAACGCAGGTCACTCAGGCTGGCATCTGACACACAGCGAGCGCTCGATGGAAACGAGCTGCTCACAGCACCGCGCACACAGGAAATGTGCCACCGAGAGGAGCAGGCGCAGCGCAGGTGTGCCGGGTAAACAGGGACGCTATCCAGCCATCCTGAACGGCCTTCGTGCCCACAGCCGCCCGAGCACCCTTCCAGCAGTGCCTCCGGCCGCAGCTGGTCCTGCAGAGCTGGGATGTGCCTTCAGCCCTGCTCTGGAAGGCACGCGGTGGGGGGCGGGGGGGACCGTGCACACTGGGCCGCAGGGCCCGGGTTCCAGCACCTTCTGGTGCACCCCATCTCTGAGCCTGGGTTTCCTCAGCTGCAAACCGAGGGAAATGCGCACGTCCCTGCTCACCGGCACTGACGTCTGCTGCTGCTTTGGCCAGCTAGTGGCGCCAGCAGAGCGCAGACCCCTTAGCTTCCCCCCATCCTGCCCCCACCCGAGCCCCCGCCCCCCCCCACACACACAGCTGGGCTCTTCCTGCTGAGTGCTGGCTCCAGAATTGGGACTGCTGGCCTCATAAGCAAGTTCACAGGCTGGGGGGCAGAGAGCAGAGACACCCCGGGACCAGTGGGCACCTACTCCCGGCCTTGTAGGGCTGCTGCAATCCAGGAGCGCCTGGGGAGAAGGTGGGAAATGAACCCTCAAGTCCATGGAATTCTAAGTAGGCTTAACAGATACAGCTAGAGATGCTTCACTGGGGAGACTGTATGTATATGTACATATGTATATACACTGCCAAATGATGATCTCTGAACACATAATAATCCGGCCACTCAGTGTATATCCTATAGAATAAAAGGCTAATATGCAAATTGTCCCCTCCACCAGGAGTTTGATCAGCAGGCAGGCCAGCCAACCGCCCATGACCCCTCCCCCTGGCCAGGCTGGCAGGACCCCACCCATGCACGAATTCATGCACCGGGCCTATGTATACACACACACACACACACTCTGAGTGGCCAGATTATGCATTCAGAGATCCTAATAATCTGGCCACTCAGTTTATATATGTATATGTATATATGTATATATGTATGTGTGTGTTTGTGTTTAATAAAAGCCTAATATGATGTGTCCAACCATTCGTTCAACCTCTCAGCCAGTTGCTATGACACACACTGACCATCAAGGGGCAGACGCTCCAACCAGTAGGTTAGTTTGCTGCAGGGATCCTGCAGATTGGGACTGGGGAGATGGACTGGACACACCCTGGAGCCAACCTCCCACAGTCCTTCTGTGGCCGGCCTATCTCCCACGGTCCCTCCCCACCCTTAAAATATTTCTTCTAATTAATTTCCTTTCGATGGAAAAGCCACGGGCAGCCGAGTCTCCTCAGCGGGAATCCACACTTCACCGGCACTCATCCTCTGAGGCTGCCAGTGAATTCTCTGCTCTGGGCTATGGTTCTTCATCAGCCCCTCAGAGTAAGGTAAGTCTCGGACCCTCCCCACTGCATGTGTGCGTGCATACGTGTGTGCTCACTTGCTCGTCCACATGTGGTTCACTCAAATAAAATATGCCGGCAACCTCTGCAGCTGCGGATGAGACGTGGAAAGGTAATTTAAGTCCTGTGAGGACGAGTTTGAAGATTCACCCAATGCCTAAGCGGTCATGAGCAGAGCAGGAGCGACGGGGAAGGCGCCGAGAACGGGAAGCGGAGGAGGAAGGGCGGGGAGGCCAGCGTGGCTGTCACAGGGTCGGCATGGGGCACGTCCCTCCCACTCGAAGGCAGTGCTCCTTTTGATTCATTTCTGGGATTTTTTAGAATTGCCTTCCTTCCTGACAAAATGACCTCAGGGCTCACACACAAAACCGGTGACCCAAAGCACAATGTGCCGACGCAGCAGTGTTTCTACCAGTGGAAACACCAACGGAGAGGTCTGTCTGGCCCTCGCCCTGCCTGGGCAGCGAGGGGTTTGACCTCTACGCTCTGTAGGGCCCACTCCTTCTGGCTCTGAAATGGCAAGTTTGTACACTTCCCCTGAACCCTTCCAGGTCCTGGGGTCCCCCCTCTCCCCTCCTTCCGGTCCATGGACTCTCCATATTCCCATTCTTCCTCGGTGCACCTTGGCCCGAGTTCTTCCAGGCCTCCCCACTGCGTGTGTGCGTGCATGTGTGTGTGTGTGCATGCGTGTGTGCTCGTCCGCTCGCCCGCATGTGGTTCACTCTGCTGTCCTGTCCTCCAAGCAGCGCCGTGGCAGACCCAGCGCCGCGGCTCAGCCGGCTGGTCCCGGAGAAGGGGGGCTGAGGCGGCTGGAGAAGGCGGTGACCCCAGGGATTCCGTTTCCCAAGCACCGCACCGCTGGGAGGAAGAAGGGAGGCTCCGAGGCCCCAGGGAACTTCCCAGGGAGCCAAAAGCCGCTCTGTCTCCTCCGAGAGTCGGGACACGGCTGACACAGCCATTTCCCCCCGCGCGTGGGCCCTCAGGAAGCAACCGCCGCCGTTTGGAAACAAACACACACCAACTCGCCCCGGTGACGGCGCTGGGGGAGGCGTTGCTAGGGGAAGGGCACGCGCAGAAACGGACTGTCTGATGGATAGCATGTGTGGCAGCCACACTCTCGTACGCAGTGCGTAAAACGTACATCCGTGTGAGCTGTGAACTTGAAAGCCACGGAGTCATTTTTCGGCGGCTGCGGTGCCTCCAGCAGTGGCGTAGCGTCAGGAGCCAAACAGGGCTGGTTTGCAGCTTAGCTCTGGCGTGTGCCTCCTGCCGGCGGTGCCTTCTGAGCACTCACCGATCGGCTCCAAGCATCTGCCCTCCCCCGAAAAAGGGGAGGAGCTCCTGCGAAGCTGCCGCAGGATCAGAAATACCTAAAGAAATGAACGCCGCCCCACCCGCCCCAGAGCAGCGTGATAAACTGCGGCTACCCTGTGGTGGCTCCTGATGCTTCCGAAGTCGTGCAGGGGCTTTTTCTAACCACTATTTCGCATGACCCAGCAATGCCACATGACTGCGGGGTGCTGGTAGACCACACCGAGGTCAGAGGCCAGTGACGGCGCCCGACAGCGGGAAGTGAGTCTGGCACTCGAGTCTCAGGCTCGGAGTGAAGCTCTGCCCCCACCCCCGCGGGCCAGAAAGGCCACCCTGCTCCCCAAAATGGATGTGTGAGTCAAGAGTCACATGGCAAGCTCCTGTCCATCACGCATGCTTGTAGGAGTGAGTCTGGGGGAAGCGCCCACGGCGTCTAGCGCAGCCGTGGGCAAACTATGGCCCGTGGGCCGGATCCAGCCCACAAAGCCGAAAGAGCGGAGGGCTCTCTTGCTCTCCCCTCCGCTCCTTCCCCAGCAGCCCAAGAGGAGAGTGCCAGCACGGTCAGGCTGCTTTTGTTCCGGCCCTCCGGTCCAGTTTAAGAACCCAGGGTGGCCCTCGAGTCAAAAAGTTTGCCCACCCCTGGGCTAGCGCCACGAGGGGACCCGCCCACGCAGCCGTTGTGGGACCTCGGGGGAGAACTGCCAATGGCCTGGGGACCTGGCAGACACGGAGCCCGGGCTGGATCTTGGTCTTTTCCCTTCCACAGTACCACCCGAGCCAGGGAAGATGCCCGCCGCCACGCCCCACGCTCCTCCTCTGAAACTTGAAGCGGTCCCTCACAGAAGGCTGTGGGGCCTGGCGATGAGATCCACGCCGGGAGCATTCCCAGTGTCCCCGCCACTGGCTACGCTGCGAGCTGAGCCTCCACCTCCCGAGGCTGATGCAAAGATGACATGATGCAACGTCTTGAACTTGGCGTCGTGTCTAAGGGCTCACCAGGCTGAGCTATGGGGAGAGACAGCCGCACTGCTCCACCCTACAACCACCTCCCGACAGCCTCCCCAGGAAGCCTGAGCCCCGGGCCCCGCTGGTTCTGTAGGCTCGGGGCGTCGGCACTGTGAGAGTGCCCTCAGCTCTGGGAGAGGGGAGGGCTGTGGCACCTCATCGGGCACTCACACCTCCCAGTGAGTCACCGTGAGCTTTCCCCGCCAGGAGACACGCCGACACCCTGGTGAGGAAGACACGGGTCCTCAGCCAGGGCGATCACGGTGGGGTGGGTGGGGGAGGAAGGCCTGGAACCTCATAGGAGATGAAAAGTGGTCAAGGGACGAGGAAGATGAAGACGGGAACCCAAGACCCCAATCGTGGAAGGACCACAGGCCTTAGAGACACAAGCCCCGGCTTCCCGCTCACTGCACATCTGGGTCGCCTCACCGTCTCTCTCTCCGCTCAGCTTTCTCATCTGCGGAATGAGGTTGGCACTGTTTACTCTCAGGATTCTCCTGAGGACTCTTTAGGATACTGCCTGAATTCAGCTTGGAACCTGGAACTTTCTATGAAGAGTCGAGCCCGACTTAAAGAAACCCACCTTGGCCGAAACCGGTTTGGCTCAGTGGATAGAGAGTCAGCCTACAGACTGAAAGGTCCCAGGTTCGATTCCGGGCAAGGGCATGTACCTTGGTTGCGGGCACATCCCCAGTGGGGGGTGTGCAGGAGGCAGCCGATCGATGATTCTCTCTCATTGATGTTTCCAACTCTCTACCCCTCTCCCTTCCTCTCTGTAAAAACTCAATAAAATAGAAAGAAGAAGGGAATAAAAGAAACCCACTCTGAGCTGAAATGCCCCTGGAAAACGGCTCCAGAAAGCCGTGCCTGCTGCTCGGACTCCCCAAGGAGGCGGAGACCCGGCGTCCGCAGAGGAGGCCTCAGACCTGACAGCGGCCTCTCCGAAGCCTTGGGGAGTGGGGGGCACCACCCAGGAGGCACCGCGGCCGGGCTCCGGGTTAGCCCGGGAGAGCCTCCTCCTTCAGACACCGTCCTGTCGCCAATTCGCACAGCGGCGATGGGGCCAACTCAGGGACCCCTGGAATACAACCCGGCTCTGGAAAACGCCGCGTGCCCCTCCTCAGGAAAGACCACCGTTAAAAAAGGACCCCGGGGGAAATCTGAGCGCTGCCTGATCCATGGTGAGATGGAGAACAGGCCCTTTTTTTCTTTTTTAAATGTGATCACGGTGCTGTGGTTCAGTTGTTGTTGTTTTCAAGTTCTTATCTCTTAGAGACGCGTCCTAAAATATTCATGGATGAAACGAAACCTCCCTGGGCTGACTCAGGGAAACCGGGGTGGGGGCAGAGGAGCAGAGGCCGGCCCGGGCCGGTCGGTGCTAAGGCTGAGAGAGAGGCGCGTGAGGGGCATGCTCATCGCTCTGCTTTTGTGCCAGCATGAACGCTAAAAACAAGCCGACGGACCAGAAGGGAAGCATGCCCGGAGCGAAAAACCACCGGCAGGGCTGAGCCACTCGGAAAAACGGGCCATGAATGATGCCTGTCTGTGTACGGGGGATGCTGATCATGCAAAGTTTTACAAAAGTATTCGATTAGAAAAGTCCCCCCCCCCTTTTTTTTAAATGCCAAAGGTGTTCTTTAAGTCACATTACTTGACAAAGCCTCTCCGAGTCTGTCTCTCGGTGGTGAGCTACGGCAGCGTGAGAAGGGGTGGCGTGACATGGGCGACAAGGAGGCGACGCTGACCACCAGCGTCAGCCTGGCCCCCACTCTCCTCCTCTGTGCCAGGAGGAAATGGTGGCGTGGCCGCCTCTCAGTGCTGCCCGGATGAAGCGGGTCAGTGATAGGGAAGCATTTTGTAAGCTGCGGCGGGGTCCCTGCTGGCAAGGCAAACCCGGAGCGCAGGCTCCTCACCTCACATGACCCTCTGCTCACCATTGCAAAGGGAAGGCAGAGCCGGCCCTGAGACCCCCGTCTCTCCTTAGCCCCGCCAGCGCCGCCTCACGAGCCGCCCGCCCGGACGGCAGATGGAAATGGCCGACGTTCATCAGGGGGAATATTTCCCTTTCCCACCGGCAGGAGACTGTGCGTGGTGCGTGTTTGTTTCCACCGAGAGTAAACGACCTCTGTGACTCTCAGGTTCTGGGGGAGGCGGCGGAGGGAGGGTGTGGGCTAGGGAGCCCCTGAGCCTGGGTTTGACTCCTGGCTCCGTCACACTGTGTGACGTGTGTGTTACAAACAATCCACGTGAACGGCTCGGTCCAGGCTGGGACTCGGAAACGGAGCTACCACGGCTCCGGATTTGGCTCACCGGCAGCAGGCAGCAGGCAGGCTGCAGACCCCAGAAGGGCAGCCCAGGTTTGCCATGAATCTGTGAAACGATGTCCTAGCAAATCCAGTAACCGAGGGTTTCCAACTGCTCTGTGTCATCGCGAGGCATATAGTAAGAGTCCAGAGAGGTACACGGCAGAATCTGGAAAGGCTTTACCAGCGCTGCCCTCCACAATTATAAACCACCTGCCATTTCACCAGTATCTTCATATTTTTAGTCACATTTATGAGTGCCAACTAGGTCAGGACAAAAGAGAGAGGGAGGGATCAACCCACGCCCCGAGGCACTGTCCGTGTCAGTGTACCACAGGGAAGACAGGTTGGAACGTGAACGAGTACACAACGGAGCTCATTAGCCAATCAATGACCGTCGTCCTCAAACCAGAGGGAAGAAATGCTCTTCGGTGGCCATCCGATCGGCATTTTAATACCCTGCCGGGAAGTTCTTACTCACTCTAACCTAAGTACCTCTTGTGTCAGCGAAAGCCTACTTCCTGCTGGTTCTAGTTTGTTACTCTTCTACGCACAAGCATTTTTTTTTTCTTGAGGCCCCACTGGAGGGAGAATGAGCACGGGACGGGCCGAGTCCTTTCTGAGGCTGGAATCCTTCCTGAGCCTGGCCCGTCATCATCGGTAAGGGGGGGGGGGGAGCACCGGCCTGAGGAACTGCTGGATGGAATGGAATGAGGTGATCTGTGTCGGGCAGCCAGCACGGCACCCAGCACACAGTAGGCGATTTAGTATAGTGCCTGCATATCCTGAGTTGGCTCCAACGCTCATCACAAACGCAGATGCCCGGGATGGTGGCGGCGTGACGGGACTTGGCACCACTGCACTCACTGTTCGCGCGCACGGCTGTGAACATCTCCGGTTATTAAGGCGGCGGCAGCTGCTGGGCCGGCAGCGAACGCTTATTTTGCTTTGCACTTTGTGGAAACAAGAAGGGAGGATCTAATTTTATGTAAGTGCTATTAATGCGAATAAACATTACGAGGAGAAGGAAATGGGCTTCATAAAAAAAGATGATTCATGAAACACCAAGGAAGACTCCTCATATCTTGAGAAAAGGAGGACGCCGCCGACACTTCGTCCTGCGTGCCACTGGCCAGTGAGGAGGCCACGGAGGGAGGAAGGCCGTCAGCCCCCAGCAGGCCTACAAGTAGCGCCTGATCCTGCACACACACACACACACACACACACACACACACACACAGGCGGCCGGGCCATCCAGAAAATGCCCGGCCCGGCCCCGGCCCGTTTCCCCGGTCCCCGTCCAGCGCGTGTCCACGGAAAGCTATTTTTGCTCTCTGCGGATTGAGGCGGCAACAGGGAGTTTCTCCTCTGCCCACAGCCTGTGCGGAATGTTGGTCTTTCCTGACCACATCAGGAAAGCGGCAGTTAGAGGCGCAGGGCTGACCACAGCCCTTCAAAGTGCCCAGATGAGTACCGTCGGGGGGGGGGGGGGGGAGTTATAGAGAGAGGGGGACAGAGAAACTAAGGTGCTCCCAGTGTGGCTGGGGGCCCGGCCTGCTGCCTGCGTTCCTGCTGCTTCTCCTGAGAACCCTGCGGTCCTGGCCTCTGCACTCTGAAGACAGGAGGTGATGATGAAGACGAGGGGGCCAGAGAGCTCCGCCCTAGTCCCAGCCTGGCTGTGTGCTCCGGGTGGCGACCCTCACACGCCAGGCCCTGCCCATCACCTAACCCCGCCAACGTGGCCCAAGCGCCCTCCCGACCTAAGCTGGTCCCGTCCCATCCTCCCCGCCCACCGAGCGGCTGGAGTAGGGCCCGGGGCTAGGAGCACGGGGTGCTGGGACTGCCATCCTCTGCCGCTCCCCCAAAAGAGAACACCCTCATTTCCTACCATCCTCGCCACTCACGTTCCACGAGCCCTCCCCGCGAACCCTCACGCTGCCTGGGTTAGCTCCCCTTTGTTTTCTGGGGTTCCTCATAACCCGTGGGCTCTGTGGGCCCGCTTCCTCGCCGTGGAGAAGAGGGGGTGGACGCACGGTCTCGGAGGCCCTGCCCAGCTCTGCCGAGTGTTTTCCGTAATGACAGAGTCGCCGTGCCAGGCCAGGCTGCGCCCAGCCCGAGCACAGGGCTACAGAACACAAGCACCAGGGCTGCCTTCGCGCCAGGAAGAGCTCCTGTTTCCTCCGCCCGGGGCGCAGCTGGCGGGAACAGAGGTGCCTGGCTCACCTTCGCCAGCTCCGCGGCCCTTCACAGTTGGTACCAAAATCGCCCTCGCGTGCTGGGCGTGTCCCCCCTGGCACAGGAGGCTCTGCTCTTGTCTTCCTCGCGCCTGGGTGGCTAACGTGGGCGCTGTCTCCTTCAAGGGACCATCCTGCGGCTCTCTGGGGGAAATGACAGTGTAGTCTCCGCACGGAAATTCGGTTCTGACGTAAGTGGATGCAAACTGCACCGCCACCGGGGCTGCACCGACACGCTCCAGGCGGGAGGGGCCCGCTGTGAACCCCCCGTTCTGTGATGGACCAAAGGGGGTCAAGTGCCCTCAGGCCTGACCTGCCCCCCTATCCCCCCCGCCCCGCCCCACAAATACTTAAAGCTCAGCCCACGGACCCTGAAAAAGAGACATGAGGCACACAGAGACTCAAGTCCAAGGACAGACCCTGTTCACTTTAAGGCGCTGCCTCCAAACCAGAACGGGATTCCTGTGGTCTCAGTGCTCCCCGCTGGAATCGGGAAGGCACACAGGCCGGCGGCCAGGGCCAGGCCCGCGGCACAGCGCACCCCCGGCGCCTGCCCACCAAGAGCCGCACATACCTGCATTCATTATGCAAGCGAGAAAGCGGCTCCTTACCCAGAAGCCCCCGCAGGAGTCACAGGGGCCGGCACCGCCCTGGCTTCGATGCACGGTGGTGGGAGGGACGTGGCGGAGGGGCGGAGGGGAGCAGAGAGATGGGCGATGACACAGGAAGCAGGGGCAGGGCGGCTGCGCCTCCTCACTTGGGAGGAGCGCCCACAAGGACGGAGTGGACCGCAAAACTGAGCTGGCAGTCTGTTTCAGACCAAATGGGCTCTGACCGTGACCCTGAAAGGTCAAGGGGTTCAGGGGTGGTGCCTCTGGTCCCACACCTGGGCCTCCAACATCAGGTGCTTAAAGGCACACCCAGCTCTGCCACCTGACTCACCGCCCACCCTTCTGGAATGAGTCCCCTGAGTCTCCTCCTCACACACATGCAGGGGTCGGTCCAGTAACAATACTCAGCGCCAGCCATGAGGACATACGGATAATCTCGCCCAGCTGGTGTGGCTCTGGGCTTGAGCATTAACCCAGGAACCAAGAGGTCGCTGGTTCGGTCCCCGGTCAGGGACCACGCCCGGGCTGCTAACTCGATCCCCAGTAGGGATACGAGCAGGAGGCGGCCAACTGATGGTGTTTCTCTCTCACTGATGTTTCTCTCTATCCGATCCCTCTCCCTTCCTCTCTGAAATCAAACATATTATTAAAAAAGTAATCTTTCCCTGAGCACTCACTGTGCGGGCACTGCTCTGAGCCCTTTGCAGACAGACACTGACTCACTAGGAGGTAGTTACCCTCTCCACAAGGAAAGGAAGACACACACCGGGAGGTGATGGGGCCGCAATTAACCCTGCAATTAACTCCTTCCTCCTCAACCCTCCTGTCGCCACTGGCAGGGGTGGAGAGAACTCTGCCATCTTCCCATGGAGGAATGCTTCTGCCCTCCCTCTCCCCTCGCCACCCCCACAGGAGGGGGGCTGACTCATGTGAGTGCTCGGACCCTGCCCGGCATCGGGCCACGCTTTGCCGGCAGTGAGGTCACCCGAGAGCCTCACGTGCATGATCTCCTTTAATACACAGAACGCCCCCACTTAGCAAACGAGGAAACCGAGGGTTAGCTGCAAAGGGATCCCAGCCCATCACGTACTCACGTTTAAGTGACACACGTGGGGACCGGGTTACGTAAATGGAAACCACCTCGCCAAGGCTCCCGACTCACAGACGTAGGTAAGGGCCACGACCTGGGCGGGGCTGAATGGCCAACCCCACACCGGGCTCCCAGCACCAGGGACCCTGTGACCTCCGCCGCGGCCTCGCGAGGATCACAGATCGTCTTGTGAGAGAGCAGGCTGGCCTGCAAGATCACGTTCCCAAATTCCAGTTCACTCTCTGCCCATCCTACTTGGAAGCAAGTTCTAAGGACCAGCAAGGAAAGAGTTCCATTCCTCTCAAAAAAACAAACAAACAAAAACCCCCACAACAAACCCACAAAAACCTCCAGCCTCCACTGCCTTTGTGAGCAGAGCAAAGAGCCAGGGCTAGGCGTCAGGACACCTGAACACTCAGGTCTAATTTCCTTCCCACTGCTAGGCCTCTCTGAGCCTTGGTTTACTCATACGTAAGGACAGAATGCAACCAGACTCGGAGGGCAGATACGGAAGATGGTTTTTAAAGCCTGAAGATGGTCTACAGAGGGCAAACGGCATGAGCTTGGAATACCTGGCCAATGGGTTTCAGCCTTGTTTTTGAAAGAGCTGAGTTCAATTCCTTCTCTCTCTGCTTCTGCAGGCAAATGTGTCTTCCCCAGCTGGCCTTCGCTGGGGACCTCTGGGCGGGGTCAGAGGGCGGGGTCAGAGGGCGGGGCCACGGAGCGAGCTGTGAGTGGGGTGCTGTACCAAAGGCAGGCTCATCCACCTTCTGATGCTTTGTCCTCCAGAGATCAGGGACAAGCCGAGGCATGGTCTTTACCTCAAGCCACGCGCGGGGCCAGCCTGCGTTTTCTGTCAGCCCTTCCGGGACCACTTTTCAATAGGACCGCACCTTAGCTGAGCAGCTGCTATATAAACAAGCACTTCCTATTACCTTTACCAGCTTTCAACATTCACAGGTCCAAAGAGCCTGCATTCCGAACACTGGGAGCCTCGGAACGAGATCTCCTCAAGCCCTGGACTCAGAGGCCCCGAAAGCATGGTGGACGCCCCCAAAGAGCCGGGGTGAAAGGAAGCTCAGGTGCAGCCTGACAGGCACGCAGGAAGACGCCACAGGACGGGATTAATTCCCAACTCCACGGCATACTGTGGGTGCAACCTTGGGCAAGACTCTATCTGCTGTGAGGTGGGAGGGGAGAGTGGGGGAGGGTCAATGATAGAAGTAGGGTGAATGCAACGTTAAATATGAGTCGGGCTTGTGGGTAGTAGGCAAGCTAATAACTGTTAATTACTGTGGTTATGACAGAACGGATCTTGATGGTGGATCTACATTCTACACCTTCATTCTTCATTCCGCCCAAAACCCCACGCCTCCGGGAAAGACTGCACACGTGGCCTGCACACCGTAAGCCACGCTAGCCTCTAACGCAAAGACCCACACTTGACTGTGGGCCCCTTAAGAAAACTCAGACCCCTTCTTCGGGGCGGAGCTGCTGACCTGCGTATCTCCAGGGCCTGGCACACTGCTGGGCGCATGGCGGGCACCGTGTTCAGGGACCCGGTGCGCAGCTGACTCAGCGTGTACTGCTGGGGTGAATGTCCCGTGGTCCTTCCCACGCACTGCCCCTCTCCACCTTGTTAGTAAGGGTGACAGATAGGGCTTCTCAAAACCCTTAGTTTCCCCGTAACACAACCCAGATAGCAGCTCCAATATCCCAGCTGGGCCCAGCAAAACGATGTGTACATAGCGGGCGCTCCCCCAAAATGTGTTGTCACCCAAGTGAGCTCCCACATCTGAATGTGAGAAACCCTAAGTATCTGAAGGCAGTGGGGGAACACGGTGTAGTTAAGTATTTCCATTAAGGATCCTCTGGGCCGAAACCGGTTTGGCTCAGTGGATAGAGCGTCGGCCTGCGGACTGAAAGGTCCCAGGTTCGATTCCGGTCAAGGGCATGTACCTTGGTTGCAGGCACATCCCAGTAGGGGATGTGCAGGAGGCAGCTGATCGATGTTTCCCTCTCATCGATGTTTCTAGCTCTCTATCCCTCTTCCTTCCTCTCTGTAAAAAAAAAAAAAATCAATAAAATATATTTTTTAAAAAACAAAAAACCCTGGAATGTGAACGTGAGGAAAAACTAAGCCACCTAGCGACTCAGGCACCGCTGTTTCATGAGGCAGAAATTCAAAGGTGCCATGAATGCGAAGCCTCCTGTGTCCTCTACCAAGCCAGCCACGTGGGTCTTGGCAGACATTCAGGATCCCTGTGCTCTGTCTCCACCCCTTAATGATTCCCCAGCTCCATTTACTTATAGCCACCGGGCGCCGGGGAAAGTCATTGCATCTCCAGGCCTCAGTTTTCTCCTCTGTGAAATGGAGACATCCAATGGTCCCTCCTTCCTACAGCTCACAGGAAGGTTAAATGAGAGCATGCGTGCCATCTGCCCACCTCGGGCCTGGCACCGAGCAGCTGCTCAACAAATGCCTCCCCCATCGTTACCGAGGTCAACAGGCTGGCTCAGGATTAAGTAACCAAGCGCACCTCCGCTGGACTCTCCCTTTCACCACGTACCAAGCAGTGACCAATCCAAGCCTTCATTTTTGTTGTTGTTGTTAACCCTCACCCAAGGATATTTTTCCACTGCTGTTTAGGGAGAATGGAAGAGAGAGGGAAGGACAGGGAGGGAGAAGCACCGATGTGAGAGAAACACATCACTTGGCTGCTTCCTGCACAAGCCCTGACCCAAGAAGAGCCTGCAACCAAGGTACGTGCCCTTGGCCGGAATGGAATCTGGGACCCGTTGGTCCGCAGGCCGATGCTCTACCCACGGAGCCAAACCAGCTAGAGCCCAACCCAAGCCTTTACACAGAGGGTCTCTCCTCCTGTCCCCCACTACAGTGGCGCTGGGATGCCTGCTTGCTCCGCCCTCGGGAAAGCGGTCTTCTCCTCGCCTCCTGGTCATGGACTCATAACTTCCACACAGCGCGCGCGCGCGCGTCCCTGAGCTCTGGCTGCTGAGTAAGCAAACGCTGGCGTTCTGCTTGGAAAACACTCTCCACCGGGATGGAGCCTTGGCAGCCAACCCACTCCGGCTCCCAAAGGCAGCCACTCATTGCGTGCCAGCCACATCCCGGCTCCCCGAGTCCTGGGGACCCCTCACCCCCCAAGGCGAAGCCCAGCAGGAGCCTCTGACCCCTTTCCCAGAATGCTCGTACAGAGAGATTTCAGCAAAGGCCCGACCGACCGACATCTGCAAAACACTCTCTCTGCCGGTGACGCAGCAGAAGGGAGAGAGTGGGTTAAACGCAGATTCCAAGCTTGGAGGCTCGGGTTTTTAGCTGAGACTTATGCATGCTAATTAGGAACCCCAGAGAGCAAAATAGTAAACGAACGGAAAGACATTTAATTACTAGACCTACAAGAGATTGTTTTCGAAAGAAATAATTCCAAACTGCCCGAGTTAATATCTATTCCTGAGCTCCCACGTCACCAAAAAAAGTACCCAAAAGTCCTATTCCTAAGAGGAACCACAAGATCACACCAGCAGTGTTCTAAGTGGTGGTCACCGGCGGGGGGGTCCACTGACCACTGGTGGTCTGTGAGGTCCGAAAGGGTGGGGACCCGTCCTAAAGGTCCCAAGCACCTCACTTATTTCGGTGGTTTGCTCTGAAACTTTTCTTTAATATTCTTAAGGCCCTGGTTTTTTAAGAGCTAAATTCTGATCCACTTAACATAAATGCAATAATGTACCCAACATACATGAAAGCTGGGGTGGGGGTGGGGGTGACTCAACCGAGGTGGTTATCTATATGTTATATATAAAAGGCTAATCGGCTAAGTGTCCGTCCCGGTAATGACGTCCCAGCTTCCCCCGGCTTCCTCTCCCCAGTGAGGACTGGCCTCCCTGCAGTTTCTTCAGCCCAGGAACACAGGTGGAAACAGTTCACACTTTAACCAAATGTCCGTGAAGCCTTTTCCCATGCCTCATCCCATCTGATCCTCACAGAAGTCCTGGAGTAGGTAGATGGGAGACTCAGTGGAATCCTATTTTCTTTTCGTTAGCCGGGAAAACGGAGATTTAGAAAGCTTAGAAACTTGACCCGACTGAAAAGAAAGAAATGGTGGACACCTTGAAAATGACTTCAGGTTTTCTCACTGCTGCAATTAAGTATTTCACCCTTGGCTCTCCCGGTGTGATCTACAATAATAATCTGCTTCCTGCTGGATATCTGCCGGAAACCCATCACTGTAAAAGGCTGGTCAACTTGAAGCTCTGAAAGGTCAGAGCCAACACTCCCTATCTAACTGAGACAATGGCAACTTCCCCATCAAATAACCATGTAAATCCTTACAGATGTGGTAATCTGATTATTACCTGCCTAAAGGCTATGGGTGTATCCCACAGTCTCAATAAAAGCGACAGCAAGGCCAGAGCCTAGCAGTAGTCCTCCCACTAGAGGTGGGCTTCTGTCTGGGCTCCCATATCGCCAAATTAAACTTTTTCTAGTCTCTTTTCATTTGTGTTTGGCCTTCTCCAGAACCCAAACCCTGAACCGGAACCTTGAACCACGAGGGATGCGAAAGGGGTTTCCAGATATTTACTGCTGTGTTGCTGACAATTACCTGAAAGAGACATTGGGGTGCTTCACTGGGATGAAAAAAGTTTAGCTATATCAGAAAGCAGGTCTAATTAAGCAAGCTTATTCTATATTACATATATATATATATATATATATATATATATATATATATAAAAGGCTAAGGTGACTCACGCATGTGCAATACATATAAAGCTCTTGCACCAATTGCACATGTGGTATGTTTCCATTGTCAATCATGAATTTGGTTGACACTTCTATTATAGAGAAAGGGCGGACAGCGCTATTAAAATACTTCTAATTAATTTCCTTTCAATGGGCACAAATTCATGCACCGGACCACTAGTCTACCAGTAAGAAACTTAAGGGTATGTTTCACATTTTTGCAAATGAAAATCACTTAGGAGTTCAACTTCCTGGACTGACTCAAGAGTTAAAAGACACAGACTGGGGACAATGACTTCCTGACCAGTATTGTCCTCAAGTTCAGAAAAGAGAGTTACAGAATGATTGTGCCATTCTGAGTGAAAGAGTTACTGTGACATTTTTGAGACCGTGAGTGTTATCAATGTACTCTAACATGACACTTTTAAACTTGTAGCCTGGTTCCAATTCCTTCCACAGTTCATACGTGACCAGTTTGTATTACGACTAATCTATTTTTCTAACCTCGCAAAAACAGTAACACACACAGAGACACACACAAACCTTGCATTTGCTTTTAAATTTAGTTACCTCAAACTAAGACCAAGAGCAACGTTTACCCTCTCCTCTGCGGTTGCTGAAATGATGGGCACATACCCCTACAAATAGCATCTCCAGCTATTTACCCTTATCACACCCCACACAGAATGCAGCAACACTATCTGAACGTGCAGACAGGGAAAGCTAAGACAACTGACAGCACTCTTAGCAGGCGCTGAAGAAGTTATCGAGAAGGAAAATAACCGCTTCGTCTAATCAACGCGACATCCTTTGGAGGCATACACGATTAGCACAGGAAAAAAAGGATGCAAAATGCCCCGATATCAGCATGTTCCAATTCATTGCAATTAAGTGAAGGACTGACCCTTCATGGGGTGGAATGCGTAGCAACTCCACGTAACCCTGGACGCTAAGCATCAGGTTAGCACAAGGCTGACAGCTCACAAAGAAGGGGGGGGGGGAGGGGATAATCATTTACCTCTGGCTTACAAACACACCTAGTTTGGTGATATTCCTCCAACTGAATTTCAAAATTCAGCTCCATCACCATCACTAACTGCAGAAAGAACCCCAGAAAGCATCTTCAGCTGGCAGAAAACGTTCAGACTAATTTGCAGAACCTGGCAGGCAGGATGGGACCCAGTACCAGCAGAAATCTCTCCTAAAATTTAGGACCTGGGAAGGGGTGTGGCCCCCTGGCCCCAAACATCCCCCGCTCGGGAATCAAGACACTCTGATTGGCTCAGGGGTTGAGTGTCAACCTATGAGCCCAGCAGCTCCAGGTTCGATTCCAGGTCAGGGCACATGCCCAGGTTGCAGGCTCAATCCCCAATGGGGGCCGTGCAGGAGGCAGATGATTCTCTCTCATCACTAATGGTTCTTTCTCTCTCTCCCTTCCTCTCTGAAGTAAAAAAAAAAATAAATTAAAAAAAATTATATATATATAGCATTGAGAAGCTTGCGCTTCTGTGGGCAAACTGCTCTTGATACAGGGTTTTGCTGCTTGTTCTCTATGCAGCAAAAAATTATATATATAAATTTTTTTAAGACACTCTGACTGCCAAGGCAGCTGCTGCAAGTGGAGGCAAGGAGGGGGTCCCAGGAGGGGCTGGGGTGTGGCACCGTCCACCCACCTGGACCTACCTCCTCCAGCAGCGTATGCGCTCCTGCAGTTGTGATTCACAAGACCAGAGCTACATGCACCCTGGTCTGAAGAGCAAGCAGCAAACCCCGTATCAAGAGCAGAAGTGCAAGCTTCTCAATGCTAAAGAGGGCTCCCCAAACCTCAAAGAAGCAAACCCAGGAGAATCCATCTGCTTCCCGAACTTCCCCCAACGCCGTCCCCTGCGGCGGAAATGGGCCCGGCTTGCTCCGAGGGGAGTGGTGCTTCATGGCACTCACCCACGGTGCCAGGCTCCCGGGCAGATGTCCTATTTTCATCCCCGAGGTTCGGAGGCCTTCACAGCCCTGGGGCTCCCCCGTACCTCCCCACCTCACCCTAGCACCAATGCACTTAGAACTGTAAAGGAAACCGCTCCGTCCTTGGCCCGGTCCCCAGACACCCACAAGGTCCTCTGGAGGGTGCGCACGGGAGGAGCCGTTCTCCCTGCAGCCTCGGCTCCGACACTGCCAGGCGGCCAGGCCTCCGGCCTCAGGTCATGGCTGTAGGTGCCCGGCAGGCGGGTCCTGCTGGCGCAGCAGCCTCGGCATAACCAAACCCTCTGATGGGGGAGCGGAGGGGGTGCCCTTGTCTGCATAGATCTCTCTCCCACCCAGGACCGCAGGCCCCGGCCCAGGTTAGGACTTGTGGCGTGGAAGCAGTCCCAGCCCGAGTCCCCTCTCCCTCCTTTAGGATTTTGGCCTGAGCTCCTCCACCAAGCCCTGGAGCAGTGCCTTCGCCGACCATCTCTCTCCCGGTCCCTCGCTGGCGATGACTTTGGCCACGTTGCTTCCCCTCCCTCGGCCTGACGCCACCTACTCCTCGGGTTAGGACAGGGTCAGGGCGATGGGGAAAGCATCGAGCGGGCTGCCCGACACGACACGCAGGAAGGGCGGCAGATAGGGAGCGGCCATCCCTCTTCCCCTCTTCCTCCCCCGGGGAGGGGCGGGGAGGGGTGTCGCTCAGCCCTCTGCCCACCTCCAGCCTCCGGGGGTCAGCACCGGGGAGCCTATGGGGTCGACGGAGGCCGCACCGCTCCCCCAGACCCCCCCCCATTCCCCCGGGAGCTGGGGGGTTGGGGGGTCCCGGAGGGGGTGTGGCTTTGCAGCCCCCAAACATCCCCGGCCCGGGAACCCGGGGAACCCGGGGGACCGGACCGGCGGAGGCGCCGGGGGTCCCCGCGGGGCGCGCCGGCCGCGACCTACCTCCTCCAGCAGCGTCACGGTGTTCCTGCAGTTGTGCAGCCGCGTGGTGAAGCTGGACGTGGTGGGCGAGTTGTAGTCCTCGGTGGTCTCGGCGATGAACTCGGACACGGAGATCTGGTCCGGCATCCTGGCGTGGGGGGCGAGACACGGGCGCGGCGTGAGTCGGGGCGCGGGCTCCGGGGGCCGCCCGGCGGCTCATGAACGCCCCGCGCAGCCCGCACCCGCGCCCGGCCTGGCGCGGCTCCGGCCCCGGCGGCCCCGGCGGCGGCCCCGGCGGCGGGAGGAAGGGCGGGCGGGCGGCGGGCGGGAGCGGCAGGCGGCGGCGGAGGCGAAGGCGGTGAAGGCGGCGAAGGCGGCGGCGCGGGGCGCGGGGCCCTTCAAACTCCGAGCGGCGCGCGGGGCGGGGGGCTCTGGGGGACCCGCCTCCCCGGGCGCATGCCGGCTGCGGCTCCTCTGGGCGGCGGGAGGCGGAGGGACCGGGCCGGGCGGCTGCGGGGGCGGCCGGCGCTGCCTCCCCAGACGCTCTGACAGGCGGCGGCGGCGGCGGCGGCGGCGAGCACACACCGACCGGCCGAGAGACTGACTGGGCGGCAGGCTCCCGCGGACTGGCGGCCGGGCTGCGGGCGGGCGGCGTCGCTCCCGCTTCAGTCACGGGGACAAACAAGGAAGTGCTCTGCGCACGCGCCGCCGGGCCCCCCCCGCGGTCCCGCCCCCGCCGCCCGCGGCCACGCCCCCCGCATCCTCAGGCCACGCCCCCGCCGCCCGCGGCCACGCCCCCTCCCGGGCCGGGTTCCAGCGCGGGCGCCGCGGGCTGGTGCCGCCGGCGCGGGGCGAGGAGGCGGGACCGGGAAAAGTTGTGCGCGATCTTTTTCGGTGGCACGTGGGTGCCGGAAGCGAGCGGGGTGCGTCGCCGCCTGCCGCGGGGGGCCGAGGGGCTGCGGGGTGGCCTGGGCCCCTGCGAGGAGCCAGCCGGCGGCCAGGCTTGCATCTATCTGCCCGCTGGCCCGGCTCCCGTCCGCATTCCCCTTGCGGGGCTCCCGCCGCCCCTGGTGGAAGGCTAGTTTGTGCAGTTGGCTTAAAAGTCGCTCAAGTGCCGGATGAAAACACATGAAAGGCTTTTGATTTTTTTTTTACTATTTTCTAATCATTCGTTGCCCTCCCCCCCCCCTTTTTTTTTAAACCCGGGGGGAAAAGATCAGGGTCATGGGGTGCAAAAGGCATCTCCCGAGGTGCGAATGGTGTGCAACACTTAAGCAGACGCCAAATGTCTGCGGAAAAAGTACCAACAGATTGCTCATTCCTCGGCCCCGGCAGATGGCTATTTTTTTTTTCACTCGCTCAATCTACTTAGTCCAATGAATCCATTTAATTTCCCACCATTGATTGCCAATGAAATTGGTCCAAAAGAAGAAGAAAAATAAAAATCACCTAGGCCTGTGGTCGGCAAACTGTGGCTCGCAAGCCACATGCGGCTCTTTGGCCCCTTGAGTGTGGCTCCTCCACAAAATACCACGGCATGGGCCAGTCTATTGTGAAGAAGTGGCGTTAGAAAAAGTTTGTTTAAAAATGTTGGCTCTCAGAAGAAATTTCAGTAGTTGCACTGTTGATATTTGGCTCTGTGGACTAATGAGTTTGCCGACCAATGACCTAGGCTTTTGGAAAGCAACACAAGATGGGCTCCTGTCATTGGAGCCAGTTGGGAGCTTTCTATGGCCACTCAAAGCTCTCCACAGCCCTGGCGGGGTAGATCAATTGGTTAGTCATCCCCTTAAACCCAGGTTGAGGATACATCTGGGGTGAGGGCACACACCAGAGAATTATGCTAAAGTGAAACAGCCAGTCCGAGAAAGACAAGGATCACATGATCTCACTTATATGTGGAATCTAATGAACAGAATAAAACGAGGAACAAAACAGATCCAGAAGACATTAAAGACTGAGGAATTCCAGAGGGAGGGGTTGCAGGGAGAGATTAACCAAACACCTTACAAGCACAGTGAGGGAAGGCCTAGGGAGAGAGCAGGAGGGGGTGAGGAGTGAGGGGGTAGTGGAGAAGGTCAAGGGGGGTGAGTGAGGGAGAGAGACATCTGTATTACTTTCAACAATAAAGATAAATTATAAATAAATAAATAAAATGGGCAAAAAAAACAAAGAGGCAACAAATGAATGCATAAATGGGGAGCACGGGTCAATGTTTCTCTCTCTCAAGCAAAAACAACAAAAAACCACCTCCTCACCCAAATCACCCTAATGTGCCCCCTGAGGGCAGAAGGCTGGCTCTGTGGCCACACCCAGGATTGTGTTCCTGCTATCTTTTTAAAAATATATATTTTATTGATTTTTTTTAAAAAAACAGAGAGGAAGAGAGAGGGATAGAGAAACACTGATGCGAGAGAAACATCCATCAGCTGCCTCTTGCACACCCCCTACTGGGGATGTCCCCGCAACCAAGGTACATGCCCTTAACCGGAATCGAACCCGGGACCTTTCAGTCTGCAGGGTGAGGCTCTATCCACGGAGCCAAACCAGTTTTGGCTGTTTCCTGCTATCTTGATCCATTCATTAAATGTGTCCTCTGGTCTTTAACCCCAGACTATAGTGGAGTGCCCTCAAGGCAAGAGGCCTTGCCTTTTGCATTGGGCCTGGGGCAGACCATAGCCCAGAGGGTGTCAAATGAAAATGAATAACTCACATACATCCGGAGGGCCCAGGCCCACACTGGTGAGCTAACCTTAGTAGGGCCACAGCCAGCCTAACAATGCCAGAAAAAGCAGATTACAGGTGAAGTAAGAAGGTGGTGGAGGTGTGCGGAATGCTCAGACCGGGCCTCAGTGATAAGGTGGGTGACGTCCTGAGCAGAAAAGGAACTGACGGGTGAATCCCACTGATATCCGGTTGGCGGAGGGATCTGGGCCTTCAGTGGCCTCACGGGAAGAGGGAAGATAAGGACGCCAGCCCCACGAGGCCGTTGAATGCCGGTGGGTGAGCAAGTGCTTTGTGCACCGGAAAGCCACTGTGAGAGTTTGAGGCGCTCTGTCTGCTGCAGCAGCTGAAGGATCTGTGGCCGGAGCAAACCTGGCCCCAGGAGCTTCGGCTAATTAATTGTCCCGTGAGTCTCAGCAGCCCCACGCTGCGCCCAGCGGACACTCCAACTTCCGTCCACTCCACGAGGGCCTTCCTCCAGGCTGGAGATCGATTCAAACGCCATTTGACCTTGCATTTATTCTATTCTCCCCTCTGTTCCAACTTGTCACCTAAAGCCCGTCACCTCTGCTGGGCTGGCAGCTCCTCCCACCCCTTATGGATGACATCCCTTATGGATGACATCCCCTATGGATGCTGTGTATGGCAAAAGCCATCCGATGGCTCAGCCACTATGACCTGTTACTAAAAGCCGAGGGTAAGCGACTAGCTGCCTCAGTTCCAGGAGCCCTGGATTCCAGCGCCTCCTTTCCTCATACCAGATGCTGTCACCTTGGGCCCGGGTGCCATCGCTTGTAAAATAAAGGGGGATGTGTCAAAATGGCGACACAGATCCCTCCCAGCGGGGGCTGAGTCTGTGCACACCTTCGGCTCTGCAGACAGACACAGGATATAAGGGTGCGTACCCGCTCCGCTAACTGCCACGGTAAACAGCCAGCGAGTCCTTTCCTGACTGAATTCACCACAGAGCCCAAACCTGCAGCCATCAGTTGGTGTTTCACTTTCATTGGAAGGTTATGTTACGTATCGTATCTGCTCTCCCCCCTCGCCCCCCCCCCCCCCAATCTCCTCTGGCCAAGAAGGGAGCGTGTGAGCAATGTGATACTGTGCCCGGGGTCAGGGTATGCCGCCTCCACCTGCCTGGCCCGCCATTCGAATTTAAAAGGTCCACACCGTATCTGGGGTTCATGGGCCACAATCCTCTTCAGATTGGAAACCATGTGCCAGCATGGTCAGGTTGCTTTTGTTCAGGCCCTCCGGTCCAGTTTAAGAACCCATGGTGGCCCTCAAGTCAAAAAGTTTGCCCAGCTGAAACCGGTTTGGCTCAGTGGATAGAGCATCGGCCTGTGGACTGAAAGGTCCCAGGTTCGATTCCGGGCAAGGGCATGTACCTTGGTTGCGGGCACATCCCCAGTAGGGGGAGTGTGCAGGAGGCAGCTGATCGATGATTCTCTCTCATCGATATTTCTAACTCTCTGTCCCTCTCTCTTCCTCTCTGTAAAAAATCAATAAAATATATATTTTTTTAAAAGTTTGCCCACCCCTGGAGACACATAAAATGCTTAGCAGGGTCTGAGACGTGAGTGGCCAATCCCTGTCAGGTATTCTGGAATACTGGAAACCTGTCTGGAGATATAAATTCTGATGTTCTGCTATAAACAGATACTGTTGCTAACTACAGATTTTGGACACATATGCCTGCTTCAAATTTAAACTTCATAAGGTAAGTATGACTGTCCCAAATTTACCAGAGAGAAACCTAAGGCTACTAAGGTATAGGATCCTACTTTCTTTTCTTTTTTTCCTTTTTTTTTTTAATATATACATTTTATTTTATTTTACAGAGAGGAAGGGAGAGGGATAGAGAGTTAGAAACATCGATGAGATGTGCCCGAAACCAAGGTACATGCCCCTGACCGGAATCAAACCTGGGACCCTTCAGTCTGCAGGCCAATGCTCTATCCACTGAGCCACACCGGTTAGGGCTAGGATCCTACTTTCTGAGCTCCAGTCCCCCGCCAGGCACTGCACGGTTTGCTATGCAAGCAGGGCCTGAATTCATTCACGTAACAGTCCCGACACGGGAGCATCACCTTAATGGAAACTGAGACACAGTGAAGTCTCCCAGCAAGGTACAGTCCCCAGCCTGGCGGACTAACCCTGGGCCTTTTCCCACCGCCGGCTAAATCAGTCTCTTGATTACACCGTGTGCTGTGCTTCTCTGTTAGGTATTTTCCCAGCCCAGACAACCGAAGAAAGGACTCTCATTTCCGTATTTCACCTGATAACGTAGGAATTCATCCCCTGTCATCCTCATGAAGTCACCGAGGAAAGGACGACGCTGCGGGGGCGGGAGGAGGGTGGGATGGCTCTGACGCCCCGTGTTTCACGGTCAGGCTTGTGAGAGTGCTGCCCAAGGGCACGTGTGCAGTTTCACGTAAACGAATGATAAAAAGCCTCGCCCCACGTGCACTCCATGCACAGGGAGAGGGGCTAGGAGAGTGTTCTCAGAAAATAAAGGGAACACCGTTCGTGGGGAGAGGCAAAACCCACTCCCTTTCACCTCCCTGCGCTCTGACTGTCCTGGTGGAGTCAGGAGGGAGGCGGGCAGGGAGCCGGGAAACCCAGCAGGCTCACTGAACGAACGGCCTTTCCATGTACGGAGACCTCTCATCTGCCCAAAGCCCATTCAGGCCTGTTTGCCATCGCCGGAAACGCTAGTTTATAAGAAACATGGGATGAGTGACAGCTACCCGTGACGTCAGCACTGAGCTGGAACATGGGGCGCCAGCTGCTTTCACTCCGATGAACCCTCTCACCTACCGTGGCTTCCCTTTCCTTGCAATTAAAATCAGAGCCTGGGGCCAAAACTGATTTGGCTCAGTGCATAGAGCATCAGCCTGCAGACTGCAAGGTCCCAGGTTCGATTCCGGTCAAGGGCATGTACCTTGGTTACACGCACATCCCCCGTGGGGGGTGTACGAGAGGCAGCTGATCAATGATTCTCTCTCATCGATGTTTCTAACTCTCTAACCTTTTCCCTTCCTCTCTGTAAATAAATCAATAAAATATATTTTAAAAAAATAATAATAATAATAAAATAAAATCAGAGCCCGGGGCAGAAAGAAGGTCTGGGAGGTCTGTCCTAGGGCACGAACAGCGAAGAACTGTGGGGGCATCAGTGTCACCAGCACCAACCACCACAAGGCGCCCAGAGCTGCCTCCAGAGCTGCTTGCAGGCCAAGGACAGTCTGGAAGTCACCAGTTCTGCGCCCCCCAAGCGGGGCCCCCTGGGTTATAGGATCTGTCCTGGTGCTTGCTTGTTGCCTTTCAAAAACACGCTTTCACTTGCAAATGTATTTCGCCTTGCATCACAATAGGCTGAGTTACAACAGAATTTTCCCGTAGTTCTGTCAGATGTGGGGCATGGTCACTTTGCAAAAGGAAAATTGCACCCCCTCGGGTAGAGGGTAGAGTTTTCTTAGCATATGCTCCTTGGTTAACACCTTTCTCAGATGAGGACATTCTGAACCACATTAGGGGTTCCAATTAAAAAAAGATTGCTTCTACAATTGCTAGCAAACCTTTTGACAGGCACATCCAGCTTCTGTTCCCGGTTTGTTTTTTAATATATCTTTATTGATTTCAGAGAGGAAGGGAGAGGGAGATAAAAACATCAATGATGAGAGAGAATCCTGCATGCTCCCCTACTGGGAACTGAGCCCGAAACCCGGGCAAGTGCCCTGACCAGGAATCGAACCATGACCTCTGGGTTCATGGGTTAACACTCAACCACTGAACCACACCAGCCAGGCTGTTCAGGTTTTAGGTTTTGAATTTTGTTTTTGTCGTTGAAAACTTAGTCTTTTTGCTCTGGCTATTAAGACACGGAAGTGTTATATAAACTAATTTATAAAACTACTATGTTTAAGTGGCCAGCAGTGCTTGGCTTTCTTGTATGTGGTCTTCTGTCTCCCCTCTGCACCTGGATATGCAAAGCAACTGCCATCTTGGTTTGGTTAATTTGCATACCAGCTCCTGATTGGCTGGTGGATGTGGTGGAAGTATGGCCAATTTGCATATTTCTCTTTTATTAGATAGGATATTAGCATAAGCTGGTCTAAGATGGGTTTCTAGCAATAAAACTAAGAGAGCCCTGGCTAACCTTTTTCTAGGTCCCTCCCAGTAGCATCTTCACAGTTATTAGATATGTTACCTTGGATAAACTCGTCACTGCCTCATCTGTAAACCGGGAATCATTATATCCACCCCCAAGGACTGTTAGAAATAATTAGATAATACACATAACAGAATGGGAGACAATATTTGCAAATCACATATTCGATAAGGGTCTAGTTTCCAAAATACAGAAACTCTTACACTTCAACAATAAAAAGACAAATAACCAATTTCCAAAATGGGCAAAGAACTCGAACAGGCATTTTCCCAAAGAAGATATGCAAATGGATAAGCGTTTGGAAAGATGCTCGGTATATCATTAGTCATTAGAGGAATGCAAATCAAAAGCACAATGAAACATCACTTCACACCCGGCAGGATGGCAGCAATTAAAAACAGGAAAAACAAGCGTTGGAGAGAATGCAGAGAAACGGGAACCCTCGTGCATTGCGCATTGCGGGTGGGGATGTGACATGGTGCAGCAGCTTCAAAAACGAGCTGGCGTTTCTTCAAAAGATGAAACGCAGGGTTAGCCTGGACCCAGAAGGCCCTCCCCGAGGTGTATACCGGAGAGAAATGAAAACACTCACCCACACCAACATTGGGCGTGGATGCTTTTTAAAAATATATATATTCCTATTAATTTTTTACAGAGATGAAGAGAGAAGGATAGAGAGTCAGAAACATCGATGAGAGAGAAACATCAATCAGCTGCCTCTTGCATATCCCCCACTGGGGATGTGCCCGCAACCAAGGTACATGCCCTTGACCGGAATCGAACCTGGGACGATTTCAGTCCGTAGGCCAGCGCTCTATCCGCTGAGCCAAACCGGTTTCGGCTGTGCGTGGATGCTTTTAAGGAGCGTTATTCTTACTAGTCAATTCGTGGAAGCAACCCAAATGTCCATCAACAGATGAATGAAATCGCAAACCACGATCCATCCCATAAAATGGAGTATCATTCGGCCACAGAAAAAGGGATAAGGTACTGATACAGGCTACCATGTGGATGAAACTTGAAAACACGTTATGCTAAGAGCAAGACACAAAGGTCACAAATTATTTGTTTCCATTTATAGGACATTTTATTTTTAAAAATATATTTATTGATTTTTTACTGAGAGGAAGGGAGAGGGTCAGAGAGTCAGAAACATCGATGAGAGAGAAACATCAATCAGCTGCCTCCTGCACACCCCCTACTGGGGATGTGCCCACAACCAAGGTACATGCCCTTGACCGGAATCGAACCTGGGACCCTTTAGTCTGCAGGCAGATGCTCTATCCACTGAGCCACACCGGTTAAGGCAATTTACAGGACGTTTTTTAGGCAATATCCAGAAGGGGGAAGGGAGGGAGGAGGAATGGCTGCCAATGGCTAGGGGGTTCTTTGAGGAGTGAATTAGACTGTGGTGATGGTTCCACGGCTTGGTGAATACCCTACAAACCACTGAACGGTACACCCCTAGAGGGCAAACTTTGGGTTATATATTGAGGTATGGTTATACCTCTATTTAAACAATTTGGCTGGCGTGGGAGGTGGGAGCACCCCAGGGGAGCTGGGCCCCTCACCTGTGGGGCAGTGCTAACTCCGGGTACTCAGAGTCAGGACTGAATTGATTGCCAAACGCCCAGGTGAAAAGTTGGGAAGTTGCCTGGGGTCAGGGGTGGTGTCAGAGAACGAAGGGACATCACACCCATAAACACTCCACGTCACCTCCTCCTCCTCCTCCCCCTCCCCCTCCCCCTCCTCCTCGTAGTGGCAACCCTCCCGGGAGCCCTGCAGCTCGCACAGGGCGGCGCTCACCTGGGCGGGCTCCTCACCAGCTCCTCGGTTGACTCACGGTGGCTCTGGGCTGGCTGCGGGAAGCACAGGGACCAGCTAGATGCCATGACACCTCCTCCCCCACCTCCAGCCAGGCCCCGCGGCCTCGCTCCCCGGCCTCTGGCTCCCAGGTCCCAAGGCTGGAGCCGGCGGGTCAGGAAGCCCGCCCCTCCACGCACCCACACGTGACCCAGGGATATGCTGCCCAGCTGGCCCTGCTTCTCCTCCTATCGGGCATTGATGCATCTCCGGCTGGGCCCCCAGAAGCCGAGCCCCAGACAACGATTCAAGCGGTGGTCGGCAAACTGCGGCTCGCGAGCCACATGCGGCTCTCTGGCCCCTTGAGTGTTCTATCGCCGCTTCTTCCAAACAGACCCTCCCAGGCCGAAAACCGACTCCTGTGCCGGGGCCTCGAGGTTCCAATCGCACTGTAGGTGTGCGCGCCCGCACGTGGCATTTTGTGGAAGAGCCACACTCAGGGGGCCAAAGAGCCGCACGTGGCTCTCGAGCCGAGGTTTGCTGACCACTGATTTAAAGGAATGATCCCAGGTACATGGTAGGAAAGAACTGTACCATCTCAGCCCCTGCATTTAAGCAGGTTAAAAGGAATGGGTGGGATTTAAAAAAATATATTAAGTATCATTTAACTCAATATATCCAAAATATTACCATTTCAATGAGAATTACAAACATCACATCCGTTTGTTTCAAAGTCTCAAAGACCGGTCTGCTTTATGCTTACAGGGCCTCTCAATGCGGACCAGCGGGCTGTCCGTCCCCGCGGCCACCTGTGGCTGCTGGCTACCGTCTGGCCCAGTGCGTGGGCACCGGCGACTTGGGCGGACAAGGGGTTACAGTGATGGTTTCCCAGGGCAACTCCCCACCTCTCCCCACAGCGGGGTGCCCCAGGCCCTGGGCGAGGGGCTGTCATGACCTGGCTCCTTCAGTCCTCACGGCAAGGAGGGGTTAGGTGGTGGGGAGTCTCAGGTTCACATACAAAGGACCGAGCCCAGATGACCCCAGTGGCTCCCTGGATCCCGTCTCACCTCGGACCTTTCTTTCGGTGCCACTGCTTGCCACTGAAAGATGCCCAGCGGACACGGAAAAGGCCCCTAGGGATGCGGAAGGATCTGCCCAACCCCCATCCGTGTGGGTACCACAGGGGCACCGGGGCCTTCTGGCTCCCCTCCGACAGGCCACCCCGCTCTGGCGGCTCCCGGGGAAGACGGCGCTTCGTGCAAAGGCCACGCTGGTCCACGCCCGTCTAGACTCTCAGCTGAGCCCCTGAGGAGGGAACTGGAATCTTCTAGGATTGCATGTGCCGGCAGCAGGGTTAAGTCAACTTCCCATCATGCCCCTCCAGGTCCCGTCGGGCCTTTAACCCCAAACTAGATAAAGAGACTCAAACCAGAGGACCCGCCCTGAGACCGAATGGATGGGCCCCAAGTTGCCAGCAGGGCAGGGCTTCTGCTTAAAATAAAGGCGGGATCCCCTGTCTCCTCCACGCACGGGACAGACCCGCACGGGGGACGGGACGATTACAGCTTTTCAGGTGCAACATCAAAGCTGTCAGCCCCGCTATGTAATTTACGAGCCGGTCTGCAGACAGGCGTTCATTCTGGGCTGGAATGGCCACCTCCCCTCCCCTGCCGCCCAGAGCACCCCCCTCCTAGCTGGCGCTGAGGAGGAGGCGGGGGGCGGGGGGCAGAAGGGAGTGCAGACAGAAGCCTGGGCCACCAGGCCAGCCACAGACCCACGGCCACTGGCAATCTCCTGGTGAAAACTCCGTTTCCAGTCTTCCCGGTCACCAAATCCCCGGGTCGGGGACGCCTGACCCCCCTGACTCACCCTGGAGGAGCAGCCAGGAGCAGACAGCTCAGCCACGGTCTGTCTGCCAGCTGAGACCCTCACGGTCGGCTGTGCCGCTGCTGTCAGGGAGGCGGCGCGGTGGGGAGCCTGGCAGAGCCAGTCCTACCCATGGCCCACCTGGCAGCGACTCCCTGAAACCCCTCCTCAGCCAAAGGCCCCTCCACTTGGCTCTGCCAAGCACATCCTCGCCGGGGACGCGGTGGCGTGGTGGTGGTGGTGGTGGTGGTGGTGGTGGTGGTGGTGGGGGTGTGGTATCAATTCTCAGGAAACCTGCAAAGTAGCTTTTGAGCACCAAACTGGTACCCCTTTCAGGAGCTTTGGGCGAGAGGGTAACCCCCACGGAGTGTCCCACATCTCTCTCTCTCTCTCTCTCTCTCTCTTCTAAAAAGAAAATCGTTCTTCACTCAATTCTATAACATGCATTAGGTCACAGTTTCCATTTTAAGTCCAAATCAAATCAACTCTCGCGTGGATCGGATGTCCCAGGCTGCTGTTTCCCCCTGAGATCACCCTCCGTAAGCGCTAACGTTCTGGAGAAACGTGAGCACAGAGAGCAGGGAGCATAAAGCAGCCCAGGTCCCGCGCCACGTTTCCCTTCCTCCTTCCTCTCGGAGACCGCGGGAGCCCTGGCGGACCACGCGGCACAGCTCCAGGGGCGCAGCACGGTACCTCGGCGTCGGTGTCCAGCCAGCGTGCTCCCCACCGAACGCCCAATTTCTGCCCATCGCCATCCGCCGAGGGGACGCCTTTCCCCTCGCTGCCCCCTCCCCGCCCCCCTCCGCCTCTGGCAACCGCCACTGGGTTCTGTCCACTCATTTCCAGCCGATCCCCCATCACGCGCACACCCACATCCGCACCGCCGTGCGTGAGAAAGGGTTCTTCTGCAGGCAACGGGCCTGGAGCCGGCCTTTCATGGCCACGATCCACTTAGCGGAGGCCACTGGTTTGATTTCGGCCATCCTATGTGGTTACTAAACATCTACTGTGTGCCAGGCTCCGGGGTAACGTTAGCGGACAAGCAGTCACCACCACGTGTGCTGGGAGCTTGTGGTCTGTGGGGAAGAGGTTAGAGGGGGGACGGGGCATACACAGGCCCAAGTGAACACACACATGATTCCAGGTTGCCACCGAGGCGATGGGGCGGGGAGGGAAGGTCCCCGAGGAAACTGAAGCTGGGACTACATGAGAAGGGTGTCTCTCCCGTGGGGAGCAGGGGGTTGGGGGGACAGGAGGTGCCGGGAGAGGGTCCCCACAGGCAGGACGCAGCAGGAGGCAGAGTCCCGAGCCCGGTGGCTGATGCCTGGGGGGGGAATGAGGCAGGCAGGTAAGGGAGCCGGGCTGGATCTGGCCAGATTTTCCACCGCCTCAGTTACGGCGAAAGGGCGTTCACGGGAGAACTCGAACGTTAGCTTTCTCTCTACAACGCGCTTCTTTTCCTTCTACACCCAGGAACGGCAGGCTTCCCACCCAGCCCTCCCCACGACGTCAGAAATGCAGCCCGGAGTTCAGAGGTCGGCGCAGGGGACCCATTTCCTGTCCGTGCGCAGCGCTCACCCTCTGACCCCCGTCCTGCGGCCCAAAGGGGACAGCAGCTGCGCCCGGGGAAATCCAATTTGGCCGACGGCCGGCGGCACACTAATGGCAGGGCGTCTGCCTTGACCTTGGGAAAAGCAAAGGCGGTGGGGGAGTGATTGGGGGGGGGGGGGAGGCAGTCACAGCGGTAGCTCCTGGGCATGGTGTGGGTGTGTCAGAAGTTTAGGTCAGCCGGAACCGGTGTGGCTCAGTGGATAGAGCATCGGCCTGCGGCCTGGAAGGGCCCGGGTTCGATTCCGGTCAAGGGCATGTACCTTTGGTTGCGGGCACAAGCCCAGTGGGGGCTGTGCAGGAGGCAGCTGGTCGATGTTTCTCTCTCATCGATGTTTCTAGCTTTCTATCCCCATCCCTTCCTCTCTGTAAAAAAAAAAAATCAATAAAATAAATAAATAAATAAAAAGGTTTAGGTCAGCCTGGCTGGTTTGGCTCGGTGGCTAGAGCGCCCTGCACCAGCTGTGTCTGCACGTTCGGGTCAGAGGGAAGCAGACCCGATTCTCCTTTCAGCGGAGGCTCTTTCAGGGTTCACGCCATTCAGAGCAGCGCCTCGTCCTGAGTCATGCGCTGGGTTACCGCGGTTATAACTCACATCCGCACAAGACACACCTGCCAGGTCAACGCCACCTCTGGGTGGGGCTCTTTGATTCAGAAAACAAAACCAAGCACGACATGGCTTCAGGGGGCCCTGGAGACGCCCATCTCGGAAAATCAGCCGCCCGTTCATCCCGGGAGGTGGTCACAGCCCCCCGGCACCCTGCATCTGGGTCACCTCCCAGCCTCTCAGGCTGGTCTCCCTCCTCCGGCCACTCACCGCCACCACCCCCACCCACACACACACCCATTCTGGGCGCTTCTGCTGGTCTAATTACCCTTAAAAACTGCTTTTCTCCTAAAACTTGAATAATTACAATATTATATTATGCCTACTTTACAGAAGATGCTATGCTGTATACCTTTTCTTTTTTTATGCATACAGAATGTGAAACATAAAAATCACCTCCTTTCATAGGTACGGAAACAGAAGGCGCGGAGAAGGTTAGCGACTGACCTGAGGTCAGATGGAAAGATGGTGGCAGAGCCCGGGTTCCACCGCCCCCTCCCTCCAGCTCCCATCCTCTTTCTACCCTCCCCCCCCCCCCGACCCCCGGGGAAGACCAGCCACAGCGCCTCCACCCTGTGCTGGGCGACCTGGTCACCTTAAGACCCGCTCAGGCTCCGTGTGTATACCTCCGCCTCGTTCTCACGGATCTTCCTGTCCGGCATAGTTTTTTTTTTTTTTTTTTTTTTTTTTTTTTTTTTTTTTTTTTTTTTTTTTTTTTTATCATCCTCTAACCCAGGCGTGGGCAAACTACGGCCCGCGGGCCACATCCGGCCCGTTTGGCGGTTCTATCCAGCCCGTGCGCGGAGCCGAAAAAGCGGGCCGTACCCTTTTAGGCAATGATGTTTACTTTGAATTTATATTCGTTCACACAAACGCTCCATCCGTGCTTTTGTTCCGGCCCTCCGGTCCAGGTTAAGAGCCCACGTGGCCCTCGAGTCAAACAGTTTGCCCACCCCTGCGTCTAACCCCAACCTCCCCCCGCTGAGGTCAGAGTCCTCAGGCTCCGTCCTGGGTCCCTACGCTCGGTATTCCCAGCTGCCAAAACGGGGCAATTCGTACCGTTACCAGGAGGCGGCCTGGCCCAGAGGGAGAAGGCGGGAGACACGGGGTCAGGAAGAACTGACTTCAGAGCCAGCTGGGCAAGTTCACAGTCATCTGTGAAATGAGCGGCGTGCAGGGATGGACTGGAGGAAGGGACATTTCTGAAAAGCCACTCGGCTGGGCTAGTGCCCATTACTGTTGGCGGGGTCCTTGCTATCTGCGTTCTGGTACCACCGCCTCCCCCACCTTTCCTTCCACATGAAGGAGACGGGCGCGGCACTTGGTAGGTCGGCAGGTAGATGTAGGGAGCGGTCATAGGGTGAAGCCTCGGACGGACCGGCTGGCAACGTCGCAAGCAAACAAGTCCCAGCGTGGAGGGCACAGCCCTCTTAGCACAATTACGCTTGATCTTGTGACGGCTCCCTAGATCCTTCCTGGGGAGCTAGTGGGCTGTGGGAGGGGCAGCAAGTGCTGCCCAAACAAGTGAGACATACAAGAACATTGTAAATTACTTAAATAAAAGAAAGCATTAGCGAGGAGCCTGGATCGGTTCTGTGGCCTCAGCCCTGCACAGAAGATCCACCGAGTCCTAGACCCGGCTCTTTCTCCTTGTCTGTCTTTTCTCCATCCTCCGTCGGCCTTCCCTCGGGTTCGCCGAGCCCTTGTCTGTGCTGGCGCGGCCCAGGTGGACAAGTCTCCCCCCTCCCCCCTCCGTGATGGGTTCGCCGTTGGTACTCACATCCAAGGGCTTGAGTTGGGTCACGTTGTGCACTTCAACGCGCCCCCTGCCCCTCCTCCTTCCCCCCCAAAGAATCCCTCCACGCCAGGCAGGCCGAGGCCACTCACCGATTCCATAGTGTGTCTCTCGAAAAACTGGAGAGCCGACAGGCTGACGATCTCATGTCTCAGGTGTCACACGCACCAGAAGACGACCTGCATGGGGCAGGGGGAAAGGGACAAGCGTCAGCCAGGGGCCGGCCAGGCACGCACGGGGACACAGCCGGGACGCCGCCGCCAACGTCACAGCGAGCCACGCTCGGGCCGACACCGCCCGGGCCGACACCGCCGTCGCTCAGAGCGTGCGAGGGCTCGGGAGCCGTCATCTTGCGTTCTATTTCTAGCTCTTCAGGGCAGAGCAATGTACACGTCATTAACTTCCCTAGGCCTAGGCTCCTCCACGAGGGATTGAAGGGTGCTGGCAGGTGCCACAGACAGACAGAGAGACAGACAGACAGCTGTGTGCCCCCAGGAGAGCAGAGGTGTCCCCCACCCCAGCAAAGAGAACCAGCCCCAGCGAAGAGAGAGATGGGGACGAAGACCCATATTTCAGCCCCTCCGCACCGGAGAGAGGGTTTTAATTAATGAGTGCATATCGCAGCTTAATTAACCGCTGTGGGCGCAGAGTGCGGGAAGCCTGGGATGGAAGGTGTTGCGTAAGGGAACCGGCTTCCGATGGACCCGCAGGACGGGTGGGAAGCCGAGGCGGGGCGGTGGGAACCAGATGAGCGAAGGGACCGGCGGGGTCCCCTCCTCCAGGGACCCCCACCTCAGAGCCCTGGCTCCGCCACCTGCGGCCAGACGCAGGGACACGCTTGACCCGCCATCTCTGTGGGCCCCGTGTCCAATCCATCCCCAAGCCCTGTCTCCCTGGCGCCCTAAGGATCTCCCAGCCCCTCCCCCTCTCTGTCCCCTTGGCACAGCCCTGGACCAAGCCTCCTTCCCTCCCTCCCTTCCTCCCCCTCCGCTGGGCCGCTCCGGCTGCCTAAGGGGTCCTCCCGCATCACCCTTTCTTCTTCGGGAAGCTGGTCCCCCACACGGAAGCGAGAATAACTTTTTCCTTTTCATATGTTTTACTACGGAGATGTTTGTAAACACAACAGTAGAGAAGCGTTCCGAGAACCCCATGGAGCCACCGACCACCCAGCCCCAGTCTCCATCAATTCGTAATCCACCCAACCTCCTCTGTACCCGAATCCTGCCCCTCCCAACATTATTATTTCCAAAAAAAAAAAAAATTTCAGCCATCTTTTTATTGTAGTCATCGATAGTACTGCATGTATGGCTAAGATAAGGTCTTTTTTAAAAAAATAAATAGATATTTTATTGATTTTTTTACAGAGAGGAAGAGAGAGGGATAGAGAGTTAGAAACATCAATGAGAGAGAAACATTGACCAGCTGCCTCCTGCACACCCCCCACTGGGGATGTGCCCGCAACCAAGATACATGCCCTTGACCGGAATCGAACCAGGACCTTTCAGTCCGCAGACCGACGCTCCATCCACTGAGCCAAACCGGTTTCGGCTAAGATAAGGCCTTTTATTTAAAAAAAATGTAACTGCAATACCATTGTCATACCTAAAAAGGTAACTCCTCAACTCACCAGATTACTCAATGTTCAAATTTCTAATAGTCTCGTGAACGTTAAAAACGTTAACAGTTGTTTTTTAAAAGCCAGATCCGTACGACTAGATGAGAAGCAGAAGGAAACGTTTAAAACGCAAATGTGACCGTCGATCCCCACCTTCCCACCCCCAGCCCGGTTCCCGGCGGCCTCTCAGCGCTCCAGGAGAAGAGCCCACGTCACCGAACAAGGCCTGATGCTCGCCC
This sequence comes from Vespertilio murinus, assembly GCA_963924515.1. Lineage (NCBI taxonomy): Eukaryota > Metazoa > Chordata > Mammalia > Chiroptera > Vespertilionidae > Vespertilio > Vespertilio murinus. Next base: position 3,861,844 of record OZ004717.1, on the reverse strand, counting down.
AACCGTCTGGCTTTTGCTTGCCCACCGGGCTCACGGCTGCAGACACGGGGCCTTCTTCTAGACCAGGGGTGGGCAAACTTTTTGACTCGAGGGCCACAATAGGTTCTTCAACTGGACTGGAGGGCCAGAACAAAAGCAACCGGACCATGCTGGCACTCTCATCTTGGGCCCTCCGGTCCAGTTTAAAAACCCATTGTGGCCCTGGAGTCAAAAAGTTTGCCCACCCCTGGACTGGACCTCTCTCCTAACTCTTCCCTCTGCCCCTCGGCCATCGACTTGGCAGCATCCCCCACTCCAGCGGGTGGCGGTGACTTCTCTGTCCCCCTGGATTCTGGCCTGGGCCGCTGACTTCCTAGCAATGGGAGGTGGAGGTGACAGTGTGTGGGCCCCAGGTCCCTCCCGTCGCCCTCCTAGGACGGGCCATGACGCGAGGATGTCGCCTGAGCCCCTGTCCGCGGCTGCCTTTCACCCTGGACCCCAGACCGACGCGTGACGGGGTCAGATCTGAACCCACCCCGAAGCCCAGCCTGTGCCAGCCCAGGCCAGCGAAGGCCCGCCCACCCACCACGGACCCACGGACCCACGAGCATGCAGGTACACACACCCTCAAGCAGGTAATAGGGTTCGTTTGTTACCTGGCAGGAGTGGATGGCTACACACACACACACACACACACACACACACACACACACGGGCACAGGAAGTGATGGGCGCCGATGAGCGCCACCACGGGCCAGAAGAAATGGAAGCCTGTGGTGACACACACAGAGCATGGGTGTGATGCCCGCACAGCAATCCTGCAGGGCAGACGCTGGACCAGCTTTGCAGGTGAGAAGACGGAGGCCGAGGAGAGCTGTACTGTGTCCAGGACAGTGTGTGACACAGTGTGTGGCCCAACCCAGGCTGTCTAGCGCAGAGAATCCCAGCCACGCTCTATCTCTATAAAAGGCCTTGCAGATCCTCAGAGACAGCGTTCCCAGGGGTCCCTGGTCCACCCCCACCCCCCCACCCCCACCCCGAAGCCCTTGTCCCAGGAGAGGCTCCCAGGACCGAGTGCAGGGCCACACGGGGCTTCACGGAACGCGTGCCCTGGGTTCCAACCCAGGTCCGCCCCGGGCAGGGCCCTGGCCTGGGTGGGGAGCCGCATGGGCTCTCAGGTCCCGGGGGGTGTGAAACGAGGCTGCCAACCTTGGCCCGCCTGCGTCACCAGCCTGGCGTGACCCTCCGGAGACGGGGTGTGAAGGAGCCGCGTGAGCGACGACACCACCGTCAGCTCACACCCCGCTCCCGGGACCGAGGCCACTCAAATTAGATCGGCTGCTTCCGCTTTGGGACCCATTCACACTTTGAGACTGACTCAAATTTATTTTATTTCCTGTTAAGATTAATTTATTTCCGGTTGAGCAATCCAGGTCCATCACAAAGAATAGTAAGGCACAGGCAGGGAACACACAGCGTCCGTAAGTAAAGGCTCAATAAATACACCGGTGAGGGCGTGACGCCAACCCCTGCGGCCTCCTCGGCCCCCTCTCATTTCCCGCTGCCACCGGCGACGAGAGACGGAAAGGGAGAGATGGAAGGCGTCTACCTCCTAGAGAGAACCAGAATCCATCACCGCCAAGCGCCGTGTGCTTTATCCGCCCCCCTCGCTCCCCCCCACCAGGCTCCCCTCTGTGGCTGCGGAGTGACAGTCAGGACAGAGCTGCCTGCGCGTGTGCCAGCAGAAATGAGAGACATGCATCATCGGGTGCGCACGCCCGTCCTCGCTGCCAAATCCCCAAAGAGGCGCTGAGTTCTGCTGGGCAGACGTGGCTTCACGGGTGCTGGGGCTGGCACCCATCCTCTCGCCGAGGATGTCGGGGGCGCCTGAGTCACCGGCAGCTGGCTCCGGCCTGGGCCGCCTCTCTCTTCCCACAACATCCCGGCCCGCTGCCTTCCTATTTACTGATGGGATTTCCCCGTCCCATGGAGACGGCACTCAGAAGGCAGCCCGACGCCCACCGACGCCCACCAACGCCCACCTCCCTCTCACCGATCCGCCTCCGCTGACGCCCAACTTGTCTGGCCCCGGCCCCTTGACATTCCCTTTCCTCCAGAAAGCTTCCTCCAACTTCCCAGCCCAGCAACCCACCCACTTCGGATCGCATACTCCAGTGGTCGGCAAACTGCGGCTCGCGAGCCACATGCGGCTCTCGGGCCCCTTGAGCGTGGCGCTTCCACAAGATACCACGTGCGGGCGCGCACGTACGGTGCGATTGAAACTTTGTGGCCCGTGCGCAGCAGTCGGTTTTCACTCTCAAAAGAAATTTCGTTTTTTTTAAATATATTTTATTTGTTTTTTTATAGAGAGGAAGGGAGAGAGATAGAGAGCTAGAAACGTCGATGAGAGAGAAACATCGACCAGGTGCCTCTTGCACACCCCCTACCGGGGATGTGCCCGCAACCAAGGTACATGCCCTTGACCGGAATCGAACCCGGGACCTTTCAGTCCGCAGACCGATTCTCTACCACTGAGCCAAACCGGTTTTGGCTCAAAAGAAATTTCAATCCTTGTGCTGTTGATATTTGGCTCTGTGGACGGAGGAGTTTGCCGACCGCTGTCCTCCTCTATCAATAACGGCAGTAATCACCACGGTGGCCCCTTACTGGGCAATTCCTAGGCGCCAGACCCCTCCTGGGCGTGCCCACTACCTCATCCGATCCTCACCGGAGGCCTGCAAGGAACCGACGGCCTGGCTTTTGCAGGTAAGGAGGCCGAGGCTCCCAGAAGGGGTGTGACATGGCCCCCGTCACAGGCTAGCTGGGGAGGGCGCATTCAGGATTCTGACTTGGGACGGCTGGACGTCGAAGCTCGAGGCTTCTTCCCTCACTACGCTCCGCAAGGCAGCGAGCGAGCTGATGACCGAGTGCGCCCCATGCTGTGTTCCTTCTGAGTTTTGTTTCAAACCGCGAAGGCATACCTCCTCTCCGGGGGCGTTCCTGAATGGTGAATCCAGGGGACCACGGGGAGTGGGGGGCATCATAGGGATTCCCTATCCATTACCAGGCCTCCCAGCTTCCACACCACTAGCAAACAGCGAGCCCTGCCTCCCTACCTGCCAGAGGAACCCCACGTTAGGCACCTGTGGCCTCTGTCCAGGTAACTCGGGACTCGTTTCTCCCAGCCCCCCTTCCCCGTCCACCAGCAAGTGCTCGGGACGGGCAGCTCCCGCGGACTCCTCTGCCCGGGGTGAGCCAGCCCCGGCATATGGCACGGAGGGAAGCGGGCCAGACCGCAGAGAAGCCTCCCCGCGAAGGGCGGGGAAGGCTGGCGTGCTCCGCCTGGCAGTGCCCAGCCCTCTGGGCCTGGCTCCCGCCCTGCCTCGCCCACTGGTTAAAATAACCACCAGCCCTCGCTGCGTCGGCTCAGTGGGTAGAGCACTGGCCCACGACCGAAGGCTCCCGGGTTCGGTTCCATCAAGGGCACGTATAGCTTGGTTCCCCGTGCAGGAGAACCAAGCGATCGATGGGTGTCTCTCTCACACCGATGCTTCTCTCTGTCTCTCCCTCTCCCTTCCGCTCTCTCTAAAAACCAATGGGAAAATGTCCTCAGGTGAGGATTAACAAAAAACAAAACAACAAAAACCAAGACAACAACAATCAAAGATAGTTTGGTCTCTCCTCTGCAAAGAAGTCACCGTGAAGGGCCCATGGTCAGAAACGTCAGAAACGCCAGCACCGCTGTCTTTTTTTAAATTTAATTTAATTTAATTTTATTGCTTTTACACAGAGAGGAATTGAGAGGGATAGATAGTTAGAAATGTCGATGAGAGAGAAACATCGACCAGCTGCCTCTTGCACACCCCCCACCGGGGATGTGCCCGCCACCAAGGTACACGCCCTTGACCGGAATCGAACCCGGGACCTTCCAGTCTGCAGGCCAACGCTCTATCCGCTGAGCCAAACCGGTTTCGGCCAGCACCGCCGCCTTGCTGGCGAAACCAGGACGACTGACCTCATGACTTACATCCTGTTGCTGACTGTACATGGCACACGGGGCCGGGTGGCGGGGCGAGGGAGGCGAGGCGAGCAGGTGGAGCTGACGGGCCAGTGGGGGCGGGAAGCAGGTTTAGAGACGACAGACGGGATGAACCCTGGCGGAGATGCAGTCTGGGTGTGTGTGGACGCAGTGTCCCGGGCCCTGCCTCGTAAACACGGGGTGAGGGCCTTACCCAGCTGGAACACCCCGTAACCAGAGGACTCTGCCGGGGAGACGCGCCCGCTCGTCCTCTCATCTACTGAGGAAATATCTGTGAAGCCAAACATCAAGGATCTCACGATGGCTGCACCCTGCCCGGCTGGTGTGGCGCAATGGTTGAGCATCGACCTATGAACCAGAGGGTCACTGTTCGATTCCCGGTCAGGTTACGTGCCCGGGTTGCAGGCTTGATCCCTGGGGGAGGCGGGGGGGGGCATGCAAGAGGTAGCCGATCAATGACTCTCTCTCATCATCCCCTCCCCACCCCCGCTTCCTTCCTCTCTGAAATCAATAAAAATACAATCTACCTACCGTATTTGCCGGCGTATAAGACGACCCTTTGGCCCTGAAAAATATGCCTCCAAGTGGGGGGTAGTCTTATAGGGCGAGTATATAACAAACTCTGTATTTTTAGTGGAAATGTTAGGGGGTCGTCTTATACGCCCAGTCGTCTTATACGCCGGCAAATATGTATTTTTCAGGGCCAAAAAGTCATCTTATACGCCGGCAAATACGGTAATAAAAGAGTGCCGTGTCCAAGGCAGTGTATGACAGAAGTGGGACTGAATTTGATTCCCTGTGCCGAAGGCAATCAATCGATGTGTCTCTCTCACACCGATGTTTCTTTCTGTTTCTCCCTCTCCCTTCCACTCTCTCTAAAACATCAATGGGAAGATATCCTCAGGTGATGATTAATTAAAAAAAACACACACACACCACAAAAACAACCACAATCAACAACAAGCAGGCCCAGGATGGGTCTGCTAATTGATTGTACCTTTGCAACGCCCACCAGCCAATCAGGAGTCCACATGCAAATATCCCAACAAAGATGGGGGGTTAATTTGCATACACAGGTGCCGAGTGGCCAGGGGTGGGGCAGGATGTTTGTGTGCCATGGCAACAACAAAGGCATTCCGCCCCACCCCCAGCCGCTCCAGGCCTTTGGGTAGCATGGGAAGGCGGAGTGCCGGCAGCCAGGGAAACAAAGGCCCATTCTGGCACGAATCTTCGTGCATCGGGCTTCTAGTATGTACATAAAAAAGTTGCATCCTGAGAACTCTGTGAATCCTAAAATAAGCGAATGCCAGAGAAACAGCCTTGGGGACATAGGGAGAGGGCCACCAAGTCACCCTGAAGGTCAGGGTGGTCTGCGAGGTTCCCTCACCAGTCACGTGCCCCGCTCAAGCCAGTAGCAGACTCAGGCCGTCTGTGCCACTACAGACTACACGAGTCTTTTAGGTCCCCCGGGAAGAGCTGCGAGTGGGGAATGTGTCGTCTCTGAGCATTTGCCTAGGGTTCATTGTGTGACCCACTATTTAATTTCATTTTTCAATGCATTTTTATTGACTTCAGAGAGAGAGAGAGAGAGAGAGAGAGAGAGAGAGAAACATCAATGAAGAGAGAGAATTGTGGATCGGCTGCCCCCTGCACACCCGACACAGGGGATCGAGCCCGCAACCCCGGCACCTGCCCTGACAGGGAATCGAACCGTGTCCTACTGGTTCATAGGTCGATGCTCAACCACTGAGCCATGCCGGCCGGCCAGGCCCATCTGTTCTTTCCCACACTCCCCTGTGCTCCCGGTGGAGAAGGGAAGGCGGCCGGGGGGTGGGGGAGTCTCCGGAGCAATGGAAAGAGAACAGCCTTGGGGAACATACCTTCCCACACTGGCGGGCCCACGTGATTGTGACTGCTGTGTGACCTGTGGGCACTGAACGTGGCCTCTCTGCGCCCGTATCATCTTCTGGAAAAAGGAACTGGCAGCGGACTACGACAGTGCCCACACCCACTGTCTTGATGGACTCACACATCCACTGAAGGCCAAGGACACCCACGGGAGTCTCGCCCGAGACTTCCCGCCCGAGAGCTTGCTCTCCGCCACCGCGCGCAGCCGAAGGGCCAGGGACCAATGTCCCCAGGCCAGGAGGTGAGAAACGCTAGCCCAGAGCAGAGGTATGGTGGCCAACTGCCCCCTCCGTGACAACCCACAACCAGAAGGACGCCAGCAGCCCCAGGTTCTGGCTCAGCAAGGCTGGCACCATGGAGCTGGTGGCTCCTGCAGTTGGACACCCTGTTGCCTGTGGGCACCGCCCCAGGGACAGCCAGGAGGACACAACCGAGGCCCGAAGTCACCTTCCAGGAGCAGCCCCCCATGTCTGCCTCCGCCGCCACCCAAGGTCACGGGGACCAGGGTGGCAAGGGCTTGGTGCGGGGAGGTGTTCAGCCCCGGCGGGAAGCTCCTACGCTGAGCTGGGGCAGTCCCAGCCTGCCAACTGCCTTCTGGAAACCTATCTCTGCTTCTTTATATATATATATATATATATATATATATATATATATATATATATATATATTTTTAATTGATATTTTACAGAGAGGAAGGGAGAGAGATAGAGAGCTAGAAACGTCGATGAGAAAGAAACATCGATCAGCTGCCCCTCGCACACCCCCTACCGGGGATGTGCCCGCAACCAAGGTACATGCCCTTGACCGGAATTGAACCCGGGACCCTTCAGTCCGCAGACCGACGCTCTATCCACGGAGCCAAACCAGTTTCGGCCCATCCCTGCTTCTAGGGAGGGTCACTCCCGTCCTGGGAACTCACAAGGGTCAGCGGGCGTCTCCGAGGTCCTTTGGAAAATACGCTTTCCCCGAAGGCAGGGCAGGGCGCCTTCCTTCTGAGGAAAATCACAGTCGTTTCTCTTTCGCAGGGGCTCGTCTCCAAGATGCGGCAGGCGATGCCTGCTCCGAAGACAAGACCGTCGAGCGAAAAGGCCGTGGGCTCCAGAAAGCCTGGGGCTTCACAGTGCCCCGGGTTCCGGGGCAGTTGTGTTTCCGGGGAGACAGAATGGACAGAGCACCCGAGTTCCACCCTGTCACAAACACAGCGAGTCTTCCACCAGCGGGTGGTTTGCAACCCGTAGCCAACATGGAAGGGGGAAAAGGCAGACCCCGTGGCAGAACCAAAGGCCACAGCTCCCAAAGGAACGTGGGGGAGGGAGCTGAGAGGGAAGGAGGGAGGAGAGAGGAGAGAGGAGGGAGCCGAAAGGAGGGGAGAGGAGGGAAGGAAGGAAGGAAGAAAGGAAGGAAGGAAGGAAGGAAGGAAGGAAGGAAGGAAGGAAGGAAGGAAGGAAGGAAAGGAGAGGGAGGGAGAGAGGGAGGGAGGGAGGGAGGGAGGGAGGGAGGAGAGGGAAGAGAAAGAAAACATGGTGTAAGCTACAGATCACTTTTATTATCAGGGAATACAGTAGCAAGCAACTTCAACTTTAAATGAAACAAAGTGAACAGCAGCAGACCAAGCTTTTATGTACCTTGTTTTCCTAACAACCTTGCTGAGATATAATTCACATTCCATCCGATTCACCAACTTAAAGCGTACAGCCCCGATGGCTTTAAAATAACTCACAGAGTCACGCAACCATCACCACAACGGATTTAAGAATATTTTCATCGCCCCCAAAAGGAACCCCGTACCATCAGCAGTTACTCCCCACCCCACCTCCACCCAGTCCTGGCAATAAAACAACAAAACAGCCGAAACCGGTGTGGCTCAGTGGATAGAGCATCGGCCTGCAGTCTGAAGGGTCCCAGATTCGATTCCGGACAGGGCCATGTACCTTGGTTGCGGGCACATCCCCAGTTTGGGGTGTGCAAGAGGCAGCTGATCGATGTTTTTCTCTCATCGATGTTTCTAGCTCTCTATCCCTCTCCCTTCCTCTCTGTAAAAAAAAAAAAAAAAAAAAAAAATCAATAAAAATATATATTTTTTAAAAAACAACAAACAAAAAACCCCACAAAACTGTGAACTTCCTGTCTCTATAGATTTGCCTGTTCTGGAGATGCCATATATATGGCATCATAAGGCAGGTGGGATTTTTATTTTCTTAAATATATATATTTTGTTGATTTTTCACAGAGAGGGAGAGAAGAGGGATAGGGAGTTAGAAACATATCAGCTGCCTCCTGCACACCCCCTACTGGGAATGTGCCTGCAACCAAGGTACATGCCCTTGACCGGAATCGAACCCGGGACCTTCCAGTCCGCAGGCCGACGCTCTATCCACTGAGCCCCACCGGTTTCGGCAAGACAGGTGGGATTTTTAAATTCTGTCTTTTGTGGATCACCTACACACAGACCCTATGTCCTGGTCGAGCTCAGGCCTCTGGTTCTGATGGAGTCGGGGCTCCCTCCCTGGACTGTGCTGGTGGCTGGGCCAGGGGGGAGATGACCGGGGCCCGAGACCCTCGGGGGAGGCCTGGGAGGGCAGCACCAGCCCTGCAGCCGCCAGTGGCCAGTCAGCTCCGCTCCAGCCTGGTTCCTGGTGGAAAAACCGTGGCCTCCATCACACAGGCGGTTCCAAGGAAGCCTCGGGGAGAGCCACGGGGGTCCCCCCGCGTCCTTCCTCATTCCCGGCTGCATCGGGGACTTCCCTGCTCCCAGGAAGCGCCTGGCTGCAGTGCTTGGCTGCGGGCCCAACGGGTCCAAACTCCCCCGTCACTGCCGGGAACTGGCCTGAGGTCTCATGACCGCGGGGCTTGAGGCTGGAGGCTTCTGGGAAAGCTCTTTTCCTGGAAGCCGTCTTTTCTCTCTTCCTCCCTGGATGGCACAATGGAGATGTGAAACCCCAGAGGGCGGCAGCCTATGGGGCCACCGCCCCCCACCCCTAGCCTGTGGGAGAAGCCAGCCCGGGAAGGAAGGACGGACACGCGGACCACAGGACAAGGGGGCCGGGCTCCGGGACCCCACTGCGCCGCACGCCCCTCGTGCTCCCCTCTACCAGACTCCCCCTTCTCCGTGACTCAAATCCGCCCTCAGGGACTAAGGATGCAAGCGCTCCCTGCCCCTCTGGTTTGCGGGACAGCTTTAGCCCACAAGGAGGCGGCAGAGCGGGGAGAGTGAGCTCTGCGACTCCCCGGCCACCCCCTGCCATCCCCTCACCCCTCTGCGACTCCCCTGCCACCCCCCTGCCATCCCCTCACCCCGCTCCCCCTCTGCGGGTCCCTGTGAACTGGCTGCGCACTCCACTCAACTCGCAGCTTTGGCTGAGCCCCTGGGCACAATCCTCGCTGCCTCCAGGTTCCAGTAACTGTTCCCTATCCCTCAGACTGGACGTGTCACAGGAGCCCCAGGGCCACCTGCCCTGGCCACGGCCCAGCCCCAGGGATTCGCCACACCTGCCCACACCTGCCCACACCTGCCCACGCCCCTACATGTGGCCCCCAAGCACAGGAAAAGATGCTCAGAGGCGTTAGTCAGAGGGGAACGCAAATCAAAACCGCAGTGACCTGCCACTTCCTACCCACCAGGTCAGCCATGTTATTAATTTAAAAAGCATGAAGTACCAAGTGTTCAGAACCGGGTTGCGTGCCCCTCATGTACTGCTGGGGCAGGCAGCACGGTTCAGCCACTTGGGGGAAGTCTGGCAAGAAGTTAAACATGGAGCTACCAGACGGCTCAGCAATTCTATCAGCAGGCACCTGCCCCAAAGCTATGGTCGGCAAACGGCGGCTCTCCAGCCACATGCGGCTCTTTGGCCCCTTGAGTGTGGCTCTTCCACAAAACACCACGGCCTGGGCGAGTCTATATGGAAGAAGTGGCTTTAGAAGAAGGTTAAGTTTAAAACATGTGGCTCTCCAAAGAAATGTCAATCGTTGTCCTGTTGGTATTTGGCTCTGTGGACGAATGAGTTTGCCGACCACTGACCCCAAAGGACTGGAACGGGGTCTCCATACAAACACCTGTTCATGACCACAGCGGCGCTGTTCACAAGAGCCGGAAGTGGAGACCACCCCACAGCCATCCACAGGCGGACAAACAAAACTCGGCCCAGCCACACGACAGGAGAGGATTTGGCCACGGGAAGGAATAAGCAGTGACATCCACGTCACCCGGGGTGAACCTCAGGAAATGATGCCACAGGGAAGAAGCCAGACACAGGCCACGGATCCTGTAATCCCACTTACGTGAAACAGCCAACAGCTGACCCACAGAGACGGGAGGCAGACTAGTCGTCGATGGGGCTCGGAGATGGCGAGAGAGAGGGTTGATGGGAAGTGACTGCTTCGTGGGGAAGGGTTTCTATTGGGCGGGGGATGGGGTAAGCGCCACCGGATCCGATGCTATAAAATGGTAAATGGTTCCGTTTCATCTCAGTTTCACCTCCATTTTGGAAAACTCCTTTGTGAAATTCTTCTTGACTTCCCTTAATTCAAGGGTGCTGTGGGTGTCCGGGGGGACAGGGGGCTGAGCACCGTCCTCCCCCCGCCTCCCCGCCCCCGTGGACCGGCAGTTACGGGAATCAACGCAACTCCTGGTTGTCTCATGTGCGCTGGTGTGGTGTTTCTCTCTCCACAATGTTCTCTCTTATCATGGGCTTCTCTGCGGCTCCTCCTAAATTCTTTCTGCCCACCAGCCCCATTGTTCTTAGAAATCCAGGCACTTCCCCTGTAATCTTCTCTGTGTCCCCGAAACTCTGCCCCACAGCTCAGCCTCCTGGAGGGGACTCCTGGCGCCTCGGGAGTGGTCTGCGAGGGACAGCGGTGACGGCATCCGCGTTCCTGTCCACCGACGGGCGTGGAGCTGGGGAAGGAGCTTGGAGGCACTGTGCCTGGGTTCAACTCTAGAGGTGGCCTGGCAATTCTGGGACCCCACGCAGGTCCGTAGGCAGGCAAAGGCCTCCATTTCCTCACTGTTCTTCTTCTTCTTTTTTTTTTTTTAAGTATTTTATTTATTTTTTTACAGAGAGGAAGGGAGAAGGACAGAGAGTCAGAAACATCGATGAGAGAAAAACATCCATCATCAGCTGCCTCCTGCACACCCCTTGCTGGGGATGTGCCCGCAACCGAGGCACATGCCCTTGACCAGAATCGAACCTGGGACCTTTCAGTCCGCAGACCGACGCTCTATCCACTGAGCCAAATTAGTCAGGGCCTCACTGTTGCTTCTTAACAAGGAATCATAAAGGGGAAGCTGGAAATGTCCTCACTGCCCACTGCTTTCCCTCCCTCACATAGGGATGCGGGCCCTCAGAGGTGGAGCAAGTGGCTGGGGGTTAGAGTTGTCGGCGAAATCGAATGCAGAACCCAAGTCTACGTCAGAGGGCGCGGGTAGGCCGGTCTGCAACAATTATGGCAATCCACACTCATGCCACTTTGTTTTTTTTTTTTTTTAATATATTTTATTGATTTTACACAGAGATGAATTGAGAGGGATAGAGAGTTAGAAACGTCGATGAGAGAGATACATCGACCAGCTGCCTCTTGCACACTCCCCACCAGGGATGTGCCCGCAACCAAGGTATGTGCCCTTGACCAGAATCGAACCCGGGACCTTTCAGTCCGCAGGCCGACGCTCTATCCACTGAGCCAAACTGGTCTCGGCCACTCATGCCACTTTCTACGCAGCTGATGACATTCTGATATTTTAAAGACACTGCAGAATGTCTGATCTCAACGATACTAAATAAATACAAGTGGACCCAAAGCGACACAATTATAATGAAACCATAGGGTTCTGTTTACATTGATCTCACCAGCCAGCCCTCTCTTTACACAGAGGAGAAAACGGAGGTCCCGAGAGGGGGGGAAACGATGTTCCCGAACATACCAGTTTGGTTGGCACGAGCATGAGGATGCCAAGCTAAGACTTCTGTTTTCGGTCACTGGTTTCCCCCCACCCCTTCATGTTCACGCTAACCATCAAATAAACTAACTGCTGGTTCTCCCCAAATAATCAAGGATATCTTTCATAGAAATATGTAACAGAATAAGGCACTGAAGAGGTAGTGGGCAACATTCATATATAAAGAACTACCACAAATCAATAAGAAAAAAAAAATAGATACCTCCCCCCCACCCAAATATGAGCAAAAGACCTATACAGATAATTCAGACAATGGCTCATAAAGAGATAATGGTATTTTCTGGAATGCCGTTTGGTACTCTCTGACACTAAAAGAGGCCTGCCCTCTGACCCAGAAATTCCACCAGCAGAAATCAGTCACAGTAAATATTTGGACTTTTCCCACATTCTTGCAGCAGCCTCCCAATCTGCCCCTGCCTCTGCCCCTGCCCCCTTCAGCCCATTCTCCACAAAGCAGATGGCCTTAGGATCCTGGGGGAAAAGGTTAGCCAAGATCACACCGCTCCTTTGCTCAACACCTCCCAAGCGCGTCTTTTCTCACTCGGAGTAAAAGCAAAAGTCCTCAAAACGCCCAACAAGGCATTTTGCCCCTCCCACCCCATCACCTTTCCCCCTGAGCAATGGATCCCCATCATTCGCTCCCCTCCAGGCTCACTGGCCTCCCAGAGGTTCCTTAAATGGGTCACACATGCAGCTGCCCCAGGGCCTTTGCACTTGCTGCCCTCTGTGCCTCAAGCTGACCCTTAGAGACGAATGATGAGGAATCTAGAAGTGGAAGGTATGTCCACACAGTGCTCGCCGAGTTAGTGCCACAGGCCTATCAGTCAGACACATGTGACCACCAGTGTTTAGGCCTGATGATGATGGTGATGATGGTGATGATGATGATGATGGTGGTGGTGATTCTCCTCCTCCATCTTCATCATCACCATCATCACCATCCTCATCATCATCAGTTTGCTCGAGCTGCCATCACAAAGCACCAGCCATGAGACTGGCTTAAAGCAACAGAAACGGAGTCTCTCACAGTTCCGGCAGCTGGAAGTCCGAGCTCCAGGTGTCGGCAGGGCCTCGCTCTCCCTGAGGTCCTGGGGAGAACCCTTCCTTGCCTCGTCCTAGATTTCGGGGGCTGTCAGCAGTCCTTGGCGCTCCCCGGCTGGGGGACGCATCACTCCAATCCCACGGCCACTTCCCCCTCTGTCCTCACGTCCTCCTCTCTCTGTGAGTGTCTGTCTCTGGGTCCACACTTCCCTTTTATGAGCACCCCGTCACGCTGCCGCCCACCCTACTGACATTACCTCCGCAGAGACCGTATAAGGCAGTGGTTCTCACTTCCTAATGCTGCGACCCTTTCATACAGCTCCTCCTGTTGTGGTGACCCCCAACCATAACATTATTCTTTTTTTAAAAAATATATATATTTTATTGATATTTTACAGAGAGGAAGGGAGAGAGATAGAGAGCTAGAAACGTCGATGAGAGAGAAACATCAACCAGCTGCCTCTTGCACACCCCCTACCGGGGATGTGCCCGCAACCAAGGCACATGCCCTTGACCAGAATCGAACCCGGGACCTTTCAGTCCGCAGACCGACGCTCTACCACTGAGCCAAACCAGTTTCGGCATAACATTATTCTTGTTGCTACTTCATCACTGTCATTTTGCTGCTGTTATGAATCGTGATGTGAATATCTGTGTTTTCCGACGGTCTCAGGCGACCCTGCGAGCGGTTCTCAACCTGTGGGTCGCTGAGTCAGTGCCACAAGCCTATCAGTCAGACACGGGTGACCATCAGGTTGTGACCATCAGGTCGCGACCCACAGGTTGAGAACCGCTAGCAGGGTCGCCCGAGACCATCGGAAAACACAGATATTTACATCACGATTCATTAACAGCAGCAAAATCACAGTTATGGAGTAACAACAAGAATAAAGTTACGGTCGGGGGTCACCACCACATGAGGAGCTGTGTGAAAGGGCCTCGGCGTTAGGAAGGTGGAGAGCTACAGGGATAAGGTCACACCCAGAAGCACTGGGATGAGGACTTGAACTCTTTCGGGGGATTCGGGTCAGCCCCTAACAGTCCTCACTGTAGGGCGGCTCCCATTCCCCCTGCAGTCACCCTGGGCAGGCACCGTCCCCACGGCCGTCTGCGCACCACCCCACGGAGTTCTCACCCCCATCCGGGAGGCGGGAGTCTTAGCCTCTCCATTCGACAAGTAGCAAAGCCGAGGCTCCGAGCGGCTCAGGACTTGCCCGGGGTCAGCAAGTAGCCGCCCACCGGCCGAGCTAGGACTCCCGCCTAAATCCGGGGTCCAGAGTCTTACCCGATGGCCCGCACCCCAGAAGCTGTTTCCCGCTGATGTGACCGCCCTCCGCACGGTTTCTGTCCCAGCTCCAGCACGACACCCTCCTGCACGTGCTCGGCCAGGTTACTTCCTTCAGCCTCGAAGTCTAAAATGCCATCGCTGCACTTGGCTTACCCCAGCCCGCTCCCAGCCTGTTCCGGGATGGGGACACCCCACACACATATGTTACGTCCAGCAGGATTCAGCCGGAAAAGCGCGTGTGTGCCTCGCTGACTGACTCATGGAGGCCTGCTTATGCAAACACCGGGATCTGCTGCCATCTGGGACAGCTGGGTGGAGACTCCCACCCTTTTGCAGAGTGACACATCGGGGAACCCTGGCACCTGCCCCAGAGGGTGGCTCCTGGCTGCCCAGGGAGTCAGAGGGCGGGCCACGGGGTCAGGAAGCCGCCCTGGAGTCTTGAGCTCCATCTCGTCCTCCACGTTAATCCCTCTCCCCCTAGTGTCAGGGACCCCACTCCGTCTGGTCCTTGTAGGACAACTTGAAAGAATTCCCCAGATTTACCCAAAAAGCGGCTGTCGAACTCTCAGCTACCAGAGAATGAAGGACTCACTCACTCATCGAACACAAGAGATGCATCTGGCCCGGCTGCTGTGGCTGAGCATGGATGGATCTGTGAACCAAGAGGTCACAGGTCAATTCCCAGTCAGGGGCACCTGCCCAGGTGGCCAGCTCCATCTCCAGTAGGGGGCGTGCAAGAGGCAGCCTTTCAATGATTCTCTGCTCTACCACTGAGCCAAACTGTTTTCGGCTGATTCTCATCATGGATGTCTCTCTTTCTCTCTCTCTCTCTCTCCCCCTCTCCCTTCCTCTCTGAAATCAATAAAAATTGATTTGTGGAGAATGGGTTAAAGGGGGCAGGAACAGAGGCAGGGACAGATTGGGTGGCTGTTGCCAGAATGTAGGAAAAGACCAAATATTTACTGCGACAGATTTCTACTGGTAGAATTTCTGGGTCAATTTTTAAAAATATATTTTAATTGATTTTTTATAGAGAGGAAGAAAGAGGGACAGAGAATCAGAAACATTGATGGGAGAGAATCATCAACCAGCTGCCTCCTGCACACCCCCCCTGGGGATGTGCCCGCAACCCAGGCACATGCCCTTGACCGGAATCGAACCCGGGACCTTTCAGTCCACAGGCCAACGCTCTGGGTCAATTTTCTTTTTTTTAAATTATTTTTAAAAAATATATTTTATTGATTTTTCACAGAGAGGAAGAAAGAGGGACAGAGAATCAGAAACATCGATGAGAGAGAATCATCGACCAGCTGCCTCCTGCACGCTCCCCTCTGGGGATGTGCCCGAAACCCAGGCACATGCCCTTGACCGGAATCGAACCTGGGACCTTTCAGTCTGCAGGCCGACGCTCTATCCACTGAGCCACACCGGTTTCGGCTCTGGGTCAGTTTTCTAAAGAAGATACACATCTGGTCTACTGTGGGGCAAGCACTAAGGATTCACTGAAATGAATTAGACTGCAGAGGAGAAAGAAAACCTGTGGGGAGGGGTGCTGCGAGTTGGTTGGGTCTGGGAGAGGAACAGACAGAAAGCCACGGGTCACAGGCTCGGAGAAAGTCCTCCCTCGGCGCAAGGCTCGGACGGAGGAGGCAGGGACACCCGGGAAGGAGGCGGGGACACCCGGGAAGCCCCGTCACGGCGCCGGTTCCTCTTCCTCTCACCCAGGACAGGCGGCGCGGAGGTGGTGGGCGGAGAAGGGAGACAGGAGAGCGGGGCGGACATGCTTCTCCGTCGCCCCGTCCCGCACTGAACCTGGAAGCAGCTCCCAGGCTGGCGGGCCCAGGGCCCCAGACACGGACGTGACCAGCCTCGTGGGCAATCCAGAAGCTCCAACAGGCCCACCCTCAACGGAGACCAGGTACCACACGCCAACCCGGCCGTGTCCCGTGACCGAGGACAGGCCCCGTCTACACGTCTCCCTTTAGGATGGAGAAAAGCCCTTCCCCCACCTCCCCCGGCCACCGTCCCTTCCGACTCCAGAGCCAGGACTCCGCCACGAGTCGACCTCAGGCGCTGTCAGAGGGGACAGGGCCGCAGTGACTCCTGGGGATCCGAGTCCCGTCGGCAGGGAAGAGGCGGGGAAGGAGGGGAAGGAGGGTTCGAGGAGCAACCGACAGCGTCCGCGGCACCTTCTTGCCCACTCGCCCCCAAAGTGTGCCGTCCAACAGAGAGGAGTGGGCCAAGGTCCCGCGTCCCCGCCCTCCGGCCGGGCTATTTTCGGGCTGAGGAAGTAGCTGTCCTGGAGAGGAAACACGCGGCAGACTATTCTGGAAAAACCATAAACAATACCGCACGCAGCTCGCTCTCCGAGATCAGGAGTTGGGGGGGGGGGGGGGGGGTAGGAAACAGCAAGGATGACTCTACTCCAGAGAGAACCCCAAAGCTGAGCTTTATTTTAACTCAGGGTTTTGTGTGTGTGTGTGTGTGTTTTTGGTTAATGTTCACAGGAGGATATTTTTCTACTGGTTTTCAGAGAGAGTGGAAGGGGGCATGGGAGGAGACAGGGGGAAAGAACATAGATGTGCCGAAACCGGTGTGGCTCAGCGGACAGAGCGTCAGTCTGCGGACTGAAGAGTCCCGGGTTCGATTCCGGTCAGGGGCATGGACCTTGGTTGCGGGCACATCCCCAGTCGGGGGTGTGCAAGAGGCAGCTGATTGATGATTCTATGTCATCGATGTTTCTAACTCTCTATCCCTCTCTCTTCCTTTCTGTAAAAAATCAATTATACACACACACACACACACACATATATATATATATATTTTTTTTTTTTTTAAAGAATACATTTGGTGGTAAAAAAATTATTTTTTAAAAAAGAACATAGATGTGAGAGACACGTCGATGGGTTGCCGCCCGCACGCATCCCGCGGCCAGGGCTGGGGACGGAGCCTGCAACCTAGGTCCATGCCCTTGACGGGAACTGAACCCGGGACCCATCACACGCTTTTACACGTCAGCAGTCTTGCTCTTTTCAAAGAAAATTTTGTTTGTATTGACTTCAGAGAGGAAGGGAGACGTGGAGAGAGAGAGAGAGAGAGAGAGAGAGAGAGAGAGAGAGAGAGAGAAAGAAGCACCAATGATGAGAGAGAATCATGGATCGGCCGCCTCCTGCCCATCCCTCACCGGGGATGGAGCCCACAACTGGGCATGTGCCCTGACCAAGGAACCACACCGTGACCTTCCGGTTCATAGATCAACACTCAACCACTGAGCCACGCCGGCTGAGCTATTCTTGCCTCCTCTTCCTCCACCGGAATTGCCCTTTCCCTACCTTCCCACCTACCCGGGGTCCGATGCTCTATCCGAGGGGTGGGCAAACTTTTTGACTCGAGGGCCACCATGGGTTCTTAAACTGGACCGGAGGGCCGGAACAAAAGCATGGATGGAGTGTTTGTGTGAACTGATATAAATTCAAAGTAAACATCATTACATAAAAGGGTACGGCCCGCTCTTTCGGCTCCGAGGGGGCCGGATAGAACAGGCCGCCTGCTAGTGTCTACTGAGCCAAACCAGCCAGGGCTTAACTCAGAGTTTCACCTTCCCCCTTGGACAAATACTTTCCCCTTAGGCCTCCCAAACAACCACCGGCACCTTCCGACCACAGAGACTGTGATCGGCTGTTCTTAGCCTCATCGACCTTCCCCTCTCTGTCCACTTCCTGAGATCCTGCCCACGGGGGACGAGTGGTCTCCCAGGTACTGCTCCCCCAGAACTTTCTCTGGCCACCCCTCCGGGATCGCCATCTCCCTCCCCTGCACAGGCGTGGCTGTTCTTCTGGAACTTTCCCATGGTGTGGGCATCAGTCCAACACGATCAGCAGAGCCACATCTTTCTCCTCTCATCCATCACCTGTAGGAAATTTCAGCGCGGGGACCTCCACTTTTCATCTTTGTACCCCGGAGCGTGGCACGGAGGCGGGCCTGCAGGGAAGGTCTGTCCGATGAAGACCCGACGCTCACGTCCTGCCATGCTTCCGAGGCCCACGGATCCTGCGGATGAGGACGCTCACCCCGTCGGGAAGCCACTCACTTTTGGGAGGACCGGTTCTGTGCCCGGCCCCCAGCCACTTGCTGTACTGCTCTGTGGAACACTGTCTTGGGACACCTGCACGCGCTCACAGAATCTACCAAAAAGGAAACCGAAGCTCAGGAGGCTAAAGGCAGGCTCTCCCCAAGGCCACAGAGGAACGAGGGCATGGGATTCAAGTTCAAGTCTTTAGAGATAATAAGGCATCGCGGTCCAGGGTGTGGCCGCCGAACACAATGGCCACGGATGAGTCACCTGACCGTGGGGAGGTTAGCTGGCCTCTGTGCATCTCCATTTCCTCCTGAGTAAAATAAGGATGAAGACAAGGCCTATTTATGGGGTTATTCTGAGGATTAAGGGAGTGCATGCACAAAAACAGCTGAGCGCTTGCCATGTTCATTAATACACAATGAATATTAGCTGTCTTTATTGACTTCAAAGTCAGGTGTTTTCCCATTGCATCGTGACACATGCTTCTACCGTCCACCCACCAAATCACTTCTGTCCACCCACCAAATTACCTCCGTCCACCCACCAAATCACCTCTGTCCACCCACCAAATTACCTCCGTCCACCCACCAAATCACCTCCATCCACCCACCAAATCACCTCCGGCAAGAAAGGCCAGATCACCGGAGGCTCACACGTTCCATCCAGAGGAGCAGCCGCAGAGGACAAAAAGGTCAAGGGTCAGAAGGCAAGGCCCTTCACAAACTCCGCCCCCCAGCGGCCCTCGGCTGCCGCCCAGCCCTCGTCAGTGGGATTCCAGAGGGGCCTTCTACGGATAAGAACATCACGTGAGACAGGAGCCAGCTCGGCTCCCCACGACCCATCGCTCGACCAGACAGAAAGAGCAGCCCTTCAGTTAGAGCAGTGGTCGGCAAACTGCAGCTCGCGAGCCACCTGGGCTCTTTGGCCCCCTGAGTGTGGCTCTTCCACAAAATAGCACGGCCTGGGCGAGTCTACGTTGAAGAAGCGGCGATTAGAAGAAGTTTACGTTTAGAAAATGTGGCTCTCCAAAGAAATGTCAGTCTTTGTGCTGTTGATATCTGGCTCTGTGGACTGATGAGTTTGCTGACCACTGAGTTAGAGCCAGCCCTAGGCATGGGAGCAGAGCCCCCACATACACTGCCAGGCGGGTTCCAACGTCTGGAGCCCAGAGGCTAACACAGAAACGTGTTCAGGACCCAGGAGAAGTGACACTCTCCGCGGTAAGCACCGCCCTGCCCAAACCAGAAGGTGCCGGAAAGGAGGGCACCGGTGTACCAGAGCAAGCCGAAAGAGGGCGCCGGCCTGTAGAACCAAGACATGAGCCCCAAAGATCTGGCTCAGTGGTTGAGTATCCAACCGGGAGGTCACCATTCAATTCCAGGTCAGGGCACAGGCCGGGGCTGTGGGTTCAATCCTCAGTGTTGGATGTGCAGGAGGCAGCCCATCAGTGATTCTCTCTCATCATTGATGTTTCCTCTCTCCCTCTCTCTTCTTCTCTAATAATAAAAATATGCATATAAGTACAACCAATGAACACAAAACTCTGGGGAGGGAGGGCATGCATGGGAGGTGGGGGGGCAATGTACACATATGTAAGCTATGTACACATATAATACCTTAATAAATTAAAAATATATTAAAACACACACACAAAAAAAACACAACAACAACAAAGGCATAAAGTACGAATGAGAAACTCCAATGAAACAACTCGACCCAAGGATGAAAAGCCAGGATGATCTGAAAGAGAGCCAAAGGACATTTCTAGGAATAAAACAGAGTCGGAGAGGCGCGAAGAACTCAGTGATGAGGAAATTCAACAAACGTGGCAACTCAGGTGAGCAAAGGAAGCCCGGGCTCATGGTCATTTGCATGTGCCGGGCACAAGGGGGCAAGAGGAATGGCACAGAGCCCCTTCCTGCCCCCCTCTCCTTCTCCCCAACCCCCCTTAAAAGACGCTCAGCCTGCGGTGAGGAGCCATCTGAGCAAAGGCGCGTCCGGAGGAGAACGGCTAGGCGTTCCCTGCATCCCCTCCGCCCGGAACGGAACGCGCAAGAAGAGGAGGCAGGGCAGGGTCCGTGGGAGGCCCCGGGACCTCTGGCTTCCTGTCCACCAGCCACTCCACTCACCCATCCTGTCCCCTGTCAAGAGACATAATACCAGCAGCACACGGAACCCCACGATGCCACGTTCACCTATGACAACAGCAGCATTTTACCCCAGTTGCTCTTTTCTCTAATTCTCACTCACATAGAATGTTTACAATATGTTTCTTTTTTTTTTTTTCTTTCTCTTGACCATGGAAGGGCAAGTTGCATCTCTCATGGCCTATTACCAGACCACTTTCTGCCTCTCTTACACCAATGGCTAACTATTTAGATCAGCCGTGGGCAAACTACGGCCCGAGGGCCAGATTCCGCCTGTGCGGCTGTTCTATCCGCCCTGGGGAGCTGAAAGAGCAGAGGGTTCTCTTGCTCTCCCCTCCGCTCCTTCACCAGCAGCCCAAGAGGAGAGTGCCAGCATGGTCAGGTTGCTTTTGTTCCGGCCCTCCGGTCCAGTGTAAGAACCCACGGTGGCCCTCAAGCCAAAAAGTTTGCCCACCCCTGGTTTAGACACAAAACTCCAGTGAAATCGGCACCCAGCATTGCCGCACGCAGGGCGCTAAAAGGCAGCATCCTTAACGGGAAATCCATGATTAGCCCTGATGAGGGAAATGCAAGCGAAGCCACGCTCTCTGTTCCCGTTCTGCCCAGGGGCAGCCTGCGCCCCCCTGGTCCCCGGAACTCCCTGCCACATGGGGGTGGGGGCGGGGGGAGCGAAGCGCTGACGGGCTCTCCTCTTGGTCGGCGTTTAACCGGACTCCGGCGGAGACCCTCCGAGGGCAACCCACTGCTCGCTAACTTCTGTGTTTTTCTAACTGTGCACTTTCTCATTTCCTGCCTTAGAGGAGGAGAGGAAGAGGAAATGCCAAAAATACTACAGGACGAGCCGGTCTGTGACATTTCCAAGGGATGGGGACGGAAGGGGCTGGCAGGGGACCTCGGCCAGCAAGGGGCCCGGGTCTCTTTGCAGCCCAGCCCACCAGTGGGCAACAGAGCTAACGTGGCCTCCCCCAAAAACGCCTACGGTCTCGGGGAGCCGGCTGTTTCTGGGAAGTCTCTGAAACAGAAGCCCGTTTTCCCCAGATAACTGAGAGGATGTTCGAAATCTGGTCTTCATTAGCCCTCACAGCTCCACGGCTACGTGACACATCACAGTGCGTTTTCTTAAAAAAAAGAAAAGAAAAGAAAAGAAAAGAAAAGAAAAGAAAAGAAAAGAAAAGAAAAGAAAAGAAAAGAAAAGAAAAGAAAGAAATAAAGAAAGAGAAAGAAAGAAAAGGGGTTTTTTTTCTTTCTTTTTTTTTTAAATTTCAGAGAGGAAGGGAGAGGGGGAGAGAGTTAGAAACATCAACCAGCTACCTCCTACTGGGGATGTGCCCACAACCAAGGTACATGCCCTTGACCGGAATCGAGCCTGGGACCTTTCAGTCCGCAGGCCGACACTTTATTGCTGAGCCAAACCAGTTAGGGCAAAAAAAAAAAAATTTTTTTTTAATTTCGGAGAGGAAGGGAGAGGGAGAGAGAGAAAAAACATCAATGATGAGAGAGAATCACTGATCGACTGCGGCCTGCACGCCCCATACTGGGGATCGAGCCCACAACCCGGGCATGTGCCCTGACTGGGAATCGAACTGTGACCTCCAGGTTCATAGGTCAACGCTCAACCAGTGAGCCACGCCGGCCGGGCATGGTGTGTCTCCCTGATGTTCACCCTCCAGCTGGTTTCCCTCTGAGGGTCAGGATGGGCTTGTCCTGCCGGAGGCACCACTGTCCTGACTCTCCTGCTCGGGGAACAGGGCTGGCTGAGGTGGAGGGGGCCAGCTGAGGCTCTGGCACCAAGGTTATTTTTTTTTTAAATATTTTATTGATATTTTACAGAGAGGAAGGAAGGGAGATCGAGAGCTAGAAACGTCGATGAGAGAGAAACATCGACCAGCTGCCTCCTGCACACCTCCTACTGGGGATGTGCCCGCAACCAAGGTACATGCCCTTGACCGGAATCGAACCCGGGACCTTTCAGTCCACAGACCGATGCTCTACCACTGAGCCAAACCAGTTTCGGCTGGCACCAAGGTTTTAGGAGGGCAGAATATGCAGGTGTTTGTCGGGACTTCTGATGTGCAGGAAACGAACCACAGCAGACTTTTCACGAGCGTACCAGCCCATCACGCGGCCCACTCGGTCCGGGGAGTGGGCTCAGGGTCGGGGGGCGGGAGCGCGTCTCCATGGGCTGGTGAAGTTATGTGACCATGAGTCCCAGTGACCAGAGCAGGCGTCCCTGGGCTGGAAGTAAACTGTGTGGCCTGCAGCCCCAAGAGTGCGGTGGAGTGAATCCTCAACCCCAGCTCCTCACGTGGGCCCGGTGTGGGGAAGAGCTTGCATGTGGGAGCAAACACATCACCGCGGAGGAGTGAACTGGGGGAGGACAGTCAGGACACAAGTGGAGACTGACCCCCAACATGCATCCCTCCTGCTGTGAAGACTCGCCTGGCCTCCTCTCCCTAGAGCTGCCCTCACCCCTTCCCTTACCAGGTCCCAGAGGGCCCCCCCCCCAAAAAAAAAAAATCCCCAGGACCCATGAGTGCGTCAGGCTGCTTGGCCGTGGGGAAGCAAGCTGAAGATGGACGCGAGGTTGCTCACCAGGGGACCTTAAACCACGGAGATAGTTTTACAAGGGGAGTGCATTCCAGGCAGCGGGACCAGAAGATGCAAAGTCCTCTATGCACCAGAGAGCGAGGTGAGCCAGGGGGAGGGGGGAGGGTGGCCGGGTAGAGCAGAAAAGGTCCTTAAAAGTGGAACAGGGAGCCCGAAGGGAAAACCAGGAAGATGGAGCTTAAAGACTAAGGACCGAGATTGCTGGCTTTCGAGGTGGAGGAAGGAGACCCTGAGCCAAGGAATGAGGCCTCGCGCAGCTGCAGAAGGCGGCAAGGAAACAGTCCTCCCCTGAGCCTCCCGCACCGCGGTGTCCGCCCAGGGGGACTGGGCTCAGACTTGGGGCCTCCAGCGCCGGACGGGAATGAACTCGTGCGGGTGAAGCCACGAAGCGTGCGGAAGGTTAATCGGTTCCGGCAGCAAGAAGAAACGAGCGCGCCATTTGTCATCGTGCTTCCCCTCACGCAACTTTCAGCGATACGCCCGTCCAGCGCCCCTCAGCAGTGACGATGACAGCAATCGCTGACGCTAACGCGTGGCAGAGCTTTTCCAAGAGTTCCACCACGTTTCTCACGGATGCAAGGCGCCATAAAAAGGTCACTTCCACGGCACACTGGGCTGGAGGGTAAACCAGGGACCTGGGAGCGGGGGAGGGAGTTAAGAGGCATCTTCACGGGGATAAAGACACACGTGCATTTTAAAGGGGGAGTGGGGGTTAGCCCGGAAGAGAGGTGGAATGTCCCAGGCAGGGGGAGGACGTCGGAGAAATGAGGCGCAGTGCGTGTGCCGGCAAGCACCCCGGTGCTCGCGGATCGTGTCTGCGTTAGTGTCTCCAGCCCCCAGGATATCTAGTCACGTGCCCTGGGATCTACCGTGTTTCCCCAAAAAATAAGACATCCCCCGAAAATAAGACCTACGTACAGGTGTCCTTCTGAGTGAAATATAAGGCACCCCCCAAAAAATAAGGCCCCCAGGCTCTGTCTCAGAATGAAAATTAATTTACCCTAAACTGGTCGCTAGGGCCGCCCCGACGGGCGTCTAGCAACCAGTGACGTTACGCGGAGTCCTGACGTCACTGCTGTGTGAAAGGAGAGAAATCAGCGTGGAAACTTGGGGAAACCTAAACTGCAAGAAGTTGTGACTTGGGTGAAGAATTCATGGGAGAAAATCACTGACGGTTGCATGGCAAATGCACTGCGAGCAGGCTACCTTGACAAGAAGTACTCATTTAAAGACGGTGCTATTGCTAACCATTGAGAGATTTGGTCCACTGATTCTGAAATGGAGTCACAAGAAATTCACCAGGAAATTCGGGAATTGGATTGTTATGCTGATGTTCCAGAAGATGATGACATGATTATCATTGAATAAGTGAGTAAATTCTTGATACTGTAGGATTCACAGTTTGTCTGGTTTGTGTTGACAACTACCGTACTACCGTACCGTATACAGGTAATACATTTCCTTTATTTTCATTTAACAATAAATGGGTACCTTATTCTTCTTCATGGAAAAATAAGACATCCCCTGAAAATAAGACCTAGCGCATCTTTGGGAGCAAAAATTAATATAAGACACTGTCTTATTTTCGGGGAAACAGGGTAGTCACGTGCCCTGGGATCTAGTCACATGCCCTGGGATCTAGTCACGTGCCCTGGGATCTAGTCACATGCCCAGGGATCTAGTCACATGCCCTCAGGCCTGCCTGCGGTCCCCACCTGCACGCCTCCGAACGGCCACAGGGAGCCTCGTTCTCTGCACGTCCCTCCTCCATCCTCCCTGTCGCCCAAAGTGACAGCAGCTGTCAGAGCCACAAGCCATCTTGGAGCCCTTCCCCCTGCCTCACCCTCATTTAACCCATCGCCAAATCCCATCAGTTCTGCCTCCGAGGTCTCACCGGCCACGCCTGCTCCCCGAACACCTGGCTCACTCTCTCACCGCGGCTCCCGGATTAGCGGAATGGCCTCCCAACTGGACTCCCTGCGCCTCCGCTTCGTCCCCTGTGATCAACAGTCTTTCAAGCAGGAACCTCTTAAAAATGCCCACCAAGTCCTAACCGATGTGGCCCAGTGGATAGAGCGTCGGCCTGCGGACTCACGGGTCCCGGGTTCGATTCCGGTCAGGGGCATGTACCTTGGTTGCGGGCACATCCCCAGTAGGAGGTGTGCAGGAGGCAGCTGGTTGATGTTTCTCTCTCATTGATGATTCTAACTCTCTATCCCTCTTCCTTCCTCTCTGTAAAAAATCAATAAAATATAGAAAGAAAGAAAGAAAGAAAGGAAGAAAGAAAGAAAGAAAGGAGGAAGGAAGGAAGGAAGGAAGAAAGAAAGAAAGAAAGAAAGAACGTGTGAGGCTGACAAAGAAAGAAAGAAAGAAAGAAAGAAAGAAAGAAAGAAAGAAAGAAAGAAAGAAAGAAAGAACCTGTGAGGCTGACACAGAAAGATGAGGCTGGAACGAGAAGGCCTTGAACCCAGGATCTCACCCATCTTTGCACAACCGGCACCTCCCACAGAGGAGCCACTCAGCAATGCACCCTGGGCGAAGGAAGCAGGACCATTCCAGAAGGATCTGAAAAACGCTGACCCTCCTGGGCAAGGCTCCCAAAGGGGTCCCTCTCCTCCTCGGGACTGCTCAGGGGGTAACGCGTCCAGGGCTTACAGCCAGGGCTCCGGAAGTGCTAGCTGCCACCGCCACTGGCGCTTCTGTGGGGAGGACTCGTGCATCCCACAGAAAAGGCTTCTTCTCGAGCCCGTGCCAGTTACAGTGGGTGGGAGAGAAGTGGGAGGCAGCGACACAGGCGGGGCAATGAGAGTGGGGTGCAGGGTCTGGGGCGAGTCAGCCACCCGGGAGCAGCCTGGAGGTGCTGATGGGCGGGAGGGTCCTCCCCAGGCGCCGGGCAGCCCCCCCCCCTCGTTTGGGTGCACAGTCATGTGGGGGCCTGAAAGGCTCCGGCTGATTTTGCAAACCTGGCTCCCTGTGGCTGCTGAGGATTCGGGGGGTGGAGAGAATTTCAGTTTCCTTCACCAAATGGCAAGCTTGTGAGAAAGCCCTTTTTCTCCAACAGCATCCCATCCTAAAATTGAAAACCCAGCCACTCGGAGGAAAATAGATGGGCTGCTTGCTTAGGTTGCAGGATGGGGGGGGGGGGGCCTGGGGAATGTCCCATGGTACACTGTGTGCTAAGACGCTGCCCTTTTTTTTTGGGGGGGGGGGGGGACCTGGGAGGTTCTACTTTTCATAAAGGGATGGAAGCAAGAAAAGTAATTCCCCTACAGTAATCAGCCACCCACCCATTTTTATATTTCAAATTCCATTTGGTGGCTGAATCTCCAAATCCACGGAGTGGCCGAACAGCATGGGTTAGGAGAATTTTTTAAAAAAAAAACAAACTCTTTATCTCAAAATATGCGGTTTGAGATAACAGCCTATATGTTAACATAGCGGTAACAGACAAGACAGAACAAGAGAAGACACTCGGCAAGAAAGGTGATCCTATAGAGAAGACAGTTGCAAATGATTCGTGCCTGGCGGCTCACACCCGGACCCGGTGAGAGGAGACGGGCCCGGTGACCTTGGGTAAGTCCCGGCCCCTCTCCCAGCCTCCCCTGTGCAGCAAGAAGGGGCTCGCACCGTTATTCTCCAAGACTCTCAGCTCTCTCTTAGGGGCTGAAATCTGATGCTTCCGGCGGGACCTGCAGCTTCCTACGTGGGCCCTCCAAGTGCAGATCAGAAAGGCCCTGGGGCAGACAGAGGCTGCCATGGAGAGAAAACCGGCCTCAGCGCTCGGGTACGCCTGACAATCCCAAACAATAATTACTCAGCGGCCCTGCCCTGCCCTGCCCGGCCCTGCCCGCCCGGCATCCCAGAACCAAGATGCCAAGGCAACCTGGCCCAGCAGCCTGTGGGGAAGGCGGGAGAAAGTTCTGCTCTTTCTCATCAGGGCGGGCACGGCAGAGGTCGCGTTGGCCATCATCTGGCCCTGCACCCCGCCACCCCCCACCCCCACCCCCAGTGGAAAAATAAATTCGGAAAGGAAACCGCTTCGGGAATGCCCCAGATCTCTCTCGGGAAGGCTGGAACCGCACAACGCCAGGACTTTTTTTTCTTCTTCTTTTTTCTTTTAAACTTCCAGCCGCTCTGAGGACATGCAGCAGGTCCCCCACCGGTGCACGCGTTCAGCCCCACGCCACTGCCCAGGCTCCCCGAGCGGGGCCCTTCCCGCCCCTCGGGTTTCTTCTGCAAGTGGCCGGAGGTCCCGGCCTGGCCGGGGTCCGGGACCCCAGGGCCCGGGAGGCCGGGCCAGCCCCTCCAGGAACGCGGGGAACTTTCCCCCGGCGAGCCAGGGAGACAATGCCCGGCCCGCGCGCGCTCCGCGCCGGAGGCCCCCATCGGCGGGGCCCCGCCACCCACGGGGCGCGCGGCCTCAGCCCTTCGCAGAGGGGGTGCGGGGAGCCATCCCCGGGTCCCCCCCAAACCCCCACCCCCCCCTCCATTTCCCCCCCCCCACCTCGGCGGCTCCGCGGGGCCCCGCAGCGCCTGGGTCCGGAGCCCTCCCCGCGGGCAGGGGCGCGCAGCCCAGGGCCCGCCCGCCCGGCGCCCCGTCCCGGCTCTCCTGCACCGCGGGGCCCGGGCGGGGGGCTCCGGCGGCCCGGGGCGACCCCCCCCCCCCCCCGCCGCGCCCGTCCCGGCGCCTGCGACTCACCGGGACCCGGCGGGCCGCTGGGCATTATTCCATCGCGGGCTCGGCGCTGGCTCCCCGGCTGCGGCGCACACGCCCGCGCCCCGGCGCCCTCGGCCGAGCGATCGCGGCTCTCGGAGCGGATGGCGGGGCGCCGCGGGGCGGGCGGGGGGCGGGCGGCGGGCGGGGCGGGGCGGGGCGGGGCGGGCCGGGCTGCCCGGGCGCGGAGGGCCCGCCCGCGGCGGAGGGGAGCGGGGCCGGGGCCGGGGGGCGGGCGGCGGGCGCGGGGAGGGGCGGGCGACCGTGCGCCGCGGGGCGGAGGCCGCAGCGGCGCGCGCGGCTCGGACGCTCCCGCTCGGCGGCGGCGGCGGCGGCGGAGGGCGCGGGTTTCAGGAAACCCAAAGGCTCCGGCAGGAAATCGGGATCCTGACTAAGCATTCCCGCGCCGCGCCGGGGCTCCCGCCGCGCTTAACCCTTGGCCCGCCGGCGCGCAGGCGGGGAGGGGGCGGGGATTTGGGGGGGCGGGGGTTTGCGGGGGGAGGGGGGGGAGAGACACGCGGGGTCGCTGACACCTGGCGGGGGGCGGGCAGGGGGCGATCTGGACCGGGGACCCCCTAGATCCCAGCCCACCACCCTGCCCCTCCGCCCCACTCCCCCCCCCCCCCGCTCCAGCCTGCCTCCTTCTTGCCCAGGGGTGGGAGCCGTGGGATCTGTCCCCATCAGACCTTGGCCTTGGGAGGTAGATGCCTTTCTAAGGCCCCCCCGGATTGCAGGAAAGGGCCTTGGCCGGCCTCTCTCTCTCTCTCTCTCTCTCTCTCTCTCTCTCTCTCTCTCTCTCTCTCTCTCTCTCTCTCTCTCTCTCTCTCTCTCTCTCTCTCTCTCTCTCTCTCTCTCTCTCTCTCATCCTGCAGAGGACGAACTTGCAATCTCCAAGCTCTTACCCACCGTATTATCAAGAAATGACTTTACTGCGGACTGAAAGGTCCCGGGTTCGATTCCGGTCAAGGGCATGTACCTTGGTGGCGGGCACATCCCCGGTAGGGGGTGTGCAGGAGGCAGCTGGTCGATGGTTCTCTCTCACCAACATTTCTAGCTCTCTATCTCTCTCCCTTCCTCTCTGTAAAAAAATCAATAAAATATTTATTTAAAAAAAAAGAAAAAAAAAGAAATGACTTTGCCCGGCTGCCCCCTTTCCCTTCTTCCACTTCGCTAGTTCCCTCACGTTTGCCCAGTGACCGGGCCGCAGCCAGGGGACGGGCCTTGGACTCTGACCCGGGCTGGAGTCGGGCTTTGCCTCCTCTCCGGCTGCGTTACCTTAGGTGAGTCACTGACCCCCTCAGAACCTCCTGCCCTCAGACGCGGGGTGCGTAGGGAATACCGCTCTCACGGGTTCGATGTGGGAACCCAGGGTTTAGACAGGGCCTGGCCCGCTGCAGGTGCTGGAAGACAGGATAGCACGGCTGTCCGCATCCCCTCGGGCCTCAGGGACAGGAGGGTGTGCTCGGCGGGCTGTCCACGGTGCCGCCCATGCCTCCTGGCAAAGCCTTGGGGCTTCTTTTCCCTCCTGATCGCCGCCTGGTTATGTTTCTTTGCAGCGTTTCAGCAAAGGTTGGTGGCTGTGCAGACTGCCTTCTGGTGAAATCTGAAACTCGGCAAACCTCACAGAAGCGGGGGTTTTGCTCTTCATGAGTCAGGACACTGGGGGTGGGGTCGGGAGTGGGAGATGAAGAAGTCTGGGGGGCTCCCCAGAGGTGGAGAGAACCCCAGGAACTCCGTGCAGCCAGCCCTGGACGGGGTGGCCCGTGGGAGTGACTCACCGCAGTTCCCCTCGGAAATGCCACCCGCAGGGGGAGGGGGGCTTTCCACGTGGAGGACGCGGCTTGGTGGTTTTGCTGCAAGTGTTTCAAATCCCTTTGAAACCAAATCAGACTTTGAAGAGGGAACAGCGCGCCCCCGAGTGAAAACCCATGAGTGAAAACCGAAGCTCGCGATGAACCTGCCGGGAAGTGAGAGTGGGCTGGGCCCCCGCCCAGGCGCCAGCTCCAGGCCCGGGTCGGACTCGCTCCTGCAACCCTCTCCGCGGTCAGAGGCGCTGGGAGCTCCGGGTGGGCGCGGGCAGTGCAGGGTCCTGCCCCAGGGCCTTGGCAGCTGCAGGGCGCTTTGCCTGGAAGAATCTTCCCTCCGCTGTTCCTGGCACGCAACAGCCAGCTCCGCCGAAACCGGTGTGGCTCAGTGGATAGAGCGTCGGCCTGCGGACCAAAGGGTCCCAAGTTCGATTCCGGTCAAGGGCACGTACCTTGGTTGTGGGCACATCCCCAGTGGGGGGTGTGCAGGAGGCAGCTGATCGATGTTTCTCTCTCATCGATGTTTCTAACTCTCTGTCCCTCTCCCTTCCTCTCTGTAAAAAATCAATAAAATATATTAAAAAAGAAAAAAAAAAGCTAGCTCCTTCGGAGGCTTCCTTGGCCATTGGATCGCCTTGTCTTTGGCACCTACACTCCCGCCCACACCTCTCCCCACGTCACATCACGTCACGTCACGTCACATGCCCTGTTTCACTGCTCCATGCCCTTGTCACTATTCCCTCTGGCTGCCTGTTTGTTTGTTTGTTTGTTTTTGTTTTAAGAGAGAAGGGATAGTGCTTTAAAAAATATATGTTATTGATTTTTTACAGAGAGGAAAGGGAAGGGACAGAGAGCTAGAAACATCGATGAGAGAGAAACATCAATTCAGCTGCCTCCTGCACACCCCCCACCGGGGATGTGCCCGCAACCAAGGTACACGCCCTTGACCGGAATCTCAACCCGGGACCCTTGGGTCTGTAGGCCAACGCTCTATCCACTGAACCACACCAGTCAGGGCATGGCCGTCTGTTTGTCGTCTGTCTCCGCTGCAGGGGCAAGCTGCATGAGGGCAGGACTGCTGCTTGCTGCCATCCTTCAGGGCCAAGGACAGTGCTGGCCCATAGGAGACCCTCAGGAGAGACATGTCCAGCCCGGCCGGCGTGGCTCTGTGGCTGAGCGTCGACCTAGGACGCAGGAGGTCACGGTTCGATTCCTGGTCAGGGCACAGGCCCGGGTTGCGGGCTCGATCGCCAGTGCGGGGCGTGCAGGAGGCAGCTGATTAATGATTCTCTCTCATCATGGATGTTTCTATCTCTCTCCTTCTCTGAAATCAATAAAAATATATTTAAAACCCACACACACAAACCAGGAAGACGTGTGCAGCGAGTAAGGGGGCACAGGCGGTGAGAGCTGCACGTTGGCTCTGCCCTGAGCTCCGGCAGCTTCTGCTTTGCCGAGAGGCTGTCGGAGGGGGAAGCCCGGCGTGATGGCAGAAGCGCCCGCCGGCTTTACTGGAGGCTCTGGGAAGGGAGAACGGTAAATAATTAAGACTGGCAGCGACCTAAGTGCAGCCTCGTTGGCACAGCCCCGTCCCGGCTCCTCCCGGGTGCTCCCCGGCCCTTCTGTCCGTTCGTTTGAAGAATGCATTTAGCGCGTCACGTGCTTGCCCGGGGAGTGCTCCCCTGCCTGCCTCAGAGGGCCGCCTCTGGGCGGAGAGGAAGGAGAGGAGCCGGGCTCACTGACCACCTACTCTGAGCGCGGCCCTGGGCGAGGTGGATTTGAACTCATGGAAAGGCTACTCCGTTAAGTGCCTGGGATGGGCTCAAAACCCTTCTGGGCCCTGGACCAGCAAAGATGATCTTCGTGCTCTCTAAGAAGGCTCTGTTCAGAAAACAGACAGGTGCCCTGGCCGGTTTGGCTCCGTGGACAGAGCGCCGGCCTGTGGGCCAGAGGGTCCCGGGTTCAATCCCAGTCAAGGCCTTGTACCTTGGTTGCAGGCTCGGAGCTCGTGCAGGAGGCAACCAATCAGTGTGTTTCTCTCGTCGGTGTTCCTCTCCGTCTTTCCCTCTCTAAAAGAAAGCAGAGGGCTGAAACCGGTTTGGCTCGGTGGATAGAGCGTCGGCCTGCGGACTGGAAGGTCCCGGGTTCGATTCTGGTCAAGGGCATGTACCTTGGTTGCGGGCACATCCCAGTAGGGGGTGTGCAGGAGGCAGCTGATCCTAATCAACGTTTCTCTCTCATCGATGTTTCTGTCTATCCCTCTCCCTTCCTCTCTGTAAAAAAGCAATAAAAATATATTTTAAAAAATTAAAAATTACAATTTAAATAAATATATAAAAGAAAGCAGAGAGGTGGTGATGATGAAAGAGGTGTGTGCAGGCTCGGGGGCTGTGTGGGGCGTGGGGGATGGCTTCTGTATGGGGGGAGGGGCGGTGTCTCAGCCAGTCCGGGCTGCTGTAACAGTACCGGACATGGAACGACTTCTAACCAGCACATGTTTCTCTCTCCCGGTCCTGGAGGCTGGGAGGCCGGGCATGGGTGTGGACAGGTTCGGTTCCTGGGGAGGACCTGCTTCCTCGTCCCCAGCCGGCCTCCTCTGGCCGTGTCCTCACGCGGTGCAGGGGGCAAGGGCAAGGTCACTCCCTGGGGTCTGTCTGATCGAGGCACTAACCCCGTTCATGAGGGCCCACCTCCTGACCTCACCGCCTTCCAAGGCCTCAGCTACGCCATCACCTTGAGGGCGAGGATCTCAACATGTGAATTGGGGGGAGGGGCACCAGCAGGAGATCCGAAACCGCTTCCCAACAAGTGGGAGCCCTGGAACTCGGCCTCCGGGAAGAGAGAGGTGAGCTTGACCTAGCCCGGTGGGGACGCACAGGCCCGCCAGCCAGAGCGGAAGCCACAGGTATGCCCAGCGCAGGGTCCCCCGCGCCCACCTCAGAGCTCACCTGCGGCTGCAAGTGGTGCCATCTGACCCAGGAACTGTCCCCCAAAGCATGCCCTCCTCCTCCTCGCTGCCCTCTGATAGATCCTCCCTTCCAGCAGCCACGGGGGAGCCCCCAGCCAACCCAAGGGTAAATGTCCCAGCCTCCCATCCACCCCTAAGGGGGCGCGGTCCTACAGCGCCTTCAACACGTGAACCCCGGCAGTAACTCCCCAGCTCACGCTTTCCGCTTTCTCTCTCCTCCCTGCCTCGCCTTCTCACTCCCTTATTTGTTCTTCCTGGGATCAGTCACCTCCCAAATCACCCACCTGCCCCCAATTCCTCGCCTCAAGGTTTGTTTCTGGGAAACCCAATCCAGGGCAGAATCCATTCATTCATTCATTCACTCACTCGCAGACATTGAACAGGCACCCCCCGTGGGCCTGAGCAAAGACTGAGTATGGACATACACTACATTAGGGTAAGTCTACGAGGTTCAGCAGTGCATGTTCAGACACAGAAAGCCACAAGACCAAAAAGCTTGGCTTCATTTCACAGTTGAAGAAACTGAGGCACAGGAGTGCTGAGGAACTAGCCCAAGACCAGACAGCACGTAGAGGAGCTTTGGAGTTCAGCCCCGCAACCACCACCCTCTGCCCAGCGCTAGGGGTGCGGGCTGCGGGTGAGCTCACCCCCGGGCAGGTGCAGAGTGAGAAGGCACTGGCATCGGGGCTGAACCCTGAGGGACAGACACTGTAGGTGGCGGGGGAAGAGGTGCCCTGAAGGGAGGGCTCCCCTGCCCCCAGGAAAGTCAACCAAATGGGGAATCAGAAAGCAAGCGCCATTTTGCCCGGCAGTCAGAAGGCTGGTGCTAACTTTTGCCAGAGCCGTCTCAGGAGAGTGTGTGTGTGTGGGGGGGGGGGGGGGGGGGGAGGATTGGAAGCCAGATTGCAGTGGGTTGAGCACCGAGTGGGAGACAGCAAGTGTAGACGACTCTGCAGAAAGGGGCTCTCTAGCTGGAGGGAGGGGGGGCGGAGGAGGCTTTGGGGAGGGTGGGCGAGTGAGCATCTGTGGTTGACAGGAAGGTCCCAGAGCAGGGGAGGCTGGGGAGGAAGGGCGGGGCCCTGATGGAACCGGTCCTGAGGGTGCCAGGGGGTGGGACCTAGGGTGGGGAGGCGGGGACAGGCGCCGGACCGGAAGAGGGCCCCGAGGGAAAAGGTACAGAACTCTCAAGTTCCATCCTGAGGGTACCACCCTGGATGTATAACCTAGGAGTCAGGCGGGCTCGAAATGGATTCATTCAAATGCAGATGAACACAAAGTGACTTCAGCCTCATCCCTGGGAAAGAAATAGCAAAAGGAGCTATTTTAGCCCAAAGTAGGTTAGGGAAGGAGGAAGGAGAGGAGGAGCAGGGGAGACACAGGAGCCGGAACAGGCGCAGCTTGGTGACTGATGGTTGGAGAGGGGTAAGTGGGTGGGTGGGGGGGGGGTGGTGAGAACATGCAAGGTGGGGACCAGGGTGCTCACCTGTGAGGAGGAGGAGGGAGAGGGGGAGAGGGGGTGTTTCTAACTGTGACAAAGAGCAGGGGAGGGGAGGGGAGGGCTTTGAGGAAGGAGATAATGAGCTGTTTGTGCTTTGTGCTGGGAAGGCAGTGTGGGTGGCCGGCTCTGCTGGCCTGGGGAGGAGGGGGTGGGGGGGCTGAGGGCGGCGGGAAGGGGGAGGCAGGCACCTGCGCCGTGGGAGGGTTGGGGAGTAAGCGCCTGGAAGCCAAAACCCTCTTCCTAGCTCCTCAATCTTGTTTCTAACTCAGGGTTTCTCCGCCTTGGCCCTGTCAACACAGCAGACCCGAGAGTTCTTTGTTGGGGGGTAGGGGGGGCTCTCTGCGCTTTGTGGGACACTGAGCAGCCTCTCTGGCCTCTACCCACTGGGTGCCCCTAGCAGCCCCCCAAGTTGTGACAACCAAAGTGTCTCCAGACGTTGATACATGGCCCCCGGGGGACAAAATTGGACCCAGTTGAGAACCACTGCCCTGTCTGTTAGGTCGAGGCGGGGGGAAGCCCAGAGCCGATACAAGCATCTGCAAGGTGGGTGGTGACAAAGAGAGCTGGTTAGCTGGCGCCTTCCCAGGGCCTTCCTAGACCCATGGCCCGAGGCAGGAATTCCACACCTCTCATGCCCTCCACCCTCCCCTCCCTAAACAGCTGTATAAAAGAAGTACCTAGGCCACTTTATGGCCCGAACTTCCCCGGTCCACCTTGGGACCAGCGAGCTTCTCCCAGGAGCCCAGATTAAAGCATCCCCCTTTTTTAATAGCCTGGACTCCGTGTCTTGCTTCTGCATCGCAAACCTCTCCGCTGGGACCTTACACTGTCATCTTTTCACGTCATCTTGTTGAAAAGGTGCACATCTGGGTCACCTTTTTAAAATCCCTGTTGTGGAGTGAGGCGACCTGGGTTTAAATCCTGGTCCCTCTGCCGGCGCTAAGGTTGCTTTGTTTTTGCTTTTTCCTCTGGGAAACGAGAGAGA
The DNA here is from genome assembly GCA_963924515.1 of Vespertilio murinus. Lineage (NCBI taxonomy): Eukaryota > Metazoa > Chordata > Mammalia > Chiroptera > Vespertilionidae > Vespertilio > Vespertilio murinus. The sequence continues at coordinate 3,826,831 of OZ004717.1, read as the reverse complement.
GGATGAAGAGCAGTCGCCCACGTAACGTGCCTGCTCCGTGGGGAGCACTCCCAGGCCGCCTCCGATCTTCCTTCCCGTCACCACTAACGTCCGTAGTGCTGTGCAGGCCCAGCTGAGACACAGAGCCAGCGCTGGGAGCGTGGGCCTGGAGACGCGGACGCCACAGATGGGTCTCAGACGGGAGGGCACGGGGAGGCTGCGGACATCTCCGGCCAGGCCTGGAGAGAGAGCAGACGCAAAGGAGCGAGCGAGTTTAAGCATGAGCCCCAGGCAACACCTCCGTTCACGGAGCAGCTGGAGGAAGAGGAGCCTGTAATTGAGACGTGGGTGGTCAGCAATGCAGACAAGGAACCGGCTGTGCATTTCTCTTCTGCTGACCTCTGGCGGGGTGGGGGGTACATACGTCTGCTGACCGAGAGACTGTGGAATGAGGAAGATGTTTATGCCATCACGGAGTGCTCACCTGGAGTCAGGTGCTGCATAGACACCAATGCTTACGAACCTCTATGTTCACTGCAGCATTATTTGCAGAGGCCAAGGTACGGAAGCAGCCCAAGTGCCCGTGAATAGAAGAGTAGATAAAAATGTTGTAATACACCTGTACAATGGAGTATCGGTTGGCCATAAAAAAGAGTGAAATCTTACCATTTGTGACAGCCTGGGTGGGCCTAGAGCAGGGGTGGGCAAACTATGGCCCACGGGCAGGATCCAGCCCGTTCGGCTGTTCTATCCGGCCCGCGGAGCCGAAAGAGCGGAGGGTTCTCTTGCTCTCCCCTCCGCTCCTTCACCAGCAGCCCAAGATGAGAGTGGCAGCATGGTCAGGTTGCTTTTGTTCTGGCCCTCCGGTCCAGTTGAAGAACCCACGGTGGCCCTCGAGTCGAAAAGTTTGCCCACCCCTGGCCTAGAGGGTATTGCGCTAAGTGAAATAAGTCGGTTGGAGAAAGACAACTGCCGAAGGATCTCACTTACCTGTGGACCCTAAAGAGAAAAATGAAGGGACAAACACACTAGAAACAAACTCGTGGGAACAGAGGTCAGACGGATGGTGGACCGAGGGGAGGTGGCTCGGGGAGGAAGGGTGGACAAGGTGAAGGGATTGAGAAGTACAAATCGGTAGTTTCAAAACAGCCATGGGGGATACAAAGTATAGCATCGGATTACAGCCAATCACACTGCGATAGCTATGTACTTAAGATATCCAGGTGGACCACTTGGAAAGAGGATGATCGTCTAAGCACCTGAAACTAATACAAAATAATAGGGAACGTAAACCCTAATTGAAAAATAAAATTTAAAAAATATTCATTGAGTACTCACAATAAAGCTATGACTTAGGGGCTACTTACTACCCCCAGAGCACACTGATGCATGGAGAAGGACAGTGATGAAGCAGGGTGAGCCCGCCAGAGGTGGGGTAGAAGGGGAAAGGGCCTCCCGTGCAGAGCTAAAGCAGAGCCCCGACCCCCTTGTGCGCCACCAGGGAACAGAGGTGCGAAGGGCTGGAAGGCAAGACACACAGGCCCCCCCGAGGGATGGAGACTGATCAGCCGTGCCGGCTCCCGCCACATTGGCGCACGAGACAAAAGGAAACTCGGTCATGCTAAATCTTTTTATCTTAAATCTATCTTTATCTTAAAATTTGATATTTTGGTCATCTTGCGATTTTTACGTTGATTTTTCTTTTTTAAAAATAATACATTAAGCCTGGCCTGTGTTGCTCAGGGGTTGAGCAGATCACCCTATGAACCAGGAGGTCACGGTTCCATTCCTGTTCAGGGCACATGCCCCGGTTGTTGGCTCAGCTCCCAGTAGGGGGCATACAGGAGGCAGCTGATTAATGCTTCTCTCTCATCATTGATGTTTCTATCTCTCCCTCTCCCTTCCTCTCTGAAATTATATATATATATATATATATATATATATATATATATATACACACACACACACACACACACACACACACACACACACACATTTAAAGTAGTGCATTAAAATATTTTATCTTGATTACTGACTTTGTGGGTGACCCCTAAGATGGACTTAACAAAATACCAAACTCTCCCAGCCTCCTTGCCCTCACTGCTTACAGTTTAGGGTCCAGCCTGCATCGCTCCCCACCCCCCAGCTGGGAGAGGGCCAGAACCCCCACGTCAGCCCCACAGAACAAGAGCCCATGGGGAAGAGGCAATTCCCAGGAAACCAGATACTTTGAAGAAGAGGAAGTGGCTACTGACACTAACACCAAGCCAATGTCCTCTACAAGAGGTTCCTCTTTGGGTCACCGGGGGACCCTTGGTGCAGAGGAGAAAGCTTGGTGGGAGGGGCACGAGGAGGGAAGGGAAGATGAGGTCAGCACACAGGGACACGCATGCACTGCCGTCGGTTGCCTGGGTTTAAATTCTCACTCACCTACTCCCAGTGTGACTTTGCCTAGGAACTTAAAGTGTTAAGCCTCAGGTTCCTGGCCATAAGATGGGGATAATGGAAGTACCCATATCATAAAGTTGTTAGGGGGATTAAAGGAATTAAGCCACGGAAAAGTGCTTAAGTGTAATAACTGTTCTGTGTTCTTTCTTTTCTTTTAATTGCGGTATCAGCACTTTTATTATTTTTCAAGCTACAGAATAATGAAGGAGAGAGAGAGAGAGAGAGAGAGAGAGAGAGAGAGAGAGAGAGAGAGAGTTGGGAGAGCAAGAGAAGAAGTCAGTGCAGAGGGCCACACAGAAGCATGAGGTCATCCATGACGCTTCCCCCACCCGCAGCTGTGAATACCTGTGAAACATTCTCACCTTGAACTTGCCAATTCACACAAAAGTCAATGAACTGGGGAAGGGTCACGTGGGTGGCCAGCTGGGAAGGGACAGGATCCAGATTTCCCAATGGCCAGGGAGGTGTTTCTCCAGGAAAACCCGGCCAGCATGCTCTACCTAGTCACTGTCAATCCCCGAGTCACCGGGGCTAGCCCAGGCCTCAGGAATGTGAGCTGTGATGAGGTCTCTCCCATCGCAGTGTTCCCGAGATCTCCCCTTCCCCCTTTGCCAGAGCTGGACCGGGTCCTGCAAGGTGCACGACCAGTTGCGTTTCCTCTGGAGATGCTGGCCTCGGGGAGAGTGCTTTCTGTCGTTAGGTTATTAATTTTAAAAGCTGCATTTGTAGGGATCGCGGCGCATTGTGATAAAAGGCCAGGCAAGTGAGTCATTGCAGCACCCTCTCAAGGAAGGCAGATCCTCTTCCCTTTGGTGTCAAACGAATAAGGGCTTTAACCCCTTCTCCACCTGCGAGTCCCGGCAGCCCCAGACAAGACTTCCCGGGCCTTTTGGGGTGGGGTCTACCCCTCTATGTTGCCAAGGCATTGGGGGTGGGTGCTGGGCACTGTGCCGCTCCCCGGGGGACCCTGCGGGCAGGGACTCTCTTATTCACCTGCACACACCCAGCACCGGTGCGCACCCCGCCCAGGCCTCTCGGATGAGTGTCTGCACGCTCTGAACCGCCCCTCACCAGCGGCGTGAGAGCACCGCCTCCCTGCCTGCCCGCCCGCCCGAGGGAGCAAAGCTGGCGAGGAGCAGTGGGACCCAGGGGAAGGGGCGGTGAGAACCAGAGGAGGAGCGGACTCTATTCGTGTGGTCCTGAGATAGTCACCATAAAACAAGCAGACTGCCAAATGAGGAGCGGATTCTATTCATGTGAACCTGAGATAGTCACCATAAAACAAGCAGATTGTCAAATGACAGCGGGGAGGGGAAGGAGACCTGGGGGGACATAAGAGAACAACCGAAGGACTGGTATGCATGCATATAAGTACAACCAACGAACACAGAACTCTGGGGAGGGAGGGCATGAATGGGAGGTGGGGGGGGGGAATGGTAAGCTATGTACACGTATAATACCTTAATAAAAAATAAAAAACAGTTGGAGCCGAAACCGGTTTGGCTCAGTGGTAGAGCATCGGTCTGCGGACTGAAACGTTCCGGGTTCGATTCCGGTCAAGGGCATGTACCTTGGTTGCAGGCACATCCCCAGTAGGGGGTGTGCAAGAGGCAGCTGGCCGATGTTTCTCTCTCATCGATGTTTCTAGCTCTCTATCTCTCTCCCTTCCTCTCTGTAAAATATCAATAAAAAATATTTTTTTTTAAAAAAAACAACAGTTGGAGAGGAGGCTTTCAGAGCAGCCTTCTCAAGCCCCGACCGCCGTGGTCGGCAAACTGCGGCTCACAAGCCACATGCAGCTTTTTGGCCCGGGAGTGTGGCTCTTCCACAACATGCCACGGCCTGGGCGCGTCTATATTGAAGACGCGGTGTAGAAGAAGTTTCAGTTTTAAAAACATGCGGCTCTCCAAAGGGATTTCATTCATTGTGCTGTTGATATTGGGCTCTGCGACCACTGCCCTCCCGCGTCCAGGGTGGAAGCAGCTATGCTGGGGGTGTTGACAACGGGAGGGAGGAGGGTCGTAACCGGTACGAGCTGCGGTGTGCTGGGCGCTGACCCGACGCCTGACACTGTGCTAAGGATTCTCAGGCCCTTCCCAGCGATTCTCTCAGTTAATCTCAAAATAAATTCAGGAGGTAAGACTGTTAATGTGCACACGTTGCAGATGAGGACACGGCGGCTCAGAGAAGCTGCACACCGATGATCTCGGAAGCAATGCACTGTCGGCCCCCTGCTCTCCTGCTGCAAACCGAGCTCTGAGCATCACAATATGGCACGGAGCCATAACCGGTGTGGTTCAGTGGATAGAGCGTCGGCCTGCGGACTGAAGGGTCCCAGGTTCGATTCCGGTCAAGGGCACGTACCTTGGTTGCGGGCACATCCCCAGTAGGGGGTGTGCAGGAGGCAGCTGATCGATGTTTCTCTCTCATCGATGTTTCTGACTCTCTGTCCCTCTCCCTTCCTCTTTGTAAAAAAAAAATCAATAAAAAAAATATATATTTTAAAAAATAGAGCACGGAATTGGCAGACTCCAGCTCTAAGGAGCTTATGGGGTAGCCGAGCCACAGATTTATACTGTAAAGCAACAGGCCTCTCTCCTTGTCGCCTACTGTTTCAGAAATAGAAAATCCTCCCCCAAGTGGTTTTGTAAATGGTCCCAAACTGAACTCAGCTGCCGCTGTTAACCAACCAGCCAGGAGGTTACTTGCTAGGTTGCAGCCACAGAGGCGTTTACATATCCGTGTGTTAACCCCACAGACTTTCAACCTGTAGACTGCTTATCTAGCTGAGAGTAGCCGCTAGGAAACTGCCTGGGGCTATTTCGGGGAGATGAGAAGTGAAAGGGTTCCCCCCAATCCAGTTGTTGCCACCCCAGAATAGAGGGCCGACAACTGAGAACCAACATGGGTCCACAATGTGAAAGTCATACAGCATACTCTCGTCCAGCCGCTGGCCTGGGTTTTTCACTCCCAAGGTGGGGAGAGAAGAGGACAGCTGTGAGAGTTATTGTTTTAAAGAAGAACCCCAAAGCGTCCGGGGCTATAGGGTCGTCCTTCAGTCAACACATCTTTGGGGAGCACCTACTATGTGCTGGGAACCGGACTGGTGTTGGAATGTCATGGTGAACATGGTGAGCTCTTTGGGGAGCACCTACTATGTGCTAGGAACCGGACTGGTGTTGGAATGTCATGGTGAACAAAACAGACACTCTTCTGGCTCGTGAAGCTTATGATGTAGTCGAGGAGACGGACCATAATTAAATAACAGACCCAGATAAATGCAGATTCACAACTACTGCCATGCTACCAGAGAGGCAAAAGGTGCAACGCCAGCCGAAAGTGGAAGGATTTGCCCAAATCAAGATAAGGGGAAATGTTCCTGAGAGAGGTACTTAAGCAAAAAAAAAAAAAAAAAAAAAAAAAGAGGGAAACGTGTTTTAACCAGCGTGGCGGGGGTGGGGGGGAGGAGAAGGGGGGAAAACATGCACTGAAGCCCTGGGTTAGTGGTCGGCAAACTGCGGCTCCCGAGCCACACGCAGCTCTTTGGCCCCTTGAGTATGGCTCTTCCACAAAATACCACAGCCTGGGTGAGTCTATTTTAAAGAAGTGGCCTTAGAAGAAGTTTAAGTTTAAAAAAATGTGGCTCTCCAAAGCAATTTCAATGGTTGTCCTGTTGCTATTTGGCTCTGTTGACGAATGAGTTTGCCGACCACTGCCCTAGGGTCAAAGGGAGTGTATCCGTTACCTTTTGCTGCCCCACAAACCACCCCACAACTTAGTGGCTTAAACAACAAACCCTCTGACCCTGAATTCTAAGGACTGGCAGCTTGGCTGGAATCAGCGGGGCAGGTTTCCTGTGATCTTCTACATCCGCGGTCACCTCCCGGGTCAGCCGAAACTGCTTATCTCAGTTCTGCGGTCGCTCCCCCTCTAGCAGGTTTGTTGACGTAGCAGCCAGCCAGCGGCGGCGGAGGTCTCAGAAGAGTGAGAGAGGAAGCTGCGAAGGCCTGTTACAGCCTCGGCTCTGAACTCACACAGCCCCACTTGGGCCACATTCTCTTGGTCAGAGCACCTTTCAGTAGCACCCACCGCATACCGATGTTTTATCAGTGAAGGGGTTTTCAGTGGAATCCTGTCCAGGTAACAGATAGCAGGTGGGGACCCAGTGTGACCTGGATAAACACAAGGATGAACACAGCACACTGGCCTGTCTCCAGCATCGCCCGTCCACGAGATACTGGCCTGATGGTCTGGAACTACTGCCCCCACCTGAGGTTCTTTTTGACTCCTAATCTGTGCCCCCTCCCAGGTGAGGTCGGGCTTATCTAAAATGAAATCTGGAGCCGAAACCAGTGTGGCTAAGTGGATAGAGCGTCGGCCTGCGGACTGAAAGGTCCCGGGTTCGATTCCGGTCAAGGGCATGTACCTTGATTGCGGGCACATCCCCGGTGGGGCGTGTGCAGGAGGCAACTGGTCAATGTTTCTCTCTCATCGATGTTTCTAACTCTATCCTTCTCCCTTCCTCTCTGTAAAAATCAATAAAATATATTTAAAATAAAATAAAATGAAATGAAAGCCGGAGATGCTAACCTTTGATGTTTGCCCAGTGCTTGCCACGCCTACCATCAAAATCACCAGGTGGCACTGCTTACACCGCAGACTCCTGGCCTCCCCTCTGGAGGCACTGGACCAGTGTTTCTGGGCTTGGAAACGGGGTTCAGTGTTTTATTTTTTTTTAATACATTTTATTGATTATACACAGAGAGGAATTGAGAGGGATAGAGAGTTGGAAACATCGATGAGAGAGAAACATTGACCAGCTGCCTTTGCACCCCCCCCCCCCCACTGGGGATGTGCCCGCAGCCAAGGCACATGCCCTTGACCGGAATCGAACCCGGGACCTTTCAGTCCGCAGGCCAACGCTCTATCCACTGAGCCACACCAGTTTCGGCGGGTTCAGTGTTTTTAAAAAGCTGTCCCACGGCGTTAGATGCGACTGATCCAGCATTTGGGAGCCACTTGCAGCAAGGTAGTTCAGATGCAAGTTTTTTTTTTTGTTTGTTTGTTTTTTTAAGGTTTCGAGCAGTATTATCTCACCAGCTCAGACGATGCCTCTTTAAGAAATAGTCCCACCAGAAACTTGCCCTCTGGACCACCCGCAGCACGGGGTCTCCTCCCTTCATTGGGTACCCACTCTATCCCGTACAGACTTTTTACCATTTTATGACCCCGAAGCTGTTATTGAACTCTGTTACATACCTGCCACGCTCTCTCCCCCCTCTCCCCGGCCCATTCCTCACCCCCAGGGACTGACTGTGAGGTCCTCGGAGTTCAAAGTCATCATACTAACTTCAGGGCCTGCCAGAGGGCCTGGCGCAATATGGACCCAATGATGGGCCCGTTGATCCGATCCAATTGGTCCAATAGTCCATTGGTAGATGAACGGATGAACAAAATGTGGGGTATACATATACTGTTCAGGCGCTACATGGAAGAAGGAACTTCTGGCACAGGCTAACAAGGTGGATGCACCTTGAGGACACTATGCTGAGGGAAGTAAGCCACTCACACAAAGACCAATGCTGTGTGATGCCACTACTATGTGTATCTTAGAAGTCAGATTCAAAGAGACAGGGAGCAGCATGGGGTGGCCAGGGGCCGGGGGTGAGGGGGATGGGAGTTATTGTCTAGCGGGGACAGAGCTTCAGTGGTGCCAGATAAAAAGAGTGCTGGGGGTGGATGGTGGTGGTGGTGGTTGCACAACAATGTGAATGTACTTGATGTCACAGAAAGCACACTTAAAAGTGGTATAGCTGACCGGTGTGGCTCAGTGGTTGAGCATCGACCTATGAACCAGGAGGTCACAGTTCAATTCCCAGTGCGGAATATGCCCAGCTTGTGGGCTCGATCCCCAGTTGGGGGCTTGCAGAAGGCAGCCAATCAATGATTCTCTCTCATTGATGTTTCTCTCTTTCTCTCTCTCTCTCTCCCTCTTCTTTCCTTCCCCTCTCTCTCTTGCTCTCTCTTCCTTTCTGAAGTCAATAAAAAATATATTTTAAAAAAGCGGTACAGTTTAAGATGGTAAATGTTTTGTCGTGCATATTTTACCACGCTATGAATTTTAAGAAGACTTGAACCACCGAAAGCATGGACGGTCACCAGGCATTTGCGAATAAATGCGGATTATTTCCTGAGACAATGAGGCTGCCAGGGAGCGGCTCCTGGCCTCTGTTATAACCGGATTCTTTCAGATAATGGCCCAGCGCGCATTTCACAGGCCACTGGTGGGGGACAGCCAGCTGAGGCCGGGCCAAGGCTGCTAGCGCCCATCTCTCTATCTGGCCTGGCTCCCGAGGCTTGGCCCCTCTCCCGGTCGCTTCTCCAGTCCTGCCTGTGGTCTTGGCACTCGGAGACGGACGTGGCTCTGCCCCAATGGCCGTCTCTGTCTCGGAGGGGGCCCGCCCCAGTCAGATCCAGAGGACTCAGCTCCCAGCCTCCTTGGGAGACAGAATCAGATCGAAGGTTCTTTCTTCAACGGGGCCACAGCTTCTGTCTTGTAACCTCTCTTCCAAGGGCTCCGACTCCCCCTTCCGGAACAATCCAGGGCAAGGCAGCTCTGTGATCTCCAGCACGGCTCCGATGCCCCTACGCCAGTGCCCCCCAGTCTTCATCTTCTCAGATAACAGGGCGCTAGCCGCCTCCCCACCCAGGTGCCCTCGTCTGCCCCCGCGGCAGTTCATGGACGTCTTGGGAAAAGCTGGCTCTCAGAAGTCACTAAGTTCTCCAGGTGGCACCCGACCAGCCCAGAGAAGAGCAGGGTCAGTATTTCCGTGACGGGGACCCACGTTGGCTGAATCCCGAAGTGAACCCCAGCATCCGTTCTGTTTTTTAACTTCTTGAACCACGCACTTCCCCCCCTTGGCCCAAAGCGCAACCAACGAATGGAGTTAAAACGTCAGGTGGTCTGGAACATCTCTGATTGGCCCTGGAGCCATCTCAATAGACGTAACACCGTTTCACTCATTTCTTGGAAAGGTTACTAATTATTTGGAATCCGGACCTCTCTAGTCCTTTCTCATTTACAGTCCCGTCTCCGATTTCACAGACTGCGGTCCGCGCTGGCAGACCTCCCCCCATTTCCCTCAGAATCAAGCCCTGTTGTGGCTGGGATCCCAAGAGGGTCTCATGTGGGTCTAAACAGACCTCGCCGGTTGGTGGGCCACTCCAGGCCCTTTGTGGCTGCCCTCTGCCCCCCAAGCCCTCCCACCAATGCCTGCCCCCCTCTCCCCCCCCAGGCTCCCAGCACCAGGCACCAAACCGAGTCCCTGTCCAGACTGATGTCACCCCACGGCCCCCGGAGCCACAAACTGGACACTTTATTCTGTCCACCCCTTCATCTCACCAGGCCCCTCTGCCACTGTCCCCTTCTGCAGGAATGGCACAAGGGCTCCGGCCCCTTAAGTCTTTTTTTTTTTAAAAAAAAACATATTTTATTAGTTCTTCATAGAGAGGAAGGAAGAGGGACAGAGAGTTAGAAGTATCCATGAGAGAGAAACATCGACCAGCTGCCTCCTGCACACCCCCTACTGGGGATGTGCCTGCAACCAAGGCACATGCCCCTGACCGGAATCAAACCCGAGACCCTTCAGTCCTCAGGGCGACGCTCTATCCCCTGAGCCAAACCAGCCAGGGCCTGCCCGTTCACTCTTTATCAGCCACCCCCCAATCCAAACACAGGGTGTCACGAGGCTGAATGAATGGAAGCCTCCTTCGAATTCTATGCCATCTTTGGTCTCGAACTCGAACTAAGCAGAAACAGTCATCCAAGCACAGCTCTGCTCCCCTAGAAATCACCTACCCCGTTTTCTGTGCCCCCACTCCCTGTTCTACTCCGATGAACAAGCTGCGATCCAACAGGGAAGGTTAGTTAAACAGAGAGAGTGTTAAACTGTGAAAGGCAGGAATGAAACCAGTCTCCTGAGAGTCCCCATCCAGGAAATCATGTGTCCTAAAAATTCCTAATGAAGTGAGGCACTTTCATGAAATTTATCTGAAAATGTCAAGATGTTTTTTAAGAGTCTGGCCAGTGTCACTCAATGGGTGAGTATCGACCTAGGAACCAGGAGGTCACGGTTCAGTTCCCAATCAGGGCACATGCCCAGGCTGCGGGCTCGATCCCCAGTGAGGGGCATGCAGGAGGCAGCCGATCAATGATTCTCTCTCATCACTGATATTTCTATCTCTCTCTTCCTCTCCCTTTGTCTGAAATTATATATATATATATATATATATATATATATATATATATATATATAAAATCATTACAAAATCATGGTTTGTGTTAAAGCCCAGTAGTTCACCCAGTCCATCTCTCTCCCTCACCCCAATCTTTTCCTGTTCCTTTGCACTCTACACCATTTGGGTTTCAGATAAGAAGAGGAATCTTGCAGTGATACTGCTAGAAAACACGATTTTTTTTTTTTAACAGTAAGTTGAACAAGTTTTATCTTGAGGGCAAATGCTAAAAAAAGATTCGCAGGTGAATCTCATATTTTTCTGAGACTGAGAGCTACTGTTCCTTTCCTAGTGGATTTGCTGTTTTCTCTGAATATCATCTCTGAGTCAGTCTTTTTTTATTTTTAATTACTTTTATTATTATTATTATTATTATTATTATTATTATTTTTACAGAGAGGAAGAGAGAGGGATAGAGAGTTAGAAACATCGAAGAGAGAGAAACATCGATCAGCTGCCTCCTGCACACCCCCCACTGGGGATGTACCCGCAACCAAGGTACATGCCCTTGACCGGAATCGAACCCGGGACCTTTCAGTCTGCAGGCCGATGCTCTATCCACTGAGCCAAACTGGTTTTGGCACGAGTCAGTCTTCTACGTGAGCTGTGGAAGAATTGTTGGTCTCATCTGCGCCTCACTTTACTCGGGTGTAGGACGGGCTTGCGCGGGGCCTCTAACAGCCCCTCCCTGGAGAGTGGTACCCAGTAAGCCAGGTGGCAGCATCATTCCACGCCCCCCCCCCCCCGTGGCCCCACTGATCCCTGTACTCATGGGGCATCACCCAGGCTCACTCATCCAACAGACACTTCTTCAGCACCAATAGCGTGCCAGGCACCGTTCTTGGTTCTTAGGTCTTAGGATAGCTCAGTGAACAACACTCCCACTCCCCCTGCCACCCCAGCCTTGGCAACCGCCCTCCCACTCCCAGTCTCCATGATCGGGAGATGCTGACGACAGTATCTCGGTACCCGTGTGAGTGGGATAATTTTATTTCTGCCAGATGAGAACCCGGAGCGCAGAGGTGGAGCCACTGACTAGCTCAAGGCCACATGTCTGCCTGATTCCCAAACCCGAGCCTCTTGCCTTACCCAGGGTTCTGTAAAGGTAATTGCTCCATGGGGCAATGCCAAGGAGATGACCCCCAACTCTCCATTTCAGCCTGAGTTGCAGCCCCCTTTGTGCTTTATGTGATGTACTAGAGGCTTGTTGCATGAAGAGATTTGTGCAATAGGCCTTCCTTCCCCTGGCTTCCAGCACAGGTTTTCCTCTGGCACCCGGGACCCACGCCTTCACTCTGCCATCTTCATCTTCGCTGTGGCCAGAGTGCCACTACTGTAGATCCCTTCGCAACCGCTCTCCTCTCATAACAGGTGTCCTGCCCTGCCCGGCCACTCCACGCCTGGAGCAGTTGTGCGGCTGCCATATTTGGCCTTCTAATTTTGCATATTTCCTCCTGATTGGCTGGTGGGCATAGTGAAGTGATGGTCAATTTGCATGTTTCTCTTTTACTAGGATAGATTGTCTCAATTCTAGAAAATACATTCATTTCCTCTCCTTTGAATGTTTCTGTGTCATCAAATTAAGCTCACCATCCAATTCTTGACTCCTGACCAAGTGCATTAAATCAACGGTAGATTTTATAATTAATTTCCTCCTTTACAGGTGGGGAAACTGAGGTCTCACTGTACAACACAAGATGGTAAGCAAAGAACAGGCATAAAGCTGAGGTGGGGGTCGGGGGGATGTCCAGCAGAGGTGGGACATCAAGTGAACACCCTGTACATGAAGCAGTATTATTAAATGCTTCTAAATTTAGAATTGTCCCGTCTTCCTGGTGGGTTTTACCTTTTTTAATCTCTTGCAAATGCTTCTTGACTCAAGTCTATATTTTCTGATACCAGTAGAACTTCCTTTTGGTGAGTGTTTACATTATTTTTTTTTCTGTCTGTTATCCACTTCTTTTCTGTATCTTTTTAAAAATATATATTTTATTGATATTTTACAGAGAGGAAGGGAGAGAGATAGAGAGCTAGAAACGTCAATGAAAGAGAAACATCGACCAGCTGCCTCTTGCACACCCCCTACTGGGGATGTGCCCACAACCAATGTACATGCCCTTGACCGGAATCGAACCCGGGACCTTTCAGTCCACAGACCGACGCCCTATCACTGAGCCAAACTGGTTTCGGCTCTTTTCTGTATCTTTAAAGGGTGTCTCTTGAAAGTACCATGTACATAGTTGCTTTAAAAAAACAAAACAAAAAAACCCAGCCTGACAATCTTTATCTTTTTATTGTATAATTTAGTTCAGTTATACTTAATGTAATTATTGGTCTATTTGGTCTGTGCTTGTGTGTGTTGATTTGTAACTTGTCAAGATATGAGGTCTGGCCTCACATTTCATTTTGAAACCCTTATCTTTACTGTTTTCCAGTGATAGATAACAGAGTTACTGCAGCCACATGCAATCCACATATAGAGAAACATAAATGAGGAACTCTGCTATAACAAAAAAAAATAGAAATAACCCAAATGTCCACAAAAAAGAGAATGAATCGAACATCCTGGTAAAATCATATGTTAGTATTTGCTCGCCTGAGTCTCTTGCCTTGTCCCCGATCTAAGCCTTTACCTACCATGGTCTGGAAAGTAAGAATCAGATGGAACAACAGATGTGATTGTATTGTGTCAATTGCAAGGATCTAAGCTACATGAAAGGCATTATTATTATTATTATTATTTTAAATATATTTTATTGATTTTTTTTTTTTTTTACAGAGAGGAAGGGAGAGGGATAGAGAGTCAGAAACATCGATGAGAGACATCGACCAGCTGCCTCTTGCACCCCCCCCCACCGGGGATGTGCCCGCAACCAAGGTTACATGCCCTTAACCGGAATCGAACCTGGACCTTTCAGTCCGCAGGCCGACACTATCCACTGAGCCAAACCGGTTTCGGCAAAGGCATTGTTATTAATTTTAAAAAAGGCAAAGGGAATTGGTGTATGAAATGCTCAGTTAGTTTAAAACATTAAAATCATTTAAAACCATGCTTTTACAAGGCTAGTTGCAAAAAGCTATAAATTCTCTTGGGAAAACAACCATTAAAAAAAAAAAAGCATGACATTTCAAAATGGAATACAAGTCAGGACTGACGAGCTCATGATGGTTATTGTAGCAGAATTGTTATGTTGGTTTAATGGGGTGTTTTAAAAATACAATTAGCTCTTCAGACTCTGGCAGGATAAAAAGCACATAATGACACGGAGATAGCAGGTATATTGGAAGATAGTGTTGCATAAGGCCATTATTTTGGTGAACTTTATTTGAATCAGGATGATTCATAATTGTATAATTAGGTACTTCAATTTAAACATGAAATGCAGTGAATTGCGCAAGTAGCAAACAAAGCACCTCTCGCTAGTATTTCTCATTGAAATACGGTGATGAGATATTGACTTTGGTTTCTGTTTTTGGGGAGGATTTTTTTTCTCCCAGACAGCAATTTTGTGATTTGTTGATAGCCTGGTGTTTGCAGACATTTCCTCTGAGTTTGGAACAGGAGCATTCAGAGAACCAGTTCTGGATTCGCTCACCCTTCCCTGACGTCTGGGTCTCCTTGACAGGTCATGTCCCATCACGGCCATGGCACCCTGCAGGTTCCTGAGTGGCCACAGCAGCAGTGCATTGTGGGAGCCGCTCATTGACTTGCTGGGATATATGGGATGGGTCTTTGCCTGCAAGGCTGGCTGGCTAGCTTCTGGTCAGAATGTCAGACTGGAACCAGACTGGCTTTCCTGTCCCTTCCTCCTACCATCTTTGTTCAGCTGTCCCTAATGAGAAAAACCACAGAAGGATGGTCATGTGTCCAACAAAAAAGTCTCATTAATGGTCCTTCGGGTTAGACTAGCCCATCTTCCCTCTTCCAGCTTGTTATGTTCCTGAAAAGAGCACTTGGTCCTTCTTAAGAACAGCCCAGATGCCCCTGTTGCCATAAGATAGAAGGCACGCCCCTCAGCCGTCTCAGTCAAGGTGTTTCCCAATCTAGTCCACACTGACCTGGCCACTCTGGCCTGGGGGGAAGAGGGGGAACCATGTGTGACGGGGAGACCAATTGAGAAGATGTTCAAACCCTCCAGGTACTTAATGAAGACCTGCATTAGTAGGTGCCCGCAGTCCCAAGGAGGCCAGCACGGTGGGCCCTAATCCAACCCAACAGCTGCCTTTCTAAGGCGAGGAGATTAGGACGTGACACATGCACCGAGGGAAGACTATGTGGAGACACAAGAAGAAGGTGACCATCTACAAGCCAAGGAGAGAGGCCTCCGGTGAAACCAACCCCTGCCGACACCTTGATCTCAGACTTCCAGGCTCCAAGACTGTGGGAAATAAATGTCTGTTGGTTAAGCCACTCGGTTTGAGGTGCTTTGTTGTGCAGCCCTGGAGGACTAATACGTGCGTGTCTGCTGGTAGCTGTGAGCTTTATTTTTATTTTTTTAAAATATATTTTATTGATATTTTACAGAGAGGAAGGGAGAGAGATAGAGAGCCAGAAACGTCGATGAGAGAGAAACATCGACCAGCTGCCTCCCGCACACCCCCCACCAGGGATGTGCCCCCAACCAATGTACATGCCCTTGACCGGAATCGAACCTGGGACCTTTCAGTCCACAGACTGACGCCCTGCCACTGAGCCAAACCGGTTTTGGCAGCTGTGAGCTTTAAAAGAGAGAAGAGTTGTGGGAGAGCATTCGCTCACGTAGTCTGTCCACAGTAAGGTGCTGAGGGCCTACTCTGTGCCCCTCAGTATATAGGCCACATAGAAACACAAACACATGGTGGTCAATATTATCACGATTTTTTTTTTAAAAAGAAGCAAATCGGTAGGTGAATTTTGTCAAACCGTTTTATTTCAAAATGGCAATTGCAACATCTCCTCCTCCTTGGCCTGATCCTTAGAGCATGAGAATGATACAGTCTCAGACATAATTATAGGTCTCTTTCCTGCATTACCTCAAAGCGTTCCTTCTCACTCCAGAGCTCATCAATCTCACCCCGCCTGAAGTCCCGAAGGCCTTCCCTGAAAGCCTGCGGCCACGTGACCAGTGGCATGATTGCCGGCCAGGGCTCTGTGATATAAGACCTTGTCCTTCCCAGTTTCCAGCGTGACTCACCCACTGGCCCCGACGCAGGGCCCGGCAGGGGGCTCTGTCCGCGGCATTGGAGAAGGGACCCTGCCTCCCGGCCCAATGTCAGGGCTGGGAGGTTCCCTGAAAAATCCGTCGTCTGCCTGGGCCATCTCACCCCGAGACAGGCGCTCTGGCCCCTGCCCTGGAGAGCCATGGCCACCCATCCTGACTGTGAGAAAAACCCGCCTCTCGATGCCAGGACTGATGCATCTCCCCTACAGGAGTCATCTGAGTTCACGCTTGTAGACGGCGCCTGGGAAGGCATGCGGCCATTTCTTTCATTGTTGTCAGCCGAAACCAGGGCGACAGGCAAAGCCACACCCTGGGAACACGCTTTGCCAAAAAAGGCAAGAGCATTATCAGCTTGGCCCTCATTTCAGCCCAGGTGTCGGATGGTGCGCTCTGATATGTCAATCCAGTCTAGCGCCGGGAATGAGGGAGTGAATAGGACCTGGGCCCACCCAAGCTCCTTTGAGACTAAGTTTTTGGTGAAACCCCCTGGTATTTGAAATATATATATATATATATATATATATATATATATATATATACATACACACACACACACACACACACATACATATATCTACACATATATACATATATATTGATTACATATATTGATTATATATAGATTATATATAATCAATATATATAATTATATTTATATATATTAAAATTATATTATATATAAAATTAAATTATATATAAAATTAAAATTATATATAATTTATATAATCATATATAAAATATATAATACTCGATTATATAATCAATATATATAATTGATATATAATCAATATATACATATATATTAATATATTTTATTGATTTTTTACAGAGAGGAAGGGAGAGGGATAGAGAGTCAGAAACATCGATGAGAGAGAAACATCGACCAGCTGCCTCTTGCACACCCCCTACCGGGGATGTGCCCGCAACCAAGGCACATGCCCTTGACCGGAACAGAACCGGGGACACTTGAGTCCACAGGCCGAGGCTCTATCCACTGAGCCAAACCGGTTTCGGCTGGTATTTGGAATATAAATAAACACACTGTGTCGGCTCTGGGTCCCGGTCCCTCCGTTAGAGGGGACGGCGGTCCCACCCGGCTCTCAGCTTTTCCCTTCTATCTTCACGTCTGGTCTCTTTCTTTCTTATTTCTCAGTCCCCAGCTCCTCTACCGGACACCGGACCCGCTCTTTTTCCGTGCTGGGCGCGGACAGAGAGAGAGACACCCGCACGCTCTCTCTCCCCTTCCACCAGACTGAGTGCCGTGCCTCCCGGGCGCTGGGCACAATGCGGGCAGCGAGCACAGAAGCGAACACGACAGGCTTTGCCCTGGAGGGCCGCGCTGTCTAGCGGGTGAGACGCACACAGATGCCCGGCGATGATGCGCCCTGACAGGGGTTACACAAGCGGCGGCACAGGAGGCGCCGTGGGGAAGGGGCTGGGACCAGCGGGGTCTGCGTTCAGGCTGCCGGTGCCTCCAAGACGCCGTTGGTGATGGGCTAGTCTCTGACCAGGGACGACTTTTGGGTGAACAGTCAGACGTGCCGCCGCAATGGACGTCACATTGATTCTCAGAGGCATCACGGAAGTGTTAGCCTTGGGGAAGCAAGGCTGCTGGAACGCCCTTTCGAACCCTGGGAGCCCCGACACCCGGGTGGGGCCTCCAACAGCCTGTTCCCAGCCTGGGCCCCGGCACAGGGGCCCCGGGTAGAGCTGGGCGAGCTGGGAAGGCAGGAGGGTACCCACTGGCCGGGCACGGGGACTTAACTGTCCAGTGCTGGGACGTAAGGTGAAAGAAACCACTGTTCCTGTGCTCCTTCCAGGGAGGTTACCGCCCATGTCTGGCCAGTGCGGCTCAGTGGTTGGGCATCAACCTATGAATCAGGAGGTCATGGTTTGATTCCCGATTGGGGGCATGTGCCTGGGTTGTGGGCTCGATTCCCAGCGGGAGGTGTGCAGGAGGCAGCCAATCAATGATTCTCTCTCATCATTGATGTTTCTATCTCTCCCTCTCCCTTCTTCTCTGAAATAAAAATAAAAATAAAACAGCACGTGATGTAAGAAGTATTTTGACAAAAGGCTTATGGGGGAGATCCCACAAAGTCCCCAGACTGCAGACTGTCCTCCAAGCATGCCCATTTGTAGGGCAGGAGATGCTTCGCCCGCCTGAGGGCCCTGCTTGTTTCTGTCCGCTCTGGCTGAGAAGCAGCACTGCGAAGCAATAGAGCAAACGTGCACCCAGAAGTTGGGGGGCGATGTGATAACTGGGGGAGGGTGTTGGGGGGGGGCTGAAATGCAGAGCAGGCCTGTTGAGAATGGAGGGATGGGCCTGTGGATCCCCCCAGGACCTGGAGCCTCCTGCAGGGGCGCAGGGGGCGCCGTCCCAGGGTGGGGGGGGAGCTTCAGGGTGCGGAGGTCATTCAGAACGCACCCACCTCCCAGAAGGTGAGCTTTGTGGCTTCCTCTGAACCAGCTGGTGGGTCTTCTTTTCTTTTTTTCTTCTTTTCTTTTTAAAAATATATATTTTATTGATATTTTACAGAGAGGAAGGGAGAGAGATAGAGAGCCAGAAACGTCGATGAGAGAGAAACATCGACCAGCTGCCTCTTGCACACCCCCTACCGGGGATGTGTCCGCAACCAAGGTACATGCCCTTGACCAGAATCGAACCCGGGACCTTTCAGTCCACAGACTGACGCTCTATCTACTGAGCCAAACCAACCTCGGCATGGTCTTTTTTTCTTTTACCTCAACTACCTCTCTAGGTAGTATGTGTGTGTGTGTGTGTGTGTGTGTGTGAGAGAGAGAGAGAGAGAGAGAGAGGGAGAGGGAGAGGGAGAGAGAGGGGGGGAAGTGTGGTGTGGGAGGAAGGGGCTATGGGGTTGGCAATTAGGGGCAATCCTCGCTCCTCCGTTAATCCCTTCTGTGGCTTCGGGCAATTTACTTAGTTTCTGCATCTGTATGATGGGGATAATAACGGCACCCGCATCATTGAATTATGATTTAGAATAATATAATAATGCCCGGGTAAGTGCTCAGTAAATGTTCCCTGTTTTCATTTTATTTTGCATTTCAATCACAGTTGACATTCGGTGTTCCCTGTTTTTATTTCTCGCTGGCAGTGGCAGGGTATCTGATTAGACACTCAGAGCTGCTTTGTTCCGCGTTCAGTGACCTGAAAGATGGTTTTCCACCCACGTGTCTTCAGAGAGCCCCCATCGTTGAAGACCACGGTCTAAGAGCTGTCATGCTGACCTCTTACCAGGAAGACAGGGAGCAGGACGTGGGCAGGCAGGCTGGTGGTCAGGGAGGACCAGGGGCGGTGTGTCGCCATTAGGAACGCTGGTTACGCACACTGTGAATGCTGGCTGAGCTGATGGCTGTGTGACCTTGGGCAAGTTGCTTGACTTCTCTGAGCCTCAATTCTGCAGCTGCAAAATGGGCTTTATTAAACACCCACCTTATACCCTTGGCACACGGTACTGATGAGACGGTAGGAAAATAACAACAACAACAACAACAACAACAACAAAACAGCCTAGATTGTGGCCGCAAAGGACAGCTCCTGTGCTCACCTTTTAAAATATATATATATATATATATATATATATTTTTTTTTTTTATTGATTTTTTTACAGAGAGGAAGGGAGAGGAATAGAGAGTCAGAAACATTAACGAGAGAGAAACATCAACCAGCTGCCTCCTGCACACCCCCTACCGGGGATGTGCCCGCAACCAAGGTACATGCCCTTGACTGGAATCGAACCCGGGACCTTTCAGTCCGCAGACCAACGCTCTATCCACTGAGCTAAACCGGTTTCTGCTCACCTTGCTTTTGAGTGGATGGACCCTCTGTGAGTCCGTGGGGGGCCAGCAGTCACTGGCAAAGCTGACGGGATTACACCTTGGCAGAGAAGATGATAGTGGCCCGCACGGGCTGTTCCTCTGAATTTTTGGAGACGCAGGTAAGAGGTTGTGGGAAGAGACACCCTTCGGGTTGCTGTTGAACCTCCCTCCAAGTCGCTTTCCATTTGGACTTCTTTCTGCCAAGATTCTTTTTTTTTTTTTTAAGCTTCACCTCCGTAAAGAAGCGGCTGACAAGATCTCCCAACAAGAAGCAAATTACCCTGCCTGCAAAGCACGCGGGGCCGCGCTCAGCCCTTGGCCGTGTGACAGGGATCCTGCGGGCGCTGGCAGCGAGGGAAGGCCTGACTGGAGACAGGGGAGGCGGACTCGCTAAGCCTCGGAGCTCAGCCATCCGACTCGGCCAGCAGCACCCACTCCATTTCCCTTCCCTGGTGAGGCGTCAGGGTGCGCGCTGCAGCCTGACCCAGACCGCGCCCCGGCCTGCCGGCGCTCACCGTCTCGTGGAAGGAGGTCCAGACAGAACCCAAAGCCCCTGGAACAGAACACGCACGGGACAGGAATCCCTTGCGAGGGGGACAAAGAAAAGGAGGAACCCGGTGAATGCGATGGATGGCGCCTGGAGCATCGGGGCTGCTTTAGACCGTGCCACCGGGAGAGGCCTGGTGGGAAGGAAGAGCCGACCTTGCCGGGTTCAGAGGGAAGGGGCTGGAGACAGAGGGAAGTGCAGTGCAAAGGCCCCGAGGCAGAGTGGAGGGAGCTGTGGGCGGAGGTAGGTGGGCCCCCGGA
Source organism: Vespertilio murinus (assembly GCA_963924515.1). Classification (NCBI taxonomy): domain Eukaryota; kingdom Metazoa; phylum Chordata; class Mammalia; order Chiroptera; family Vespertilionidae; genus Vespertilio; species Vespertilio murinus. The sequence continues at coordinate 3,806,258 of OZ004717.1, read as the reverse complement.
CTGCAGGCAGGACTCTGGGTGTTGCTGTGAGTGTGCTGGGAGACTATGGGAGGGCTAGCCGGGGGGTTGGGTGGGGTTAGTCGTATGAAGATGAGCCGGGCTCATTCATTCAGGCAGTGGGACAAGCATGATCCTGTTTGGGAACATGAGGAGGCCATTTTATTTTATTTTTTAATTTATTTTTTATTTTATTGATTTTTTTACAGAGAGGAAGAGAGAGGGATAGAGAGTTAGAAACATCGATGAGAGAGAATCATCGGTCAGCTGCTTCTTGCACACCCCCTACCGGGGATGTGCCCGCAACCAAGGTACATGCCCTTGACCGGAATCGAACCCGGGTCCTTTCAGTCCACAGGCCGACGCTCTATCCACTGAGCCACACTGGTATCGGCGAGGAGGCCATTTTAGAGAAACATCCTGGGAGCCACACCAGGGCCAGATCAAGGAGACCTCTGAAGGACAGACAGCAGCTTGGTTTGGCTCAGAGAAACGTAATCAGGAAGGAATTCACTCTTCAGATTCTGGAGAGCCTACCTCGGCTGCAGACAGCCCCCTCCCCCTGTGAGATACTTCATCGCTGCAGGCACAGCCTGGACAGAAATGCTCAGCATCCCAGAGCTCTGTTTTCTCCAAAACCAGTGCGAGATGCAGCGGGTTCGCACCGACAGCCCCGAAGTCCTTCCTCAGAGAGGCCTGGGCATGTGCTTCCTGCCCTACACACACACACACACACACACACACACACACGCTGTAAAAAACACACTTACAAACACTGCCACATACACTTCAAACAGGTGAAACAGCATGGGAACTGTATGTCAAACCACTTAGAGTCCAAGTCTTCTTTAAAATATGTTTTTATTAACTACAGAGAGAGGAAGGGAGAGGGAGAGAGAGAGAGAGAGAGAGAGAGAGAGAAACATGAATGATGAGAATCATTCATCATCTGCCTCCTGCATGCCCCTCCTGGGGATCAAGCCCATAACACAGGCATATGTCCTGACCGGGAATCGAACTGTGACCCCCCCTGGTTCATGCGTGGACCCTCAACCACGGAGCCACACCAGCTGGACGAGAATCCGGGTGATTTTTGCCCACGGCGTCGTCCCAGCACCTGGGACAATGCCGGGCACTGAGTACGTGCTCAGGAAACGCCGGGTGGACGCACAGAACTCTGACGCGGTTTCTCTTTACCGGTGGGGAAATGACTTGCCTGCGGTCACCCGGGCGGGAAGTGACAGGCCTGGCACTGGAACCAGAGACTCCCATGGCCGTGCTTTCCCGTGGCCAGTCAGTGGCCCTGGGCACCGGGGGCCGGCTCTGAGGGAGGGCCCCGTGGTGCAGAGAGGAGCTAGGAGGGCATAACCCAGGCAGCACTGCCGATGCGGGGACTCGCCCGAGGTGGGCACTGCTCCCCAGTCAGGACGGAGCCTCGGAAACTGGCACGAGGCCTGCCCTGTCCGGTGGGCGCCTGGCCCTTGTGCTCCGAGCTGTGCCGAGAGAAGAGGCACCCACTCCAGGCCTTCTCTTTGAGGTTTTTTTTTTTTTTTTTTTTTAAATATTTTATTTTGCCGAAACCGGTTTGGCTCAGTGGTAGAGCGTCAGTCTGCAGACTGAAAGGTCCCGGGTTCGATTCCGGTCAAGGGCATGTACCTTGGTTGTGGGCACATCCCCGGTAGGGGGTGTGCAAGAGGCGGCTGGTCGATGTTTCTCTCTCATTGACGTTTCTAACTCTCTATCTCTCTCCCTTCCTCTCTGTAAAATATCAATAAAATATGTTTTAAAAAATTAAAAAAATATTTTATTTTATTGATTAAAAAAAATATTTTATTGATTTTCCACAGAGAGAAAGGGAAAGGGATAGAGAGCTAGAAACATCGACCAGCTGCCTCCTGCACACCCCCTACTGGGGATGTGCCCGCAACCAAGGTACATGCCCTTGACCGGAATCGAACCTGGGACCTTTCAGTCCACAGGCCGACGCTCTATCCACTGAGCCAAGCCGGGTTCGGCTATTTTATTGATTTTTCACAGAGAGGAAGGGAGGGAGGATAGAGAGCTAGAAACATCGATGAGAGAGAACCATCCATCAGCTGCCTCCTGCACACCCCCCACTGGGGATGTGCCCGCAACCAAGGTCCATGCCCTTGACTGGAATCGAACCCGGGACCGTTCAGTCTGCGGGCCGACGCTCTATCCACGGAGCCACGCCGGTCTCGGCCTCTTTGAGGTGCTGTCCTCGGGAGCTGGAGGGCGTAGCTCGGCGAGCAGGGATTGTGGGAAATTCCTCCTCTGTCTACGGGGCAGGCAGGTACCTGCAGGCGGGGCGGGACCTGGAGCCACGGAGAGGACGCCGCCCGGGGAGGTGGAGCTGCACGGAGCTGGACTGGCTCCCAGGGCGGCTCCTCAGAGGGCCGCCGGCCTGGCCCGCTGCCCGATCCAGAGTGCCCCACAGGCGGCTGGGCTGGGAAACCCCTTTGGCCGCGGTGGATCCAGGAAACAGTCACTGGGACGCCGGCTCCCTGGGGAGGGGAGAGGCCTTTCCTTAAGGAAGGGCTTCTCAGTACCTTGTTGGGCCCCCTTCTCCCCGTCTCCATGGAAATGGCAGAGAGGCCCAAAAAAAAGGCAGGCCAAGCCCTGGCTGGTGTTGCTCAGTGGGTTGGGCCTCCCTAGATTGCTGGCTGGATTCCTGGTCAGGGCACAGGCCCAGGTTGTGGGCTAGGTCCCCGGTGGTGGGGCACGCAGGAGGCAGCCGATCTGTGTCTAGCTATCTCATCGATGTTTCCCTCTCTCCCTCTCCTTTCCTATGTCTTTAGAAATCAATAATAAAAAAAACGCCAACATTTTTTAAAGCAGGCCGGCAGAGATGGAATAAGAATAAGACTCAGAATGCCTGGGTTAGAAGGGGCTTCAGAGATGGTGAGGGACCCAGGAGTGACTGCCCAAGGCCACTCAGCAACTTCAAAGACTAGGACTCAAATCCCATCTCACGATGCTCTTTCCTACCCATGATGCGCTTTCTTCGGGCAGTGTTTCCCAGAGTGCGGTGCACGGACCCCCAGGGGTGCGGAAAGAGTGTGGTGGGGGGACGCGTTGCACCGGAGTTCGGTGGGGATAGGCGCTGCACCGTGCTTAGCTGCGCCCAATTCTACGTTCTCATGAGTCAAGTCAAGACAGTCTTGTGAGGCGTGAGATGGTCCGGTGTGCAAATAAATGTTATTTATAATATAACTTTTATTTATATTTTATTGTGAATAATTTTATTTTTCGTTTATTATTATTTTGTGTATGTACCAAAAAAAGAAAAAATAAATATATTTTGATTGTTATTAAAATACATCCTTTTTTCTTTTTAATGAGGGGTACTCAGCGTTACGAAAATTATAGAAGGGGTACCATATGTCAGAAGTTTGGGAGACACTGCTCTCAATGAGCCCCCTGTCCCCTGGCTCCAGGCCGGATCCTTGACTCTCCTAATGGTGGCAGGCATCTCCTGCTCCCAGGCTGCTGCGACTGCCTTTTCAGAAACGCTTTTGAGAGTTGGAAGTGGCTGCCTAGATCGGAGCGGACGGGCCCTCGGCCCCGCAGACACACCCTTCGCGGGTCGGAGCTGCCGCCGGGCAGTGGCAGGCGGACAGGCATGCCATTACCACTTGTTTTTCTTTCCTGGGAAGCGCAGGGCTCTCTCTGCTTCTGGGGCTGAGAGCCAGGCCTCAGAGCCGGGAGGGCCACCCCCGTCCCTGGAGTCTGATGCATAGTCCTGGGGCACCGACAGGAGGAGAGGCCGCAGCTCCAGGCTCACAACACCCCCGCCCCCCCTCCCAGCCAGGGGGCTGCAGGCAGCATTGCCAGCGCAATCGGCGATGCTACAGGGCCATTTGCCACCAGCTGCCTAAACTCTTCCTGGTTGTGTTGCCATTTACAAAAAAGTGGTTTTTCACACCCACACCCGGAGCGAGGCAGAACAGAGTGAGTGTGTGTGTGTGTGTGTGTGTGTGTGTGTGTGTGTGTGTGTTTTTACATATGTCTCCCTTTCCTCCCCCATGGACGCCTTCTAGCCTGCCCCGACCCCTGGCCCCAGGCCTCCACCGCCCTGTTGTCCGTGTCCATGGGCTATGCATCGTGCATGCAGTTCTTTGGTTGATCTCAGCCCACCCGGCCACTGGCTTACTTTGCAGACAGAAAACCAGGCTCGGGGCAGGGGCAGGGGCAGGGCTGGGACTAGCAGCCTCTGAGCCCTGGTGAGCATTGGCGACGAGGGAGGAGGTCCGGAGGTGGACAGGCGTGGCGGGGACGGCCTGCCAACTTGGGAGGCGAGGAGGGACGAGGAGGAGGCATGTCTGTGTGTGCCTGGGCTGGGGCTGCAGGCTTCCTCTCTCTGCTCACTCTCTGGGCCCGCTGTGGTCCTCCTCGGTCCCCGGGGGCAGCCCTCTCCCCGGGCCCAGCTGGGAGAACAGCGGGAGCTCGGGCAACGTGGGCGGCACAGGCTGCAGGACGTGCCCGTCGGGGCAAACGCTTCTCCTGGACACGTAGAGGCCGGGAAGCTTAACCCAGCGGACACTAATGTTGGGGGAGGACTACCTCCCAGGTGCTGCTGTGATGCCCTGGGAGGCACCTCGTGCATGCGGCTCTCTTACGGTGGGGGGGAGCTGTGATGCAAGCTCAGTTCATTGGTCAGAAAGACAGGCGTGTCCTTGAAGCGGGCCCACAGCTGGCCTCGCGGGGGAGGGGGGTGTCCATGCTGCACTAATGACACGTGGCGAGCTTCCTTGGAGAAGGTGGCTTAGGCCCTGGACCTGGTCCTGGCACCAGGCTTACACACATGCACACACATGCACGCACACACACACAGGCACCTCCTTGCAGAGGCACACGCCCAGGCGCGCACACAGCCCCCGGCGGGGTTTCGGCTGCGGCTGTAGGATGTCAGCTCCCAGACTGCACCGCGGGAGAGTGCAGATTTTGGCATTTCGGGCTCTCAGGCTCTCCGCTCCCTTCCCCACAGTCTGTGGGAGGAGGAGCCGGCTGTCTAGGGCACAGAAGGAGGGGGGGCGAAGCTGTGGGTGGGGAGCCAGCGAGGCTGTGGGTGGGGACCCAGGCACCGAATTAGCATCCTCTGCTCCGCGCTGGGAAGCCTTCTCCAGAGTCTCTCTTTGCTTCCAAGACTTGGTACTTCGAGGTGGTACAGAGCCAGCCAGGGTGCGTGCAGGCAAGGAATCACATGGGAGGTGAGGGCATCACCTGGCGAGCGGGGAGAAACAAACACAAGCAGCAGGGAGACGCCACGCCTGCCGACACCTTGATCTTGGGCTTCCCACCGCCAGGACTGGGAGGAAACACGCCTGTTGTATAAGCCACCCCATGTCTGGTACTCGTCACAGCGGCCCCAGCAGAATAACAGAGCGTAAGGGGCCTGGAGAGACGCAGAGGGGACAGAACGAGATAAGGCAGAGGGCATGGAGGGGTCAGGCTGCCGGGGGCCGAGGTAGGGATTTTGGTCCTTATTTCAGGAGCTACTGAAAAAGATTATTAGCGATGGAGGAGTGACGAGGGTATAGAAATGAACACGCAGGTAGAAGTTGATGATTACTTCAGGAAAGCAAGGAGATTTGGAACCTTCCTCTATTGCATTGAGCCTTTCTTGGGTGTGTGTCTCCCTCATGCTGGACCGTCAGCTCCATCCGAGCAGGGACCAGGCCCGTCCTGTTTGCTGCTGACCCTTCGTTGCCCAGAACAGCGTCTGACACCCCACCTGGCGCTTGCCAACCATTCCTGGAGTGAATCGTGAAGGGCTTTCCCAAGAAGCAGAGCACCTCGAGGCCCCAGAGGGCGGGGAGGGTGTCCCGTCTGGTTGGCTGGACAGGGCTGGACTCAGGACCGGCCTCAAGCACGTCAAACTGGCGGCCAGCGGGCGGGCCGCCTGCCTTAAACAAAGCCACGGGTTTGTCATGCTTGAGCTGCATAGCTTTCGAGGCCCAGGGCAAAGTGAAGACGCAAGTGTGCGTGATCAACGTGGATTAAGAATTTCCAGATGGAGACGGCAGAGCATTAACCCAAACGCGGGTCCTTCTGAATTCAGGGGCCTGTGGGGCTGCACAGGTCACCTGCCCATGAGATGGTGCTGATTGGAGTGGATCCTGGAGAGCTTCCTGGAGGAGGTGGCATTAGAGCTGGATTCATCTGGGCCTGGGAGGGACCTTATCAGAGAAAGGAACAGAATGGCAGAGGCAGGGAAGTGGGCAGGTATGCCAGGGAAGTGGACAGATACTTTCTTTTATAAAAAAATAAAATAAAATAAAATAAAATAAAATAAAATAAAATAAAATAAAATAAAAGGACTGCCCGGTCAGTGTGCATGGCTTGGTGGCTGAGCCTGGACCTATGAACCAGGAGGTCACAGTTCTATCCCTGGTCAGGGGACATACCCAGGGTGTGGGCTCATGTGGGGCTTGCAGGAGGCAGCTGATCAATGATTCTCTCTCATCATTGGTGTTTCTCTCTCTCTCTCTCTCTTCCTCTCCTTTCCTCTTTGAAATCAATAAAAAAAATATTTTCAAAAAAGGGACTAAGACTCCTTCCTCTGAGCTTGATTTGGGGGCGGTGTTACTAATCACAGATGAACTCCGCGGGGGGAGGGGGTGTTATGAGAGGTAATTTTGAGTTTCATTAGGGCTTGATGAGCTCTAAGCACCGGGCAGCAGCTCAGCCCTGACTGGGAGGGGCCCTTTTCCATTCCTCTCCTTGGCAACGACACAGAGGCATCAGCGAGGAAGGCCTTGCTCGCACACCACCCCCTGGCACGCGGCCCGGCGACATTGGCGGCCGTGCCACCTGGCACCAGCCGGGCCGAGGTCCTTGTGTCTGTCACACCAGCGATGGTGGGAAGACACAGCGGTGGTGTGAAGACACAGCGGTGGTGTGAAGACACAGCGGTGGTGGGAAGACACAGCGGTGGTGGGAAGACACAGCGGTGGTGGGAAGACACAGCGGTGGTGGGAAGACACAGCGGTGGTGTGAAGACACAGTGGTGGTGGGAAGACACAGCGGTGGTGTGAAGACAGTGATGGTGTGAAGACACAGCGGTGGTGTGAAGACACAGCAGTGGTGTGAAGACACAGCGGTGGTGGGAAGACACAGCAGTGATGGGAAGACACAGCGTCGAGGGGGAGGAGATAGGACCCGTGTGCTGGAGGTGGGCTGTGGCCTGGGGGCCGTGTGATGGGAACCTGGCGAGGAGGTGGCCTTGTCAGAGTCAACAGCCCGTGTCCCGTGGGTGCTCTGGGGGCTGAGCCAGCAGCAGTCCCCTCACACTCCGCCCTCGCCTCCCGGGGCGGCCACGGCAAACAACCACAACCGTGGCGGCTCACCACAGCCAAGGGGTGACGTTCACTCTGAGTCCTGGAGGCTGAAAGTTTGGCATCGGCAGGGCTGTGCTCTCTGCAGGCTCCACCTGGAAGCTGAGGTAAGTACCCCGTGTTTTAATCACACTTAGCAGAGTTAGAATTCAAACAGCAGGCTTTATCAAACTATGACTTCTACCATAGTTCATTAGTTCTCAGAAGATGCCCCAGGAGGCAGGTGGGGGCTGTAGTGCTGGGACCCCAAAGGGAAGTGCTGGCAGCAGCCGTGGCTGCTGGGAGACGGGACGGGAGGCTGCCCCCAGAGCACCCGAGGCCTGGGACGCGGCTTGTGAGTGGCCGTGTGCGGAGGGCGAAGGCTGCAGAGCCTCTCCGCGCTGAGCAGGGAAGAGAGGAGAGGGAGCCCATTCTCTGAGGTGGGTGCTGGGGCACCGTGCTAGGCCCTCTGGGTAGAAGGGCCTGGGAAAGCTAGCTCCTGCCTTCACTTTCCAGCGGCAGCAGTCACTGGCTGTGTGACCCCGGGCAAGGAGCTAGACCTCTCTGAACCTGCCATCCTACGTATTATAAGATGGACAGCGGCCCTCTGATGGGAGGACTATTGGGAGGACGTAGATGGGATCTAACCTACATACTACAGAATATCCATAGTGTATGCTCTGTGGATTGGTGCCCAAGGCAGTGACACACCACACATCTGCCAAAGCTCAGGCACAGCCTTTGCTGAAAGTCACTGAAAAGCTGGCCTGGTTGTGGCAGGGGTAGGGGGGTGGGGGGGATTGGGGGAGGTGGGGAGGAGTGGGGAAAGGGGGTCCTTTGCCACCAGATCTTGGAGTTAAATGTGTTCCTCCTTGGCTTCCAGCCGCTGGGGAAGGTTTGCTTTGTAACTTCTCTCCGAGGAGGAAAATCCAGCCAGCTGTCTCTGCCTCTCCCTCCCCCAGCCTCCTCCCTTCCTGGGGCAAGACACAAGGAACTCATCAGACATCCTAAGGCAGCGCTGCACATTTGCGGCAACCGGCAACCGAGAGGCAGAGGAAAAGGGAAAAAGAAAGAAAGAAATTAAATCCAGCAATTAAGTTCTAATTGCACAATTACTTCACGTTGTGGCTCTGTGCCAGGGTGGGGAGTCTTGCTCCCACAAACGGTGTTTTTTTTTTTGTGCCGACTTGCGGAGGGGGCGGTGAGGGAGAAGGGGCTCAGGGGGGTGATACGGGGGACAGGAAAACAAAGGCATTTATAAAAGAAGGCTTCTGGCCCACAACCTGATGCTAATGCTCTGACTGGCAGGGTGGGTGGGGGTGGGGGTGGGGATGGGGGTGGGGGGTGGGCTGGGGACCTTTTCAAACTAAAATGGGTGAATACACTTTGAGCATCTTTTCATATGTCTCTTGGCCATCTGTACGCCCACTTTGGAGAAGTGTCTATTTAGGTCCTTTGCCCATTGTTTTAATTGGACTGTCTGTCTTCCTTGTGTTAAGTTGTATGAGTGCCTTGTATGTTTTGGATAGTAACCCTTTATCTGACGTATTGTTGCCAAAGAGGTTCACCCACAGGTGTGGCGAGAGTTCTTCCAACAGGGTGGGGCAACTGCCTCTGCTTGGAGGCTAATTGTTATTCTTGGTCTCTTAATAGGCCTCAGGAACTCCACACAGCGGGGCAATAGGGTGGGCCAATTATCACCCCCCCCAGGGAAAACCAATGAGATGGGGACTGTGGTAAGCTCTTTGTTGATAGCTATCTCTCTGTTTTGGAGAGAGAAAGGTGGAGAGGAAGGAAGGGAAGAAGGGGGGCAGAAAAAGAGAATGAGAGAGCCAGAGAGAGATCTAGTGTTTCTTCTTATAAGAACACTAATCACATTGGACCAGGGCCCCACCCTCATGACCTCATCTAACCTACCTCCCAAAGGCTACGTCTCCAAAATACTATCAGAAAAGGGGCTGAGGGCTTCAACATGTGAATGTGGAGGAGATGCAAACATACGGATCATACCACCTGTTATGTGCTAAGGGATACATGGATGCTTTACACAGGTTACTGTTAAACCTCATAACATCCCTCTGATATACGTATCACTATCATTGTGATTTTTTTTTTTTCAGATGAGGAAACCTATACTTAGGAGAGGTTACAACGCTCCTTCCCCAAGGTCCTCAAGTAAGTCAATCTGAGAGATCTGGGACTGGAACCCAACTGAGTTTTGATTCAGAAGCCTGTGACCTTTTCATGACCAGAAGATAGAAGATGCCAAGTGTGCCAGCAGAGAGGAAGCCACACCAGGAGCGATGCAAACAAGCTCAAACACGGGCGTCCCGCTCTCTCCCTCTCTCCGTGGGAGAGCCCCCACGGGAAAGGGAGGAATGGACAGTATAGGGACGGATGCCACCATCGGGGAGGGGGGCAGGCTCGGCCCTCTCCCAGGACCCGGGCACCTTGGCCGGGCAGATGGCAGGGCAGCCGCGGGGGGTCCTGGGCCTGCACCAGCTGAGCCCCGACTGCAGCTCCAAGAGAGAGGAAAGAGGAGAGCGTGCCAGACTCACGCTCCAGTGGGTTGCCAAAGATGAAGAATTGCTCGTGAGGGAAATTCCATATTCTATGTGGCAGCCACCACAAAAGCTCCGGAACTCCAGCTATAAAATAAATCAAACGCAGGCCTAAAGATCCGCCTACACCGCTCAGAGGAACCTTCCAGACCAGAGCTACAGAAAGGAAGTGCAGGGGAGAAGACGAGAATCCCTGTCTCCCGGGAACATCTGCCCCCCGCCCCCGGCTTCTCTGGCCTTTTCTGTTGCTGTCGCTTCTCCAGCAGCAGCTGATGTCCAGCCACAGGAGACGGACCGAGTCCTCGCTGCCCCCTCCCCTCCCAGATGCCCCTCCTCTGCTTGCCCAGCTTGCTCTTCACGGGCCTGCTCAAGAGCCACCTCCCTTGGAAAGCCTCCCTCCACCACATCCTTCCTTGGGACGATTCATCATCGCTTTCTTCCCGGTGACCAGCCGGAGGGCACAGCGGTCAGGATCCTGGGCTGAGTCAGACCCGGTGCGACTCGCAGCTGTGCCACCAGCAGCTCGGTGGCCTTGGACCAGAGATCTCACTTCTCTGAGCCTCAGCCTCCTCGCCTGTGAGCTCGGGGTGACACCGAGACCAGTGTCACGGGGCTGAGACTGCCCGAGTGCCCGAGTGTGTCCGCAGAGTATCCTGAGGCTTTGTTGTAGCCGATTCCATGAAGGGCCGAGCACCGGTCCTGGAACTTGGTGGGAACTCGGTCGGGCGGTGGTTCTGACCGCGGCCCTGCAGGGTGTCGCGTGGCCCTCGCTCTGCGCTGTGCTGGAACGACCTGTGTGTGTGTGTGTGTGTGTGTGTGTGTGTGTGTATTCTCTCGTGGAGGACCCGAGCCCCCAGTGTGGGTGCCGTGGCTCGTTTGTTCCGGTCTGTCCGGCGCCTGCCCAGTTCCTGGCTCGCCACGAGCGTGCCACCCACCATGTTTTGTTGCCGGGAGGTGAGACTGAAGACAGCTGTCCAGCAGAGAAGGAGGCTGTGGCTGCTGCGTCCGTCCAGTGCAGGAGTGGGCAAACTTTTTGACTCGAGGGCCACCGTGGGTTCTTAAACTGGACCGGAGGGCCGGAACAAAAGCAACCTGACCACGCTGGCACTCTCCTCTTGGGCTGCTGGTGAAGGAGCGGAGGGGAGAGCAAGAGAACCCTCTGCTCTTTTGGCTCCGAGGGCCGGATAGAACAGCCGAACGGGCCGGATCCGGCCCGCGGGCCGTAGTTTGCCCACGGCTGGTTCAGTGAGACGTCCAGCTCTCTGGCTACGGACGTAGCCGGCAGAGTGAGGCCCGGAGGCAGAGCGTGGAGGCAAAGTCATGCCGAGACAGGGCTGCTCAGTCCTCCCGTGGCGTTTGTCCTGGTGCCCAAAGGGATGCTTTTAAAGAGAAATTAGAACAGGAGTGAGTGTCTGTGTCCTCTATTTCCTCTGTCCTGCCCCAGCCTCCTGACATGTTGCACATCTGGATCAAACCACAACTGGGTGTTTTTGTTTTTGTTTTTGTTTTCCCAGTTCCTGACTCTCAGCAAAGCTCCAAGAGAGAGGAGGAAGGAGAGAGGACAGAGGGGCGAGAGAGGGGGCGAGGAGGCATTGGAGCAAAGGACATGGAGACTTGGAAGGAAGTCTCTAATTTAATTCCTCAAAAAATTAAAAATGGAACTTCTGTTTGTCCTAGTGACCCAATCCACTCCTGGGAATGTATCCTAAAAACCCCCAAAATGCCAGTGAGAAAGAATATATGCACCCCTATGTTTATAGTATAGTGTTATGTACAATAGCTAAGATCTGGAAACAGCCCAAGTGCCCATCGGTAGATGAATAGATTAAAAAAAGCAGTGGGACATTTACACTATGGGATATGACGCAGCTGTAAAAAAAAAAAAGGGGTGGGGGTGGGGTGGGGGTGGGGGAGGAGAAACAGCGCCTAGGAAGTGCATGATCCTTTATAAGCAGCACGGCTCACCCGGGAGGCTGCACAATATGGCTCCTCCCCACTCTTGCTGCTGCCCGGGGCAGCCCTTCCTCATCTCTTTGGGGCTCTGGTGACACCACCTCACCGGGCTCCTGGCCACCAGGCTTGCCCCCTTCCAGAACTTTCCTCTATTCTGCCTTTCCCTAGAACTTTTCTATGGACACGATAGATCATTGTCCCTTTCGTGATAACCTCATATCATTATTGCTCTGCTCTACAGAGCACTCGGTGGCTCCTCCGTCTCCTTTAAATGAAATTCCGAGTTCCTTGGAATTTTAATTAAGACTTGCAATGCGCTGGCTCCTGCCAACAGCCGCTCCAGCCCATCTCTTGCGCCAACACCACCACTCAGGAAGAGGTCCCTGCACTGGGACCCTATAACCCCGTACATTAAGTCCCTATCGTTCTGATCTCCCCGTGGCTTCTTGGATGCATTCCTTGGTTCTCCCCTATATTCTTGCCAGTCATCTACTCATTTTCTTAGACTCTGTCCAGACATCATGGTCTCCCTGAAACCTTTCCTGACGCCCACACCCCTGGCCTTCGCGTATAAATTACCCGCTGAGACCAGCACGCATCCCTGCATGGCACCAGTAACACCTGAGTACACTTTGTCAGAGCAGCCAGCCTTTGCTGGGGTGAACCAAGAGTTTCACGTCACAATGGACCTGAAACCTCAACACCACCAAAGACGCCGGGACGGTTACCACCATCTCCCTTTGGACAGGGGGACGAACCTGCCCAAGATGGCACAGCCAGTGCGTGAGTTCAGAGTTCACATTCAAACCCAGGCCTGCCTGATTCCAAAGCTCAAGCCCTCAACCACCGCTCTCCGGAGCAGAGAACTCCAGATGGCGATCTCTTCGAAGCGAGGGGAGAATTTTCTCTGCCCTTCTAGCCTCAGAACCTAGCAGCGTATCCAGCAGCTAAAGAAAACGTAACACAAATTAGGGAAAGGAATTGGGGATTATCACGCTTGTTTTTCAGAAAAGAAAACCGAGGCTCAGAATTATTAACCGATCTGCCTAACGCAGTGGTCGGCAAACTGCGGCTCGCGAGCCATATGCGGCTCTTTGGCCCCTTGAGTGTTTAGCGAAGGCCAGCTTAGGAGGACCCCAATTAAGTTAACAACAATGTACCTACCCATATAGTTTAAGTTTAAAAAATGTGGCTCTCAAAATAAATTTCAACCATTGTCCTGTTGATATTTGGCTCTGTTGACTGAGTTTGCCGACCACTGGCCTAAGGCCACCCCACGAGCCAGTGGCTGATCTGCAATCAGGGCCCAGGTCTGCCTGCATTCAGACGGTGCTCGCTGTACCACACACACTGGCCACACGGTGCTTCTCCCTCAGGCAGGAACGCTGTCGCTGACAGGTGGAAAACATCAGTCATGACAAAAGCCGCCACCCCGACCACAGGAAAGCTCGGTTTTCCACGGTGAACCCCACGCTGTGGAATCCCTGTGGCAGCAGGTGCAAGGCTCTGGGAAAAGTGAAAAGGACGGGACCAGCCCAGTATCATCAAAGTCATGGCCCTCACAGCAGCCATACCATCTCTGACTCTGAACGCTGGGCACGCGAGAGGCACTGTGCTGAGTGCCCTGTTAGCGCGAGCCTGCCGACCCCCCAGAGCCACAGGGACCGTGTGAGTCGTCAGGAAAAAGAGCTGAGGGAAACCCAGGTGTATCTCTCTGACCCTAGAGCCGGTGTTCTTTCTTTTTCTTTTTTTTTTTTTTTTTTTTTTAAATATATATATATTATTGATTTTTTTTTTCCAGAGAGGAAGGGAGAGGGATAGAGAGTTAGAAACATCGATGAAAGAGAAACATTGATCAGCTGCCTCCTACACACCCCTACTGGGGATGTGCCTGAAACCAAGGTACATGCCCTTGACCAGAATCGAACCTGGGACCCTTGAGTCTGCAGGCCGACGCTCTATCCACTGAGCCACACCGGTCAGGGCACGCCGGTGTTCTTAATGCCTTGGGAAGAGTCCTCCCTCTCTGCCTTGGCTGAGACGTGCCATCAGCGGACAGACCCACAGGGCCAGAGCTTTGCTCCTGGCATAAAAGAGGGCACTTGTTGAGCGCTAGCCAGTTTGCCTCCATGGGTGGAGCGTTGTCCTGTGGACCGAAGGGTCCTGGGTATGATTCCGGTCAAGGGCACGTACCTGGGTTGCAGGCTCCTCCCCGGCCCCGGCCCTGGTCAGGGCTTGTGCAAGAGGCAATCAATGGATGTGCTTTCTCTCTCACATAGAAGTTTCTCTGTCACTCCCTCTCTCTTCCACTCTCCCTAAACATTAATGGGAAAATACCCTCAGTTGAGGATTAACAACACAACAGCAGCCACGGGCACCTGCCAAAACAGTGGGCCTGCCATTGTCTCAGTGACCAGCCTTGATGCTCCTAAGGCAGAGGTCGGCGAACCGGGGCTCTCGAGCCACTTGCAGCTCTTTGGCCCTTTGAGTGTGGCTCTTCCACAAAATGCCACGTGCGGGCGCGAACGTACAGTGCGATTGAAACTTCGTGGCCCACGCGCAGAAGTCGGTGTTTTGGCCTGGGCGAGTCTGTTTTGAAGAAGTGGCGTTCGAACACTCAAGGGGCCAAAGCGCTGCGTGTGGCTCGTGAGCCACGGTTTGCCGACCGCCCGCTGACCTGAGGCACCGAGGACAGTAATAATTCACGGGGACACCGCCGTTGTTTTGAACATGCCCCAAACACCTTCTAGACACAAAACTTGCTCAACCCCGGGGGAAAGGTGACAGTGTGGATGGGGGTCTTTTGTGGGCAGGCAGAGACAGGACGGCAAGGAAAGGGGAGATTAGGAAACAGATAATCAGCGATCTCTAATTACATATCGTTCCCAAATCCTGTACCAACAGACAGCGCAGAAGAGAATGAAATTGTGCTCAGTGATGTCCATCGGGCGGGACAGGCTGTCCGGAGAAGCTCCCGGCAGGTGAAACAGCTCAGGGCAGAGGAATCCCTGCTTCCCCTCCTCCCCCTCCCCCTCCCCCCTCCTCTTCCTCTTCCTCCCCCTCCCCCCCCCCTCCTCCTCCGTTCAATAAAAGCCAAGTAAACAGACACGCCCTTGCAATCAGGGCTGATTCCTGAAACTCCCTCCACCTGGGACAGCGTCTGCCTTTCTCGGTTAAGAGTTTATGTTTTACATGAGCCTTGTTAAAAAAAAAAAAAGAAAGAAAATAAAAGGAATGTGTGTACCTTGTAAAGGAAATTTAAACAGCACAGGGAGGCAAACAATAAAAAACCAAATCTTCCTCCTACCTCCATCCCAGGCTCCTCAGCCCCACACCCTTCCTCGGAGCCTGAGGAACCAGCAGGGGCCTGTTGACGCCGGCATTTCACACGGGCGGCCTCAGGATCTGCAAGAGGACACGTTTCTATTGTTTAATGACGCCCCGTTTGTGGCAAACCTGTTACAACAGCTTCAAGAAAAACGAATATGAGGGGTGAATGTGTTAATATGGGTAACCATGGTAAGCACCCTGTGCGTTTGCGAAGTTATTTTGTA